>JARHVA010000138.1:5255000-5937500 GCA_037957365.1 Torreya grandis
AAGTGCATATCAATCAAAAAAATAATGAAATTATACAAACATTTAGGAATGTACTAAGCAGCAGTTACGAATATGGCGGTCAGAGGAGAAGGCGGAGATGGAAGATCCCGAGGCTTCCCTCTCCATCTATCCTATGTCGGGGATCTTCATCCACAGGGAGGGGGTCCCAACCATTAACTTGTTGGTTAGTTTCAAAATCACGTTGTATCTGCGAATCGGTGTAGGGAGAAGAGATGGCTAACTCCAACCTAAAAAATATATTTGAATTGATGGTGTGATGTTTATGTGGTTAAATTGACGGTATGAGGTTAACGTAAGTGTTTTAACCGTCGATCGACAAAATATATTAAAAAAATAGTGTTTAAATTTGGGGCAACAATATGTTATAATTGAAATAGAAATAGAGAGAATGGAAAAATATCAAATCACAAATAATATTAAAATTAAAACTTTATTTTTATATAAAATCACATTAGTCAATGTACCAAGTTTCATATCAAACCAAGCTTTAAGGTCAAACCTATAGAACTTAAAAAAGATAACTATAATTGTTAATTCAATGTTATAATAACCTAATCAACTTATCTTATCCAATATACTAAGGAGATAATTTACAAAATTCCCTGAGTCTCCAAATTCTTTACATAAGAAGCTTTTGGATTGTCATCTCATATTTCTCCCTCCTCTCATAAAGGTTGATATTAGTAGACTTATATCTCATGGATATGATGTCAAAGCTTATTATGACTATCCCCAGGGCCCTATGCATTATAATAACTGATATTACACCTTGAAGCATAAAATCCAAGATCTTATTTATAACCAACAACTTACATTTGATGACCCTCCCAAAGATTCAAGGTCACAACATGGTGACCATCAAAACTATAAAATGTTTAGTGATCCATTACAATATCATTCTCAAAAATCCAAAAGTGCAAAAGGCATATAATTAACATCCTCCTCTACCACATTATGGTTACCCATGAGATGGGATTATTGGTACTTATACATGACATACACCTCTTATGGTGTAAAGACCCTCTATTACTTTCGATGACAGTGAGAATGTGGATGATGAATTCAATTTTCATTCATTATTCATTCAAGCATACCTTGATCACCAACCTATACACAATGTTATGATTGATAATGTTTTTAGAAAACATGTTTTTACCATGACATTACTTACACATTTAGGATATACACATGATGATTTACAACCTTTGACTAAAGTGGTCAAAGCATTTGATTAGACTGCACAATTGGTTCTTGGTGAGATTGACCTACCTTTACAAGTTGGCTCAGCATATGTGGTCACTACCTTCTCAGTTATACCATACATGGGATTCTTTGATATGTTATTGGGGATACCATGGATACATAAACTCTATCTATTACCTTCCATGGTGCATGGGTGTATTAAATACATTCATACCAACAAAGTAGTCACAGTTCTTAGAATTCCATATGAACATCCACTTGAACAAAAATAATTTATCCTAAGGCAACTTATTCTCAAACCTACTAAGGTAAATTCTTTGCAAAAAGGTAAGTAATAGGCAAAATCCCCTTAATAGGCAAAATCCCCTTTCCTAGGCAGCCCATACTAAGAGACCATTACATCAATGACACACAATGGATTCCAAATAATCCTCGCCTATTACTACAAAAAATACTCAGTTATATATAACAACTAAACATGTTCCTATTATTACTACTATAATATAGAGCATGAAATGATGGGTTCCATGAACCCTTACTCCGATTACCTCTTCAAGACCATAGAGTTCTATGGCACATACATAGAGCATTACAAAGCCTACAATGCCAAATATTACACATATACATGATTCTTAATAGTACCACACCAATTTGATACACCATATCCAATGTTAATAACACTTTTATATGAGCATCTTTTAGATGGGATAATTGGATAGAGTTTTCTTGAACCAAAAAACTCAAAAAAATGTCTATTAGATGGGATAATTGGATAGAGTTTGTTATTGTATTGCATTGCATTGTTTATTTTGAGCATTTGAATATGCTCCATTGATTGTGGCCTTCGTGTCTATGCTTGCCTATTTTGACATTTAAATATGTCATTGTTGTATGTGGAATTTTGAATATGTCATTATATGTTGTGAATATTTGAATAGTAGTGTCCCTTTGATTATACGGTATTTGAACATGCCCCTTGTATGAGGTCTCCTTCGACCATTTCTTGTTGATTTATTTTTTAGTGCTCTTGTGTGTGAACTTGATTACTTATTGAGCTTGTACTATTACTCTCTACACATTTCCATGATCTACATCATGCATCTTAGGATTTGATGTGATCACATAAATGTGTGCCTCGCTTCTATATGTAGCTAGACATGTTACTTCCATATGCTACATGATCCATACACAACTTATATGGTTATCTTATCCTTTTGAGGTAAGGTAACTACTAGATTCTACTTCCCCTCACCTAAAAAAAAGGGACATATCAGTGAGGGCATGTCATAGAGGCATGGCTTCCACACTTTCTCATATTCTCCATATTACAGAGGAGGCATGTTATGGAAATATATTCTCTACAATTGCATAAATTTTAACTTCATCAGAATTCATAGTTATATGATTCAGATAAACGTTTGCAACAACATTCTATAAATTGATATTATTACTCTACCCAAATTTTAGCTTGACACATATGAAGTGCATATGCATGCAAAGGGAACCTCAAATTTCAAAATCAAATCATTTTTGGATTTTAAATAGTGTTATGTATTGTTACTATACCCAAGTTGGACTTTTATGGACTATTATTGAGTCAATCTACTATAGTAATTGGTTCACTTTTAGAAGGTTGAGTAGATTAAATCACTCAATAATACCAAGATTATAAGATAGACTTGATTAAACCATATAACTTTAACATATTTACAGGTTGGATTTGATTAAATCTTCCACCCTCATTAAATATATATTGTGAGTTGATTAAATCATTCACACTCACCAGATCATGCACATATTTGGGTTGCATAATTGAGTTGAAATAAGCTCAACGGATGTATTACAACTCACTTTTACATCAAGGTTGGGAGCATGTGTCCTCCAATCTCTATATATACATAAACTTGCATGTTCAAATTTATTCTAGTCTTAGATCTAATGCTTCATATTGAGGCATCCTTTCAAATCAAATTGGCAAAATGCAAGATGGTTGCATCAACACACATGTGTACTCCTAACCTTTTTATTCTAATTTCAAACATTTCAAATTTCTTCAATCTTAGACTTCATACACTGATTGTATACTATAACATCATCTTGGTTATAGGTCAGTCACCAACAAAACACTCAAGTTGGGCTCATGTAAAGTTAAGGTGTGTTATACACACTCAAATATGATTTTTTTCTTTTAAATTAGCGATTTGATTACTATATTAAAGGGGGGTAAATGTAAATACTAAAATCTGATTTATGTAGTAATTTAGTCCTGTATACTTGAAAAATACTTATCATGGTTGTACCTTTCAGTTATAGACCTGCCCACTATTGAAAGGCTTACAATCACTATCTCTTTGCGCCTAAATTGTTTATCTCTTAGTTATACCACTATTATTATGATGACTAGGCTTTATATATTGTGCAAAAAGCTCTAAACCTAATTGTTATCTTTCACTACTAGTTTTGGACATGTACCTATTTTATATGCTTTAAAGATTCCTGCATTAAAGTATCCAACTTTACTACAAAGTGTCCAGTGCCCAAAAATCATCCAATTTATAAAAGAAACATATCCTAAAGGTCGACCTAAGTGATTTAGTATGATATACTTTAAAAATGGATTTGTATATATATAATATCAACCCTCATTCATTCCTCACCTAGAACTTAGAAATCACATACAGAGCTATCAAAAAACATTTAATTGAGCATTCAAGTGAGCAAGGCTGCCCTAATCATCCATATTTCCATATCAATCATAGGAGCACTACTTCCACAAGTCTAAATCATTCAAAGAGTAGTCTATGAGACATATTTTCAAAGTTACAATCTAGGTCACTGCATTCCATTGCTTATCACACGTTGCATCTTGATACACACACAAGCCAACATATAGGGAAGAACTACATAAATATGAGGCCCTCTTTAAAGTATTGGATATGTAGGCAACACCCATTGATAAAGGGGTCCTTATGGTAGCTTGACACTGTAAGTCCACTAACCCATTTTTTTTATAGTTGTTCCAAAGGTGAGGAATGTAGGGTTTGATCATTTGACAAAGATTAACAACTTGTACGCGTGATATGAAGATATCAGAAGAAAATTAATAAAAAACCTAGAAGGCTCTATTTGGTTTCATCTTAATCTAGACAGTATTATGTATTAGACACCTATGTTGTAGTCAAACACTTGCATTGATGCAAATATCCAGATTCGACATAAGCATTTGAGGACACAAAAAGGATATTTCTAAAATCTGATGATTATTCCAGAACTACCTTCAAGTCCACTTCTAGCCTATTCCTAATTAGACTTACATGAGAACAATAAACGAACTAATTGTTAATTGTTCCCTTTCATTGTAATATCTATCAATAGTTGTACTTTACTATTTTAGCAATTTTAATTGTATAAATTCATAATATTATTTATCTAAGTTTATATTAATTTGAATTTTCATTAGATTGGTTCACCATCCTTATGTAAAAGTTAATCTAATACCTCATAACCCTAGATATCCCCTTTATCTAAATTTAGGGTTAAACAACAGAGTGGTGGCATATTTCCTTTTCTATTTTGTATCGTCAATGATGCATGAGGATGTCATGAGAGTGGATTTTATTGTGGAATGGCTCCACATCCGATGTGTGAATCAAATCAATGATATAATGTCACTAATGTCAGTGTAATTAATTAAGGTTATAGAGTCTATTTTATTGCTTTCATTTGTTGAGAATATATAGAAACACCATAATTAGACCCTTGGAAGAAAAGACGACCATAATTAGAGATTATTTGTGTAAGCATGAAAAATATTAAATCTAAGGGAATGCTAGTTAGGAAAAATATGTTTTGGAAGGATTATTAAAATGAATATCAAAGTGTTTTTGCTTAACACTTCATGCACAAAAGGTGATACAGGGTTATTGGTAATGGGGTTTGAGTAAGGTGCGAGTATCAATTTACAATATTTTGATATACAAAACCCCAATTTACCAAAATAAAAAATTACATCCCTTCCAACATAATTTACACACTTTGGTATCATAGTTTTAGGCTACATAGAGGAAGCTATAACCACGGGGGTGGTGCCTAATTTGAGATGCATGAAACCACCATACCACATAGAGAGAGAATGCAAATACTAGTGAGGATTCAAACCTAGGTTTAGTAAACTGACCAAAATTGGTAGTGTTTGTGGTCTTAACAACAATTTCGCCTTTACTTCAATCACCAAATAAAGAGAAATTAGCACTATTATTATGAATACAATGGTTTCTATTAAGTGTTATTGAGAACAAGAATGAAAAAACCTTATAAATATTTGTATCCATATCTATTTTCATATAACAAACTACATGTGTTGATTAGATTATATAAGATGTGTGATCTAAAAATTTGACTCAAGAGAGGATGGTTAGTATGGTGTTAGTTTCAAAATGAAAACAAAATGAAAGAAACACACTAACTAGCATAACATATCTAAGCCTTAACACTAGGGAGAGCTTAGTTAACAAAAATGAATAAAACACACATCTAAAATGCAAAAGAAACCCTCTTTTACCTTCTTTGGATGCTCCAAAATACTTGTTGTAGTGGCTTGCTTGGCTGTGTGCTCATGAAGTCCTTGGCAATGGAAGCTTGGCTACCTCCATATCTCCTTGGCACCTTTAGCTCGTATCTTGGCTTGGCTTGAAATCAATTTGGCATGGTAACACTGATTGCAATGGCTTCTTGAAGATATTTGTGCATTATAACTTTGCACCAAAATAGCTTAGAAATGATGTGGTAAGGCCTCCTATTTATAGATTTTTGAGATTGATCATAATCAACTTGAATAGTCCATCTCAGGATTGAGATGTATGGCTAATGATTAATATAATTTTGCAATTAAAATTGTTAATTAGGCTCTTTAATATTTAGGATAGAGGAGCAATTAATTTGAGTTAATTAGTTCTTAAGCATGTTTAAGCACTTTGTGCATAAATTACTCAAATTAATCAAAATTCCTTGTTATTGGTCTAAAATTTGACGAGATTGGAATTGGAAGGCAATGTCAAATGCATTGGATCCGTCATCCCATTTAGGATGTTACCAAAATAAAATAATGAAGGCATATGTCTTATGCAAGAGATTTGGTAGGAAAGATCAAACTAGAGCACTTAGGTGTAAAATTAGCATTTTGACTCAAAATGTTATGATCAAAGTTCGCTGGCCCATAAATTGTATTGCCCCATTTAGGGATAGCCTGGCTAAAATTGGCACTTGAATATGTCAATTTAACCATTATTTAGCATGTTTTAGAGTTTTAAGGCTAAATTGTGCATTTTGATAGAAATTGGTCTAAAGCTTGGTTGGAGGTTATTGGTGGCCAGATTTAGGTGTCTACAGTTTGCCCCTATTTGGAAAGATGTTGCAAACTATAGGCAAAGCAATATCTTCTCAAATAATGAGAGATGACCTGTATGCCAAAAAGAAGATGACTGAAGAATAAAGCTCCAAATAGTTTTGGGAAGCCTATGATGATGCCCCCTCGAGGGTGTGGCCATTACATTTGTTGATGGATGGTTCCTCGAAAAGAAACAAGAAGAAATATGGAATTAACCCATAGTTGAGATTAATATAAATAAAAAAATACTTGCATGCATTGATGTAAAAAGATTGCTGGTTTGCCCAAAGGTGGTTATAATCAGGAATAAAAGTCAAAATAATGATTTACCTATAGGTGGTTATAATCATTAAGAGGGCCTGGATTGGTTAAAGATGATGGTGCCCCAGTTAGGGATGATTAGCAAGCATAACTCAATGATATAACCTAGAATATAGATTAAAGATTAGCAAGTGCAAAGTGATGAAAAAAATGAATAGAAGAATATGATTGATCAATAAAAAAGTTTCAGTTGTATCTATCAATGAGGAGATGTTCATTCTGACTAGCAATGATAGAACCAGAATGGTCATTGGGTTGATTTGATCAAGGGTGGGATGTAAGAATTTTCTAAGGTGTCAAGAAGAAACTTCTACGGCTCCATTGATTATAGACCTTCTTGAAGCTAATTTTTGTTGTAGCATGTGATCGTAGGCTTCATGATATAACACCATAAAGACTTGGCCAAAATATGTGTAATGACTAACTCTCAATATTCAATAAACACTCAATAATAATACACTAATGATAAAAATCATGATGATAATATTGACATATGAATATGGATAGACCTAAGAATAATGTGCTCAAGGAATCACCTAATGAATACATATAGACTGAGCTGAGGCAGCAATGCTGAAAGCAAACAAATAGACAAACAAACAAACAAACAACTTGAAATAAAAACATAAATAGAAAGCTTGAAAATAAAAGCAAAAGAAGCATCCTAACAATGATAATGTGCTAGTAAGGTGGATCGAGGATAACTGACTAAGATTAGATAGGACAATTTTTTTTGGATTTTTAAAATGTTATGAATGTTTTTGGCATTTTGAGGTATCTTAACTCGTTAGAGAATGACAAGATACTTGCTCACAAAATGATAAGACCATTTGGCTTAGGTTGCTCATAAAATGATGAGAGCGTATGGAAAAGGAGACTGAGGTGACATCAACATGAATTGAGTATGACCTGCATAGCCCTGAAATGACCTCAGGTCATAGTAATTCCATCCACAAAAAAGGTGAGGAAAAACCAACTAGGTCCTAACAAGTTATCAAATCTGACAAATGGTCAGTCAAATGAAAATAGTAATGGTAAGGTGATGCGGCAATGCATGGTAAACAAGTGTTGCCCCTAATTTTTCCATAGGTAGTTATAACTAAGATATAATGACATAGGTCAATGATACTAATTTACCCATAGACGGTTATAATTAATAACAAGACTGGTGAAACACTGATTTTTCCATAAGCAGTTATAATCAAGCTCACATAAACAAACTTGATAAGATGAAAGATAACTTGTCAAATCAACTGTCACACTACTTTCATAGACTGTCATTTAATTATGTATTAGATTGATTATTGAAACTTGATCAAAATCTTCTCACAAAAAGTGTAGGAAGAACCAAAGGAACCAAGATCAAAATAAGATTGGGTAGGATGACTAAAAATAGGCTTTGGTCTAGATAGGAATGGAATGATAGGATGGTATGGTCTTGCTTAGGATAGTGATGGTTTGATAATTGGGTTAAAATAGTAGGAGGGTTGCCCCCAAGTGATGGGGTGAATGGAAAGAATCTACAACAATGGCAAATGGATATGTAACAATGGCAATGGCATGACAATGAAATGGTATGGTACATGTTTTTGGCATGGGTGTGGTTTTTAATTTTGTTATTCATATTGATGGGGAGATGCACATCCTAATCAACAAATGATACAAAAAAATACTTGATTATGTTAATTGCTAGGCCACACCTCATCTGAAAAGCTGCTCTATCAAAAATTCAATATAGATTTAGTTGTCAAGAATGCTTTTGTGATATTTGTTGGTCATTGATTTTGATTCCTTCAAGCGTCGACATAAAGTATCTTTGTAGCCTCTACAAAGAAAAGTGTAGTCGTGGATGGTAAACAAGGACAAATAATAGATGGTAGGTTTGATTGTGAAATAGAATGGCAGATGATAATGGAATGTGGAATGATTGAAAAAAAATGAAAATTGAGACATTCAAGTAATGTTGTTGATGCTAGATTCAACATAACTTTGGTTGTGGCGGGGCTAAAGACTTGTTCTCTCAATAAGACCACCATATTTTTTTATTGTTTGATCTTGAGAGTAGCTACCATCTGATTAGGCTGTAGATTGGAAGCTATTTTGATTTGATCTTTGATTTTGTCTTCATCAAGCAATGAAGAATTTTTGTGTTCAGCTATTGGTGCCTCAAAAAGGTTTTCACCAATGAAATTGTCTTGATTGCCCCATAGCACCTTCGAGAAGGTTTCACTAATGAAGATTGGCTTTTGACTTTTGATTGTCTTCTAGCACTTTTGAAAAGTTTCACTTGAAGATGCTGAGTTCTGACTTTGATTATCCCCTAGTGCCTCTAAAAAGGTTTCACTAGGAGAGTGTTCTTCTGCTACATGAATGTTGTCTTGGCCTCCTTGTTCTTCTTCAATCCCTATGTCACCATGGATGCAGTTTAACAAAATGTGATTCTATAGATCCCAATCGACACTTGTAGGAGATGGAATGTCAATGATATGGTTATTTTGGTTGATGGAAATGGCCTATGGAATGGTAATAGAATGGGGAGAGGCTGCACAATCCTCGTAGAAGATACTAGGATAACTTATGTCGAAGCTGAAGTACTCATCCTCAAAAATTGTAGAAGGATCACAAATGTATTCAAATTAATCTATGGGACATGCGTAACCAATGTTGTAACAATCATGAACATATTCTTCTTTTGAATCTGATTCTAACTCAAGGGATTCTAAATCCGATGTTGAGACTGATGTTGATTCTGATTTTGATACTAAATATGATGTCAGTTCAAGAATAGACCCTAACTCTAACTCTGATTCTTCATCTGATAGGTACTCTATTACATTGATGTCTTGTTGAATATTTGGTTTTGGACAAGTAATGGTCTATGATGGCATAATGGGATCCACAAAAACTAGTTTGTTAAAGTGAGACTCCTCTAGGATGGGAAATAGGTCAAGAGACAACTCCTTAGAGACTGGCTTATCAATATGAGGCTCTTAAAAAATAGGCACATGGTCAAGGTAATGATTTTCTCAAATGTGCTTGTAATCATTAAGAAGCGACTCAGCAAAAATTGGCTCGTCAATGTGAGACTCCTTGACAACTAGTACAGGATCAATAGGTGATTCATCACATGTTAACTTATCATAAGTGGTTGGTTCAACAAAAACATCTTGGATTGGTTAGTTGTCTAGGCTTTCATTTCCAATGAGTTGGAAAATATTAGTTTTGAACACATTTTGGTCTTTGAATAATTAGATGGGTTGAGGTTTGGATGGGATTGGTACTGGACGATGAATAACTTGTGCTTGGATAATGGTAGGTCCTTGGGAAGCATGATTTCTCACATGAGCCAAAGGACAAAGTCCTAAGATGGTAACGATAGGGCGTTGTGGGGCTTGATTTCTTGCACAAATCAAAGGAGTAGGTCCTGAAATGATGAAGAAGTGTTGGGTAGCTTGATTGCTCGCACAAACCAGAGGATGAAGTCTTGGTATGGGAATGGTACGATATTGTGGTCCTAAAAAAATGGTACGATGTGGTGGAGCTTGATTACTCGCATAAGCTAAAACATCCAAATCTCCCTCATAAACCATATCATCTCAGTTGTGAGTTGGCTCATAAGTTAGTTCTTGACTTTGTTCCATGTACTGAATATTGTAAAAAGGGTACAAATCCATATCCCAAATAACATTATATGTATTTGGGTCTTCAAAGTCCTCCTCACAAGCCTCTTCATACCAATCAAGGTCTCGATTTGGATCGTAAGTTGTTTCATGACTTTGTTCCCATGAATGATTAATATGAGGCAAATATAAATCTATCTCACAAACTATATTAGCATCATTGGGGTCTTGAATAAAGCCATAAAAGTCATTTTGTGCAGCCATTCTATCATAAGTTGTATTGTAATTGACTCCACCACAAGTGTAGTTAGACATATCTGCATAAATGATGAAAGCTAAAAAAAAAGGCTTAGAGTTCTACAAACTTTGAAAAATAATCCAAAGGACAAATGGTTCAAACTTGGTCCAACTTGGTCGAAGGGGTGGAGTTGTATCTCCAATGTGGTCTGAAGGTGGAGTTGTATCTCCAAAATGGTTTGTGCTAAGACTTGACATTAAATAGCATAACGTCAAACGTCTAATCTCAAATGTCATGCACACAAAAGGTCAAGCATCTAAATAAAAACTGACATGTCAAAGTGTTATAAATAAGGTCTAAACTAGAAAAAGAAATTGTTGAGCTACTAGGTCTTTTATCCAAACATAGAGTCAAAAGCTAGGCTCAAACAAATAGGCATGTGCTATAACTTTTGGCCAAACAGTGTCAAAAGATAGACTTGAAATAAAAGTTGATGTGATTTGATTTAATCTAACAAGTTTGAAAACAACTTTGACATAGACCCATCACACAGAATCAAACATAAACATGATCAGTTGGTATAAGACATAAGATAAAAGGCTAATTGAGAAACATTGTGTTCTCCTAAATAAATGCACGAACAATGATGATGATGATGATAGGTGTTGAACAAATAAACCATCAATAGTTTTCAATTTAGGTAATCGATTAACCGAATTTATGCAACTCAAAAGAAAAAAATCTGTGTATTAGCCCCATAAATTGAGGCCTATACGGAAATTAATCAATATTTGAATTCAAACTTGACAAAGTTAATTGAAAACTCAACATTGAAGACTAGGATCTGACCAAATAGGCTAGACAAGATTGGACAGTATGACAACACAACACAAAGGTCCAAATGGTATACATGACATGGTTTAAAACAAACAATTTTTGATACAAGGTGAAACAAGTCTTGAAACAAATTGAGTATCCTAATGGTGTAAGCATACTCGAATGATGTGATCAATGCTATGTTTCAAAAGACTCAAAGGCAAAATGGTTTTAACATGTTTTGTGTAGCATAACACTACCCTCTGCAACTCAAATGCCACACACAAACAAGTTTAGCAAAACTTTCAAGGCATAACTGTGGTGTAAAATGGTCAACATAACACCTTTTTAAACAAAAGAGCGACGTATAGACAAATTGGTTTTGACATGGCTTATGAACAAACTAACAAGTTTTAGTCTTAAAACATAGCAAGTAAAAATGGCTAAAATATATTAAGTATAATCATCCAAATCCTAGCGAAGGTATGTCAATGTGAGGTTAATTAAACTAGCAAGCTTTCAAATGTTTTTAGGGGAATCAATTGCACAATGAATTTCACGCCAAATAATGTAAAAGAAAAGGATAAATTTTGGATTTGTATCACTTAGTTTGTTGTAAAAAAGTCTAGTCTTTTTTACAACCACCACATCATGTTGTTCATTCAGTGTAGTGCGATGTCCAAAGTGCCACTACATCCCATGTGCAACTCTAATTAGGAGTCAAATGAAGTCAATGTTGGGAGGTGAAACCCTGGGTTAAAGCTTCCCTAAAGAACTTGCGGGAGGTGATGAAGTCCCCCTCACAAGCCAAGTTTGCATAAAATTAAAGAAAACATGAAATTAGAAAGACTTTAGGATCATTTTCAAGGTCACCCAAACTTTGACAAGTTTTTGGGGAGTGCTTTAGATGACTTTCTTTCTAAGCTTTGGACTAAGATTTTTGCAATATGAATGGCGCTTTTGATTCCAAGGGTTCCCTAAAAGGGACAAATGAAAGAGCATACACACAACACCCATTTTTTTGCCAAATAAAATCTAATTAAACAACTATTGAAAATAATAATTGACAAGTGCATTCAATTTTAAGCCCAAATGAAAGATTTGGTGGTGTTCATTTGACCCCTTGGTCTTAAGATTGTGAACTTTGAAAACTAATGCTAAAAACTTAATTAAGCACCTAAATGTTACATTAAGCGCCAAAATAATGTTCTTAATTTATTTTAAAGTCATGCCAAATATGTTCTAACAAGTTCCAAGTCTGTTGGTTATCTGTCTACCTTTAAGGCATCACCTCAAAAGCAAATAAGTTAGATTAAAAACATTTTAAATAGATTTTCAAATTTTTGTGAAAAATATATGAAACTTGAAGCTAAATTAATGTCAAATTATAAAAATTTAAGAGAAAACACATGGTTTAAAAAAAACAATCATCCAAAACGGAGTTTGTATGACCCCAAACCAAGCATTTTAAAATAACTCTCAAGTTTGTGTTTTTAAGAAACCACAGTGAGTGACATTGGTTATATAATCAACGTCGGTTGCACTTACTAACCAATGATGGTTATCTAACCGACATCGGTTATATCAATAGTGACCGATGACACCTATGCCAACCGATGATAGTTTTAATAATTGATGTCGGTTACAGTGTAAACCCATGACAAAGAAAAATGATAAAATAAAGTTAGAAAATCAAATTGTAAGAGTTTTAATAATCCAAATAAAGATTTTAAAGTTATAGAATGATCTTCTTCATGTATGGGATGTGTTTGGTCCCACCGAGTGTGCCATATGTGATCTTGGAATTTGACTCAAGAGAGGATGATTAATATGGTGGTAGTTTCAAAATGAAAACAAAATGAAAGAAACACAATAATCAGTATAACATCTCTAGGCCTAGACACTAGGTAGAGCTTAGTTAATAAACATGAATAAAACACACAAGTAAAATGCAAAATAAACCCTCTTTTACTTCCTTGGATGCTTCAAAATGTTGTTGTAGTGGTTTGCTCAACTTTGTACTCATGAAGTCCTTGGCAATGGAAGCTTGGCTACCTCCATCTCTCCTTGGCACCTTTGGCTTGTGGCTTAACTTGGCTTGAAATCGATTTGGTATGGTAACACTAATTGCAATGGCTTATTGAAGATATTTTTGCATTATAACTTTGCACCAAATAGCTTAGAACTGATGTGGTAAGGCCTCCTATTTATAGATTTTTGAGATTGATCAGAATCAACTTGAACCGTCCATCTCAGGATTCAGATGTGTGGCTAAGGATTAATATAATTTTATAATTAAATTTGATAGATAAGCTCATCAATATTTGGGATAGAGGAGCAATTAAGAGGCATGGAGGGCTTTGATGAAGCATGGAAGGCATGAATCTTGATAATTGTGGCATTTATGGCCTAGGGATGTCTTCCCAAGAAATGAGGTTACCTGATGATGTAGATATTCAATATTCATTTTCAAAACAAATTATTCAACTAGTTTTCATGGAATTCTTGATTAGGCTCTAATTTGAGTTAATTAGTTCTTAAGCATGTTTAAGCACTTTGTGCACAAATTACTCAAATTGATCAGAACTCCTTATTATTAGTCCAAAATTTGACTGGATTGAAATTGGAAGGCAATGTCAGATGCATTGGATCCATTATCCCATTTAGGATGTTACCAACAACAAATAATGAAGGTACATGTCTTGTGTAAGAGATTTGATAGGAAAGATCAATCCGGCATTTTGACTTTAAATGATTTGATCAAAGTTAGCTGGCCCATAAATTGCATTGTCCCATTTAGGAATACCCTGGTCAAAATTGACACTTGAATATGTTGATTTCAACATCATTTAGCATGTTTTAGTGTTTTTAGGGCAAATTGTGCATTTTGATGGAAATTGGTCAAAAACCTAATTAGAGGTTATTGGTGCCCAGATTTAGGCATCTACAAAATGCATCTTTCATTTAAGAGGCCTTTTCTATTTTTTATCTAATTGATTTTAGAGTCGTCTCATTAAATTTGTCTAATTATCTTTAAACTTATTTAAATTGACATGTAATGCATTATCTACGTGTTAAGATGAGTCGTTAAATATTTGTCATCTACTTTCCATTGAGATGACACCACTTTCAATAATTATATATTCAGTTCGGAAGTTCGCAGGGAACCCACTTTGTTTGGTTCTCGTGTTGTTCGCAGTAAAGAAAGAAAGCTCTCTCATTTGATAACAAAAATAGTATTCATTGTCACAATCAATCAATCTGATTGCATTGCGAGGGCGACTTGTGCGGCAATTTGGAGCTTCACATGCCGCAGTCGAGCAGGGACTCGGACTCTATTTATTTATTTATTTATTTTTCTTCATACATCTCACACACACTGTCGGCCATTCTTGCGAGAGTATCTTTCAACACAATAGACCAAGTCAGGCCATTCTTATTTTTTAAGGAGAATATTTCAAACGAATCAACTTAAAAAATGTAGAAATTGATTTCGAATATTCGCAAATTGATCTGAATATTATGTATAATAAATCGCCACCACAAATTTAAAAAAACATGACAATTTTATATTGGAGTTAACTCTTTGACTAAATCACAAAGTCAAGGTTAAAAGATATCTATTAGAAATATTACAAAATTACATATTATATGTCAATCAAATTAACAAATATCGTAAATAATAAGAATAAGGAATAAAGTGTTAGATCATCAACGAAACTAGCATTGTTAAGAGAGGAGGAGGAGGCAACGAACTACTGACTTATCTTCTCAACTACCATTATGGTGGTGTGCAGTGTTACGTACGAGTTCCTAGCGATCATTCTTTGTATTTTCTTCCCCAATGTATTGATGAGGGGGTGAAATAACCTAAGATAACTGAGGCATTTTTCCTTGACCATCTCATTTAGAAGGCACAAATCTAGAAAGTCCGTAATCAGTGTGGGGTGAAGGCCACCTCATGTTCCCCCAAGGACAAGAGCATTTGGCAAGGAGGAGAAATGAAAAACGCAAAGCGATTAAATGACATGCATCGCCTTTACCTCGATACCTCTGCCCTTAGTCTCTCCTTATAGTATATTGTCATGGAAAATCAGGGGGCACTCTGCTAACAATACATGGGGCATTATCCTAGTTGCCATTGACTGTGCAAAAGTGTTCCACCCCCTGTGCCACTTTCTTTGCTTGTGCTTGAATTTGTAATATGACATTTGACAATGTAGTAATTATGTTAACAGTAGAAAAATATTTACCTAAATGCTCCTTCTTTAAAATAGCAAAATTTCTATCCTTCCAAAGTTGAAAGAGAATCTCAAAGTGGAAAAAGATGACATGTTTTTTTTAACTTTGAAAGAAGCATAACAAAATCCCCAAGCAAGACCATGTGCCAAAAAAAGGGCCCTGGTCTGAAGGGATGAAAGGAGGAGTGAATCCATTCCCAAGCTTGTTGAGCTCTCACACAAAACCAAAAGATTTGTTTGATAGACTTTGTATGGCTGTAGGTATGGCATTTGGGAAAGAGAATCCCCCCGATCTTAAGCAATCTATCACCCATCGGTAATCCTTAGTAGAGAATGCACCAAGAAAAAGGGATTTTTAAGGCTCAACTATAGCATACCAGATAGTTTGGGATAGATTTTTCCAACAAAAGGAGGAACAATTCATATCCCACCATTTGTTGAGCATCTCTCAAGGAACAATGTTGGGGGCTAACCATTGATAACTAAGTTGGGTTTGTACCAAAGCAAAGGAATAGCAACATTCCAATTCTAATCCTTCCACCACTAAAAGGGGACTTTAATTCCAATTTTGTGTATGTCATAATCAGGTATGCCCATTTGAATCTCAACCATGGATACAAAGTCCTAGTTATTGAGATTAAAATTGATTTTGAGGGCAAGAAAAGGTGCCCAAGACCTTGACATTTTATTAAAAAACATCACTAATTCTATGATGTCCTTACGATTAATTGGAAGAGCTTTAACCTTAAGAGCTTTAGTTAGAGGTTTACCATTGATAGTTATGACTAGATACCACTATAAAGATGTGAATTTATAGAAAGACCATGTACCTAAAGTTATCCCCTTTTTAAACAAGCTAGGGTTTGGTCATCTCCTTGTAGATATTAAAATCTAATATTTATATGACATATTAGCCTTATATACTTCATGGCTCAACCCTTTAGTTCATGACCTTCCCACTACCAAAAGGCTTGCGTTCACCATCTCATTGTGCCTAATTTCTTATCCTGTAGTCTGACCCTAACATTTTGATGATATAGATCACATTTAGTATATAATTTGTATAAAACCTAATTTCTATCTTGTACAAACAATTACAGATTCCCAACAACCTTTTACCTTATAGGATACTAGCTTCTAGATTAGGACACTAACATCAACGCTAGTGTCCTTGCCTTTTAAATGATCAAATTGTAAATCTTTCAACATTCACGGATCAACCTATTTGTCTTCCTTAACCCTCCCATGAGATTATTTCAAAAGATGTGGTATAAATTCAAATCAAAGGTCATTCATTATCATGAAGCAATGTCTAGCAAATACCAAGTAATCACATCTCAAGCTCACATTATACTACCAAAAATCATTTACAAAATTGAGTTATACTGCCCTATTCATCCCTATTTCCAAATCAATCATAGGGGTAATCTTATATCGGAGTTGTTGCTAGGGTCTGAATAACGTGAATGCAATGGTCAAGTGATCACACGAGACGAAGCTGGTGCACACCACAAAGAAGCTAAAGCAAAGTGAAATCATTGAAAGAGATAATTTGCAAAAGACAAATAAGAGCAAAACCCAATATTCGATTAACTTAAGATGGCCAAAGTGAAAAACACATATAGGAGAACACGTAAGTAACTCCTCCACAAAAGGTAGTCAAAGCACCCCAAGAATAGACTGTAACTCCTCCATGAAAGGTGGTGACAAGGTGCTAAGAATAGAGAAGTAACTCCCATACTCGGAATAGCCGGTCAAATGAGTTACTTATGACATTCTTATGACACCTATGACACATCTATGACACACATCTCCACATAAGCTAGCCTATCCCACAAATGTAGGAAAACTCAATGTATGCACAAATATATAATATTCTCTATTTAAATAATAGGGAAAAATAAAAACCTACACTAACACCCCCCATAAGCGTAGCTTATGTGGGCAGTGTGGAAATATAAAATGGGTCCTGGCAACTAGGCCTAATGAGGTACCCATGTACAAATGCAATCTCCCATAAGATAGAGAAAAGGAGAAAACCCGTAGGGAAAAACTCCCTCCCCAAAAGAGAGACATAAAAGAAATGAAGAGGCTAGTGCCCCCCCGAAGATGATGTTGTTTCAGATGTGAATCACACCCCAAGAAGAGCTCATAGATGAATGAACTTGCTCTCGGTGAAAGGTTTGGTGAAGATGTCTACAATATGATCCGAAGACTAGCAAAATATCAAGTCAATGACCTAACTATGAATAAGCTCCCGAATGAAATGCATGTGAATCTCTATGTGCTTGGTTCGTTGGTGCTGAACCAGATTCTTGCAAATCTAAATGGTACTCTAGTTGTCACAATAAATGATAGTGGGCTACCTGATAGGAATGCCAAACTCAAAAAGTATCCCCTTAAGCCAAATAGCCTCAGTAGCTGCATTAACAGGTCCCCTGTACTCTGCCTCTGTGGATGATATAGCAATAGCATTTTGCTTCTTGCTAGACCAACTGATAGAACCAGAACCTAGAGAGAAACTGTAACCAGAAGTGGACTTGCGAGTCTGTGAATCGCCAGCCCAGTATGAATCTGTATACCCAATCAAGTCAGCCTCTATGCCAAATCTGTAATGAATCTCATATCTATGTGAACCCTGTATGTAATGCAAGATCCTCTTAGCTACTTTCCAATGCAGCTCATGAGGTTCTTGCATAAATCTGGAGACAAGTCCCACTGTATATGATATGTTGGACCTGGTGTGAGTCAAGTAGATGAGACTGCCAACAGGTTGTCGATACCGAGTGGCATCAACTAATGGTGAAGAATAGTCAGCGTCAAGCTTGACTCCTAATAGAAAGGGAGTCAGAGATGGCTTACAATCAGCCATGTGAAACTGAGACAATAAATCAAGAGCATACTTAGGTTGTGCAAGAGAAATCCCTGAATCTGACTGTGAGATCTCGATGCCAAGGAAGTAGTGTAACAAACCCAAGTCTGTCATGTCAAATCTATCTTGGAGAGATGCCTTCACTGCTGCAATAGCCGATGAAGAACTCTCGGTGATCAAAAGGTGGTCATCAACATATAGAACCAAAATCAGGAGTGAATCATCCTATTGCAAAAAGTAGATATTGGCACCTAGTGAAACCCGCTGTGAGAAGGAAGGAATCCATCTTGGCATACCAAGCCCAAGGGGCCTGTTTGAGGCCACAGATAAATTTCCTAAGTCTGCATACTAAGGAAGAATCCTGAACAAATCTTGGCAGCTGCTCCATGTATAACTCCTCCTCTAGGTCTCTCTAAAGAAAGGCACTCTTCACATCCATCTAGTGCACATCCCAACCATGTGCTACAACAATAGCCAAGGTGATTCAGATAGAAGTCATCTTTGCAATGGGTGCAAAGGTCTCTGAGTAGTCAATCCCTGCCACCTGTGAGAAACCCTTGGCGACCAATCGCACCTTGTACTTATCAACCAACCCATCTACTGCAAACTTGGTCTGATATATCCACCTACATCAAACCATCTTCCTTCCCTTAGGAAGTGAAGCCAATTCCCAAGTGTGATTTTTGATTAAGGAAGAATATTCTTCCTCCATAACACTATCCCACTCAGGTACTCCCGATGCCTGTCGAAAAGTCTGTGGATCTGAAACTGAGGCAAAGAAGGCATGTAGATCTCTCTGAAAATCCCTCCTAGTACGTCTGTCATCTGCGGGATCTCCTGCCCAAGTGCCAGCACTATCAAGTGTCTGTCTGGCCCAAAGTGGCTCGAAAGTGGGCGAGTCAGGTGATAACTCCTCATCCTCTGATTGACTAGAGGTGGATGACTTTGCATCACTGTCCTCGCTATTTGAACTCGAAGAAGAAGAAGATGTCTCTGGCTCAGGTACCTGCTGTGACTGATCTGAATTTGAGGAATCATCATGAAGAAGTAGATTCGATGAGAGAGAAGAAGTGCCAAGTGTTGAGTCTCTAGGACTCTCCTGAAAGTAGACACTTCTCTTAATGAACAACTCATGAGTGGTCAGATCTAGAAGACGATACTCCTTAACACCATCCGGATATCCTACAAAGATGCAAGGCTTGTACTAACATTCCATAGCTTTGCATTTCTTCTTCGGTATGCAGGCCATGGCTGGGGATCCAAAAACCCTAAGGTGCTCAACATCATGTTCCTTTTATGCCAAGCTTCAAAGGGTGTTATCCCTTTTAAAGCTTTGTGAGGAACCTTGTTTTGAATGTAGCAAGCACAATTGATGGTTTCGGCCTAGTACTGTGGTGCTAAGGATTTGGAGTGAATCATATAGCTACCCATCTCTTTCAAGAACCTATTTTTGCGTTCTGCAACCCCATTCTGTGAAGGACTGTAAGTGACTGTGTGCTGCAAATCAATCCCCTCTGTGGTGCAAAACTACTCAAACCTGTTGCTGACATACTCCCCTCCATTATCAGTTCGAAGAACCTTGATGGATTTCTCACTCTGTTTCTCAACAAGAGCCTTGAAGTCTAGAAAAATTTCAAACACTTAAGACTTTTGTTCGAGAAAATATATCCAAGTGTACCTAGAGAAATCATCAATGAGAGTGAGGATGTACTTAGCCCTTGTGAAAGATGGTTTACGAAAGGATCCCAATACATCATTGTGGACTAACTATTAGTCATGATTTTGAATCAAATTGCCACCTTAACTATTAGTTTTTAAGTTAACTTATCCATTTAATTTTGGTTAGTCAAAATCACTTATTGATAGTTACAATATTGAAGTTTTAGTTGTAATTTTAAATATGTAGTTGCAATTTTGAATATGTAGTTATAATTTTTAATAGTTTAGCTACAATTTTGTCAAAATTGCTTATTAGTAGTTGTGATTTTGAATAGCATAAGTGATTTTTATTTTATAATTACAACATTGACTAAATTGTGATTTTTCCTTTTTTACTTGCAATTTTAAAATCTTAATTTGCCATTTTGTGATCTAGACTTGCGATTTTGCTTTGAATTTAAAAAAACATTAAATCTAAGGTTTTAATTGATCTAAACAAGATAGTTAGATTTGGAATTTCTCTAATTTTATATTTTGAAGGGATTGGAAGGATTTTGGGAAGAATTTTATCACATTTATTAATTTTTTTCCTATCCTATTTCAATATCGTAACTACCATAACCATGCTTTTAAATTATAATGGTGATTTGGACATATTAAGTTATGATTTTGACTAGTAGGAATTTTAAAGTGTCTAGTTTAACACCTCTTTTATATTCTGATTGTACATATTTTCTAATGTCTATCTATACATATTTTAATCTATCTCTAACCTTTATTTTTAGGGTTAGAATGAACATCTGACATTAAGAAAAGCCACAACTTCCTAGAGGCAATTCTGATTTGGCCTTAATTTAAATTTAAAATCTACTGTAAATATCCTAAATCTAACAAGATCATAATATAATAAGTTTATAAATAATTAATATTCATAAATATTGTACATATTTTAATTCTTGTATAACTTTCAATATTGCTTCTGTTGTTTACAATTTTGCTCTTGTAAACTATGATTTTGCATGTTTTACTTGTGATTTTGATCTAACCATCACAGTTAATGATGTTCTAACCACTTGCAATATCACTTTTATAAATTCATAATTTTGCAATGTCACTTGTCTACAGTTATGATATTACAATATCACTGATTAGCAATCATGATTTTGTCATAACCACTAGTAATCTAACTAACTATTTTGGGAAAATCACTTGTCTGTATTTGTGATTTTGACTTTCCATAAGTGATTTTGACTCTCTAGAAGAAATATTGAATTAACACTAACTATGTATCTAAAATTTTCCATAAGTGTTTTCTACCTTTTTTATGCTATGGAACATTTGAACATGTTCCTTGTTTGTTGGCCATAGTGCCATTGAGTGTTGTTTCTTTAGTGTGCCAACATTTGAACATGTCCTCTCCTTGAGTGTGCGACATTTGAATATGCCCCTTGTTTGCAGTCACCTTGGACCCCTTTTTGTGTGACATTAAATGCTCTTGTGTGTGTGCTTGATTGTTAGATGAGCTTGTTACTTCTAGACGTTACCATGATCCATATCATGCATTTTAGGGATTGTTGTGATCAATATATTGGCAACATGGATGAATGGAAGCTACAATATAGACTTTGGGATGTCAATGTCTTGTGACTGCATTAGTGGTAATACAACGTTGATTCGAGCTGCCCTCGGACATGGAGTTATATTGCAAACAAATTAGCAGAAGGGATGTAATATTTTATTTTTGTAAAGTGAGGTTTTATAAAGTGAGGGAGTACAAATTGGTATGACCATTAATCCCATCTAATATTATAATAATGTATACTTTATTATTATTATATTTTAATTTTATATGGTATTATAGATAATATAACACACACACATAATATTAAAAAATACATATATTAATATGATTTATTATTAGTAATTCTATATTTTATAAATATTATATATCTAAATATATAATAATAAAAAAACAAAAATAATATTGGCTTAATCTTCCTAAAGACTTAGGATTAAGCAAGTAAGAACATTATTTAGTAAGTAATTATGTGGCAAGTAAGTTTGACCCCAACACTCTACCTTAGCAATGAATTTGAGATAGTTAAGTTTGTTATTGGAAACAAGTTATTTTTGAATGGGGATATGTTTAGTTTCAGAAATGGTAGAAACATGTTAAAATATAAGACATATGGAAGCCTAGTGTTATGCTGCACAATTCTTAGTCCAAAACATTGTATTCTAGATCATTAGTCTTTCAGGGAAGACTACTTTGAATTTGTATATTTTACAGATTGGGAGATTTGTCTTTTCGCAACCTTTATAGATCGTGGCACAAATTTAAACCCACCCCAACAATCAATTCTTGCCCCAGCTAGTATTCTTCCATTCTCGAAGGCAATAACTTATAGGAGCGACACCGCACTCTCCATTGATCTCATTGATTGCATGACACATAGTGAATTGACTATTGAACAAAGCAAACTCCATATTATTGAAGAAAAATTAAAGAAGTAACAGGGCATGAAGCAAGCAACTAGTTTTTTGGCACATTTCGCTTGCCAAGTCTCAAAGTTGTCATCAAAGCATGATTTTGTGAGTGTAGGGAACATCGTAAAATGAGCAATGTCACAGGTTCGAAGTCCTAAGGAAGGCGTCACTCAGCGACATAAACAACGCCTCACCATTGTTATGCTCCAAATGTTGTAGGGAATTTATGAGACTCGTCATCGCCTTGAAAGAGTGTTAGAAAAATACCAACGAAACATCATTCAACACAACCTTCAGAATCGAAAGACCACCATACATTGTACAGTTCAAAACAAGGAGATAATTATCCATTATTTGATCGACTTCCTCTGTCAACATCATGCTGACCACTTATTACTAGCTACACTTAGATAATGTGAACAATAATAAAAATTATGTAATATACCATGAAATATCCATAAACGAATCGTTTCTGGATATTCACTATTGACATAGCAATGAAATATCTCAGACACACACATATGTCAGAGAAACATATAATTATTTTCCTTTTGAGGAAAAAAGGCGTATCCCACATAAACTAGAATAGTGGGTTCATTCACTTAGCTTTCCATGTCACACCACTTTCGTACTTTAATGAGGGGTCGATTGAAAACTACAGAAACACCGTTAAGGCTTGACTCGACGACAGAGACGGAAACCAAACAGAGATGGATGGATATCCATTGTCGTTGCACCTTCGCCAAATTCGCCTCCCACCAAAAAATTAGATTGCGAGGCCGCCTGTCCCCATCTTTGGGCATTCTTTTTTAGCCGCCGACGTCATCCCTTCCAAACAGATCGCGCCACTTGCAAACATATTTAGCACGCGTGGTAATAAAGAATTCGCATGCACTTCTCCCCTCTTATTCAAGGAATCAACCAAACACTAAACGTCAAACCCTAAATTGGATGAATATAAACTAATTATCCAAGGAATTAATCAAACATTAAACTTCCATTAAAAAATAATATTGAAAAGTCCACAAATCTAAGCAATTAAAGGAGGAGAAATCGCATAATTATTCAAGTAAAATAATATTCAAAATTTATAAAAAAAACTATTGTATTCAATTAAACGAGATATATTTATTAGTAATTAAATGAGATATATTTATTAGTAAAATGAAAAGAAATTTATTAGTCAAGTAAATAGTGATAAGTGTACTCTAATGAAATCGTCAAAGTTCACTTTAATTTGTACGTTTAAAAAATAAAAAATATAAATATTACATAATTTTTAATGGTCTCTTATATTATTGTAACGAAAAATGTTTAGAATCCATGAATAACTCTATATGCAATGAAAACTGGGTCAAAAAAATGAACCTACATTTTTGTATTACAATAAAAGAATAAAGTAAATATAAAAAATAAAATTACTAGCACAAGAAGATAGTTAAAATACATTTCATATATGAAAACTAAAATAAAAATTACGTATTTGTAAGGAAAAAAAAACTTTTTCAGTTTTATAAAGCATAAGTCCAACTCAATGTACCTTCCAAAATTGTAAGTTTTCACCAACAAAGATATTCAATTCAATATTAAACTTATTTAAAAAACATATATCATGTTTAAGTTAAGGTGATTGATATCACTAGTAAAATAAAAAAATAAAAAAATAAAACTTGTAAAAAAAATATGATATGTATTCAAAATTGTGATAAAAAATAAAGTAAATATGAAAAGTAAGGTTACCAGCATAACAAGATGCTTTTCACACGTTCAAACCAAAACAATAACTACACATCAACTCAAAATACAAATCCATGTGCAAACCAAAATAATAACTACACGTCAACTCAAAATAAAAACCCACAACTGTGAATTGCAATAGAAAGGGAACTCAAACATATACAATAATATTAATGGCACAAGACACTTTTCATACACACAAACCAATTGAATCTACTATCATGGATTAGAATTTGTTACCAAAGAAAGCATTAAAATCAATATTAAACTTCTTTTTAGAAATAAAAAAATCAAAACAACACAACAAAATATTTTTTTAAATGTACAAACCAAAAATAAAACTACTGATTTGCAGGTACAAATAAATTTATTAGTTTAACAAGATGCATGTCCAACTCAATGTGCTCCCTAGAACTACAAGATTCTACCTACATAGGTATTCAATACAATATAGATCCAGTAGTGAGATTTAAAACGTTGGATAATAAATACTTTACATAGATAAATAAAAAAAATACTACTCAATATTAAATTTCCTCTCAAAAACTGGTATCTCATATTTAAGCTAAGATTATTGATACCATCGATGAAATTAAAAAATAAAATAAAAAAAATCCCATAAACAAAAAAAATTGATATGCATTGAAAACCATCTTAAACAAAATCCACACCCCTGTATTGAAAATAAAACATGAAAATAAGATTACCATTATAGTAAGATGTTTTAAATATGCATAAACCAAAATAATAACTATGTGTTCACAGGCACAAATAACTTTATATGTTCATCAAGATGTGAGTCCATTTCAATTTACTTTCCTCGATTGATCCAAAGTCTAGATTGGTAATTTAGCCACATGAGTTAACTACTTCACTATTCTCATTGTATAAGACTGTAACTTAAAACACTCTTTCTATTGCTTTTTTTAAGATGTAATTATGAATTAGGTTCAAGAAAAGGTTAACACCCTAAGACTTCTAAACAAATAGGTTCTGGTAAAAAGGATAGAACACAATTAATATATCATAAAAGTAAAATTTTATTGTATGTTTGTGTTCCTCTTGAAAAATCATGCAATTTAAAAAAAAATGATCCAACTTTGTATGTAAAAGTTATGGCCTTTAAAAGTTAGTGCATTTGGCTTGGTTTCCAAACCACCTTGAAGGTTTTGCAATGTCAAGTGGTGATTACATACCCGCTCCAATAGTTTTTTAAGCCACAATGATGGTTTCGTAACCACCCCAATAGTTTTACAAAGCTAAGTGGTGGTTGTGCAACCACTGCAGAAGTTTTACCTTGCATATACTAATGATTTCACAAGGAGACAAAGAATGCTTCGAGTAACTGCTACAAACATGTTCTCTTCATCTTCTTAGTCTTTTTGGCTTCCAATTTGAACTCTCTTTTGTGTCAAAATTTTATGTATGTATGTATGTATGTGTATATGTATATGTATATGTATGGAGAAGGTCCTTCTAAAAAGAGAAATGTTCCTAGTAAATATTCTTTTTGATTGTATGTGGTTTTTTGATTTGGAGTGTGGAAAGGAAAGAGTGAGTGAACAAGTTGCACATGTACGAGTGTTTAAACATATTGTAATGCAAAATATGTTTATGAAGGCCTCAAGAAGGCAGTAAACTTGTAATTTCAAAACAAGATAGTAGAATGAAGAGGGAATCCCTTACTGTTGCTGAAGTTTTCTCGATTTGAGTTTCACCTAGATATCCTTGTGTCTCATCCAATTCTATTTTTTTGTTTTAATTTTATTGTTCTATTTCTATTGTTCGGTATTTATTTAATTGTCCAACACTTACAACTTATTCCTAAACATATTTAAAGACTTTTTAATGCAAATTTATAGGAAAATATTGATCTAACCGGTTAAAGAATTGTTAAAAGTTAAAAAAAATCATGTTGGTGAAACTTTGTGCGGAATGTCCACATAGTTTATGGATCATGCATGACAAGCTTTTATTGATGAAAGTATTAAGTGAAATATTAAAATTTCTCTCAGAAATTGATAACTCATATTAAGTTCAAATTATTTATACCAACATCCATTTGCATAAAAATATATCACATCGAGCTTTACATCTTTACGTATAAATTAATATCGAGTGGGTGCTAATGGAGGAAAACTATCATCCATTAAAAACTATTAATGACATTTAACATTACAACATTACCAAACCAAAATATTTAATTAAACGAGACATATGCCAAAACAATCAAAAGTAAAATAATTTGGTGGTGGAATCCATGTTTTAAATATAGACAAATTAAAAAAACAATAGCGATTGATGTTTGTCAGGTGAACAATAATTAGAGGATTTGCTTCATAGTAAGAAACGCCTATTAGCATAGTTAAGGTGTATGTAAACACCCTCACTAACAATGTTATTGTAGAAAATTAAAAAAAAACTTAAAATTTGTTTTATTGATTGTAGTCTCTCTTAAATAGAAATTTTTAAATTTACTTTAGAATATATCATTTATTCATTTTGTAAAATTTG
The DNA here is from genome assembly GCA_037957365.1 of Torreya grandis. Lineage (NCBI taxonomy): Eukaryota > Viridiplantae > Streptophyta > Pinopsida > Cupressales > Taxaceae > Torreya > Torreya grandis. The sequence continues at coordinate 5,282,116 of JARHVA010000138.1, forward strand.
AAATGCAATCAATTAACTTGTAAATATAAAACTAATATAATCCTAATCAAACCATCGCCATTATACTATTAATATCATTTTATAATTTTTATTTTAAACATTACCGAATATAATTTTAATCAAACCATTAATATTACTTTAACTTACATCATCGAATATAATCTTAATCAAACTATTTATTTTTAAATTCAATTAAATTTATTAAACCATAAAATTAAAATATATATTTCAATTCAATTTGTCAATTAAATATAATATTAAATTTTAATTATAAAAACATATTAACCTTTTATATATATTTGTTTTCTTAATAATAAAATTGATATGGGATTAATTCTACCATTTGCACGGGAATTTGAAGGACATTAGAGGGACGGAGATATATGTAGTTCACGTTAATTGACAACTGGATGGTGAGAGATAAGTCTTAGTTTTAGTGGTGATATGTTGATTTTTTAATTTCCTTTCCGCTTACACGTGGTGCTATGTGGATATTAAACTTACGGTATGTTGGGAATTAAAAAATATATTTGAGTTGATGGTATGATGTTTAAAATATCGAATCACAAATAATATCAAAACTAAAACTTTAATTTTATATAAAATCACGTTAGTCGATGTAAGGAGTTTCTGTCAAAAATATTGGTGTCGATCTAAATGTTAAATTAGTTTAAAAAAATAAAAAGCATATAGAATCACTATTAGGTCAAAATGATAGTGAAGCCAAAGTTAAAAAGAAGAAAAAACACATGGATGAAACAAAATAAGACGTGGATAAGTAAATGGGACATTAACATATACGATTGTTCAAATACCAATAAAAAAATATAAATATATGTGAGAGAAAAAATTAAGGTAACTTTGTGGACAAAGCAGTTTCGATGAAAGAGTGAGTATTATGTCAAAGAATTCAATCCCACTTATAACCATGAGAAAAAATGCACATAGAAATAAAAATCGAACAAAAGATAAAAATATTGATATTTTAAGTAAGGACTAGTGTACATCATCTTAGGTGTGAGATTGGGAAGATTACAACGCTTAAAAGAAGATTGAATAAATAAAATATTTCATTTTTGCACTTCAAAATTAATAGCGATAGAGTGACACTACATCATAGAATCCCAGACTTATAAAGATATTCGAATCAAGTACACAAAATAACTTACAAATACGAACCTTATATACATAATTCGATTTAATCACCATTGTAACTCTAAATTATCTAATAGTGAAAAACTTATACTCTTTTAAGAGAAATCACAAGTTCAAATCTTTGAGGATACACCCTAATCTAATATAATATAATACCTCTTAACCCTAGATACACCCTTTATCTAAATTTAGGGTTAAACAATAGGGTGGTGGCATATTTTTTTGGCTATTTTGTATTGTCAATGATGGGCGATAACATCATGGGAGTTGATTTTATTATGGAAGGCGGCTCCATGTCCGATGTGTGAATCGAATCAACGATGCAATGTCACTGATGTGGGGGCAATAAATTGAGGATATGGAGTCTATCTTATTGCTTTCATTCGTTGAGAACATATGGAAACACTATACTCGGACCCTTGGAAGAAAAAATGACCACAATTGGAGCTTATTTGTGTAAGCATGAAAAACATGAAATCTAAGAGAGCACTAGTTGGGAAAAATATGTTTTGGAAGGATTATTAAAATTAACATCAAAATATTGCTGCTTAACACTTCATGCATAAAAGGTGATACAGGGTTATTGGTAATGGGATTTGAGTGAGGTATAAATATTAATTTACACTTTTTTGATTTACAAAGCCCCACTTTACCAAAACAAAAAATTACATCCCTTTCGCATTAATTTACAGTCTTTAGCGTTGTAGTTGTAGGCTACATAGAGGAAGCTATAACAACAGGGGTGGTGCCTAATTTGAGATCCATCAACCACCATACCACATAGAGAGAGAATGCAAATACTAGTGAGGATTCAAACTTAGGTTTAGTAGACTAACGAAAACTGGTAGTGCTTGTGGGCCTGACAGTAATTTCACCTTTACTTCAATCACCAAATAAAGAGAAACGAGCATTACTATTATGAATACAATGGATTCTATTAAATGTTATCGAGAATGAGAATGGAAAAACCTTAGAAATATTTGTATCCACATCTATTTTCATATAACAACCTACATTTATTGTTTAGATTATATAAAATCCATCTTTCATTTAATTTTTTTTTTCCATTTTTTATCTAATTAATTTTAGAGTCATCTAATTAAGTTTGTCTAATTATTTTTAAACTTGTTTGCTTCTCTGTGCCGTTCATAGTAAAGAAAGAAAGCGCTCTCATTTGATAACAAAAATAGCATTGTCATAATCAATCAATCTGATCGCATTGCGAGAGCGACTTGTGCGGCAATTTGGTACTTCACATGCCGCATTCGAGCGGGGACTCGGACTTTATTTATTTATTTATTTTTCTTCAAACATCACAATAGACCAAGTCAGGTCATTCTTATTTTTTAAGGCGAATATTTCAAACGAATCAACTTTAAAAATGTATGAATTGATTTTGAATATTCGAAAGTCGATCCGAATGTCACATATAGTAAATTGCCTCACAGTTTTATATTGGAATTAACTTTTTGACCAAATCACAAAGTCAAGGCTGAAAGGCATCTATTAGAAATATTAGAAAAATACATGTTATATGTCAATAAAATTAATAATTAGTGTAAATAATAAGAACAAGGAGTAAAGTGCTAGGTCACCAATAGAATTAGTGTTGTTGAGAGAAGAGGAGGATGCAACAAACTATTGACTTATCTTCTCAATTACCATTATGGTCGTGGTAATATTAGGGATGAGTTTTTAGCAGTCAGTTTTTGTATTTTATTTCTTAATATGTTGATGAGAGAGTGAAATAACTTATAATAATTGGAGCATTTTTTCCTAGTCATCTTATTCAGAAAGCACAAATCTAGAAAATTTGTAACCCTATTTAGAGTATTGGATATGTAGGCAACACCCATTGATAAAGGGGTCCTTATGGTAGCTTGAAACTATAAGTCCACTAACCCATTTTTTTCATAACTGTTTCAAAGGTGAGGAATCTAGGGTTTGATAATTTGACAAAGATTGACAGCGTGTACGCGTGATATGAGGATTTCAAAAGAAAATTAACAGAAAACCTAGAAGTCTCTATTTGGTTTCATATTAATCCAAACAGTATTATGTACTAGACACCTATGTCGTAGTTGACTACACTTGCATTGATGCAAATATCCAGATTCGACACAAGCATCTGAGGACACAAAAATGATATTTCCAAAATCTGATGATTGTTCCAGAACTACCTTCAAGTCCACTTCTAGCCTATTCCTAATTAGACTTGCATGAGCACAATAAACCCACTAATTATTACTATTGTTCTTTCATTATAATATCTATCAATAGTTGTACTTTACTATTTTAGCAATCACAATTGTATAAATTCATAATATTATTTATCTAAGTATATTTAAAATGACATGCTCATTAGATTGGTTCACCATCCTTATGTAAAAGTTAATCTAATAATTCATAACCCTAGATACCCCCTTTATCTAAATTTAGGGTTAAACAACAGGGTGGTGGCATATTTCCTTTTCTATTTTGTATCAGCGATGATGGATGAGGATGTCATGAGAGTGGATTTTATTGTGTAAGGGCTCCACGTCCGACATGTGAATTGAATCAACGATGTAATGTCACTAATGTGAGTGCAAAAAATTAAGGTTATGGAGTCTATCTTATTGCTTTCATTCATTGAGAATATATGGAAACACCATAATCGAACCCTTGGAAGAAAAGACGACCATAATTAGAGCTTATTTATGTAAGCATGTAAAATATTAAACCTAAGGGAGCACTAGTTAGGAAAAATATGTTTTGGAAGGATTATGAAAATGAACATCAAAGTGTTTTTGCTTAACACTTCATGCACAAAAGGTGATACAGGGTTATTGGTAATGGGGTTTGAGTAAGGTGCGAGTATCAATTTACACTATTTTGATTTACAAAACCCCACTTTACCAAAATAAAAAATTACATCCCTTCCAACATAATTTACACACTTTGGTATCATAGTTGTAGGCTACATAGAGGAAGCTATAACAATGGGGGTGGTGCCTAATTTGAGATGCATGAAACCACCATACCACATAGAGAGAGAAAGCAAATACTAGTGAGGATTCAAACCTAGGTTTAGTAAACTAGCCAAAATTGGTAGTGTTTTTGGTCTTAACAATAATTTCACCTTTACTTCAATCACCAAATAAAGAGAAATTAACACTATCATTATGAATACAATAGTTTCTATTAAGTGTTATTGAGAATGAGAATGGAAAAACCTTAGAAATATTTATATCCATATCTATTTTAATATAACAAACTACATGTGTTGATTAGATTATATAAGATGTGTGATCTAAACATTTTACTCAAGAGAGGATGGTTAGTATGGTGTTAGTTTCAAAATGAAAACAAAATGAAAGAAACACACTAACTAGCATAACATCTCTAGGCCTAGACACTAGGGAGAGCTTAGTTAACAAAAATGAATAAAACACACAACTAAATTGCAAAAGAAACCCTTTTTTACCTTCTTTGTATGCTCCAAAATGCTTGTTGTAGTGGCTTGCTCGGTTGTGTGCTCATGAAGTCCTTGGCAATGGAATCTTGGCAACCTCCATCTCTCCTTGGCACCTTTGGCTCGTAGCTTGGCTTGGCTTGAAATCAATTTGGCATGGTAACACTGATTTCAATGGCTTCTTGAAGATATTTGTGCATTATAACTTTGCACCAAAATAGCTTAGAAATGATGTAGTAAGGCCTCCTATTTATAAAATTTTCCGATTGATCATAATTAACCTAAATCGTCCATCTCAGGATTGAGATGTGTGGCTAAGGATTAATCTAATTTTATAATTAAAATTGATAAATAGGCTCATCAATTTTTAGGATAGAGGAGTAATTAAGAGGCATGGAGGGCTTTGATGAGGCATGAGAGACATGAATCCTGATATTTATGACATTTATGGCCTAGGGATGTCTTCCCAAGAAATGAGATCACCTGATGATGCGAATATTTAATATTCATTTCCAAAACAAATTATTCAACAAGTTTTCATGAAATTCTTGATTAGGCTCTAATTTGGGTTAATTAGTTCTTAAGCATGATTAAGCACTTTGTGCACAAATTACTCAAATTAATCAAAAATCCTTGTTATTGGTCTAAAATTCAACTGGATTGGAATTGAAAGTGTTAGGTTGTGGAGTTAAAAGCTTCACTGATGCAAAAAGGGGAGGAGGTTGCTGAGAGGTTGCTAAGTTGCAGAGCAACTGACGTCGGTTTGATCAGTCGACGTCGGTCAGATAGAGTGAGAAGAGCAACCGACATCGGTCAGGGATCGACCGACGTCGGTCACCTCCAGGCAGACAGGGACCGACGTCGATCGCCTGTGCGGTTCAGAACTGCCAGTTCACGGATAGTTAGTTAACGAACCGAGTGTTTGCATGTCAAGAGCCAATTTTAGACTTGAAGTTGTGGATCTAATTATTGTAATTAGATGTCTAATTATTGTTTGCATGAGATCTATATAATAGACTCATGGACTATATTGTAAAGTGTGCTAGAGAGTAAGAGAGCAAAATTTAGCTCCTTCAGAGTGAAGAGAGCATGGTGTGTTCCTCCTAGTGCCACAGTACCAAGTGTGGGTGCTGGTTTGGAGAATCAACAAGATTCTTCATGTATGTATGATCTTGGTCAGCAAGTGTGCATGGCTATGTTAGGAGATCTACATGGGTAAGTAAGATCATTGATCTGCAGGTGTATGTGTGTGCATGGTCTAGGTTTTTAGGTGTGCAGAACCAGGTTGATCTGCAGGTGGTAGTAGAGTCAAGGTGACAACAACACAACAGGGAGCAAGATCAGGCAGGATCTACTTGGAGTACAATGTGTACTCAAACAGAGAGCAAAGAGGAAGGCAAGGTAGTTCCTTCCTAAGTAAGATCATTTGGGTTGCAGGTTGTTGCAGTTCATGGGAGATCTACTTGGAGTGTGTTGTGCACTCAGTTGAGTATGTGTATATACTCGGGGTACTGGCAGTAGTGGATACTGACTGGTTGGAGGTGAACACCAACTCTGTGTTTGAGTTGTGTGTTGGGACCATAAGAGAGAGAGGACTCTTGATTGAGAATTACTGTACACTTGAGGTGTGGGAAGCCTCTGAGAGGTGTGGAGAAGAAGTGGCATCTTCTTTATTGTATTCTTTTTCTGGATGAGTATTAATACAAGATTGCGTATTGTCTCTCATATTCTGTGTTATTTTCGAATTCTAGTTACTTGTGCATTATGGTTAATTTCCGCATATTAAGTTGCTTGGTAATCAATTGTGTGCTTCCATAATTCACAACAAAGGCGGTGGTAGAGTTTTTGGTTGGGTGTCTAACAGAAAGGCAATGTCTAATGCATTGGATCCATTATCCCATTTAGGATGTTGCCAAAAACAATAACGAAGGCACATGTCTTGTGCAAGAGATTTGATAGGAAAGATCAATCCAGAGCACCTAGGTGTAAAATTAGCATTTTGACTTGAAATAATCTGATCAAAGTTAGCTGGCCCATAAATTGTATTACCCCATTTAGGGATACTCTGACCAAAATTGGCACTTGAATATGTCAATGTCAACATCATTTAGCATGTTTTAGTGTTTTTAAGCCAAATTGTGTATTTTGATAGAAATTGGTCAAAAGCCTGGTTGGAGGTTATTGGTGGCTAGATTTAGGTGTCTACAGTTTGCCTCTATTTGGAAAGATGTTACAAACTGTAGGTAAAGCAATGTCTTCTAAAATTTTGAGAGATGACTTGTATGCCAAAAATAAGATGATGACTGAATAACAAAGCTCCAAATGGTTTTGGGAAGCCTATGATGATGCCCCTTGAGGGAGTGGCCATTACATTTGTTGATAGATGGTCGCTCGAAAAGAAACAAGAAGAAATATAGAATTAACCTGTGGTTGAGATTAATCTAAATAAGAAAATGCTTGCATGCATTGATGTAAAAAGATTATTGATTTACCCAAAGGTGGTTATAATTAGGAATAAAATTCAAAATACTGATTTTCCCATAGGTGGTTATAATCATTAAGAGGACTTGGATTGGCTAAAGATGATGGTGCCCCAGTTAGGTATGATTAGCAAGCATAACTCAAGGATATAACCTAGAATATAGATCTAAGATGAGCAGGTACAAAGTGATGAAAGAAATGAATAGAAGAATAAGATTGATCTATAAAAAAGATTCAATTGTATCTGTCAATGAGGAGATGCTCATCCTGACTAGCAATGATACAAATAGAATTGTCGTTAGGTTGATTTGATCAACGGTGGGATGGAAAGATTTGCTAAGGTGTCAAGGAGAAACCTCTATGGCTCCATTGATTATAGACCTTCTTGAAGCTAATTTTTGATATAACATGTGATGGTAGGCTTCATGATAGAACATCATAAAGACTTGGCCAAAATATACGTAAGGACTGACTCTCAATATTCAATAAACACTCAAAAATAATACACTAATGATAAAAATTATGATGATAATATTGACGTATGAATATGGATAGACCCAAGAATAATGTGCTCAAGGAATCACCCAATGAATACATATAGACTGAGCTGAGGCAACAGTGCTAAAAGCAAGCAAACAAACAAATAACTTGAAATAAATAAATAAATAGAAGGCCTAAAAACAAAAGTAAAAGAAAGCATCTTAACAATGATAATGCCCCAGTAAGGCAGATCAAGGATAACTGACTAAGCTTGGATATGACAATTTTTTTTGGATTTTTGAAATGTTATGAATGTTTTTGGCATTTTGAGGTATCTTAACTCGTTAGAGAATGTCAAGATACTTGCTTACAAAATGATGAGATTGTTTGGCTTAGGTTGCTCACAAAATGACGAGAGCGTATGGAAAAGGAGACTGAGGTGACCTCAACATGAATTGAGCATGACCTATATAGTCGTGAAATGACCTCAAGTCATAATAATTCCATCCACATAGAAGGTGAGGAAAAACCAACTAGGTTCCAATAAGTTCTCAAATATGGCAAATGGCCAATCAAATGAAAACAGTAAAGGTAAGGTGATGTGGCAATGCATGGTAAACAAGTGTTTCCCTTAGTTTTCCCATAAGCAATTATAACTAGGATACAATAACATAGGTCAATGATACTAATTTACCCATAGACGATTATAGTTAATAACAAGATTAGTGAAACACTGATTTCCCCATAAGCAGTTATAATCAGGCTCACATAAACAAACTTAATAAGATGAAAGATATCTTACCAGATCAACTGTCACACTACTTTCATAGATTGTCATTGAAATACGGATTAGATTGATTGTTGAAACTTGATCAGAATCCTCTCACAAAAAGTGTAGGAAGAACCAAAGGAACCAAGATAAAAATAAGATTGGGTAGGATGACTAAAAATAGGCTTTGGTCTAGATCAGAATGGAATGATAGGATGGCATGGTCTTGCTTAGGATAGTGATGGTTTGATATATAGGTTAAAATAGTAGGAGGGTTACCCCCAAGTGATGGGGTGAATGGCAAGAATCTACAAAAATGGCAAATGGATATGTAACAACGGCAATGGCATGACAATGAAATGGTATGGTACATGTTTTTGGCTTGTGTATGGTTTTTTATTTTTTTATTCATGTTGATGGGGAGATGCATGTCCTAATCAACAAATGATACAAACAAAATACTTGATTATGTTAATTGCTAGCCCACACCTCATCTAAAAATTTGCTCTGTCAAGAATTCAATACAGATTTAGTTGTCAAGGATGCTTTTGTGATTTTTGTTGGTCGTTGATTTTGATTCCTTGAAGCGTCGACATAAAGTATCTTTTTAGCCTCTACAAAGAAAAGTGTGGCCGTGGATGGTAAACAAGGACAAATAATGGATGGTAGGTTTGATTTTGAAATAGAATGGTAGATGATAATGGAATGTGGAATAATTGAAAAATAAATAAAAATTGAGACATTCCGTCACACGTAATGTTGTTGATGCTAGATTCAACATAACTTTGGTTGTGGGGGGATAAAGGCTTGTTCTCTCAATAAGACAACAATATTTTTTTGTTGTTTGATCTTGAGAGTAGCTACCATTTGATTAGGCTGTAGATTGGAAGCTATTTTGATTTGATCTTTGATTTTATCTTCATCAAGCAATGAAGAACTTGTGTGCTTAGCTATTGCTGCCTCAAAAAGGCTTTCACCAATTAAATTATCTTGATTGTCCCATATCACCTTTGAGATGGTTTCACTAATGAAGATTGACTTTTGACTTTGATTATCTTCTAGCGCTTTCGAAAAAGTTTCACTTGAAGATGCTGAGTTTTGACTTTGATTGTCCCCTAGTACCTCCAAAAAGGTTTCACAAGGAGAGTGTTCTTTTGCTACATGAATGATGTCTTGGCCTCCTTGTTCTTCTTCAATTGCTATGTCACCATGGCTGCAGTTCAACAAAGTGTGATTCTGTAGATCCCAATCAACACTTGTGGGAGATGGAATATCAATGATATGGCTATTTTGGTTGATGGTAATGGCCCATGGAATGGTAATAGAATGGGGAGAGGCTGCACAATCCTCATAGAATATACTAAGATAACTTGTGTCAAAGCCGAAGTACTCATCCTCAAAAACTGTAGAAGGATAAAAAATGTAGTCAAACTGATCTGCGAGGCATGCATAACCAATGTTGTAATAATCACGAACACATTCTTCTAAATCTGATTCTAACTCAAGGGACTTTGAATCCGATGTTGAGATTGATGTTGATTCTGATTCTGATACTAAATCTGATGTCAGTTCAAGAATGAAACTTGACTCTAACTCTGATTCTTCATCTGACAGGTACTCTATTACAATGATGTCTTGTTGAATATTTGGTTTTGGACAAGTAATGCCCTGTGATGGCATAATGGGCTCCACAAAAACTAGTTTGTTAAAGTGAGACTCCTCCAAGGTGGGAAATAGGTCAAGAGACAACTCCTTAGATATTGGCTTATCAATAGGAGGCTCTTAAAAAATAGGCACATGGTCAAGGTAATGATTTTTCCAAATGTGGTTATAATCATTAAGAAGTGACTCAGCAAAGACTGGCTCATCATTGTGAGACTCCTTGACAACTAGTATAGGATCAATAGGTGATTCATCACAAGTTGACTTATCATAAGTGGTTGGTTCAACAAAAACATTTTGGATTGGTTGGTTGTCTAGGCTTTCATTTCCAATGATTTGAAAAATACTAGTTTTAAACACAACTTGGTCTTTGAATAATTAGATGGGTTGAGGTTTAGATGGGATTGGTACTGGACGATGAATGACTTGTGCTTGGATAATGGTAGGGCCTTGGGGAGCATGATTTATCGCATAAGCCAAAGGACAAAGTCCTGAGATGGTAACGATAGGGCGTTGTGGGGCTTGATTGCTTGCACAAACCAAAGGAGTAGGTCCTGGAATGATGAAGAAGTGTTGTGTAGCTTGATTGCTCTCACAAACCAGAGGATGAAGTCTTGGTTTGGGAATGGTGCGATATTGTGGTCCTAAAAAAAAATGGTACAATGTGGTGGAGCTTGATTACTCGCATAAGCCAAAGCATCCAAGTCTTCCTCATAAACCATGTCATCTTAGTTGTGAGTTGGCTCATAAGTTAGTTCTTGATTATGTTCCATGTACTGAATATTGTAAAAAGGGTACATATCTATATCCCAAACAACATTATCTGTAGTTGGGTCTTCAAAGTCCTCCTCACAAGCCTCTTCATACCAATCAAGGTCTCGATTTGGATCGTAAGTTGTCTCATGACTTTGTTCCCATGAATGATTAATATGAGGCAGATAGAAATCTATCTCACAAACTACATTAGCATCATTGGGGTCTTGAATAAAGCCATAAAAGTCATTTTGTGTAGCCGTTCTATCAAAAGTTGTATTGTAATTGACTCCACCACAAGTGTAGTTAGACATATTTGCATAAATGATGAAAGCTCAGAAAAAAAGGCTTAGAGTTCTACAAACTCTGAAAAATGATCCAAAGGACAAATGGTTCAAACATGGTCCAACTTGGTCGAAGGGCTGGAGTCGTATCTCCAATGTGGTCTAAAGGTGGAGTTGTATCTCCAAAATAGTTTGTGCTAAGACTTGACATAAAATAGCATAACATCAAATGTCTAATGTCAAATGTGATACACACAAAAGGTCAAACATCTGAATAAAAGCTGACATGTTAAAGGTCTAGGTCAAAGTGTTCTAAATAAGGTCTAAACTAAAAAAAAATGGTTGAGTTACTAGGTCTTTTATCCAAACATGGAGTCAAAAGCCAGGCTCAAACAAGTAGGCATGTGCTATAAATTTTGGCCAAACAGTGTCAAAAGCTAGACTTGAAATAAAGGTTGATGTGATTTGATTTAATCTAACAAGTTTGAAAACAACGTTGACATAGACCCATCACACGAAATCAAACATAAACATGATCAGTTGGTATAAGGCATAAGATAAAAGGCTAATTGAGAAACATTGTGTTCTCCTAAATAAAGGCACGAACAATGATGAGGATAGGTGCTGAACAAATAAACCATCAAAAGTTTTCAAATTTAGGTAATCGATTAACCGAATTTATGCAATCGAAAAGAGAAAGATTTGTGTATTAGCCCCATAAATTGAGGCCTAAATAGAAATTAATCAATATTTGAATCCAAACTTGACAAAATTAATTGAAAACTCAACGTTAAGGACTAGGATTTGACCAAATAGGCTAGACAAGATTGGACAGTGTGACAACACAACACAAAGGTCCAAATGGTATACATGACATGGTTTGAAACAAACAATTTTTGATACAAGGTGAAACAAGTCTTGAAACAAATTGAGTAGCCTAATGGTGTAAGCATACTCGAATGATGTGATCAATGCTATGTTTCAAAAGACTCAAAGGCAAAATGGTTTTAACATGTTTTGGGTAGCATAACACTACCCTCTGTAACTCAAATGCCACACACACAAACAAGTTCAACAAAAATTTCAAGGTATAAATATGGTGTAAAATGGTCAACATAACACCTTTTTAAACAAAAGAGTGACAATAGGCAAATTGGTTTTGACATGGATTATGAACAAACAAACAAGTTTTATTCTTAAAATATAGCAAGTAAAAATGACTAAAATACACTAAGTATAATCATACAAATCCTAGCAAAGGTATGTCAATGTGAGGTTAATTAAACTAGCAAGCTTTCGAACGTTTCTAGGGGAATCAATTGCACAATGACTTTCACGCCATATAATGTAAAAGAAAAAGACAAATTTTGGATCTATATCACTTAGTTTGTTGTAAAAAGGTCTAGTCTTTTTTACAGCCACTACATCCTATTGTTCATTCAGTGTAGTGTGATGTCCAAACTGCCACTACATCCCATTTGTAACTCCAATTAGGAGTCAATTGAAGTCAATGTTGGGAGGTGAAACCTCGGTTTAAAGCTTCCCTAAAGAACTTGTGGGAGGTGATGGAGTCCCCCTCACAAGCCAAATTTGCATAAAATTAAAGAAAACATGAAATTAGAAAGACTTTAGGGTCATTTTCAAGGTCACCCAAACTTTGACGAGTTTTTGGAGGGTGCTTTAGATGACTTTATTTCTAAGCTTTGGACTAAGCTTTTTGCAATAGGACTGGCGCTTTTGACTCCAAGGGTTCCCTAAAAGGGACAAATGAAAGAGCATACACGCAACACCCTTTTTTTGCCAAACAAAATCTAATTAAACAGCTATTGAAAATAAGAATTGACAAGTGCATTCAATTTTAAGCCCAAATGAAAGATTTGGTGGTGTTCATTTGACCTTTTGGTCTTAAGATTGTGAACTTTGAAAACTAATGCTAAAAACATAATTAAGCACCTAAATGTTACATTAAGCACCAAAATAATGTTCTTAATTCATTTTAAAGTCATGCCAAATATGTTTTAACAAGTTCCAAGTCCACTGGTTATCTGTCTACCCTTAAGGCATCACCTCAAAAGCAAATAAGTTAGATTAGAAACATTTTAAATAGATTTTCAAAATTTTGTGAAAAATATATGAAACTTGAAGCTAAATTAACGTCAAATTCTAAAAATTTAAGAGAAAACACCTGGTTTTAAAAATACAATCATCCAAAACGGAGTTCGTATGACCCCAAACTAAGCATTTTAAAATAACTCTCAGGTTTGTGTTTTTAAGATAACATAGTCACTGACGTTAGTTATATAATCGACGTCGGTTACACTTACTAATCAATGATGGTTATCTAAATGACATCGATTATATCAATCGTGACCAATGACACCTATGCCAACCGATGATAGTTTTAATAACTGATGTTAGTTTCAGTGTAAACCTATGACAAAAAAAAATGATAAAAGAAAGTTAGAAAATTAAATTGTAAGAGTTTTAATAATCCAAATAAAGATTTTGAAGTTATAGAATGATCTTATTCATATGTGGGATGTGCTTGGTCCCACTGGGTGTGCCATATGTGATCTTGGAATTTGACTCAATAGAGGATGGTTAATATGGTGGTAGTTTCAAAATGAAAAGAAAATGAAAGAAACACAATAACTAGTATAACATCTCTAGGCCTATACACTAGGGAGAGCTTAGTTAATAAACATGAATAAAACACACAAGTAAAATGCAAAATAAACCCTCTTTTACCTTCCTTGGATGCTTCAAAATGCTTGTTGTAGTGGCTTGCTCAGCGTTGTACTCATGGAGTCCTTGGCAATGGAAGCTTGGCTACCTCCATCTCTCCTTGGCACCTTTCGCTGGTGGCTTAACTTGGCTTGAAATCGATTTGGCATGGTAACATTGATTGCAATGGCTTCTTGAAGATATTTATACATGATAATTTTGTACCAAATAACTTAGAAATGATGTGGTAAGGCCTCCTATTTATAGATTTTTGAGATTGATCAGAATCACCCTGAATTGTCCATCTCAAGATTGAGATGTGTGGCTAAAGATTAATTCAATTTTGCAATTGAAATTGATAGATAAGCTCATCAATATTTGGGATAGAGGAGCAATTAAGAGGCATGGAGGGCTTTGATGAAGTATGAGAGGCATGAATCTTGATAATTGTGGCATTTATGACTTTGATTGAAATGTAATGCATTATCTACGTGTTAAGATGAGCCGTTAGCTATTTGACAACTATTTTCCATTGAGATGACCCTACTTTCAATAATTATATATTCAGAAGTCCGCAGGGAACCCACTTTGTTTGGTTATCTGTGTCGTTTGCAGTAAAGAAAGAAAGCTGTCCCATTTATTTGATAACAAAAATAGCATTCATTGTCATAATCAATCAATTTGATTGCATTGCGAGGGCGACTTGTGCGGCAATTTGGAGCTTCACATGCCGCAGTCGGACATTATTTATTTATTTATTTTTCTTCATACATCTCACACACACTATCGGCCATTCTTGCGAGAGTATCTTTCAACAAAATAGACCAAGTCAGGCCATTCTTATTTTTTAAGGAGAATATTTCAAACGAATCAACTTAAAAAATGTAGAAATTGATTTTGAATATTCGCAAGTTGATCTGAATATTATGTATAATAAATTGCCACCACAAATTAAAAAAAAACATGACAATTTTATATTGGATTTAACTCTTTGACTAAATCACAAAGTCAAGGTTAAAAGATATCTATTAGAAATATTACAAAATTACATATTATATGTCAATAAAATTAACAAACATCGTAAATAATAAGAATAAGGAATAAAGTGTTAGATCATCAACGAAAGTAGCATTGTTAAGAGAGCAGGAGGAGGCAACGAACTACTGACTTATCTTCTCGACTACCACTATGGTGGTGTGCATTGTTACGTACGAGTTCCTAGTGATCATTCTTTGTATTTTCTTCCCCAGTGTATGTTAGGTTATGGAGCTAAAAGCTTCACTGATGCGGACATGGAGGAGGTTGTAGAGTGTTACTGTCGTCGGCGTCGATCAGGCCAACCGACGTCGGCAGGGAGGAGACAGGAAGGCAACCGACGTCGATCAGAAGTCGGCCGGCGTCAGCACCCCCAAGTAGACAGGGACTGACGTCGGTCACCTATGGTTCGAGCTGCGAGTATATTACGTGCAGTTAGCTAATGAACCATGTGTTTGCATGTCAAGAGCCAATTTTAGACTGAGAGCTGTGGATCTAATTATTGTAATTAGATGTCTAATTATTGTTTGGATGAGATCTATATAATAGACTCATGGATTGTATTGAAAGTTGTTCTAGTCTGAGTTGAGCAAAGTTTGCTTCTTCTATGTGTGAGGTGAGCAAGGGTGTTCCTCCAAGTTCCACAGCAGTACCAAGGTGGGTGCTGGATTGGAGAATCAACAGGGTTCTTCATGTATGTATGATCTTGGTCATCAGGTGAGCATGGATAATTTAGGAGATCTACATGGTAAGTAAGATCATTGATATGCAGGTGTATGTGTGTGCAAGGTCAAAGTTCATAGGTGTGCAGAACTAGATTGATTTGCAGGGGTATAAGATCAGATAGGACTGCAACACAACAGGGAGCAGGATCAGGTAGGATCTACTTGGAGTACAGGTGTGTACTCAGATAGAGCAAAGAGGAAGGCAAGGAAGATCCTTCTATAAGTAAGATCAGATTTGGGTTGCAGGGTGTTGCAGTTCAGGGGAGATCTACTTGAAGTATGTTTGTGTACTTGTGGAGTGCGTGGAGCACTTGTGGAGTGCGTGGAACACAGGTGTAAGGTGAACACCAACTCAGTGTTTGAGTTGGGTGTTGGGACCTAAGAGAGAGAGCTTTGAGGAGAGAATTACTGTTCACTTGAGGTGTGGGAAGCCTCTGAAGAGGTGGTGGAGGAGAAGTGGCATCTTCTTTATTGTATTCTTTTCTATATGAGTATTAATACAAGTTGTGTATTGTCTCTCATATTCTGTGTTATTTCTGGATTCTAGTTACTTGTTGATTCTAGTTAATTCTGCATATTAAGTTGCTTGTATTTGGTAATCAATTGTGTGCTTCCGGTTTATTCATATCCCAACAGTGTATTGATGAGGGGGTGAAATAACCGAAGATAACTAAGGCATTTTTCCTTGACCATCTCATTTAGAAGGCATAAATCTAGAAAGTCCATAATCAGTGTGGGGTCAAGGCCACCTCATGTTCCCCCAAGGATGAGAATTTGGCAAGGAGGAGGAATGGAAAATGCAAAGTGATTAAATGACATGCATCGCCTTTACCTTAATACCTTTGCCCTTAGTCTCTCCTTAGAGTATATTGCCATGGAAAATCAGGTGGCACTCTGCTAACAATACATGGGGCATTGTCCTAGTGGCCATTGACTGTGCAAAAGTGTTCCACCTCCTATGCCACTTTCTTTGCTTGTGCTTGGATTTGTAATATGACATTTGAAAATGTAGTAATTATGTTAACGGTAGAAAAATATTTACCTAAATGCTCCTTTAAAATAGAAAAATTTCTATCCTTCCAAAGTTGAAAGAGAATCTCAATGTGGAAAAAGATGACATACATTTTTAAACTTTGAAAGAAGCATAACAAAATCCCCAAGCAAGACCATGTGCCAAAAAAAGGGCCCTGGTTTGAAGGATTGAAAGGAGGAGTGAATCCATTCCCAAGCTTGTTGAGCTCTCACACAAAACCAAAAGATGTGTTTGATAGACTTTGTATGGTTGTAAATATGGCATTTGGGAAAGAGAATCCCCCCATCTTAAGCAATCTATCACGCATCAGTAATCCTTAGTAGAGAATTCACCAAGAAAAAGGGATTTTTAAGGCTCAACTATAGCATACCAGATAGTTTGGGATATTTTTTTCCAACAAAAGGAGGAACAATTCATATCCCACCATTTGTTGAGCATCTCTCAAGGAACCATGTTGGGGGCTAACCATTGATAACTAAGTTGGGTTTGTACCAAAGCAAGCAATTCTAATCCTTCCACCACTAAAAGGGGACTTTAATTCCAATATTGTGTAGTCAGGTATGCCCATTTGAATCTCAACCATGGATACAAAGTCCTAGTTATTGAGATTAAAATTGATTTTGAGGGCAAGAAAAGGTGCCCAAGACCTTGTCATTTTATTAAAAAATATCACTAATTCTATGATGCCCTTATGATTAATTGGAAGAGCTTTAACCTTAATAGCTTTAGTCAGAGGTTTACCATTGATAGTTATGACTAGATACCACTATAAAGATGTGAATTTATAGAAAGTCCATGTACCTAAAGTTATCCCCTTTTTAAACAAGTTAGGGTTTGGTCATCTCCCTGTAGATATTAAAATCCAATATTTATATGACATATTAGCCTTATACACTTCATGGCTCAACCCTTTAGTTCATGACCTTTCCACTACCAAAAGACTCGCGTTCGCCATCTCACTATGCCTAATTTCTTACCCTGTAGTTTGACCCTAACATTTTGATGATACAGATCACATGCAGTATATAATTTGTATATAACCTAATTTCGATCATGTACAAATAATTACAAATCCCCAACAACCTTTTACCTTATAGGATACTAGCGTCTAGATTAGGACACTAGCATTGACGCCAGTGTCCCAAATTTGATGTTAGTGTCCTTGCCTTCTAAATGATCAAATTGTAAATCTTTCAACATTCAAATATCAACCTATTTGTCTTCCTTAACCCTCCCATGAGATTATTTCAAAAGATGTGGTATAAATACAAATCAAAGGTCATTCATTATCATGAAGCAGTGTCTAGCTAATACCAAGTAATCACATCTCAAGCTCACATTACACTACCAAAAATCATTTAACTGAGTTATACTGCCCTATTCTTCCTATTTGCAAATCAACCATAGGGGCAATTTTATTATAGGTTTGAAGCATTCAAAGAGTAGCCCATGAGTAGTATTTATCAAGTTAAAAATTAAATAACTACATGCACTCACATATAACATATTACATAATTATTCACGCATAATCCTACATAAGGGGGAGAACTACATCAATTTGAGGCATTCTTCAGATTATATGGCTAATTAGGTAGCACTTATTGACAAGGGGTCATTGAGGTCAACTTGACTCTGTTTGAGCCCACTAACCCTTATTTTACAAGATGACATGTCCTGATCAGAGGACCTAGGGTTTTGAGTCAAAGACTGATTCAAAAACCTTTGAGCATGATCTAAACGGACACCCTGCAAGGTGATGGTGAACCCTAATAGGTACAGGTGGCTATTCTAGAAAATAGTTTATATTTTGAGTTAGAAAAAAGCATCAAAACTAGGATAGAAACATCAATGACAGTGTCCAAATCTTGATGATAGTGTCTGAGCTATCAGAGAGCAAACTTTTAAAA
Source organism: Torreya grandis (assembly GCA_037957365.1). Classification (NCBI taxonomy): domain Eukaryota; kingdom Viridiplantae; phylum Streptophyta; class Pinopsida; order Cupressales; family Taxaceae; genus Torreya; species Torreya grandis. The sequence continues at coordinate 5,300,578 of JARHVA010000138.1, forward strand.
TCCTACGAATCATGACAGATCATAAGTTTGTCTTCTTCTGCACCTGTCCCTGTCAAATTTGCATAAGCCAAGTATTATCTCTCCTTCACATTGTTACTTTTAGAATATTGTTTAGAATTATACTTTTTTAAATTTAATATATTTTCATATTCAACATATTTATTAGAATATTATAAATCTAAATTTATTTAGTTGGCTTGTTTTTAGAATAACTACTCCATAATTTATTAAGTTATTCCCCCTACCCTTAATTCCAAAAAGGGTTAAACATTTGGTGAACCTGACCTCTGACCTTCTTGCATAACCATAACTTACTCCAGGGTTTTCAACATTCTAGGGTTTTTATTTTTATTTTTGTTCTATTTCATGTTTTCTTGTGATCTTGCCCAAAATCATATAGTTATCAAAGATAAAATGTAAACCTCTTTCATGGTAAAATTTCAATTCAAGCTTAACCTATGAGCAAGAAGAGTCATATGTTTTTAAAGCTATATAATTGAACAAAAATAAATCAAAATGTTAACAAATTATCATTGTTGTAATATTGAATAAAAAATCTTACCACTAACAAGTACAAAACCGAAGGAATGTTGGCCACATTTCATTGTTCCACCTAAACTTAAAGGTTCTAATAGCTACCATTCCACTTCCACTTCGGATATTGTAGTACATGCTATTAATAACCAACGAGGTAGGTCATCACATCATAAATATAGTAAATATGTTCCTCCTCAACCCCCTACATCTCCCATAATATGATTAAATACACATGTGCCAAAAAAAATCATATTTTTTATTGTACAAAATTTCATAGTATTCATAATGATATCATGGCTTCTTTAAAAAAATAAAATGATAAGAATGCTCCTTTATGCAATGACTTACAATTAAACAATGTTCCAACATTTTTAAATGATTTGAATATCAAATCCACTAATAATGGTGATCGATCCATTATCCCTATTTTTCAAAAATATGCTCAACTACAGCCCATAAGTACATATTTTCAAGCTTCAACAATTATTACTAGTCATCTCACATCCATGATGAATGCTATATGAGAACTTCAAATGCAAGTTTCGATTCTCAAGTTACAAATGTTTTCATTTAATGCTATTATTAACAATAACATTATCAAAAATCAACCTCTCACACAAAATGTCTTTGAATATCCTTACCCTATCAAATTTGTCATGTTTATGTTGATGAATTTGACATAATATGTACATGCCTTCAGTCATTGGGCTAAAGATGGATGCCTATTGCTAAAATCCTTTCATATGAGTTTAACATTAGAAACTAGTGGATTGGTCCTATAGTATTCCCAATGGTTCCTTACCCACTTTTTGAATGTTTGAGGACATATTTATATCAGATTTCCATAAGCATGATGCATCCAAATTTACATTCAAACATTTAGAAGACTTAAAACAACATACCAATGAATTTATTCAAGATTATGCTATCCAATTTAATAATGCATCATACTCTTTAACATGTCGACCCTCAACTTGGAATTGTAATTCATATTTAGTAGGGATCTCGTTTCTCCACTTAAAGAAAGGGCATTGCATAATCATTATGTATCCTTTGATAAAATATATCTCTAGATGTGTACAAGTATGCATGCGACCTGGTACACAGTAATACAAAGTTTAATACATCTTCTCTACAAAGCAAACATCTTGTCAAAGATGCCTATAATGAAATTAAATTGCCAAAAGATGATCATCCTTATCAATCCATTAATACTTTATTATATGAACATATTGCACAATTAATCCAAATTCAACCACATCAAGATACACCTACAATACTTTTATCGATGTTATTAGAAAATAAACTCGTTACATTAATCACTACTAGACATAGAGCAATAACACGTCTTCTACATAGAGAAGATAAATTAATTAGTGCTTATAATAGAATCACAAGACTTGATATAGAATGTTGCACTACATTACAAAAACAAATTCATTAGTAAAAATACAATGGTTATCATTGTTATAGTACAAAATCAACCAACTCTTGCTACTATGACAATTCAATGATTATTACCTACAACTTTAACAAGCAAGAAGCGTCCTCACCTATAAGACTAGTTATTTCATCATAATATGCAAAAATACAAAAAAATAAAAAATTCAAGAAAATACAAAATCATTCAATAAAACCAAAACACAAAAATATTCAACATACACATGTTTACTAGCTTTTGCATTATGTTGCTTACTTTATGTTAGTAGATAACATACCATTTATTTTATGTACACACATGTTTCACAAGGAATTGAGTGTGATATAAGCATACACTAGATAAATGATACATGAGCATACAAATGTTGGACCTTTCCTTCCCCTGTGATTTGCATATATGTTATTTACTTTATGTTAGTAGAGAACTTACCATTTATTTTATGTACACACATGTTTCACAGGGACTTGAATGTGATATAGGCATACATTAGATACATGATACATGAGCATACAAATGTTGGACCTTTCCTCCCCCTATGTGACACACTACATTGGGTTCATTTGCTTCATTGATCATGATTGATACAAGGTTCATTGCTTTATGATTTCTTTACATTATCATGATTGAGATTATATATTAACACTTAGACATGTCAATAATTATGCTTACATCTTACACAGTGTATCATATATCTTATGCTACAAGACATTTTGCTAACACATGTATGCAGAAACTAGTATGATATGCTTATGTTGGTTGTTTATATATTTCACTTATTCATATTATCACATGGTTTACATGAGTGTACTTGTTTTATACCTTTTTTATGCTATGGAACATTTGAAAATGTTCCTTGTTTGTTGGCCATAGTGCCATTGAGTGTTGTTTCTTTAGTGTGCCAACATTTGAACATGTCCTCGCCTTGAGTGTGCGACATTTGAATATGCGCCTTGTTTGCAGTCACCTTGGACCCCTTTTTGTGTGACATTAAATGCTTTTGTGTGTGTGTTTGATTGTTAGATGAGTTTGTTATGTCTAGATGTTACCATGATCCATGTCATGCATTTTAGGGCTTGTTGTGATCAATATATTGGCAACATGGATGAATGGAAGCTACAATATAAACTTTGAGATGTCATTGTCTTGTGCTTGCATCAATGGTAATACAACGTTGATTCGCGTTGCCCTCAGACATGGAGTTATATTGCAAACAAATTAGTAGAGGGGATGCAATATTTTATTTTTGTAAAGTGAGGTTTTATAAAGTGATAGAGTACAATTTGGTATGACCATTGATCCCATCTAATATTATAATAATGTATACTTTATTATTATTATTATTATTATTATTATTATATTTTAATTTTATATGGTATTATAGATAATATAACACACACACAGAGAATTAAAAAATACATTATATTAATATGATTTATTATTAGTAATTCTATATTTTGTAAATATTATATATCTAAATATATAATAATAAGAAAAAACAAAAATAATATTGGATTAATATTCCTAAAGACTTAGGATTAAGCAAGTAAGAACATTATTCATTAAGTAATTACGTGGCAAGTAAGTTTGACCCCAACACTCCACCTTAGCAATGAATTTGAGATAATTAAGTTTGTTGTTGGAAACAATTATTTTTGAATGGGGATATGTTTAGTTTCAGAAATGGTAGAAACATGTTAAAATATAAGAAATATGGAAGCCTAGTGTTATGCCGCACAATTCTTAGTCCAACACATTTTGTTCTAGATCATTCGTATTTCATGAAAGACTACTTTGAATTTGTATATTTTATAGATTGGGAGATTTGCCACTCTGCAACCTTTATACATTGTCGCACAAATTTAAACCCACCCCAACAATCAATTCTTGCCCCAGCTAGTATTCTTCCATTCTTGAAGGCAATAACTTATAGGAGCGACACTGCACTCTCCGTTGATGTCATTGATTGCATGACACATAGTGAATTGCCTATTGAACAAAGCAAACTCCATATTATTGAAGAAAACATTAAACAAGAGGGCATGGAGCAAGCAACTAGTTTTTTGGTGCATTCCGCTTGTCGACTCTCAAACTTGTCATCAAAGTATGATTTTGTGAGTGTAGGGAACATCGTAAAATGAGCAATGTCACAGGGTCGAAGCCCTAAAGAAGGCGTCGCTCAGCCACATAAGCGACGCCTCACCATTGTTATGCTCCAAATGCTGAAGGGAATTTATGTGATTCGCCATCACCTTGGAAGAGTGTTAGAAAAATACCGACGAAACATCATTCAACACAACCTTCAGAGTCGAAAAACCACCATGCATTGTACAGTTTAAAACAAGGAGATAATTGTCCATTATTTTGATCGACTTCTTCTATCAACATCATGCTGACCACTTATTACTAACTACACTTAGATAATGTGAACAACAATAAAAATTATGTAATATACCATGAAATATCCATAAACGAATCGTTTCTAGATATTCACTATTGACATAGCAATGAAATATCTCAGACACACATATATGTCAGAGTAACATATAATCATTTTCCCACATAAACTAGAATAGTGGGTTCATTCACTTAGCTTTCCATGTCACACCACTTTCGTACTACAGAAACACCGTTGAGGCTTGAGTCGACGACAGAGACATAAACCAAACAAAGATGGATGGATATCCATTGTCGTTGCACCTTCGCCAAATCCGCCCCCCACCAAAAAACAGATCGCGCCATTCTTTTTGAGCCGCCGACGTCATCCCTTTCAAACAGATCGCGCCACGTGGTAATAAAGAATTCACATGCACTTCTCCCCTCTTACTCAAGGAATCAACCAAAGAGTAAACGTCAAACCCTAAATTGGATGAATATAGACTAATATCCAACGAATCAATCAAACATTAAACTTCCATTAAAAAATAATATTGAAAAGTCCACAAATCTAAGCAATTAAAGGAGGAGAAATCGCATAATTATTCAAGTAAAATAATATTCAAAATTTATAAAAAAAACTATTGTATACAATTAAACGAGATATATTTATTAGTAAAATGAAAAGAAATTTATTAGTCAAGTAAATAGTGATAAGTGTACTCTAATGAAATAGTCAAAGTTCACTTTAATTTGTACGTTTAAAAAATAAAAAATATAAATATTACATAATTTTTAAGGGTCTCTTATATTATTGTAACGAAAAATGTTTAGAATTCATGAATAACTCTATATGCAATGAAAATTGGGTCAAAAAAATGAACCTACATTTTTGTATTACAATAAAAGAGTAAAGTAAATATAAAAAATAAAATTACTAGCACAAGAAGATAGTTAAAATATTTTTCATATATGAAAACTAAAATAAAAATTACGTATTTGTAAGTAAAAAAAACTTTTTCTGTTTAACAAAGCACAAGTCCAACTCAATCTACCTTCCAAAATTATAAGTTTTCACGAGCAAAGATATTCAATGCAATATTAAACTTAAAAAAAAATGATATATCATGTTTAAGTTAATGCGATTTATATCACTGGTAAAATAAAAAAATAAAACCCGTAAAAAAAAAATGATATGTTTTCAAAATTGTGACAAAAAATAAAGTAAAGTTACCAGCACAACAAGATGGTTTTCACACGCGCAAACCAAAACAATAACTACACATCAACTCAAAATACAAATCCATGCACAAACCAAAATAATAACTACACGTCAACTCAAAATAAAAACCCATAATTATGAATTGCAATAGAAAGGGAACTCAAACATATACCATAATATTAATGGCACAACAAGACACTTTTCATACACACAAACCAATTGAATCTACTCTCATGGATTAGAATTTGTTGCCAAAGGAAGCATTAAAATCAATATTAAACTTCTTTTTAGAAATAAAAAAAGCAAAACAACACAACAAAATATTTTTTAAAATGTGCAAACCAAAAATAAAACTACCTATTTGCAAGTAAAAATAAATTTCTTAATTGAACAAGATGCATGTCCAACTCTATGTGCTCCTTAGAACTACAAGATTCTACCTACATAGGTATTCAATAAATATAAATCTATTAATGAGATTTAAAATGTTGAATAATAAATACTTTACATAGATAAATCGAAAAAATATTAATCAATATTAAATTTCCTTTCAAAAACTAGTATCTCATATTTAAGTTAAGATTATTGATACCATCGATGAAATTAAAATAAAATCCCATAAACAAAAAAAAAATGATATGCATTGAAAACCATCTTAGACAAAATCCACACCCCTATATTGCAAAACATAAAGCATGAAAATAAGATTGCCATTATAGTAAGATGTTTTTAATATGCACAAACCAAAATAATAACTATATGTTCACAGGCACAAATAACTTTATCTGTTCATCAAGATGCAAGTCCATTTCAATTTACTTTCCTCAATTGATCCAAAGTCTAGATTGGTAATGTTAGCCACACGAGTTAACTAGTTCACTATTCTCATTGTATAAGACTATAACTTAAAACACTCTTTCTATTACTTTTTTTAAGATGTAATTATTAATTAGGTTCAAGAAAAGGTTAACACCCTAAGACTTCAAAACAAATAGGTTCTGGTAAAAAGGATATAACACTATTAATAAATCATAAAAGTAAAATTTTATTATATGTTTGTGTTCCTCTTGAAAAATTATGCAATTTGAAAAAAAAAAAAATGATCCAATTTTGTATGCAAAAGTTATGGCCTTTGAAAGTTAGTGCATTTGGCTTGGTTTCCAAACCACCTTGAAGGTTTTGCAATGTCAAGTGGTGATTACATACCCGCTCCAATAGTTTTGTAAGCCACAATGATGGTTTCGTAACCACCCCAATAGTTTTACAAAGCTAAGTGGTGGTTGTGCAATCACTGCAGAAGTTTTACCTTGCATATACTAATGATTTCACAAGGAGACAAAGAATGCTTCAAGTAACTGCTACAAACATGTTCTCTTCATCTTCTTAGTCTTTTTGGCTTCCAATTTGAACTCTCTTTTCTGTCAAAATTTTATGTATGTATGTATATGTATGGAGAAGGTCCTTCTAAAAAGAGAAATTTTCTTAGTAAATCTTCTTTTGGATTGTATGTAGTTTTTTGATTTGGAGTGTGGAAAGGAAAGAGCGAGTGAACAAGTTGCACATGTATGAGTGTTTGAACATATTGTAATGCAAAATATGTTTATGAAGGCCTCAAGAAGGTAGTAAACTTGTAATTTCAAAACAAGATAATAGAATGAAGAGGGAATCCCTTACTCTTGTTGAGGTTTTCTCTATTTGAGTTTCACCTAGATAACCTTGTGTCTCATCCAATTCTACTTTTTTGTTTTAATTTTATTGCTCTATTTCCATTGTTTGATATTTATTTCATTATCCAACACGTACAACTTATTCCTAAACATATTTAAAGAGCTTTTAATGCAAATTTATAGGAAAATATTGATCTAACTGGTCAAAGAATTGTTAAAAGTTAAAAAAAATCATGTTGGTGAAACTTTGTGTGGAATGTCCACATAGTTTATGGATCATGCATGACAACCTTTTATTGATGAAAGTATTCAGTGTAATATTAAAATTTCTCTCAGAAATTGATAACTCATATTAAGTTCAAATTATTTAGACCAACATCCATTTGCATAAAAATATATCACATCGAGCTTTACATCTTTACGGATAAATTAATATCGAATGTGTGTTGATGGAGGAAAACTACCATCCATTATAAACTATTAATGACATTTAACATCACAACATTACCAAACCAAAATATTTAATTAAACGAGACATATACCAAAACAATCCACAGTAAAATAAATTAATGGTGGAATCCATGTTTTAAATATAGACAAATTAAAAAAAAACAAAAAAACAAAAAAACAATAGCCATTGATGTTTGTTAGGGGAACAATAGTTAGAGGATTTGCTTCATAGTAAGAAATGTCTATTAGCATAGTTAAGGTGTATGTAAACCTCCTCACTAACAATGTTATTGTAGAAAATCAAAAGAACTTAAAATTTGTTTTATTGATTGTAATCTCTCCTAAATAATTTTTTTTAAATTAATTTAAAATACATTATTTATCCATTTTGTAAAATTTGAAATGCAATCAATTAATTTGTAAATATAAAACTAATATAATCCTAATCAAACCATCACCATTATACTATTAATATCATTTTATAATTTTTATTTTAAACATTACTGAATATAATTTTAATCAAACCATTAATATTACTTTAACTTACATCATCCAATATAATCTTAATCAAACTATTTATTTTTAAATTCAATTAAATTTATTAAACCATAAAATTAAAATATATATATTTCAATTCAATTTGTCAATTAAATATAATATTAAATTTTAATTATAAAAACATATTAACCTTTTTTATATATTTGTTTTCTAAATAATAAAATTGATATGGGATTAATTCTACCATTTGCACGGGAATTTGAAGGACATTAGAGGGACGGAGATATATGTAGTTCACGTTAATTGACAACTGGACGGTGAGAGATAAGTCTTAGTTTTAGTGGTGATATGTTGATTTTTTAATTTCCTTTCCGCTTACACGTGGTGCTATGTGGATATTAAACTTACGGTGTGTTGGGAATTAAAAAATATATTTGAGTTGATGGTATGATGTTTAAAATATCGAATCATAAATAATATCAAATCTAAAACTTTAATTTTATATAAAATCACATTAGTCGATGTAAGGAGTTTTTATCAAAAAATATTGGTGTCGATCTAAATGTTAAATTAGTTTAAAAAAATAAAAAGCATATAGAATCACTATTAGGCCAAAATGATAGTGAAGCTAAAGTTAAAAAGAAGAAGAAACACATGAATGAAATAAAATAAGACGCGGATAAGTAAATGGGACATTAACATATACAATTGTTCAAATACCAATAAAGAAATATAAATATATGTGGGAGAAAAAATTAAGGTAACTTTGTGGACAAAAGTAGTTTCGATGAAAGAGTGAATATTATGTCAAAGAATTCGATCCCACTTATAACCATAAGAAAAAATGCACATAGAAATAAAAATCGAACAAAAGACAAAAATATTGATATTTTAAGTAAGGACTAGCTTACATCATCTTAGGTGTGAGATTGGGAAGATTACAACGCCTAAAAGAAGATTGAATAAAGAAAATATATCATTTTTGCACTTCAAAATTAGTAGCGATAGAGTGACACTACATCATAAAATCCCTTACTTATAAAGATAATCAAATCAAGTACACAGAATAACTTACAAATATGAACCTTCTAAACATAATTCAGTTTAATCACCATCGTAACTTTAAATTATCTAATAGTGAAGAACATATACTCTTTTAAGAGAAATCACAAGTTCAAATCTTTGAGGATACACCCTAATTTAATCTAATATAATACCTCTTAACCCTAGATACACCCTTTATCTAAATTTAGAGTTAAACAACAAGTTGATGGCATATTTTTTTGGCTATTTTGTATTGTCAATGATGGGCAATGACATCATGGGAGTTGATTTTATTATGGAAGGGCTCCACACCTGATGTGTGAATCGAATTAACGATGCAATGTCACTGATGTGGGGGTAATAAATTAAGGATATAGAGTCTATCTTATTGCTTTCATTCGTTGAGAACATATGGAAACACCATACTCGGACCCTTGGAAGAAAAAAATGACCACAATTGGAGCTTATTTGTGTAAGCATGAAAAACATGAAGTCTAAGAGAGCACTAGTTAGGAAAAATATGTTTTGGAAGGATTATTGAAATTAACATTAGAATATCAATTTACACTCTTTTGATTTACAAAGCCCCACTTTACCAAAACAAAAAATTACATCCCTTTCGGCATAATTTACAGTCTTTAGCATTGTAGTTATAGGCTACATAGAGGAAGCTATAACAACGGGGGTGGTGCCTAATTTGAGATACATCAACCACCATACCACGTAGAGAGAGAATGCAAATACGACTAAGGATTCAAACTTAGATTTAGTAGACTAACCAAAACTGGTAGTGCTTGTGGTCTTGACAGTGATTTCACCTTTACTTCAATCACCAAATAAAGAGAAATGAGCACTACTATCATGAATACAATGGATTCTATTAAATGTTATCGAGAATGAGAATGGAAAACCTTAGAAATATTTGTATCCACATCTATTTTCATATAACAACCTACATTTATCGATTAGATTATATAAGATGCATCTTTCATTTAAAAAGCTTTTTCCGTTTTTCGTCTAATTGATTTTAGAGTCATCTAATTAAGTTTGTCTAATTATTTTTAAACTTGTTTGCTTCTCTGTGTCGTTCATAGTAAAGAAAGAAAGCTCTCTCATTTGATAACAAAAATAGCATTGTCATAATCAATCTGATTGCATTGCGAGAGCGACTTGTGCGGCAATTTGGTACTTCACATGCCGCAGTCGAGCAGTGACTCGGACTTTATTTATTTATTTCTCTTCATACATCACAAACAGAAACACTGTCGGCCATTCTTGTGAAGGTATCTTTAAACACAATAAAACAAGTCAGGCCATTCTTATTTTGTAAGGAGAATATTCAAACGAATCATCTTAATAACTGTACAAATCGCTTTTGAATATTCGAAAGTCGATCCGAATGCTACATATAGTAAATCGCCTCACAATTCTAAATCACAAAGTCAAGGCTAAAAGGCATCTATCAGAAATATTACAAAATTACATGTTATATGTCAATAAAATTAATAAATAGTGTCAATAACAAGAACGAGGAGTAAAGTGGTAGGTCGCTAATAAAGTGGTAGGTCGCCAATAGAATTAGTGTTGTTGAGAGAAGAGGAGGCGGCAACAAACTATTGACTTATTTTCTCAATTATCATTATGGTAGTGATAATATTAGGGATGAGTTCTTAGCAATCATTTTTTTTTTTTTTTTAATATGTTGATGAGGGAGTGAAATAACTTATAATAATTGGAGCATTTTTTCCTAGCCATCCTATTCAGAAGGCACAAATCTAGAAAATATGTAACCTGTGTGGGATGAAGGCCACCCTCATGTTCCCCCAAGGACGAGAGCCTTTGGCAAGGAGGAGGAATGGAAAATGCAAAGCGATTAAGCGACCTGCACTGCTCTTACCTCGATCCCCATGCCCTTAGTCTCTTTTCAGAGTATTTTGTCATGGAGAATCAAGAGGCATTCTACTAACAATACATGGGGTATTAACCTAGTGTCCAATGAGTGTGTGAAGGTGCTCCACCTCCTATGCCACTTTCTTTGCTTGTATTTGGATTTGTAATATGGCATTTGACAATGTAGTAATTTTGTTAACAGTAGAAAAATATTTGTCTAAATGCTCCTTTTTAAAAATAGCAAAATTTCTTTCTTTTTGAAGCTTAAAAAGATTCTCAATGTAAAAAATATCTAAGATTTTTTTAAACTTTGAAAGAAGCATAATAGAATCCCCAAGCAAGACCATGTGCCAAGAAAAGGGCCCTGGTCTGAAGGGATGAAAGGAGGAGTGAATCCATTCTCAAGCTTGTTGAGCTCTCACACAAAACCAAAAGATGTGTTTGATAGACTTGGTGTGGTCATAGGTATGACATTTGGGAAAGGGAATCCCCCCATTTTAAGTGATCTATCACCCATCAATAACCCTTGGTAGAGAACTCACTGAGAAAAAGGGATTTTTAAGGCTCAATTGTAGCATATTAGACAGTTTGGGATATTCTTTTCCAATAGGAGGAACAATTCATATCACAACACTTGTTGAGCATCTCCCAAGGAACAATGTTGGGGGCTAACCATTCATAACTAAGTTAGGTTTCTGTCGAAGCAAAGGATTATCAACACTCCAATTCTAATCCTTCCACCACTAAATGGGGACTTTAATTCTAATTTTGTGTATGGCATAGTCATGTATGCCCATCAGAATCTATCTGAATCTCAACAATGGATTCAAATTCCTTGCTGTTGAGATTAAAATTGGTTTTGAGAACAAGAAAAGGTGCTCAAAACCTTGCCATTTTGTAAAAAACATCACTAATGCTACAATGCCTTTACGAAAAATTAGAAGAGCTTTAACCTTAGGAGATTTATTTAGAGGTTTGCCATTGATAGTTATGACTGGATACCACTATAAAGAGTGTGAATTGATAGAAAGTCCAAACTTGAAGTTATCCCCTTTCCAAACAAGCTATAAGGTTTGATCATCTCCCTATAGATACTAAAATTTGATTTTTATATGGCATATTAGTATTGTACACTTAATGACTCAACCCTTCAGTTCATAGCCTTTCTGTTGCTGAAAGGATCACATTCACCATCTCATTATGCCTAATTTATTATCCTATAGTATGAACCTAACATTTTGACGATAGAGATCACTTGTAGTCTATAGTCTACATAAAACTTGATTTCTATCCTACACATACAGTTACAGATCCTTAGTAGCCTTTTACCCTACAAAACACTAGCATCCACATTAAGACACTAGTGTCCCAAATATGATGCTAGTGTCCCTACCTTATAAATGATCAACTTATAAATCTTTTGATATTCATAGGTTAACCTATTTATCTTCCTCAACCCTCCCATGAGATTATTTCAAAATGCGTGGTGTAAATACAAATTAAAGGTCATTCATCATCATGACGCAGTATCTATCTATTACCAAGTAAGCACCTCTCAAGCTCACACTACACTATTAAAAATGATTTGCACAACTAAGCTATATTGCCATATTCTTCCATATTTATAAATCAATCATGGAAGCAACTTTTTTTTAGGTTTGAAGCATTGAAAGAGCATCCCATGAGTTGTATTTTTCAAGTTACAAGTTAGATCACTACATGCACTCACATATATCATATTACACAATTGTTCACACACAAGCCCATATAAGGGGGAAAACTGCATTAGTTTGAGGCCCTCTTCAAAGTATATGTCTATGTAGGTAGCATTCATTGACAGGGGGTCTTTGAGGTCAGCTTGGATCCAATTGATCCCATTAATACCTATTGTGTAAGGTGACATGCCCTAATTATAGGACCTAGGGTTTTGATCAAAAGATTGATTTCAGGAGCCTATGCGCAATCCAGACTGACAACCTACAAGGTGCTAGTGAAATCTAATAGGTGTAAGTGGCTATTATAGAAAATAATCTATATCTTGAGCCAAATACAAGCATCAAAACTAGGATAAAATTGTCAACGATGGTGTGTAATACTCAACAGTAGTGTTTGGGTTGATAGAGAGCAAATTTTCAAAATCTAATGAATCATGATGGAACATCATTTTGTTTACTTTTTCATCTATACTTATCAGATCTACCTACGCATAATTCCATAAGCTAAGTATCTCTCCTTCACATGTTAATTTTATAATATAGTTTGGCATTGTACTTTTTTATAATTAGCATATTCTCAGATTCAACATGTTTATTAGAATATTAATAAATATAAATTTATTTCATTGGTCCACTTTTATAATAACTTACTCTATAGTTGATTAGGATATTATCCCTACCGTTAGTTCCAAAAAGGGTTAAACATTTGGTGAACCCTACTTCTGAATCTTCTTGTGTAACCATCATCTGCTCTAGGTTTTTCAACCTTCTAGGGTTTCTAATGTTATTCTTGGTTTATTTCATGTTTTCTTATGATCATGCCCAAAATCATATGGTTATTGTTTTAACATTTTAGGACTTAGCTAATGTAAATCCTATGTTTGATTAAAGGGTTGTGTATATTAAATAATAATAATCAATAAATACAACCATTAATTTGTTATAAAATTGACTAGCTTTGACTTTTTAAAAAATAGTTATAAATAGTGCAAATAAAGACTTAGCTGAAAAACACCTGATACAGACGATCTGAGTGTTGGAAATTGAGATGAAAGCTAGTATGAGTGCCATAAATTGAATCCCTATGTCAAAACCCCTCCTGAACAATATTGCCACAATTGGATAGTAACACCATTATTGATAATGTGGAACTAGTGTCTTGATATTGGCAATAGTGTCATATGTGTAGGATTGTTCTAAACTTTTGGGTGCACTTGTGTTTGGATCTCTGGGTTCTATTCTTGTGTGCATGAATTTTAGAAGCCTATATTATGCTTGTAATGATTGATTTATTATTCAAACCCTAATCCTCCATGCAAGTAGGGTATGAGATAAAAAGAGTGTTTGTTAGTAAGATAGGTTGGTCTTCCTCAACACCCATTGTGAAGAGAGTTATCAACATACCAATACTACGAGTATGGATCAAGCTCGATGTAGTTCTCCCCACCTAAGTGTTGGTGCAAGTGCAAGTGATGCTTGTATAATAGTGGCCTTGAGTGTTTTGAGTAAGCTTGAGATTAGAAATCTAGAAAATTTGAGCTTAGGGTTGCTGTAGATAGCAAGATGTAGAAGTAGGGCAAAATAAAGATTGATAACCTTAATTGTGCTTAATTTTTTGTGTTTGAATATGTATTTTGCATCTAATTTCTATGTAGTGGATAGATGGCTAAAAATCATGTATTTATCTATTTCTTGTGCGGGGGATAAAAGATGTCTAAGCCAACCTTAGGAGGCTTTTGTTTTTGAAAATATATTCATTCATAAAAGTTAGGGTAAAGGACATTAACACCATTTTGAGGACACTAGCGCCATGTGGCACTACTATCCTTATTATGGTGCTAGTGTCCAGTTGGTAGAACACTAGGCACGAATGGCCAAAATCGACAAATGAGGGTCTAAGATTGATTTTAGATTGACTAGGGATGCCTGTGGCCCACACGAAAGCTATATAAGTGTGATAATAGGCTATAGGATAGGTCTAGGGCCAAACTAGGAATATGTAGTCTTAAGTAGCATTCTTAGCACTCAAATACCAGTTTTGGGTGATCACAATTATCAAAGATAAAATACAAACTTGTTTTATTGTAAAATTTGTCAAGTCAAGCATAACCTATGAGCAAGAAGAGCCATATGTTTACAAAGTTATAGATATTGAGCAAAAACAATTCAAAATGTTAATAAATTATCATTGCTACAATATTGAATAATTTTTTTTACCACTAACAAGTACACAACAAAAGGCATATTTATGACCTTTCATTTCTCCACCTACACTTCAAGGTTCTAATAGCTACCATTTTGCTTCCATTTTTGATATTACAATCCATGCCATTGATAACCAAAAAGGTAAGTCATCACATCATAAATATTGTAAATGCTATTAAATACATGTGTCAAACATTCCTATTTTTTACCATACAAATTTTCGTAGCATTCACAATGATATCATGGCTTCCTTACAAATTCAAATGATAAGAATGTTCTTTTATGCAATGACTTACAATTAAGCAATGTGCCTACATTTTCAAATGATTTGAATCTCAAATCCACTAATAATGGTGATCAATCCATTATCCATATTTTTCAAAAAGATGATCAATTACACCCTGTAAATACCTCTTTTCAAGCTTCAACAATTCCTACTAGTCATTTTTCACACCCATGATGAATGTTATACGAAAACTCCAAAAGCAAGTTTCAATTCTCAAATTACAAATGTTCTCATGTAATGGTGATATTAACAATAACATTATCTAAAATCAACCTTTCACATGTAATGTCTTTGAATATCCTGAGACAAAAGGCATATCCCACATAACAATGAAACATCTGAGACACACACATATCTCAGATTAACATATATTCCATTATTTTCCTTTTGAGGAAAAAGGCATATCCCACATGAACAAGAATAGTGGGTAGAGTCACTTAGCTTTCCATATCACACCACTTCTGCAATTTAATCGTCAAGCGATGAATATATAATCTAAACCTTTATTGAGCATAATGACTTTTCAATTGGAAACTACAGAAACACCGTTGAGGCTTTGACTCGACGAGAGAGACAGAGACCAAACACAGATGGATGAATCCATTGTCAACACCTTCGCCAAATCCGGCTGCCAACTAAATCTGATTGTGCAGAAAGAATTCACATGCACTTCTTCTTCCTTCCTAACCAAGGAATCAACCAAACACTAAACATCAAAACCAAAATTTGATGAATATAGACTGATATACGAGGAAAAAATCAAACATTAATCTTTTATTAAAAATAATATTGAAAAGTCCTTAATGGAAAGAATGGAAGTATTAAAATCAATATTAAATTATTATTAGTAAGAAATATATTTTTTTAAAAGAGCAAAATAATAAAACAAATATTTTTTAAATGTCGCACAATTTTTTTATCGATTCAATCAGATGTATGTCCAATTCAATGTGCTCTCTAAAACTAAAGAATTTTATTTATAGAAATATTCAATGCAATATAAATCTATTATGATATTGCTATCAGGATTCAACTGTGTATTTTTTTGAGTCAAACTTATTGACCCATGTTTCATGAGTAGTGGTTCACACGAACCCATCTCTCATGAGAATGAATGATCCACTTAGCACTCATTGCATCTAGGTGATGCTCACAGAGGTGAAGCATTGGGCTTTCCCGGGAGGTCACCCATCCCAGTAGTACTCCAACTCAAACGTGTTTAAGTTAAAGATTTGAAACATCGGATAATAAATATTTTATGTAGATAAATCAAAAAAATTATTACTCAATATCTCATATTTAAACTAAGATTATTGATACCATCGATGACATTAAAAGAAAATCAGAGCCCATAAATATTAAAAAAATGATATGCATTGAAAACCATCTTAGAAAAAATCCACACCCATGTATTGCAAAAAATTAAAGTAGACATGGAAAATAAGATAACCGTTTATAGCAAGATGCTTTTACTATGCACAAACCAAAATAATAACTATGTATTTGCAGGGACAAATAACTTTATTTGTTCATCAAGGTCCGGGTCCATTTCAATTTACTTTCTTCGATTGATCCGAACTTTAGATCGATAATGTTAACCACATAAGTTAACTACTACACTATTCTAATTGTATAATAATCTAACTTGAAACACTCTTTCTATTGCTCTTTTTTAGATGTAATAATTAAAACTAGGCTAAAAAAAAGGTTGTGACATCCTAAGACCTCAAAACAAATAGGTTCTGGGAAAAATGATAAAACACTATTAATATATCATAAAAAGTATAATTTTATTGTATATTTGTGTTCATCTTGAAAAATTATGCAATTTGAAAAGTAAATTGATCCAAGATCGTATGCAAAAATTATGATATTGCTATCAGGGTTCAATTGTGTAGTTTTTCGAGTCAAACTCATTGACCCATGTTTCATGAGTAGTGGTTCACATGAACCCATCTCTCATGCGAATGAATGGTCCACTTAGCACTCATTGCATCTAGGTGATGCTCATAGAGGTGAAGCATTGGGTTTTCTCAAGACGTCACCCATCCCAGTACTACTCCAACTCAAGCACGCTTAAGTTGGAGATTTGAAACATTGGATAATAAATATTTTATGTAGACAAATAAAAAAAATAGTACTCAATATTACATTTTCTATCAAAATTTGATATCTCATATTTAAGCTAAGATTATTGATAACATAGATGAAATTTAAAAAAAATCAGAGCCCATAAACAAAAAAAAAAAAATGATATGCAGTGGAAACCATCTTAGAAAAAATCCACACCCCTATATTGCAAAAAAATAAAGTAGACATGGAAAATAAGATTACCATTATAGCAAGATGCTTTTAATATGCACAAACCAAAATAATAACTCTGTGTTTGTAGGCACAAATAACTTTATTTGTTCATCAAGATGCAGGTCCATTTCAATTTACTTTCCTCAATTGATCCGATCTCTAGATCGATAACGTTAGCCACATAAGTTAACTACTACACACTATTCTCATTGTATAAGATTCTAACTTGAAACACTCTTTCTATTGCTCTTTTTTAAATGTAATAATTAAAACTAGGCTAAAAAAAAGGTTGTGACACCCTAAGACCTCAAAACAAATAGGTTGTGGGAAAAAGGATAAAACACTATTAATATATCATAAAAATTATAATTTTATTGTATATTTGTGTTCATCTTGAAAAATTATGCAATTTGAAAAGTAAATTGATCCAAGATCGTATGCAAAAAATTATGGTCTTTGAAAGATAGTGCATTTGGATTAGTTTTCAAACCACCTTAAAGGTTTTGCAATGTCAAGTGGTGATTACATACCTACCCCAATAATTTTGTAAGCTATAATGGTGGTTTTGTAACCACCCTAATAATTTTGCAAAGCTAAGTGGCAGTTGTGCAACCAATGTAGAAGTTTTATCCTGCATATACCAATGATTTCACAAGGAGATAAAGAATGCTTCGAGTAATTGCTGCAAACATGTTCTCTTCGTCTTCTCAGTTTTTTTGGCTTCCAATTTGAACTCTCTTTTGTGTCAAAAGTATATGTATGTATATGTATGGAAAGGGTCTTTCTAAAAAGAGAAATGTTCCTAGTAAATATTCTTTTTGATTGTATGTGATTTTCTGATTTGGAGTGTGGAAAGGAAAGAGTGAGTGAACAAGTTGCACAACATGTAGGAGAGTTTGAACATATTGTAATGCAAAATATGTTAATGAAGGTCTCAAGAATATAGTAAACTTGTAATTTCAAAATAAGATGGTACACAATGAAGAGGGAATCCCTTACTTTTGCTAAAGTTTTCTCCATTTGAGTTTCACCTAGTTAATCTTGTGTCTCTTCCAATTCTACTTTTTTGTTTTAATTTTATTGCTCTATTTCCATTGTTTGATGTTTATTTCATTATCCAACACTTACAACTCATTCCTAAGCACATTTAAAGACTTTTTAATGTAAATTTACAAGAAAACATTGATTTAACTAGTCAAAGAATTGTTAGAAGCTAATAGAATTTGTGTTGGTAAAACTTTTATGGATCATGCATGATGATATTTTATTGATGAAGGTATTCAATGCAATATTAAAATTTCTCTCAGAAATTGATAACTCATTAAGTTCAAATTATTGATGCTAACTCCATTTGCATTAAAAATATATCACATCAAGCTTTACATTTTTACGCATAAATTAATATTGAGTGTATATCAAAAGAAGAAAATTACCATCCATAAAAAAACTATTAATTACATTTAACATCATAACATTACTAAACCAAAACATTTAATTAAACATAACGTATACCAAAGCAATAAAAAAAAAGAAAAATTGGGTGGTGGAAACCATATATTTAAAAATAGACAAATTAAAAAAACAAAAATACTATAGCCATTAATGTTTGTAGGGTGGAAACCATATTTTTAAAAATAGACAAATTAAAAAAACAAAAATACTATAGCCATTAATGTTTGTAGGGTGGAAACCATATTTTTAAAAATAGACAAATTAAAAAAACAAAAATACTATAGCCATTAATGTTTGTAGGGTGAACAATAGTTAAAAGATTTGTTTCATAGTAAGAAACGCCTATTAGCATAATTAAGGTGTATGTAAACCTCCTCACTAATGATATTATTATAAAAAAGTCAAAAGAACTTAAATTTTGTTTGATTGATTATAGCCTCTCTTAAATAAAATTTCTTAAATTTATTTTACAATACATTATTTATTCATTTTATATAATTTGAAATATAATCAGTTAATTTGTAAATATAAAATTAATATAATCCTAATCAAATCATCACCACTACACTATTAATATTATTTATAAGTTTTATTTTAAACATTAATTAATATAATCTTAATCATTGTTAATACCTTTATTTTAAATTCAATTAAATTTATTAAAGCATAAAATTAAAATATTTATTTCAATTTAATGTGTCAATTAAATATAATATTAAATTGTCATGTTCATGTTATCGAATTTGGCACAATATGTACATGTTTTCGGTCACTTGGCTAAAGATGGATGCCTATTGCTAAAATCCTTTCATACGAGTTTAACATGAGAAGCCAGTGATTGGTCATATAGTCTTCCCAATGGTTCCTTACCCACTTTCTAAATGTTGGAGGACATATTTATATCAAATTTCCAGAAGCATGATGCACCCAAATTTACATTCAAACATTTACAAGACTTAAAACAACATACCAATGAATCTATTCAAGATTATGCTATCTGATTTAATAATGCATCATACTTTTAACATGTCGACTCTCAGACTTGGAATTGCAATTCATATTTAGTAGGGATCTCATTTCTCCACTCAAAGAAAGGACATTGCATAATCATTATGTATCCTTTGATAAAATATATCTTTAGATGTGTACAAGTATGCATGCAACCTTAATAATAAAAAGTTTAATACATCTTCTCTACAAAGCAAACATCTTGTCACAGATGTCTATAATGAAATTAAATTGATAAAATAAGATCATTGTTATCAGTCTGTTAATACTTTATTAGATGTTCATATTGCATAATTAATCCAAATTCAACCACATGAAGATACACCTACAATACTTTTATCGATGTTATTGGAAAATAATCTCATTACATTACTCACTACTAGACATAGAGCAATAACACATCTTCTACATAGAGAAGATAAATCAATTGGTGATTATCATAGAATCACAAGACTTGATATAGAATGTTGCACTACATTACAAAAGCAAATTCAATAGTAAAAATACAAAGGTTCTCATTGTTATAGTACAAAATCAACCAACTCTTGCTACTATGGCAATTCAATTATTATTACCTACAACTTTAACAAGCAAGAAGCGTCCTCACCTATAAGACTAGCTACTTCATCATAATATGCAAAAATACAAAAAAATAAAAAAATCATTGAATAATGCCAAAACACAAAATATTCAACGTACATATGTTTACTAGCTTTTGCACATATGTTGTTTACTTTATGTTAGTAGATAACATACCATTTATTTTATGTACACACATATTTTATAGGTACTTGAGTGTGATATAGGCATACATTAGGTACATGATACATGAACATAGAGATGTTGGACCTTTCCTCCTCCTGTGTGACACACTACATTGGGTGCATTTGTTTCATTGATCATGATTGATACAAGTTTCATTGTTTTATGATCTCTTTACATTATCATGATTGATATTATATATTAACACTTAGACATGTCAATAATCATGTTTACATCTTACATAATGTGTCATATATACTATGCTACATGACATTTGGATAACACATGTATGTAGAAACTAGTATGATATGCTTATGTTGGTGGTTTATATATTTCACTTATTCATCTTATCACATGGTTTACATGAGTGTACTTCTTGTTTTCTACCTTTTTTATGCTATGGAACATTTGAACATGTTCCTTGTTTGTTGGCCATAGTGCCATTGAGTGTTGTTTCTTTAGTGTGTGAACATTTGAACATATCCTTCCCTCGAGTGTGTGACATTTGAATATGCCCCTTGCTTACAGTCATCTTGGACCCCTTTTTGTGTAACATTAATTGCTCTTGTGTGTGTGCTCGATTGTTTGATGAGCTTGTTACTTATAGACGTTACCATGATCCATATCATGTATTTTAGGGCTTGTGGTGATCAATATATTGGCAACATTGATGAATGGAAGCTACAAGATAGACTTTGGAAAGCCAATGTCTTGTCCGTACATCAGTGGCAATACAATGTTGATTCGCGTTGCACTCAGACATGGAGTTCTATCGCAAACAAATTAGCAGAAGGGATGTAATATTTTATTTTTGTAAAGTGAGGGAGTGTAAATTGGTATGATTGTTGACCCCATCTAATATTGTAATCATATATACTTTATTATTATTATATTATAATTTTATATGGTATAACAAATAATATAGTTTAGATATATACATATATTTTTCAAAAATATATTATATTAATATGACATATTATTAGTATTGTTATATTTTATAAATATTATATACATAAATATAAAGTAATAATAAGAAGAAAAAATGGATTATCGGGATTAGGATAAGAAAATTATTCATTATGTAATTGCACGGTAAGTAAGTTTGACCCCGACACTCCACTTTAGCAATGAATTTGAGATAATTAAGTTTGTTATTGGAAACAAGTTATTTTTGACTGTGGATATGATTAGTTTTAGAAATGGTAAAAACATGTTAAACTATAAGACATGTGGAAGCCCAGTGTTATGTCGTACAAATTAGTGCAACACATGGTGTTCCAGATCATTCGTCTTTCATGAAAGGCTACTTTGAATTTGTATATTTTGCAGATTGGGAGATTTGCCTCTCCACAGCTTTTATACAATGTGGCGCAAATTTGAACCTGCCCCAACAATCAATTGTTGCCCAAGCTAGTATTCTTCCTTTCTTGAAAGCAGTAACTTATAGGAGCAACACTGCACTTTTTGTTGCTTTCATTGATTGCATGGCACATGGTGAATTGACTATTGAACAAAGCAAACTACATATTACTGAGGAAGAAATTAAACAAGGAGCATGGCATGAATCAAGCAAATAGTTTTTTGGCAAGTTTGGCCCATTCCACTTGCCAACTCTTAAACTTGTCGTCAAAGCACGACTTTGTGGTAGTGTAGGGAAAACTATAAGATGAGCAATGTCATAGGTTCAAAGCTTTGGGGGAGGAGCCACTCAGCCACACAGAAGACGCCTCGCCATTGTTATGCTCCAAATGTTGTAAGGAATTTATGAGATTCACCATCGCCTTGAAAAAGTATTGGAGAAATGCCGACAAGACACCATTCAACCTAGCCTTTGGACTTGAAAGATTGCCATGCATTGTACAATTCAAAACATGTAAATAACTACCCATTATTTCAACTGACTTTTTTTATTAACATAACACTGACCACCTATCACTAACTATAATATATACTTATACACTGTAAACGATGATGAAAATAATAAAATATTCTATCAAATATCTATAAATGAATCGTTTCTAGATATTCATTATTAGCATAACAATGAAATATCTCTCACACACATATATCAATTTAATTTATATTCCATTATTTTCCTTTTGGGGGAAAAAGGCATATCCCACATAATCTAACCCATTATTGAGTATAATGACTGGACGACAGAGACATACACACAACTAGCTCGTCGAAATCTGCCTTCCACCAAAAAGATTAGCTTGTCCCCATCTTTGGGCATGCTTTTTTAGCCGCCGAGCTCATCCCTTCCAAACGGATCGTGCCACGTGCAAACATATTTAGCGTGCATCACGCGTGGTAATAAAGAATTCACATGCACTTCTCACCTCTCATGCAAGGAATCAATCAAACACTAAACAACAAAACCTAAATTTGATGAACATAGATTAATATCCGAGGAAAAAATCAAACATTGAATTTCCAATAAAAATAATATTGAAAAGTCCTTAATGGAAAGAATGGAAGTATTAAAATCAATATTAAATTATTTCTTAGAAATAATTTTTTTAAGAAGAATAAAATAATACAACAAAATAATTTTTAAATGTGTAAATCAAAAATGAAATTATCACACAAAGAACTTTACCAATTCAACGAGATGTATGTTCAATTCAGTGTGCTCTCTAAAATTACAAAATTCTACCTACAAAAGTATTTAATGTAATATAGATTTAGTAGTGAGATTTGAAACATTGGATAATAAATATTCTATATAGATAAATAAAAAAATATATTACTCAATATTAATTTTTCTATCAAAAATTGATATCTCATATTTAAGCCAAGATTATTAATACCATTGGTGAAAATAAAATAAAATCAAAGCTCATAAACAAAAAATATGATATGCACTGAAAACCATCTTAGAAAAAACCCACACCCTTGTATTGGAAAAAACAAAGCAGACAAGATCGGTAATGTTAGCGACATGGGTTAACTACTTCACCATTCTCATTGTATAAGATTGTAACTTGAAACACTCTTTCTATTATTCTTTTTTAGATGTAATAATTAACTAGGCTCAAGAAAAGGTTGTGACATTTTAAGACCTCAAAAGAAATAGGTTTTGGTAAAAAGGATAGAACACTATTAATATATCATAAAAAGTAAATTTTATTATATATTTGTGTTCTTATTGAAAAATTATGCAATTTTAAAAATAAATCGATCTAAGTTCGTATACAAGGTTATGGCCTTTGGAAGTTAGTACATTTGGATTGTTTTCCAAACCACCTTGAAGGTTTTGTAATGTGAAGTGATGATTACATACCCGCCCCAATAATTTTGTAAGCCTCAATAGTGGTTTTGTAACCACCCCAATAGTTTTGCAAAGCTAAGTGGTAGTTGTGCAACCACTGCAGAAGTTTTGCCCTGCATATACCAATGATTTCACAAGGAGACAAAGAATGCTTCAAGTAACTGTTGCAAACATGTTCTCTTCATCTTCTCAATTTTTTTGGCTTCCAATTCAAACTCTCTTTTGTATTGAAATTATATGTGTGTGTGTGTGTGTGTGTGTATGTGTATGGAGAGGGTCTTTGTAAAAAGATAAATGTTCCTAGTAAATCTTCTTTTTGATTGTATGTGGTTTTTTGATTTGGAGTGTGGAAAGAAAAAAGTGAGTGAACAAGTTGCACAACATGTATGAGTGTTTGAATATATTATAATGCAAAATATGTTCATGAAGGTCTCAATAAGGTAGTAAACTTATAATTTCAAAATAAGATAGTATAGAATGAAGAGAGAATCCCTAACTCTTGCTGAAGTTTTCTTGATTTGAGTTTCACCTGGGTAATCTTGTGTCTCTTCCAATTCTACTTTTTGTTTTAATTTTATTGCTCTATTTCCATTTTTCGGTGTTTATTTCATTATCCAACACTTACAACTCATTCCTAAGCACATTTAAAGACTTTTAATGCAAATTTACAGGAAAACATTGATCTAACCAGTGAAAGAATTGTTATAAGCTAATAGAATTTGTGTGGGTGAAACTTTATGTGGAATATCCACATAGTTTATGGATCATGCACTACGAGCTTTTATTGATGAAGGTATTTAATACAAAATTAAAATTTCTCTCAGAAATTGATAACTCATTAAATTTAAATTATTGATGTCAACATCTATTTGCATTAAAAATATATCACATCGAGCTTTACATCTTTATGCATAAATTAATATTGAGTGTGTGGGGAAAAAATAAAAATGCCATCCATAAAATATTATTAATGACATTTAACATCACAACATTACCAAACCAAAACATTTAATTAAACGAGACATATACCAAAACAATCAAAAGCAAAAAAAATTGGTGGTGGAAACCATGTTTTTAAAAATAGACAAATTGAAAAAACAAACAAACTATAGCCATTGATGTTTGTAAGGTGAACAATTATTAGAGGATTTGTTTCATGGTAAGAAACGTCTAGCATAATTAAAGTATATGTAAACCTCCTCACTAATTATTGTAGAAAGTCAAAAGAATTTAAAATTTGTTTGATTGATTGTAGTTTCTTTTAAATAGAATTTTTTAAGTTTGCTTTACAATATATTATTATATTATTTATTCATTTTGTAAAATTTGAAATGTAATCGATTAACTTGTAAATATATAATTAATATAATCATAATCAAACTATCATCACTACATTATTAGTATTATTTATAATTTTTTATTTTAAACATTACTTAATATATTTTAATATAATTTTAATCATTGTTAATACTTTTATATTAAATTCAATTAAATTTATTAAAACATAAAATTAAAATATTTATTTTAATTTAATGTGTCAATTAAATATAGTATTAAATTTTAGTTATAAAAACATATTAACCTTTATTATACATTTGTTTTCTAAATATCAAAATTGATATGGGATTAATTCTACCATTTGCACGGGAATTTGAAGGACATTAGAGGAACGGAGATATTTGTAGTTCACGTTTAATTGACAACTGGAAGGTGAGAGATAAGTCACATGATATTATCGTTGATGCTTCATGTGACCACCGCTTAGAGAAAAGCACCTCAATTAACATTGAAACCCAATGGAAGCGTTGTCTCGCTGACCAAATGACCCTTGTAATCTCAGTGGTATTCGATGGGGGCTGAGATTAAAAAATATATTTGAGTTGATGGTATGATGGGTTAACGTAAATGCTTTAAGAGTGTGGATCGATCAAATATATTTAAATGTAAGTGCTTTAACTGGTTAAATAGTTATATATTGTAGCGGAATCTGTGTTTAAGAGATTTGTTCTTCAATGTTTCCATCGAAAATAGTGGTGTTGATCTAAATGTTAAATCAATTAAAAAAATAAAGAGTATAGAGAATCATTATCAGGCTAAAATGATAGTGAAGACAAAGTTAAAAAGAACAAAAATCACGTGGATGAAACAAAATAATATGTAGATAAGTAAATGAGATATTAACATATATGATTGTTCAAATATCAATAAGGAAATAGAAAAGTATGTGAGAGAAAACGTTAAGATAACTTTGTGGATAAAGTAGTTCTAACGAAAGAGTGAGTATTATGTCAAAGAATTCAATCCCACTTATAACCATGACATAGAAATAAAAACTGAACAAAAGATAAAAATGTTGATATTTTAACTAAGGACTAGCTCGCATCATCTTAGGTGTGAGATTGGTAAGGCTACAACACCTAAAAAAATTGAGTAAAGAGAATATATCATTTTGACAATTCAAAATTAATAGCGATGGAGTGACACTACATCATAGAATACCTGACTTACAAAAATATTTGAATCAAGTAAACAAAAAAACTTGAGAGTCACTCAATAATATTAGTATTATTTTTTATTGAAATCTTGATTTTACACGGATTAGGTGTACATTATGCTTCTATGACTTAAGTGCAAAGCACTAAAGAATATCCGTCATCCCTGTTTTATATCTCCTAAAATTTATTCCTTGATGAATGGATAAACACCTCCTTTTACACCATGATCCTCACCATTAAACTACAACCCTTTTAATTCAATAATATTATTTAAAAAGAAGAGATTATCAAAAACTATTATTATTTTAATCAAAATATAAAAATCCAACACGTTACAAATAAAAACCTTATATACATAAATAGATTTAATCACCATCGTAATCTATATTACCTAATTTAAACAAAAAATCACGAGTACAAATCTTACTCAAATAAAATATAAAATACACTTAAATATCTTAAGAATATCACAATAATATTATCTGAAAAAAAGAGATTATCAAAAAACTTACAAATAAAAACCTTGTATACATAAATAGATTTAATCACCGTTCGAACCCTAAAATTGCCTGATTTAAACAAAAATCACAAATACAAATTTTACTCAAATAAAATATAAAATACACTTAAATATTTTAAGAGTACTACAATAATATTATTTGAAAAAATTATCAAAAACTATTTATTTTTAATCAAGATATATAAAAATCTTCTATACATAAATAGATTTCATCACCATCTAACCCTAAATTACCTAATTAAAAAAAAAAACAACCAAATAAAATATAAAATACACATAAGATATTTAAGAGTACTAAGCAGTCTACATCATTTGACCCTTAAAAGGTACTTTTTCTTCCCTTCCCTTGAAAAGCACTTTCCTTTACTTTCCTTCCCTTTCGTAGGGTTCCACTTAATCCGGGGGACGTTAACACGCATTCATTCATTCCATATTTATTTAAAGTGACCCGTGTCTTAACGCTATCGCCGCTGGGCCCACAATCGCCTACAATTTTACCAACGAAACCAAAAGAGGTCGAACTAGTGGGAAAGCCGTCGTCTTTATTTATCCAATCGATTTCTTCCCCAACGCTTCTAACAAATTTATTATAAAATACAAAATCGTATATTAACAGCCATGAGGAGTCCGCATCGATAAACTTATAAGGAATCAATCAATCCTATTTGCATTCAGCTGTTGCCTCCTGTTTTCCTCTCTCTGTCTGTCTGTCTCTGATCCAAGATGGCGAGCAAGCCTGATGCAGTAACCTTGACCGCTCTCCTTGCCAAAGCGGCCGAGAATTTTCCCCACCGGAAAGCTGTTATCGTATCTGGAAAACACGAAATGCTTCATTCAGAGCTCCAAAGGGTCGTCGACGCATGCGCAGCGCAGCTCAGAAAAGCTGGTATTGCGCCGGGCGATGTCGTTGCGCTCTCTTTTCCTAATTCCATCGAGGTAGGCTTTCCTTTACAGACAATTTTTTGAGGCTTAAATTTATTTTCTACAGATATTAATGCGTATTTTGGCGTTTGCAGTTCGTCATATTGTTCCTGGCCATCATACGAGCCAGAGGTGTGGCCGCCCCTCTAAATGCCGCGTACACGGGAGACGAATTCGAGTTTTATTTTCAAGACACGAAATCGAAGCTCCTGTTGCTGCCCTCGGAAGGCAACGCCGCCGCGGAGTCCGCTGCCGTAAATCTGAAGCTACCGACGGCGGGTACGCGCTTCTGCAAGTCATCCGACGGCATCGGAGTAGTAGAATTCCTGCCAAAATCGGCGGGCTTTAACGTCCACAGCAGCGCCGACGGCGATGGTTTGCAACCCTTCCAAAACGTGGAGGATGACGTGGCTCTGTTCCTGCACACTTCGGGGACCACCAGCCGCCCCAAGGGCGTTCCGCTCACGCAGCTGAACCTGGCGGCCTCCGCGCAACACATCAAGGACACC
This sequence comes from Torreya grandis, assembly GCA_037957365.1. Taxonomy (NCBI): domain Eukaryota; kingdom Viridiplantae; phylum Streptophyta; class Pinopsida; order Cupressales; family Taxaceae; genus Torreya; species Torreya grandis. The sequence continues at coordinate 5,329,151 of JARHVA010000138.1, forward strand.
TACGAGCTGTCCACGTCTGACAGCACCGTCATCGCGTTGCCGCTGTTCCACGTCCACGGCCTCGTCGCGGGTCTGTTAACTTCTCTGGTCTCCGGCGCCACAGTCGTGCTGCCCTCGGCCGGCCGTTTCTCGGCCTCCACCTTCTGGAACGACATGAAAACCTACGGAGCCACGTGGTACACGGCGGTGCCTACGATTCACCAGATACTTCTAGATCGCCACTCCGCCAAACCGGAGGATGCGTACCCGGAGCTCCGATTCATACGGAGCTGCAGTGCTTCTCTGGCTCCGGTGATCCTGGAGCGCCTGGAGAATGCCTTCGGCGCGCCGGTTCTGGAAGCCTACGCGATGACGGAGGCGTCTCATCAGATGACTTCGAACCCGTTGCCGCACCGCGGGCGGCACAAACCAGGGTCGGTTGGCAAACCGACCGGCTTAGAAGTGAGCGTTCTCGACGAAAGCGGTGTGGCACAACCGCCAGGCAGCAGCGGCGAGGTCTGCATTCGCGGGTCAAACGTTACCAGGGGATATCATAACAATCTAGAAGCCAATACAACCGCCTTTCAATTCGGGTGGTTTCACACCGGAGATCTCGGCTATCTCGACGAGGAAGGTTATCTCTTCTTGATCGGTAGAATCAAGGAGCTCATCAATCGCGGAGGTGGTTATTTAAATCCTAACCGAGTTTTCCTTTCCTTTTTCAGTGCCCGGAAATTGATATTTTGGCTTTCTTGTCTTTGCAGGCGAGAAAATATCGCCGCCTGAGGTAGACGCAGTGCTGTTATCGCATTCCGCGGTCGCTCAGGCAGTCGCGTTTGCGGTTCCAGATGACAAATATGGCGAAGAGGTAAACTTTTATTAGGGAAAAAAAAAAAAGGTTGCATGAAAATTGTAAGATTTTATGAAATTTAGGGTTTCTGGTGTGATACAGATAAATGCCGCGGTGGTTCCTCGGGAAGGCGCGACCGTGAGTGAGTATGATATAATTTCTCACTGTAAAAAGAACTTGGCCACGTTCAAGATCCCGAAGAAGGTTTTCGTGACGGACTCGCTTCCTAAAACGGCAAGCGGCAAAATCCAGCGACGGGTGATGGCTGAGCATTTTGGTGCAACACCTCGTACTAATAAGATGGGCGCTTGATACAAACCCCGCGCTGCCGCTGCTTAATCGCCTTTCACTTGTAAAGATTTTGCAGTCATAAAGTTTGAAGTACACGATGAACAGACTTTGTCCCTTTTTGCCATGTCTGTGCCTACTAAATTACATTATTCTATTCAGCATTTGAAGAAAACGAGGTTTTGTGCTGTCTATTTTTTTGATGCCATGCAAAGTTTAATGTTGGGATCTTTTGAAGTGATATTTGGTGTCTTCTTCGTCTGCACAGCCCCCATAGTTGACTAAACGGTTTGGTTTGGTGGACGTCTCTTCCTAATCCTTCTTTCTGTGTATCTTGGATTTGGTAGGTAGATATAGGAGTTGGTTTTTGGTGGAAGTTTCTTCCTCTTCGTCTACCCCTCGGATTTGAGAATGACAAGATCCAGCCATTTCACCCTCCATACATTGCGAAAAAGTTTTTGCATAACAAGTTCATTGAGCGACTGTAGGCTAATCAAGTTGCCTCTAGCGGGGAGCCTAGCCCTCATTATGCTCTCTTAGACGTTTGGGAAGGCTACCCCCTCTTGTTATTGGTTTTATTTGTGGAGATGTTTTTAGAATGATTTCTAGATATTTATTAATTTTTTTGTTTTTATTTTTAAAATTGAAAAGTATATTTTTATTGATAAATAAAATAATAATATAATATTAGTTATACAAAAAAGACGGGTGGAAAAGTCACCCCAAAATTTATGTAAGAAAATAAAAATTTGATTATGATCGATTTTTTTTTTAATCTTTTTTTTGAACTTTAATCCAATACTTTTTGTGACAAAAATCTATCTGACTAGCAATAACCATTGATAACCTAAGATAACGTTGAGGTTTCAATAATGGTTGATCATCTAGGATTATGTCGAGGTTTCAATAATGGTTGATCTTTATCAAAGATTCATGTACTTTTTTGATGTCTCTATTTGGAGCAATATTTACAGCTATCATTTGATACGAGGTTCTCCACTAAACCTTGAAATTTTTTCTTCTCTATGTAATCTTTGGATTTTTTTGTTTCCTCTCTTGGAGAAGGGTGCTGATACGGTTGCCAATTTGGTGACAAAAATAACATCAAAAGATAGTATTTTCATAATCTAAAGTTTGGAGCCAAAGGAGATTTTCATGTTTTAGTTAGATTCTATCAGGGAGGCCTTTGCTAAGGTCCATCCCCACACAAATATGAGCATATGTATATAACCTTTGTTTAACCTACTCAAAATTTGTATTGATAAAATTTTCAAGTGTGTTACCAATATTTTCACATGTTGCATGGTGCCAGAAGGGAAGAGGGAGGTTTGGGAGCTGAACCCAAATTGATATTTTGGATATGACCATTTTTGAGGGATCAAAATCAAATAAACAAGGGGTAACAAAAAGTCATAAATGGATCACACAATTGTTGGTCTAGGTAGTATAGATCCATTTATGCAAATATTCTGATCTAGGCCATAATCCATTAAACCTACAAATGATTGCATAATCTTCAAATGAAGAGATTAACTCATTTATCTCAAAAAGAGAGTTCTCCATTGCAAGGATTTCTTCTGATTTTTCTACAATGTACAGATGGAGAGATGTTAAAGGTGGAGTCAAAGGAGCCTTGGTACAAACATCTTTGTAAGAGAAACTAGGGGTTTGTTTCATTGATCCTTGGTTCAACGAACCACCAACGGTAAAATCCAGTGCCACACAATCGAGAGAGAAAAGAGTGATTGAGCAGGAAGAAAAGGGAACGGTCGTAGTTACAGGCTACAGATCTTAGCCGCTATAAGACCCAACAAGCAATCCTTAGGGTTCCATCATCCATCATCCCCGATAATATTCTGTCACTAAATCATCATTAGTTGTAAAATTATATTAATTTATTATGTTACATCTGTGTTTATTCTATTATTCTATTATACGAAAGTTTATTTATGTGGCATATTTTTTGTTGTAAATTTGTGTCTTGGCTTTTAGAATAATTGCGTTAAATTTTTATCCTCAACATTTTTTTTTGTTTTTATGTTTCTATTGTTCTCCCTCTTTTCCTCTCTACTTCCTCCTTCCTCCTCCCTCTCTTTTCTTCCATGTTTTTTTGATGTGTGTTTTAAGGACCCAAAAACATACATTGTATGTTTGTTTATGTAGGCCCTTTTCAGTCATTTGGGGTCACGAAAGATTCACTAAAGAAGCAATACAATATCATGTGCTTACATATTGAGAGTTTTTCAATCACCTAAAAAAAATTAGTATTACGGGAAGTATTTACGAGTTTAAAGTTTTTTAAATATTTTTAGAAACAATAAGTACGAAGTTTACATTGTAAAAATAATTTGTGGCATGAGTGTGTGGCTCATGCATGGGTTAAGGATTTGCCACACATTTGTAATGTATATTTAAGCATAAGTCTCATTTTTGTTAAAAATCCCTTCCTGCCCTTCCCATTTGTCTAGATTAAGTTGTGTCATAGAATTATGATGTGAAGATATACATGATGATTACAAAAGATTAGAGGTAGATGTGAGACAATCATGAGGTAGAGTGCAAGGGAAGTGGAAGAGAGCTTTATTTAGTAGCAAACAATGTGTATATCATAACATTTGGTTTAGAATGTTTTTTTCACCATGACATATTTACTCGGTCACATCTTTTATTGTATGTAATCATTCATGTTGTTGTGAGGCAAAACAAAACCTCCAACATATATTTAATTATAAATATTACTCATATAATAATGATTGTTGGTGTTAAACGAATTTTGTGTGTTTTATATAATGTTTGGGTTTATGGTTGGGTGTCTTGTAAGGGGGATGTTATGATAAAAAATAATAATCTCTATAAGAAAGAAGCAAAATTTGTGTTTGTAAGGTGATAGCTGTAGACACTTCATTTTAACCAATTCCGTGCTTAAATTATGTTCAGAATGAATTTTCATAATCACATCCAAGTTTAATAAAAAATATTCAACTAGACCTAATTTACCTGCACAATTTTCAATTTAACCTCAAATTGCAAGGATACATTCCTATTTGGGGAAATGGATCCTCTTGCATTATTTATCTTATTTGATTCATCCTTATTCTAATCAACCCTTTGCAACTGTCTTTGTAGGCTAACTAAGTGACTACTTGATTAACAAAGAAACATTGCAAACTTTAACTTTTTTCTAATTATCAATTAATCACCTTGATTAATTATCCTAATCATTATCTAATAGGAAATTCCATGAATTTGAAGTAACTTATTTTCTTAAAATACAAAATTGAATAATGACCCCATATAGTTGATGTCATAGGGGCAAGTCAATGAAATGGAGTAGAGTGTGGGAAAAGTGGTTTATGACATGGCCACTTACACACATTCTTACCCCTCTTACACACTCAAGAGGAAAAATGAGTGCACTTTCTTCCAATTTGTCTTCCATACTCCAAAAGGCCTTAAATGATATATCTTACACACTCCAAAAGTGTATTCATAGATTTGAGGATTGATATTCAACCCTTCATATTAAGAAGAGATAAATGGTCCATATTAGATTAGGGAATCTATAAATAGAATCCTCTTACCTTTCATTTCATCAAGTTCCCTAATGTAAACTTACTTTGCTTGATTATTCCAAGAAGCTTCATCAAATCTCTCTCTCATGCCAAGCCAAAGCTAAGACCAAGTATAGATAAGGAGGGGTGCCCCTCACATAAGGACTCAAGCATTGACAAATACTCCTACATCTATAAGCCGAGCTCAAAACATTTCACAACAACTTTTAAGCATATCTTCAAGAGATGTAAAAGTGTTGTTTTTATCCTTCTAATTTATATCTCTTGATTGATTATCATAGCTTAAAATAGGGATTCTCTTGATTGATTATCATAGCTAAACATAGGGATTGGGCTTGAGCATTTATGTCTTCAAGTTATTTTAGATTTATTCACCAACAATTGACTAACCCCTCTTGTTTCATTTAAATTTCTAATTCCTAAACTATAGTGACATAAATTATGTTTTTACATCTTATTTTGACACAATATATAACTCTCAAATTATTTTTGTAATTGTGAAATTTTCATAAATATAAATATATATTTTATTATTTTATCTTATATGATTTGAGTTATAGTGCTATTTGTTTTCCTAATTCTATCAAATTAAATGGTGATACTATAATGATTGTATGTTCTAGCATGTTTACATGCATACTTTATATTTCTTATTAGAAAGTACATGAGTAATTTTTTATATTTACTAATATCACAATGATATTTATGTGGATAGTGTCAATGATCCACTAATGACAACAAACTAGATGAGGACATTTAATCTTGGAAATTTTGATGATCATCCAATAAAGACTCTATGCATATTTTAGTAATAGTATTTAAATAGTTTAGAGATTCTATTTTTGGTAGGCCACAACCTCATTTAAAAAACTAAATAAAGAATAAGGCCTTATAAAATAGACTAATATGGACAAAGAGATTACTATATAATTTGAAATAGTAAGCAAAGTAAAAAAATGCCATTTGTATGGTTATGTCACGAGAATACTCTACATTTGTTAAAATTTGGCATGAAATGATGGATGATGAGGTTGTCCTATATTCTTTCAAGTTTGTTATTAATAAAAGAAATTTTATAAATCTAAAACAAGAGCAAAAGTATAAATTCCCTGGGACAATTGTGGGAAATAAGAAAAAATTAAATGTTTTGGATATTAATATATTCGAGTCAAATATAGTGGAAAATATTATATTTTATTGATGAAATTGGAGAGAATGTGAAATATTGTGTATGAAAATTCAAAATTTAATGGTAGCTCTTATTTTGTAAAACATATTATGGATATTGATGGTACCATTATTTTTTATTAGGAAAAGTTTTTGTGCAGTTTAAAGGATTGATATTTCAATGGGAATCTTAGTTTCTTAATATCTTCAAAAGAATGTGGAAGATTATGTATATGAAAAATTAAAAATTTGGAGTGGAAAATATTATATTTATTGATGAAATTAGAGATAATGTGGGAGATTATGTGTATGAAAAATAAAATTTTAATGGTGCTTCTTATTGTGTAGAACGTATTATGGGTATTGATGTACTGCAATATTCTCTTGAGGAAAAGCTTTTGTTCAGTTTAAAGGAATGCTTTTTTAATAGGAATCTTAGTCTCTGAATATCTTCAAAAGAAGGAAAAAATAATTTATAAATATCCATTGTGATTCTTGTGATCTCGATTATAGATCAAGTGATGTATGTTTGGAAACAAAAATAATTCGTAACTAAAGAATTCTCACATCAATTATCAAAAATAACAAAACATTAAAGGTACAACTTGTAGTGACATTTCTTCATGTAACCAAGAGATGTTAACAAAGGATGTTGGGGATATATTTGAGATTGAGCTAGTAATTAAATGCTTAGGTGAATTCAAAAAGACACATAGGAATGATTTTTTTTTTTGTTTTAATAGATGCAACACTTGGATAATATGGGAACAAACGAAAAGCAAAAGTGAAATGCAAACTATGTAGGAGATAGTTATTTTTCATCCCATCTATTGGTAACATTGTTGGTTCTTTGAATAAAAACATGAGGTCAAAGAAGCACATGGCTAATATAAAGAAGATTAATAAAAAAGTAGTTGAATTAAGGATTTTTATAAATGGAAGACCAAGAAAGCTTGCTATCAATACAAGCATGTCTACACTAGATCAAAGTGGGTGATTTCACCTCAAAATAATTTTAAAAATCTTTATGAGTTAATAAAATTAGAGAGCATATCAAATCCATCAAAATTATTCATCATTGTCTCACCAGTCTTCTTGAAATCTCCCCAGTCTTTTTGCACAACTATATGTTGGTGTTTCAAGCCCAATAAGATACACTAGAGCGAGTTCAAGCTTTGTTGGAATGTTTAGATGTGGTTCCTCATAAGATAAGTCCTTAAAATCCATGGCTTTGTTATGTTTCCACTTTTAATGAGTTATTTTTGTGATGTAAAACATCCACCAATGACAAAGTACTAGGATTGGATTGTTTCTCTTGTGAGTTTCACAAAGTTATATTGCAGTTTGTTGTCCTAGACTTGCTACAGGTTTATTGTGAAACCTTACACAATAAAATATTTAAGGAAAATTATAAACAAAGGAAACATTAAATTCATTCCTAAATTTAGAGATCTAGAGGTCATTACTAGTTGGAGATCCATCACCTTGTTGAATGTCTCATATAATATCATAACTAAAGCCTTGGTGCTTTGTTTACAACACATCCTTCCTATAATTATTAGACTAGAGAAAACATGTTTTTATCAAGAGTCACTACATCATATATAACATAATTGAAATATAGTAGGGTATGGAATGGGCATGTGCCTCTCAACAAAAAACTTTATTTATGAAAATGCCTATAAGCGCATACAATGGCCCTTTATTGTGTTCATTTTGGGCTTTCCTTATTCGTATGCTTCATGTTTATGTATAATATGTTGTACATTTAATTTCTAACACTTTTTTATCTCTATTTTAGCATTGTAAGTAGCCTAGAGGAGTCATCTTCCAATCATTTATTGAGCTAGGATTCATAGGGTTTGTGTTGGTGAAGTTTGTTGTGGAATGTCCACCTAGTTTGTGGATCACTCATTCATTATATTTTATTCAATTTTTACTTAGGTATCTTTCAACACCATCAAACAATTGATTGTCTATATTTAATTTGATTTGAGTATTTACCTATTGTTTCATCATGGATATAATTTTATAATATCAAATGGTATCAAAACTATGGGTTTAAAATGTAAAAACCATAAGCATCCTTCTACTTTGGTTATTATGAGTGTGTGCAGAGAAGAGATAATTTTTTGTCACAATTTTTATATGTATAAAGTGTTGAATCTTTGAAGAAGAAGAAGAAATATTAAAAAAAGTGTGAATATCAATTCTATTTTGATTCCATATTTGTCTTCCTTGTGAAAATTATAGTCAATATAAATTTGTTTGTAGAAATTTAGGTTTGTGTAGCACATGCGATGCATGATTTTGTGTGTGTAAGGAAAATTTGGTTTCTAAGGGAATTCTAGTTTTATTAAATAATTTTCATATCTAATTAGATTATTGAATTATTAAAAAAAAACATTTGCAAGGATTTATTTTTTACAATTTTCCAAATTCATCCACTTTAGCCTTTAAATACTTTTTTTAACAAAACTATAATTAATTTATAAGGTAATATATACATAATTTCATGCTCTAAAATCTTTGCTAATGTGAAAAGAGATTAAAGAGTGAAAAGTCTAAAATGGTTCCTTTTACTAATTTAAAAAAAAAGAATTACCTATCAATCTCAACCTTATCTCTTCCACCAACTCTTTCATTCCATTCCATTCCACCTCATTGGTAATTATGGTGCCAAACATTCAACAAAAAATGCACATTCAACCAAAATTCTTGTTGATGATAACTTAAAATTAAATTCCATTTGAATAATTTTTTAAGCTTTGAAAAATGTGGCATACCTCTTTTTTGCGTATGCAATAATTACATGTTTTATAATGATGTGGTGTGCCACACAAACTTGTTTAGCTAGACTTTAAATATGTTTTAAGAGCTGCATATATGATTGTTTCTCTACGTTGAATGTAATGAATACTTGGTTAATGTGTTTTTAAATTATGTTGTTTTAGGACTAATAGTGAATATGTATATGTTTATGATCTAACATGAAATTGATGTAAATTTGGATCACATATGTATGCCATTGAGTTGTGCAAGACTAAAAAAATAATATGTGAATGATAGGGATGGTATATATTAATTGATTTGGAAGTAATAACATGATGTTTATGTTTAGCATTAAAATAATTTATTGTTATATTTTGAGAATGTGTTTAGTGCATTTTGGATTTGATTAACTACTTGATGGGTTATATTGAAGTGTGCATATGTAGCATAAGTTTTTTTTACTCTACTAAGAGGAAGGGTATCATCGATGAGAGATGAATAGATAAGAGGTTGAAAGGTGAGAAAGAGATATTGTCTAGTGAAGATAGTGAACTGAGCATACCATAGGTATGCGTAGGAAATATACAATAGGTCCTTACCATTTATATTTTTTCTCAATGTGTTAAAAATCATCTTTTATCTCACGGTAGGAAATCCTATCTTAGAGTTTGTATCCCATTAAATAATTTGAACCAATTCGTCAATAAAGACTAGTTTTTCTTCTAGCAATGATTGATGGTTTGCATTCTGGTTTCATGCCTAGTTATGTGTTGGTCACCTTTTTAACCCATAAATACTAATATGAAAACTTAAGTAAAAATTAGGATTGATAACCCATGTAGGTTTGAAAGTTTGATTTATAGCATTTTGAGCACGTGGCTATGTTGAAGGCGTAAAGAATAATTTTGGTTGAAATTCTCACCACATGGGAGAAAAGAAAAGTTGTAAATAAATAAAACTACATATAAAATTAATTACATTCAACCAAAAGAAATTAATCTCACCCAATGTGCCCCCAAAAGGATAGTCTTGTCTCTAACTATAAATTAAATGCTTGTGTTGAAAGAAAATTATGCCTTCAACCATAGGAAATCACACCATTGTTGGATTGGGTGAAAAAACATAAATTTTATCCCAAAGATAAGCATGCATTTTTGGGTTAGATAGAGATCATTGTTAGCAAAAAGTGTGTATTATTCTAGAGAGAATTAAGGACACATTGAGGAGGAGGCAAAAAACAACAACTAACACACCATTCTAGGAAGGGAAACAACATTTTTGAAGGTTGAAAAAAGGAGAACATCTCTTTGAGAAGAGGACACTTTGGAGAAGGTTGAGTGTAGATCAAAGGACGAAGATGCATTTTCCATAAGGATAATGAATCAAGGAGAAATCTACATGGTATATCTAACTACCAGCTACTAGTAACCTTTTGAACGGTAGTGAATGTACTATTTGTCTATATTTTAATCATTAATAGCTGAGTTTAATAGCTCCATACTAATTTTTTTAACTCTACATTCTAAGTATGCCTATTTCTTAATTAAATTTAATTCATTTGATTGAGTGTTACTCAATGTAGGTTATGTTATGATTTCCATAACAACACCTCACCCTTTTAACATTTTTTTAGATGTATTAAATTCACATTGGACTATGTCTAAAACTCCTTAGACCACATTTTATTGATAGATGTATTAATTCATATTTATTTAACTCTTTAGGATACTCTCTATATGAAAACCTTCCTTAAAACTGGATAGATGTGCCAAATTTAGAAGTTACATTGTGTTGTATTTTATGAATTTTGTTGAGTGTCTAAAGTTGTGATTTTACTCTAGGACTATGTTCCACTTTAAATATACCTTTGGGATATTTGGAATTTTAACATACTCACTTTAGAATACATATATGCTCCATGGCCATGCCACAATCCCTTACTTGTGTTCTTCTCTCTATTGAATAACTTTTCACCGACTTTTAAATTGCTCCTAGCTCATTATGTTGCATGAACCTCTTAAAGTAAGGTTGGATGATTTGTAGGTTGCCTCTGATGAATAAAAGGGCCTTAATCCTCACCAGGATTGAAAATAAATAAAATAAATCCTATTTATAATTATTTTCAAACAAAAATTTATCCTTAGAATTACCTTTTTTGTCACCTCAAATTAATTCTTGTAAGGAAGAATATGGATTATTGTGCTAACATTAGTAGATATATTGGGTATTTAATCTCTTTTATATAATGTTAAATAAGTCAAACATTGATTGGAAAAACTTAGACACCTTAAAATATGATTCTTTTTCTACATACATATATTTTTTGATGCAAGAACATTAGCTTTTAGTTTTTTCTTTTGCAAATTTTGGGTTGTTTTTGGTTTTCCTACCGAAACTAAAAATTTGAATTTTTGAATGTGTTTAAAATGTTTTAAGAAATTTTATCATATCCTAATGTTTGGTTTTGTCATGATCCTTCATGGAGGGGTCAATGAATGTCTTAGGACATTTTTGGAATAGTTCTAAGGTCTTAACCCTTAACTGAGATGTCAAACTCAACTAAGGTTGTTATCTTGAGTTAAGACATAGGTTGAGTTATGAAGTTAGTTAGATAATTTAGGATTTTTTAATGAAGGAAAGAGTATCAGGAGATAGGAAATTATGTGATGAGAAATAAGAAAGTCAATAAAGAATAAAAATAATTCCATGAATTAAAGAAAAGGAGGGAAAAGTTCTAGAAATAGGGATCTTCACAGTACTGTTGTAACTCATTTGCATAATCAACAATCAAAGAACACCTTATTGATTATCAATATTAAATTGGAATATTAAAATACATGTGAGTATATTTCTATTTTATAACCACATTCATTATTTTGGAATAGTGTTCTTGCATGTTACAGGGTTGAAAACACAATACATGTTATCTATAGTCAGGAAATGTTGATTTTTATCAGTTTATAAGTTTTCTTAAGGTTCTAAATTGAGTGGAAGAGTAGGAAAAACATGTGGAGAGTCTTCTCAAATAAAAAATAATCCAAAACTGGTCTTAAAATTCAAATTTATCTTAAATTCAAGCTCTCACCTGTGCATAGTCTGAAAACCCTAAACTAGGGTTTTGGAACACTCAAAACCTTCTAAAACAAAAATGAACTAGAAAAAAACCTTTAAAATTTGTAAATATGTGTATTAAGATGAATGTGAAGTGTTCAAAGTGGTTTTAAAGTGATTTACCATCTTTAGGAAAATTTATTCCTCTCAATCTGTAGACCTAATTACAAGGCCTTAAACCATGTTTTCTTACATTTTCAAGTTGGAAAAAAGATATAAATTAACATAGTGAGTTGAGATGACATCCAATGATTGTGTAAGAAGTTATTGTAACAAGAAAACTCCTTTTTTTTTAAAAATTATAGTCAATAAAGTATTAGGCCTAATCTTCCTTATTCTCTTTCACCATCATTTTCGGTATTAGAGAAGGTTTGGTTGTACTAAAAAGATGACCTAAGGAGAAAGATATTTAATTGAGAAAATTGAAGAGAAAGTTTTTAAAAATAAATTTGAAAGAATGACACTTAGAAGAACAACCAAAGGTGGTGCTAGTGGAGGTCCAAGAAGACAACCAAGAGATGTATTGTTGGAAGAGATGAGAAATGTGAAAGCACATTTGGAGGTAATAGAATTTTTTCAAAGATGAGATGCAATGACAGGTGATGTGAGTGATAGAGAGTAAGAACCAAAATAAGAGGTTGTAGAAGAAGAAGAGAAAGAAAGAATGTAAGAAAGAATCCTAAAGCAATCATAGAAGTAGGTTCCAAGCTCAAATTAGAGATTCTAGTATATAGAGGCAACCCAAATGTTGAATAACTTGTGGATTGGATAATTAAAATGGACAAATAATTTAATTTTAAAGATATAATTGAAGACAATAAGGTCAATTTTGCTTGTACTAGGTTGAAGGGACATGCATCTCTTTAGTGGGATAGTATCCAAGATGAAAGAAAGAAAATAGGTAAAGAGAAAATCAAGTCATGGATAAAATGACAACTAAAATCAAATCAAAATTCATGACTACTAGAAAAACTTGTTCAAGAAAATAAAAAACTCAAAGTAGAAAGACATGAGTGTAAAGGACTACACTGAAGAATTCTATAGTTTACAATCAAAGCTGGTCATATAGAAGAAGGTGTTGAGAAAATATCAAGGTATATCAATGGTTTAAGGTTCAATATTCAAAATGAAGTCAATTTATTGTCTCCAAGGTTAGTGGAAGAGGTTTATCTATTTGGTCTCAAAGTAGAAGATAAGTTGGCTAGAAAATAAACTCAACACTATAGAAGAAGAGGCAAAAATTTTAGAGCTAGAAGAAAACAAGGTGGTATAAATCAGTTACAAGTTCATAATGAAGAAGTAATCAACTCTCAAGGTCAAGATAATACTACAAGACAAGGTTATTCATATAGAAGAAGAATGCCATATACAAGAGGTAGAGGAAGAAACTTTTGGGGAAAATGTTTCAAATGTAATAAGTAGGCTATCCATAGGTCATATCAATCTCCTAAGAATCCACAAACAAGCCATACAAAAATTGAATGCAACAATCAAGTTGTTCAAGATGAATAAGAAATCATAGGATCACCATCACATGTGGAAGAACCTAAGGTGGGAGAGTCCTTATTGATGGAAAGAGTATTTGTAAAGCCAAACAAAGAAATGAAGGAACTAATCCAAAGGAAGACCTTGTTTAGGATTACATGTAAATCCAAGGGTATGTGTTGTAAAATTATCATTGATAATGTTAGTATATATAACTTAGATTCTTCATAAATAGCTGAAAAATTAGGATTGAAAATATTGAGACATCATACACCATATAAAGTATATTGGCTTCAAAAGAGACATTAAGTACTAGTCAATGAGCAATGTAAGGCTGATTTTTAGATTGGTAGCTATAAGGATGTAGTACTTTGAGATATTATGCCTATGGATGTTTGCCATGTGTTTTTGGGTAGACCTTGGAAGTTTGATAGGAGGGATATTAAAGAAACATATACATTTGAGAAGGATGGAAAGAAGCATACCTTGACACCATTGAAAGATGTAAATGAAGCAAGTGAAAACAATACTAAGGTATTGATAGTAGGTGGAAAAGAATTCATATAATTGATAAAAGAAGAATAGGTTATTTGTGCATTGGTTTCCAAGCCCAAAATAATCATTAAAAATGCTAAGTTGACTGATTTACCATTGAAAATCTAGAATTTGTTGGATGAGTATGTGGATATAGTGGTTGATGAGTTTCCTAATGAGTTACCACCAATGAGGAGCATAAGCCATCATATGGATCTCATTCTAGGAGTTAATTTGCCAAATAAAGCAACATATAAATTGACACCTAAGGAGAATGAAGAGATCAAAAGACAAGTACAGAGTCAATGCACAAAATTGGGAGATAAAAAGTATGACATTCCTCCAACTTTGATTTTTTTAAAAAAGGCGTACACCCTTTTTTTTAAATTGTCGAGGCTCAGTCTTGTGCCTGAGCCTCAATGGCATACACCCTTTCTAAAACATAAAGGGTATGTTCCATTTTATTTTTTTCATTTCATTTCCTTGATACAACTGAAACCCATGGGCATTTGACCTTTTTTCTCTCTTTACATTTCTCTTGTAGATCCATATGCATGATTTATATTTACATCCTGTCAATGGGATTCAACATTCGGGTTGTTACCTTAGTTGATTTTTAAATTTAAATTTTTAAATTTATTTATGCAATTAGGGTTTTGAGTTAGGTTTTATTATATTCTCTTGCATTACTTTAAAAAACATGTATTTTTATTTAAAATTGGATACATAATTGAATAATGGATCCATTACGTGAAGAAAATGTTAAACAAAGCCTTGAACAGTTTGATTTTGCACAATAAAAAGTTTAATTATATGAATATTATAATTAAAAATAATCATCAATGGTTTACATCACTCCTCAGTTTATAATGCACACATTTCACTTTCCAATACACTTGAGACTATTTTTAATGAAGTGGGAAATGTAACTTTGCAACTTGATGCAATGTTGCATCGAAGAAAGGCCATGAAATAATTTTATTCTAAAAAATTGTCATATGAAGACATTAATAACAAAAATAACAAAATAAGTTGTGTGCACTTTGTTTTTTAAGGCTGGAACCAACCAACCTCCACTGATAAATTATAAACATATTAGTATTGATTGGTGTGTTCATGAGGAGATGAAAAATAACTTCTGGGATAGGTGGTGGATGGTGTTTGATGAGCCTCTATGCAAAAATAATGAGGTTTTGTTATAATTTTTGAGAAAATTGTATTATGAGTTTATGCTACAAGAAATTTCAAACTATTTTGACATGAAGGCATCCCAAGGTAGTGGAGGTGGGTCTACATTTGATAGACCCAGTGACAAGTGAGACCAAAACCATCATAATTGAGCTCATAAAAATAGAAGGACAATATCACATGAATCTACTATTAAATTTTTTCATTGTAACATACATATGGATGCCCTTGATGTGGTTATGATTCTGATACAAGTTATGATTGAGCATGGTATGCATACATTGAATACTTCTACTCAGCCTACAGGTGGTGCTAGTGGTGTTGGTGATAGTGGTATTAGTGGTAATAGTAGTGGAATTAATAGTGGCAGTAGTGATTTTTGTGGTGTTGGTATTAGTGATAGTGTCCCTCCTACTCATGTTATAGTTCTTGTGCATCATTACACATCATGTGGAAGGAAATGTATGGGACCTCTTGTTCAGGTGAATCATACACAAAGTACGTTTATGGATAATAGAATTCTAGAGAGTTGGGTGAATATTTTGTCAATCAACTAATTGATGAGCAAAATAAGTCTCTTCAACCACAACATAGGGAAATTGGTTGGCCAGATGTGCAAGTTTACTACATCAAAAGGGGACAAATCTCTCCTCTCATCAAGGGGAGGTTCCCTGTGTATGAAGGGGCTATATATATATATATATATGTTAATCTACTATAAATAAGCTAAAAATAACACTTAGGGGTAGGATAACACCATCCATCTCTCTTTTTTCAGAGATGATGTTCACCAATCAAAGGATAAATCTTGATGAAGTGACAGAAGGCACTCCTCTTCTTTCAGAAGTGTTGTTCAACAAACAATAGGAACCTTTCGGGTAGTGACAAGTAACTGTAACAGGGTGCAGTAACATAACATGATGAAATTTAGCACAAAGTCTCCACCTCAACTGCCAAAGAGTGAAATACAAAGGATAATGAGGGCACAAAGTCATCCCAAGATCCCTTACACAGAAATAGAAAATAGACAAACTAAAGACAACTGTGGCAACACAAAGCCTCTCCACATTCGGCTTCAAGGCACCTTCCTGATTACTTTCACTAATTCTACTTATTTAATTAAATGGAAAAAAAACATATTAAGGAAACATGCATAAGAATAATTTCCCCAACAACCAAGCTATTCCAACACAAAGTCTGAAAAGTCACTTGTTTTCTTATTCAAATAACAAAATATGATCAACAATCTGAGCTCAAAGTCTCAGTAATGCCTTTCAATTTGAGCAGAGTTTTGTTTTTGATAACTGAGATATCCCCTTAAAATAATAAGAGAGAGTCTAATATATAGTGCTCCAAGAAAGACTTGGGTGCTTTGTTTCACAAAAATGATGGCCTATGATGCATTCAATGCCTTCAATGCATTTTAAATTTTGTCCATGGGCTATGCTAGAATCAGGGATCGATCTTAAATATGGGCCGCTTGATGGGTTTCCTGATGTGTGCGTAGCTATTTTCACTTTACTCAATGCAAGAGAATAGGCCGCGCCATTGAATGTTTGCGCTCTCTGATGTCCACTTGGTCAGCTGCTTCACCTTCTAAAAACATATCCCATGCACAGATATTTTCTGATCTTTGTCCATCATTTCCCCTTTTCTTGCTATATTTTGAGCTCTCAGGCGCTTTATTCCTGATGAAGGGATAGGTGGTGCTTTCTGCTGTGAAGCAGGTGAGGACACTTGGCAGCATCTGTTTACCTTATAAAAGCTTAAGATATCCTTTGAGAGTCCTATGGAATATGACACATGGAGGCTTCCACTGAGCTTTTAGAAACACTATAGAACATGCGGGACTCATTTGGATTCACATGGATGATGCCACTTGGCGTGCTCTTCTTACCTTAGCATTTCACCTAGGACCCACCATAGTCCTTACTCAATAATGAGACAAAAGGAAGAAATGGTAGACATTGACATTTGGCACTTTCTACTGAGTTTTACAAGGGACACATGGCAACTTTCACTGTATTTTGTCCTTATCTGTGCGATTTGAGCTCTCAGGCTATCTCTTTGGCTGGTCGATGAATTTTTTCACAGGGTCTGCATCGTATTTGAAAATCGATGGATATTTCATTATCTTAAATTTGACATCCGTGGGGACATCAATGGTTCAATCACTTCCATGGTTCAATTACTTTCCTAGTTCAATCGCTTCCTTAGTTCAATCACTTTCTCGGTTAAATCACTTTCTTAGTTCAATCACTTTCTCAGTTCAATCGCTTTCTTGGTCTTTGATTGAACCATCCCTCTGTTTGGTGCTTCCTTTGAACCGTTGAACCTTCGAGCTTTGAAATTTTTTGGTTTAAGGTTCAATCAGTTCATTGGTTCATCATTTATTCCATCGCTTCTCTATTTTTCTAAGTCCCTTGATCTCTTCGAATCCATTGAACTCATTGAACCTATTGAACCCGTTGAACTAATTTGGTTCAAGGTTCAATGGTTCATTCCTTTGTTCTTAAAAGTCTTCTTTTCTTCACTGCCCTCCACAAGGGCACTTGGTCTCTTCACTTTTAGGCATTCCTTTGAACTGGCCGATTGAACCAACTGCAGTTCAACGGTTCAATCACTTTCTTCTTGTGTTCCACTTGATTTCTTGAACCAACCAATTGAACCAACTGCTTTCAACCAACTACTTATTGAACCTTTGAACCCGTTTGAACCTTTGAACCATTTTGGTTCAAGGTTCAATGGTTCAACGGTTCAAGCCTTGTTTTTTCTCACTGAGTCTTTTGAAGCCGTTTAAAGCCATTGAACTTGTTGAAGCGGTTAAACTTTGAAATTTTGCTGAAGCACTTAACTCTTTAAGCTTGCCGATGTCTTTGAACCTTGGTGTTGAACCAACCTTGAAATTGCCTAAGTGTTGAGAGCTTGTTTCTTTCTTGTAGAGTCCGTAGATTTAAGCCTCCAGAGTCCATAGATTTAAGCCTACAGAGTCCATAGATTTAAGCCTACAGAGTCCGTAGATTTAGGCTTGCAGAGTCTGTAGATTTCTTCCAGCGAAGTCCATTAGCTGAAAAAGCTTAAAAAATGGAGAATTTGAATGCCCAGAACAATTTTTGAGAAGGGAAGAGGGAATTTTTGGTCTGCAGGACCAAAATAGTTCATATGTTGTCCCAAAAATGAGTGACAGATTTTGGGAACAACATAGAGCATATGACACCTATAATTGCTTCAAGAGCTCAGGAGACTAGCATGCCAAAGCATATGCCACCATATATGCTTCAATAGTGCATGACACTAGCATGCCATACACTATGCCATATGTATTAGCTTTACCAACTCCTCTTAGGATACGTCAACCTATTGTGCAGGGGTTATTAACTTCACCATCTATATTTGATACATAGGTTTAATTTTAATTATAGTTTGTTTATATTTGTAAAAGAATATTAAGTTTATTTTCTAGTATGTGTTTACTTAATTGATTAATTTATTTGATTGAACGTGTTATTTATTGTTCAATAGGCATTGATTCTATTGTAGAGGTTGTAATTGGCATGGGTATACCCTATACGTAGGTTTGGAAACTTTTTAATTACATATTTATTCATGTATGTTTATTATCCTTTGAAAAAAAATTGTTTTAAGATATATATTATAGTCATAGATTTTTATCATGTTCATTGGATTCACAGATTGTTCCTTTATTAGTTTTATAAATGATGAGGGATGCTATGGCACCCCTCATGGATGACAATTATTTTTTCCTGATGTTGTAGCTACATCTGAAGATCCATTACTCCATAGTAGGTCATGATTTAGGGACGAAGATTGGTGATAAAACATATTAAAATTGTTTTTTAGCTTCAAACAATGATAGTCTATGTCATATTTACATAAATGTATGCACATTTAGATCTAATGATATATGTATTCTCCATATGATTCCCCATTGTGGGTGTATATGTGGTATCATATCCCCAAAAAGCCATTTAGATGGAATACAATGAGTCTAGAATCATTTTACAATTTTTTTTTCTTAAAAAAATTATCATTTTCAATATACAATTTTAATGCATTAATTTTTATATTTCATATGTTGTGTAGACGCAATAATTTTTAGAGGTTGTGGATGAATCACATGTTGAGAGGAGAGCCTCTCCTCATATTGGGGCATCCAACACCCTTGACTCAACATCTATGCCAAAAGTGTAATTTATTTGGAGGCAATGAGGAGCAGGAGGGCTAGTTGTTGTGCTAGGAGTCTAGTTATAGGCACAATCGATTTTATATGCAGATATGGCCCACAATGTATGCCTATATGGCACATTTTGTCTATGTATATGTTATCATCTACATTTTTTATTGATATATGTCCTATTGTTTATGTTGAATTATGACATATAACTTTTCACACACAAACACACACACACACACACGCGCGCGCGCGCGCACACACACACACACACAGAGTTAGACAATATGATTCATTTACCTATGCGTATTTTCAATTTTGATCATTTAATGTTTAAACATATTATTGGTTAATGATCATTATTATTTCATATAGGGCTAAAAAAATCCATAATATTCTCTAAGCTAGGAGTCTAGTTATAGGCACAATCGATTTTATATGCAGATATGGCCCACAATGTATGCCTATATGGCACATTTTGTCTATGTATATGTTATGGTCTACATTTTTTCTTGATATATGTCCTATTGTTTATGTTGAATTATGACATATAACTTTTCACACACACACACACACACACACACACACACACACACACACACACACACACACTATTAGATAATATGATTCCTTTACCTATGCGTATTTTCTATTTTGATCATTGTATGTTTACACATATTATTGGTTAATGATCATTATTATTTCATATGGGGCTAAAAAAATCCATAATATTCTCTAAGTTAGGTGCTTCATCATTATATATATTTTACATTTACATGTGATATTTACTATTTACTTGTTTCATTTATTATTAATTACATATAAATTTACAATTGTGATATAAGTGGACTTGTGATCAAGTTCAGGGATGTAAATATTATAAGTTGTACTTGATCATAATTGTTAAGAGGTCTAGTGATATAGGAGCAATTTATTATTTACTTGTTTTATTTACATTTAATTACATATCAATTTTTAATTGTGATGTAAGTGAACTTGTGATCAATTTTATGGCTGTAAATATTAGAAGTTGTACTTGATCATAGTTGTTAAAAGGTCTAGTGATGTAGGAACAATTTATTGTTAGGAGGTCTAGTGATGTAGGAGCAATTTACTATTTACTTGTTTCATTTACATTTAAATTTGTAATTGTGATATAAGTGGACTTGTGATCAATTTTAGGGATGTAAATATTATAAGTTGTACTTGATCATAGTTGTTAGGAGGTCTAGTGATGCAGGAACAATTTACTATTAAATTGCCTCATTTACATTTAATTACATATCAATTTGCAATTGTGATGTAAGTGGACTTGTGATAAATTTTAGGGATGTAAATATTATAAGTTGTACTTGATCATAGTTGTTAGGAGGTCTAGTGATGCATGAACTTGCTTCATTTACATTTAATTACATATCAATTTTCAATTGTGATGTAAGTGGACTTATGATCAATTTCAGGGATGTAAATATTATATGTTGTACTTGATCATAGTTGTTAGGAGGTCTAGTGATGCAAGAATAATTTACTATTTACTTGTTTCATTTACATTTAATTACATATCAATTTGAAATTATTGTTAGGATTAAGAGCACAATTGATTATCTTTGTATAAGCAACTAAACACAGAATTTAACCAGAAGTAATATGTAACTAGAATTCAAAAACATCACAGAATATGAGAGACAATACAATATTTTATTAACACTCTTCCAGAAGGAAATACAATGAAGAAATCACACTCTTACCACACATCTTGGGTGTACAGTAATTCTCCCTCAAGAGTTCTCTCTCTCAACCAATTACAACCACAACTCAAACACAGAGTTGTTCCCTCCACCAGTCAGTAACAATACTGCCAGTCCACCAAGTACTCAAAGTACTCCAAGTAGATCTCCTTTGATCTTGCACACCTGAAAATCAATTGATCTTACTTACCATGTAGATCTCCCTTGATCTTGCTACCTGCAGATCAACTGATCTTACAATTAGAAGGATCTCTTCCTTGTCCTTGATTACAATACAACCCCATGGGTCTATTAAATAGATCCCATACAAACAATAATTAGACTTCCTAATTACAATAATTAGAAATGCAGACTCAAGACTAAAATTAGTCTTTTACATGAAAACTAATTGTCTGTCTAAAATTAGACCAGTTCTGGAAATGCATGCAAACACACACATACACAGGTTGTCGACGTCGGTTCTCGTCTGATCGATGTCGGCTGACCCCTAACCAATGTAGGTTACTACATATTTGAATATGATCGATGTTGATTGATCAGACTGAAGTCGGTTGCTCTGACACTCAGCAACCTCCTCCATTTGCATCAGTGAAGCTTTTAGCTCCATAACTTAACAATCTCCCACTTGGAGATAAAAAGTTGCACCTGTACCTGTACATCATCTAATTTTGTTTCCTGGCTTGTATCCCTCTTCAAGTTTAATCTTGAAGACCAATAGAAGTTGAATGAAGATTCAACTTCTCCTTTGTTCTTGGCTTTGTTAACATTTTCACAGGGTTCTTATCCTTGCTAGCCACCGTGACTGCAACAACCTTCTGCAACTCTAAAATCTAGCTAACTGCCATACCACCAACAGTGAACACATATCTTGTGGTGATTTTCCTGTCATCAAAGTAACCTGCCATATCCGAATCTACATGCCCATGTAGAGAAGTGCTTGACCCTGCATAACATGTATGCTTACTACTGGTCCCTCTCAGATACCTGAGAATCCACTGAACTGCTTTCCAGTGCTCATTTCCTGAATTGGCCATAAACTTGCTGACAACTCCCAATACTTGGGTAATATCAGGTCTAGTACACATGTACTCAACCTCATCATGTGATTCAGGACACTATTCTGTGAACTGTCCAACCATAGTTGTGCTAACCAGTTTTGCATCTTACATATTGAACCTCTCCACTACCTTATTCACATAATCCTCTGGAGACAAAATCAACCTGTGACTTTCTCTGTCTCTATAAAAACTCATGCCAAAAAATTTCTTTGCTGCTTCCAAATCCTTCATGGCAAACCTCTGAACTAACTTTACCTTTAGCTCAGTAATCTCTTGCATGTGTGACCCTGTAACAAGCATATACACTACATACAGTAACATGATAATGTAGCTAATATTATCCAACCTGGTAAAATAAATACAATGGTAACATTGACATTGACTAAAGCCATGCTTTGTCATACACCTGTCAAATCTTAAACACCATTGTCATGTAGCTTGCTCAAGACCATATAACCTGGCCTTCTGTCTCACCTGTCCATTCTCTCCTTTCTTTAACCTGGGAATCCATTCGTCTTTCAGTGCTTTCATCCTGGCTGGCAACTCTATCAAATCTCTCATTTGGTTCTTTTCCAAGGAATCAATTTCCTCATTCATGCCATGCTCCCACTGTTTCTTGGATTCTACCTGCATTGCTTCTTCAAAACTTCCTGGTTCTTGACCATCAGTGAGCAACAAGTAGTGTAAAGAAGGGAAATAATGAATTTGAGGCTTACTTACCCTTTCAGTCCTCCACATGGGCATTTGAGACTCCTTGACAGCTTGCTGTCTGCCCAAAATCCATTTTAACAGTGACCGATCTCGATCACCTCTGGCCGACCTTGGTCTGCACCTAACTGATGTCGATTCCACCTAATCGCCGACGTCAGTTCCCTGACCGATGTCAGTGTCCACCTTCTCACTGATGTCAGTTCCCTGACTGACATCGGTGTCAACTTACCTGACATCACCGACTTTGGTCTGCACATGACCGACGTCGGTACCTGCTTGATCAATGTCAATTCTCACCTGATCGACGTCGGTAACTGTGTTTTCTTGTGAGTGATGATTTTTACTTGTGAGCTCATTTTGGATCATAAACTTGTCCAAATCAACACTGACCTGCTCAGAATTATTCTTCTCTTTGAGCTGATCTCTGTCCACCATCTTCTCCTTGAAAACCAAGGCTTTCTAGTTCTTAAGTTTATCAGACATCAGATTTCCTCTTAAGAACATGCATTCCCTTCTCACTCATGTGACCAAGCCTAAAGAGCCACATCTTTACATCTACATCTGAAGTAGATAAAATAAAAGGAGAATCAGTAATACAAGTAGATAGATAAAGAGTACCTACTTTCTTACCTCTTGCTAAAACAAGTGGACCCTTGGAAACTTTCCAAGATTCCACTGTGAGAGTAACTGTGCAACCCTCATCACCCAACTTTCCTGCAGAAATTAGACTCTTCTTCAGGACTGGGACATGCATGACATCCTTCAACACCCATGTGTTTCCTGTCTGCAATTTCAGCTGCACTTTCTCTTTGCCAACAATTTGACAAGGCTCACCAACCCCTAAATAAATATTTCCAAAGTCTCCATGGACACAATCATGGAAAAATACTCTATTTGGGGTTGCATGGAAAGAGGCAACAAAATCTAAAACCCAAGATTCTACTTTATCCAAGGAACATATAAGAGCATCTTGTGTATCAATACCTGCATCATTTGCTTTTTTATTTCCTTCATGCTGATCTTCTACCAACCAACAATCTTTCTTTACCCGCCCTTTCTTTCCACAATACAGTAATTGATAATTCTTGCCATTGAATTGATCCATTCTTAGCTTACTTTCTTCTGCCATTGCTTTACTCCCACTCAAACAGAAACCCCTGTGAGTGACCTGTAATCAACAAACACTTAACATACTTTGAAACCAAGGTGTTAGTGAACCAAGCTCTGAACTAGGCTCTGATACCACTTGTTAGGATTAAGAGCACAATTGATTACCTTTGTATAAGCAACTAAACACGAAATTCAACCAGAAGTAATATGTAACTAGAATTTAGAAATAACACAGAATATGAGAGACAATACAATCTTGTATTAACACTCTTCTAGAAGGAAATACAATGAAGAAATCACACTCTTCCCACACCTCTTGGGCGTACAGTAATTCTCCCTCAAGAGTTCTCTCTCTCAACCAATTACAACCACAACTCAAACACAGAGTTGTTCCCTCCACCAGTCAGTAACAATACTGCCAGTCCACCAAGTACTCCAAGTAGATCTCCTTTGATCTTGCACACCTGCAAATCAACTGATCTTACTTACCATGTAGATCTCCCCTGATCTTGCTAGCTGCAGATCAATTGATCTTACAATTGGAAGGATCTCTTCCTTGTCCTTGATTACAATACAGCCCCATGGGTCTATTAAATAGATCCCATACAAACAATAATTAGACTTCCCAATTATAATAGTTAGAAATGCAGACTCAAGACTAAAATTAATCTTTTACATGCAAACTAACTGTCCGTCTAAAATTAGACCAGTTCTGGAAACGCATGCAAACGCACATATACACCGGTTGCCGACATCGGTTCCCGTCTGACCGATGTCAGCCGACCCCTAACCGATGTCAGTTACTACGTAGCTGAATATGACCAACGTCGGTTGATCAGACCGACGTCGGTTTCTCTAACACTCAACAACCTCCTCCATTTGCATCAGTGAAGCTTTTAGCTCCACAACTTAACAATTATGATGTAAGTGAACTTGTGATCAACATCAGGATGTAAATATTATAATTTAATGAGGTCTAGTGATGCAAGAACATCATCCATCAAGGTGTATATAGTGTGTTTTTGGTAATAAACAATTTATCATGGCTTCAAGTTGTTTGTAATAACTCAATTAGGGGGTGTTATTAATTCAAATTTTTCCTCCAAAATTGAATTCAAAATTTTAATAAATTATCTGTGATGTTCTTTGAGAAATTCATCACCTATTAAAGATGCATGACTATTAGAAAGACTCATTTATGGTCTTATGGCCTTGAAATTCACAGAAATGTACTATAATGCATGACTTAACATTGAATTGATTATGTTTAAGGTCTTATGATGTAAATCAAAAATAAATACCTGATGTAAATGAAACATACACTTACATTAGACATTCACCTAGCTCTGATCTCTTATTTGAATATCCTCTCTAATTGGTCTAATCTTTTGCATGGATATAAGATCCTTTACTTCTCCCTTAAACACCCTTGGTCATTCTCATCTTCACTAGGTTCATAAACTTCTTTCCCACTTAGTCCTCTTCTCTCTCTAAAATACATATCACCCTTTTATCCCTTTACACTCTCTCTTCTTATGCTTAAATCTAAAATCTCACGCTCCTATATGCCTACTCTTAGGTTTTATTCACTTTGATCTATATATGTAGTTTTAGACCTCCTTCTTGATCATGAAACCTATCATCCCTTATTTCAATATCATCCTCTTCAGTATAAATATCATCCTCTCACACACTTAATGAACTCAATAGCTTTTGTCATGCATATGATGCATATAATTCTCACTCTCTCTTTCAAGATCTGTCACTCTTTACCATACTCTAAATTCTATCCTTCTTATCTTCATCCACATAATCTCATAATCTACTCTCATAAAAAAACTCTCTAATCTTGCTCTAAGCTTGCTTATTTTTTATCATTGTTTCAAGGCCTAAAGATCTCATTCTTGGTTCAATGACTCTAGACATACTTTTAGTGCATATAAGGACATATAATTACTCATTGGATTGCTTACATACATCCAATCCAACAATTGAATCCTTAATTTAGAACTCCTAACTCATCTACACCTTCTTTCTTCAAGCTTCCTTTTCTAGTAGTGCTTAAAACATGTAAACCTAGAAGGTGTAGACAAAAAAAAAGGTTTATGATAAAAAAATACATTTTCAAGTACCCATTACCCTTATTCAAATCCATGCCAAGTTTTATGATCCAACCCTCCATGCAACCCAACTAACTCAACTCACTCTTCTGCCAATTAGGCTTCTTTAGGTCAAGTATAATGACACAGTTTGGAAAACCAAACAGTACAGACATGTACTAGTCTAAAACCTCATTAATATTCAATAAAATGAAAATTTACACCAAATTACAATATTTTAAGAATTTTGAAGGGCTAGAACAAAAGATATTCCAATTATGATTTAGAAACCCTAAATTGAACTTAGATAGGCTTGTGCAAGGCCGAGAAGCTAGAAAATTAGATAGTTTTTTTGTGAAATCACTTCACTCACCTTTGATACCTATTTAAGGTCTATTTACCCTTTATTCAACTCATCCAAAAGGTTCCATGCATTGATTCAACACCAAACGTCCATCCAAGGCATATTTACAAAGTTTTATGCTAATACAAGCAGGTTTTGAGACTTCTTGACACCATCCTCCTCTTACAAACATTAGCTGTTCCTTCTCAAGCCATTCATACCTATACACATTTAATTTCATGTTTCAAAAGTTATCCTTTTCTAGGTCTCCAAAACTACTAAAATCTTACTTGATAGTTTGCTTTTGATAAGAACACATTTTTTAAAGATAAATAGTCTTGCAACTCTTATTACTCACTCCTTAGACGTCCAAATAACTTATAACCTTCTCCAATGGTTTATATACATCATCTCATAGCTCTTCTATAAATTTTAAAGAATTTTACTAGATAAATCAAAAGATACAAGGATTTTAGAATGGCGTAGAGTTTCATGGCAGCCTAAAGGCCGAGAGCACCTAAAAAGGTCTTATTCAAAATTGGAAACATTTTAAACCCTCATTACTTTCCACAAGGTCTATAATAACCCATTACAACTTTATACACAAGCTAATCATCTTTACCATTTCATTTTTCTTGTCATTCCCACATTGAAGGACCTTCACACATCTTCTTAGACCTACTACAAACATTACTCCATCATTACACCCCTTATTACTCCACACATTACAAAAACTTCTATTTTGGACTATAAACCCTTTATTATTCCCTTCAATGATGATAATTTTATATTTTTATGCTTGTTTAAGATCTTCAATGTCTCCCTCTTAATGAATTTGATGCATATCAAGCAATTTAAAGTTTTACCAAGCTTATAATGCCCAATTTTGGTTAAGATCCTCCTCCAACTTCAGTCATGCATTGTAGGAGAATCGTGAGGGATAGAAATGAACCATCACTCCTAAACATGAATGGATACATCATATAAGAAATATCAAGAGGATTTTATCTAAATCAAGCTGGGTGAGATGCAACAATGAGGTTTCCTTCATAGCCAAATCTCTCAGAATGGGCCAAAAGTTGGTCAGTGGAGGCCGTATATTGTGACTTGTTATCCCAGTTGATGAAATATCTATACAAACACATATAATTAGGTATTTTAAGGCTAGGATTACCATTATTCAATCTTTGTCAGGCCTTAGGAGTGAAGGTTATAGTTTATTGGACACATCTCTTAAAAGAATCTCCTCATCCTTGAGTGTGCAAACTGGGCAAACTTTGGTTGTGTGTTGCATGATAACCATGAGGGCTAGAGATGAAATGTCAAATATTATATGTGAATGGATGATTCATATTAGAAAGTTTGGGAGGATTTACTCTAACTCAATTCACATGAAATGTGGTAATGAGGTTTCTCTCGTAGCCAAATCTCTTTGAGGAGGCCAAAAGTTAGTCAGTGGGAGACGTATATTATGACTTGTTAACCCAATCAATGAACCGCATGTGCATAAAAATATAGATGGGTGTTTAAGGCTAGGATGGCCATTGTTTAGTCTTGGTCAGGCCTCGAGAGTGAAGGTTGTAGTTGATCGGGCACATCCCTAAACAAAATCTCCTCGTCCATGAGTGTGCAAACTCATCAAACTTTAGTCACACATTGTAGGAGAACCATGAGGGATAGAGATAACTAATTATATCACACACATGAACAAACAAGTCTTATAATAAAACCCAGGAGGATTTTATCTAACTTAAGATGGGGAAGATGTGGAAAGTAGGTTTCTATTGTAGCCAAATCTCTCAAAATAGGCCAAAAGTTAGTCAATGGGGCTTGTATATTATGACTCACTAGCCCAATCAATGAATCATCTATGCAGACATGTTATAATGGGTGTTTTAAGGCTAGGATAGTCATTTTATGGTCTCAGTTGGGCCTCATGAGTGAAGGTTGTAGTTGATCAAAAGCATCCCTTAAGAGAATCTCCTCATTTTTGAGTGTGCAAATTGAACAAACTTACATTATATATTGCAGGGAAACTATGAGGGTTAGATATGAACCATCAAATCACACATGTGAATGAATGATTCCTCTAATAAATCTCATGATAATTTTCTCTAACTTGAGTTGGGATAAATGTGACAACAAGGTTTCTCTCACAGCCAAATATCTTAGAACGGGCCAAAATTTTGTCAGTGGGGGCTATATATTGTGACTCATTAGCCTAATTGATGAACCATCTAAGTGGACACATCTAGATGATAATTTTAATGCTATGAAAATCATTATTTGGTCTCGATCGAGCCTTAGGATCAAAGGTTGATGTTGATCAGATGCATCCCTTAAGAGAATCTCTTCATCCCTGAGTGTGCAAACTGAGTGATCTTCTATCACGCATTATAGGAGAACCATGAGGGTTAGAGATGAATCATCAGCTCCCACATGTGCATGAATAATTCCTATAATAAAAATCTAGAGGATTTTATCTAAATTAAGTTAGGCATGATGTGATAATGAGTTTTCTCTCATAGCCAAATCTTTTAGAACATGCCAAAAATTAGTCAGTGGGGATCGTATATTGTGATTTGTTAGCCCAATCAATGAACCATCTATGCAAACACATCCAAACAGGTGTTTTAAGGCTAGGACAACCATTATCCAATATTGGTTTGGAACCAAGAGTTAAGCTTGTTGTTGATTGAACGCATCCCATCCCTTAAGATAATCTCTTCGTCCATGAGTGTGCAAAATGAGAGAACTTTGATTATACTTTATAGGAGAACCATGAGGGATAGAGATGATTTTTAGCTCCCACACATATATGTCTGATTCCTCTAAGAAATTGAATGAGTATTTTATCCAACTCTAGATAGGTAAGTGATCCATGCATCAATTTAGGCGACAATTCGGGTGACAGTTCCACCCCAATTGATGATGGAACTTCCGGGAGCCATAACTTTTGCACCGTAGCTCCAATTAACTCGCCGTTTGAACCATTGGAAAGATAATAATGAGGAGAACGTCGTGAAATGGCATTGAGCTCCACTAAATGAAGTTTGAACCCTTAAAACCCAATGGAAGTGCCTCAAATTTCAATTTTAGTAGTGTAGTCTAAAAATAGTAAGTTTCTAAAAATAGTAATTCCTCGAATTTTGTATTGTTTTAAATATTGGAATTTGAACCACTTCATCTCCCTCGAGATTGGTGACCTTCCACATCCTCCCCATGTTTTAAAATTGTGTATAAAATAATAGGTAACCCAAAATGTGAAGACAGACATCTCTTCCCAGAGATAAGCATACATTTGTATTGCGATTTTGAGTAATACTACATCTCTTCTCAGAGAATTCATTGTTACTATGTTATTTATATGTTATTGTGATATTTATCAACCAAGACTTATGAGTTTTGGATCAGTGGTATCATAGCGGTTTGTCTTGAGAGTGTATGATCTCGAGGACGAGGTCAGGCTACAAGAAGCTTAGGTGGGAAACAACAGAGCTTCCAAATTTTCCACCTGTTCACTCCAAATGACTTCAAATGGCAGACGACACCGAGATATCTGATCCTTTTAAGGAAATGGTAAATGAGGCCCTCCAACAACAACAAGCATAGATGCTGCAACAATTTGCCCAAATTCTTCAAACACTTCCGATGGGAAATCCTGGCTCTATGGCTCCACTTCCTGGATCCTCATCCAGGGAATGTCCTTTTAGTGCCCCAACACCCTTCAAGGTCTAGATAAATTTTTATATTCCTACATTTGAAGGTAAAATCAATGATGATGCAGTAGAAAATTGGATAGATTAACTATCTTCCTACTTCTCTATAAATAAGTTCACCGATGGAGAAAATATTACTTTTGCTCTTTTGAAATCAACATTGCCTGTGAAAAATTGGTGGGAAGTGTGCAAAAAGAGGTTCAGTACAGATGACATTGGCCTTGAAGCGGAACCTACCTAGGATGATTTTGTGGAAGCAGTGAAAGAAGAATACCATCCCATTGGAGCATATGATGATCTCTACATACAGTGGCAACAACTTCACCAAGGTAAGGACCAATCTGTTCAAGATTACACAAACACTTTTCATTCTTTGTGTGCAAGGTTGGGCATTCAAGAAAGTGAGAAACATAAGACTCTCAAATATCGTGGTGGACTACAATGGTACATACGGGGGGAAATGGAACTCTTCAATTTGGAAACCCTCGGTGAGGCATAGAAATTTGTAGTGAAGATTGAACAGAAGCGTGGCAGAAAGAATACGAAGAGTCAACCCTTAAAATGGAAAAGTGACAAGGAAGGTCAAACACGAGGCCCAAATTGGAAGCAAAAGGAGTTTCAAGATAATAAATCCCAGAAAGGGAAGGCTAGAAAATGGTGTGATTACCACAAAACTAGAACTCACTCCAAAGAAGAATGCCGAGCCATCAAGTCATTACTTTTTGAGTCACAATACTCGATGACCACTACTCTACCTCATACACAACCCACAGTCGAAGAGGATGAAGAAGAAATTGTAGATGCTGAGCCTGACACCATTATTGCTTCATCACAGAAGCATGAGGAAAGACCAGATGACAAGGAAAGATTGTTCCACTCCAAATTATGGGTAAAAGGTAAGCCTTTACATTTCATTCTTGATAGTGGGAGTCAAAAGAATTTAATCTCTGCTAAAGTTGTGAAAAGTTTAAATCTATCCATAAAGCCTCATGTAAAGCCCTACAGTATTGGATGGTTAAGCTTGGGGAGAGACCTCTGTGTCACCCATCAGTGTTTTCTTTCATATGATATAAAACCATTCCAAGATGAAGTCTTGTGTGATGTGGTCAATCTAGATGTTTGTGATGTATTCCTTGGTCAACCATTCATGTATGAGCGACATGGCATCTATGAATCATGAACCTGAAGGATCACCCTCACCCTTGGAACACGTCGCTATAGGGTACCAGAGGTACCACCTCCCACATCTGTCTCCCTAATCAGTGTGAAGCAATGCAAGAGATTGGTGGAGAAAATAAAGCAATTTATCCTCATGGTGGTCAAGCCACATAAATCCAAGAAGGCTGATGTTGCAGTCCTGAATACACAATCAAAACAATAATAGAAGCAGATAGGATGCATCATAGGAGAATATGATGACTTATGCAAGTCACCCACAGGAGTTCCACTACATTTCCAGGTAAAACAATTTATTGATTTGATCCCAGGATCACCTTTGCCTAACAATCCTGTGTATCACAGATCAGTTTTGGAGAATGATGAGATAAAAAGATAGATTCAAGAATTGATCCAAAAGGGTCACATCAGGCCAAGCTCTTCACCTTATGGTAGCCCAATTGTCTTGGCACTAAAGAAAGATGGAACATGGAGGCTTTGCATTGACTATCGAGCCCTAAGTAAAA
Organism: Torreya grandis; assembly: GCA_037957365.1. Classification (NCBI taxonomy): domain Eukaryota; kingdom Viridiplantae; phylum Streptophyta; class Pinopsida; order Cupressales; family Taxaceae; genus Torreya; species Torreya grandis. The sequence goes on from JARHVA010000138.1 coordinate 5,360,759, forward strand.
TCTCTGTGAAGAATGGCTATCCTCTCCCCAGGATTGATGACCTGCTGGACCAGCTCTGTGGTGCAAAGTTATTCACCAAAATTGATCTCAAATCTGGTTATCACCAAATTCCCATCGATCCCACTGATGTCTGGAAGACTGCATTCAAATCTAAGGAGGGGATCTTTGAATGGTTGGTTATGCCTTTTGGCTTAACTAATGCACCTACAACCTTCATGAGGATGATGGATGACATCCTACGACCCTTCACCAACTCGTTTTTGGTTGTCTACTTAGATGACATACTCATCTATAACAAAACATGGGAAGAACATTTGCAACATTTTCGTAAGGTGCTTCAAACTCTTCGGGAGCACAAGTTGTATGCAAATCTTGACAAATGCACATTCAAGATGAAAATAATTCAGTACCTTGGGTACGTTGTGAATGAGGAAGGGGTCCATGTTGATCCAAAAAAGAATTGGGTTATTCGAGAATGGCCCACACCAAGGACCCTCACAGAGCTTCGTATCTTTTTGGGTCTTGCAAATTTCTATCGTTGGTTTGTTCTTGGATTTTCCCATGCTGCTTGGTCACTAACCCAAGTGACTAAAGGAGGAGCTAAAGATACATGTTAGTGGGGAAAAATATAGCAAAGGGCATTTGAGAATTTGAAGAATAGACTCTGCTCAGCCCCTGTTCTTGCCTTGCCAGATTTGCATCAACCTTTTGAGTTGATGACAGATGCATTTGAATATGCCATGGGAGCTGTCATCATGCAACATGGCCATCCTGTTGCATATCATAGTGAAACTTTCACTAATACAGTCAAGAAATATCCAACATATGATAAGGAGCTCTATGCCATTGTGTAAGCTTGTAAACAATGGAAACACTACATCTTGGGGAAAGAAACGGTCATCCACACTGACCATAAACCATTGGAATTCATCCAGACACAAAGCAAGCTCTGAAATGAGAGGCATCAAAAGTCGGCCACATATCTTCAACAATTCCACCTAATAATCAAACACAAAAAGGGGAGCTCAAATATAGCTGTAGATTGTCTGAGCTGCCCACCAATTACTATACTCACAACAGTTTTGGACCTGTGTGGACATGAGACTACCACTTAGGGTGCCCTGTATGAAGCAGATCCTACCTTTGCTGATACATATCAAGCACTTAAAAAAAGGTACACATGTTTCTGATTCTATTTGCAAGATAATGTCCTCTATCATATGGGACACATCTATGTTCCAGTTGTAGAGCAACAAAAGATGATATGGGAAGCACACTTCAGTAGGATAGCTGGACACTTTGGTATTGAAAAAACATTGGCAGTTCTTCAAAAACACTTCTACTGGCCCCATATGCGAAAGGATGTGGAAAGATATCTCAAATCTTGCACCCCATGTGTGATAGCCAAGCCAACAAATAAGAAGCAAGGATTGTACATGCCATTGCCAGAACCAACCAGGCCTTGGGAATCCATCTCAATGGATTTTATATCAGGTTTGCCCACTTCAAAACATGGTAAGGACTGTATTTTTGTGGTAGTTGATCATTTTTCAAAAATGGCTATCATGATTGCCTGTAAGAAAAATATATCTACTGAGGAAACTACTCAACTATATTTTAGTCATGTATGGCTCCATTTTGGTCTTCCCAAGTTCATTGTCTGAGATCGAGATAGCAGGTTCTTGAGCATCTTTTGGTCCACTCTTTGGAAGATGATGGATACTAAGCTAATGAAGTCCACAGCCTTCCATCCATAGACTGATGGTTAAATAGAGGTGGTAAACCACTTGATTGTTCACATGATTCAGATGTACCACTCCAAACATCCATGCACATGGGATGAGGGACTTCTTTTCATACAACATGGATACAATCAGGCACTGCACAGCTTGACCAAGCACAGTCCATTCCAGGTATGTTTTGGGTTCCAACCCATGGCACCAGTTGATATAGCAGTTCCATTTTCCACCATGGAATACACACCTCATGGAAGATCTGAGGCAAAAAAAGCTACCAAGTTTATTGAACAAATGCAACACCTCCAAAAACAAGTTCATGACATCCTGGAGAAGATGAATCAAAAGTATAAGCAATGCCATGACAAACACAAGATTGCACACCATTTTGCTGTAGGTGACAAGGTTTGGTTGTGACTTCAAAAGGAATGACTTGTAGGCCCACACAGAAAGATTTGGCCTCTGCGATATGGTCCCTACACCATCACTAGAAGAGTTGGAGAAAATGCTTTTGAGTTGAACCTACTAGCCTACCTTGGTCTGCACCCAATATTCAATGTGGAGCTCCTCAAACCATATCATCCACCTCTCTTGGACACTTTAGTTGTAGCAGAACAACTTGACATTGATGAACTTGATCCATAGAGTTTTGCTCCAGTGGAAGAGGATCAGATTGTGGATACCTGGATGAAGACAACAAGAGGACGCTCTATTCCGCTTTATCGAGTGGTCAAAAGGGGCCATCTTAGCCATCAAGGTGAGTGGCTCACAGAGAATCAAATCAAGAAACAACTACCACACTTGATGGGGAGCATTGACACAATGGGGACCATTGATTTTCAAGGAGGGAGGAATGATCCAGGCATCAATTTAGGCGACAATTCGGGTGACAGTTCAACCCCAATTGATGACAAAAATTTTGGGAGCCATAACTTTTGCACTGTATCTCCAATTGACTCGTCATTTAAACTGTTGGAAAGATAAGAATGAGGAGAACATCATGAAATGGCATTGAGCTCCACTCAATGAAGTTTGACCCTGAAAACCCAATGGAAGTGCCTCAAATTTCAATTTTAGTAGTGCAGTCTAAAAATAGTAAGTTTCTAAAAATAGTAATTCCTCAAATTTTGTATTGTTTTAAATATTGGAAGTCGAACCAATTCATCTCCCTTGATATTGGTGACCTTCCACATCCTCCCCATGCTTTCAAATTGTGTATAAAAGAAGAGGTAACCCAAAATGTGAAGACAGACATCTCTTCCCAGAGATAAGCATATATTTGTATTGCGATCTTGAGTAATAGTACATCTCGTCTCAAAGAATTCATTGTTAATGTGTTATTTCTATGTTATTGTGATATTTATCAACCAAGAATTTTGAGTTTTGGATCAGTAAGATGTGACAATGAGGGTTTTCTCATAACCAAATCTCTCAGAATGAGCTAAAAGTTAGTCGGGGGCCATATATTCTAACTCGTTAGCCCAATCAATGAATTGTCTATGTGGACACACCTAGATAGGAGTTTTGAGGCTAGAATGTCCATTGTCTAGTCTTGATCATGCCCTGAGAGTGAATGTTGTGGCTGATCAAATGCATTTCTTAAGAGAATGTCCTCATCCCTAAGTGTACAAACTGAGCAAACTTCTATCATGCATTGTAGGAGAATCATGAGGGCTAGAGATGAATCATCAGCACCTACATGTAAAAATATAAATCCTCTAATAAATTCCAAGAGGATTCTCTCTAACTCAAGCTAGGTGAGATGCAACAATGAGGTTTATCTCAAGCCAAATCTCTCAAAACATGACAAAAGTTAGTCAGTGGGGTTGAATATTTTGACTCGTTAGCCCAATAGATGAACTATTTATGTGGATAATTTTTTATAATAATTTTAAGTCTTAAATGACCATTTTTTGGTCTCGATCACACCTCAAGATCTAAGGTTGCAGTTGATCTGACGTGTCTTTAAGAGAATCCCCTCATCCCTGAGTGTGTAAAATGAGTAAAATTTTATTACATGTTATAGGAGAATCATGAGAGATAAAGATGAGCTGTCAACTCTTAAATGTACATGGATTACTCTTATAATAAATACCAAGAGTGTTCTCTCTAACTAAATCTAGAAGACACATGGTAATGAGGTTTATCTCGTAGATAAATATCTTAAAATAAGCCAAAAATTAGTCAGTGAGGGCTGTATATTCTGACTCGTTAGCCCAATTGACAAACCATCTATGTAGACATGTATAAATAGGCATTTAAGGCTATAATGGCCATTGTTTGATCTTAGCCACACCTTGGGAGTGAAGGTTAAAGTTGATTGGATGCATCCCTTAAGAGAATCTCTTCATACTTGAGGGTGCAAAATGAGTGAACTTACATTGCACATTATAAGATAACCGTAAGGGATAGAGATGAACCCTTAGATCCTACATGTGCATGGATGAATACTATAATAAATACTATGGGTATTATCTCTAAGTGGAGCTAAGAAAGATGTGGAAATGAGGTTTTTCTCACAGCTAAATCTCTTAGAATGGGCTAAAAATTGGTCAATAAGGGCCATATATTCTAATTCATTAGACAAATCGATGAACTATTTATGTAGACACATATAGATATGAATTTTAAGTTTAGAACACCCATTTTTTGATCTTGGTTGTGCCTTAGGAGAGAAGGTTGTATTTGATTGGGTGCATCCTTTAAGAGAATCTCCTCATCCTTGAGTGTGCAAACTAAGTGAACTTCCATAATGAATTATAGGATAAATGTGAGGGCTAGAGATGAATCGTCAAATCCAAAACATGCATAAATGAGTCCTATAATAAATATCAATAATATTATCTCTAACTCAAGCAGGGTGAGACATGGCAATGAGGTTTCTCTCATAGCTAAATATCTTAGAACTAGGCAAAAATCAGTTAGTGGGAGATGTATATTTTGACTCATCATCCCAATCAATGAAACATCTACATGGACATGTCTAGATAGGAATTTTAAAGCTAGAATAACCACTGTATAGTCTCTATTATACCTTGAGAGTGAAGGATGTAGTTGATCGAATGCATCCCTTAAGAGAATCTCCTCATCCTTGAGTGTGCAAATTGAGTGAACTTATGTCATGCATTGTAGGAGAAACGTGAGGGATAAATATGATTTTTCTTATCCTACATGTGCACATACAAATTCTATAATAAAGCTTAGGAGGATTCTCTCTAACTCTAGACCATAATTAAGGTGTAGATGAGACTATTTTCTTGTTTTCTTGAAAGGATAAATAGAGAGAAGGTGAAAACATATTTACTTAAGGTATATAACATTAATATGAATTATTTTTTGGCTTCTACTTGTTTCAAGAAGATAATATTCTCTACTCACTACACCAACCAAGTGAAGGTGGAAGCTCATCTGGTGCTTGTTGGCCATTTTTTGGCCCACATAATAATCTCTTACATGGTTTGATTAAGCATATAGATTCTCATGTGTTTTAAACATTTGGAGTATGGAATATATTTAAAAGACCATATGGGGTATCAAAAGTGCTTTGAATAAGTGTGGAAATGCAAGGGATCCACTAGTTCTTCATTGAATTCACTTTTACATTATAGATCTAGTGGTATAAAGTACAAGTAGGCAGTTTGCTGAGCTAGATCTCACATGTGTGGATAATTCAAGAAGAATTGGTCATATGAGTTTTTTCACTTTTGTGCCAAGATCATATGCACCAAATATTTGGTCCTCTACCCACGTGCATATAAAGATATTAAGGTCCAAAGTTGGCCTCTCAGCAAACTGTTGCATGTTTTCCCATACTTAGCCATTTTTAGGAAGTTTCAACAGAGTCAAGTGAACATATTCACAAAGCCATATCTTGTACATGTGACAACTATAGAGGAAAGTAGTCACATGAGTTTTTTCAACTTGATCCCTAGTTGCTATGTGCCAAATACTAGGTCCTCCAGTAAAGTAAAAATGAAGTTATACATGTGTAAAGTTGGCTCTTCAGTTGGATTTCACTAAGTTTCCCATACGTAGCCAAATGAGCTTGACCATCACAAGGACGTCACAATGGAGTAGATATGAACCAATCATCTTGAACATCAAATATCTTTGCTTTGAAAGCTCTTAAAACTAGTGGATCAAATGGGTTTGTCCTTTTTTACCTTAGGAACATCCCCTAAAATTTTGAGGCCTCCATGACTTTTGCCCTTCAAGTTATAAGCTTTCAAAATGGACCTACACCTTAAGACGTTCATGCTAACATCAAATTAAGGCTCAGGCAAAAATCTATCTATGCTTAAATTTGATGATATGTGGGATGTTAATCACATTTTGTGGGGCATCAAATAGCGATCGGTGGGGCATCAAATAGCGATCGGTGGGGCATCAAATTTAAATATAGAGTAAGACAAATCCTATCGAGCTTAAATTTGACAATCTCATGACCGTCAATGACGGTGATGTGAACATGATTTGATGGGAGTAAGGACGTCAATTTAGGGGCATAAACTAGCCATCAAATTTTAAATAATGGGTCCCATTAGATCAATGGTTGACATTTGATTGAGCATTCATATCTAACAATGAGCGATGGCCAAAGAATCAGTGAATATCAAGGGTGAATGTATGCATGACAAGTGTCAAGGATGCATTCAACAGGTAGGATATTGATGATCCATAGGTCTTCATATATAATGAAATCAACAGAGTGAGTTTAGTCAATATGTCAATGAGCTGACTCATATTTTGACAAACAATCAAATCAAAGATGAGCTTAAGATTATTGATAGAGGTTGAGAAGATATTTTTGACCATGAAACCTAGGGTTTTATAGGGTCTTCCCAATGCCATTAGATCTGGTTCGAATGCCATATAGCGATCCATATGATGCAGTAAGATACAAGGAACACATATGGATTGCCATTAAGGTTAAATATGGACCTCTAGTTCATATTTTTTCTCGATCAAGGTTGTTTTTATAGTAGTGTTCATCATTTTAAGGAAGATATGTGTATGCATATATGGGTTTTTAGTTCCTATAGAGAAAATATGGTTTTTTTGGACCTATTATAAAATAAAAAGTGCTATATAGTCTATAGTTCTATACTGATATGGAAAATATAAGAAAACCAATAACCTTAAATTGGTTTTCTACCTATAAATAGACCTATGATCCAAAAATGAATATAAAATAGAGATATGATTAATGCAAAGGATATTCATCCTTCAACATGGCCATAGTCTTAACAAATAACCACCTAAAAAGCACTGATCCATGAGCATGGTATTTTATCTTCAAATGAGAGATGGCATGAAAGATCAAGGAAAAGGTCTAGTATTGGGAACTATAGCTAGGAACATTCAATGCATTCTTGAAACCTTTGGGGACCTTCTCACTCAACAAGCCACAAGCACTATTCTAATTGATCAAAAAGGTATCAATGTTTCCATTGGCTAAGGAGAAAAGAGTGACATCTCAAGTTTATTTAATGACCTAGGACAAATCTTCTTTTTTTGATAGCATGCTCTCACATCCTTTCTTTCTATCTCTCTTCTTCTATATATTATGGTCTCATTCCCATTAAGGGGGTTCTCAACTTTTAAAATTTAACATTTCCTTTTCTAAGACAATGATACTCATTGAGACTCTTGCCAAAGTATGCTTGTTTGATAAGGTTAAACCTTATTAAAATATTATAAGAACTACCTTTTGAAGTAATATGATCAAATCTTTGCCTGTCTCTTATCTTTAATCACTATTTATCATGCTTGTGTATGGTAAATTTGTGAAGGAGATTCTTCCTAGTTTGTTATCATTATGCTTGCCTCTTTTAAGGTATTTTCAAGATAGCTTTCAGGTCTAGATTAGTGTTCTCTTTAGAACCTCTTCCATGAAATATTTATGCTATTAGTGAGATTGTGAGATTGAATAAGCCATCGTTGTATTTTACTGATCTAGTACATGTTTCAAACTTATATGAGTGCAAATTTAACTTTAGTGCATCAACATTTTATCTTTATTAGAATCCCTTAACCATTTTTTAAACCCTTTTCCCTATGAAAGATTAGTTTAGTGTTAGTATTAGGAGAGCATCAAGAGGAAGCCGACCTTCTTTGGAGGTTCAACACCAACATAGGTTACCCATAGCCTAGGGTTATCCCAATATTATAGATTAGTTGGAGAGAGCTTGAAGAACCCTATCCAAGGGTGCAAATTAATCCTATAATAGTTTTTGGCATGCTTGGTGGGACAAACTTCTTTCAAAAGAAAGATTATCAAAGTTGATGCTGGTTTGATCAAATTTACAATAATTAAGCTCCAAACAATAACATTTGGTATCTCATGCCAAAGGTAACAACAAGGTCAGCTTCAAGAGGTATTCCCTTTGACTTTATTGAACTACCTTTAAATTTGGCTAAAAGATTAAGGTTTACAAATACTCATCCATATCAGGGAACTTTTGCTCCTAGGTCATTTCTAAGGCCTATCCCTACAAGAAGCCATTTATTAACCCCTTGCATAGTCATGGCATCCGCTAGAGATTTTGTGGCTTTTAATGTCCAAAGCCCTCTATCCATTGCTCGATATGATCCTATCCTAGTTGTATCCCTTAAAAGTGTCCCCTTTTACACTGTAGACCAAACTATAACACCCTCTAAGCACCTCATTGACATAGCCAAATTTTGCAATATCCATAATGTCATTGAGGATAATATATCCATCAGCTTGTTAGCTACTTATTTCAAAGGAAAGGCCCTAGATTGGTATAGAGGCCTTGCTACTAACTCTATTCAAACATAGAATGAATTAAAGAAAGCCTTGTGTAAAATATTTGAGGAAAAAAGTGACCATTTATCACTTGCATAAGAAATAACTACCATATGGAGAGCTCCTCATAAAGTCATGCAAGACTTCAACACAAGGTTCCAAAAAACTTGGGATAGAATCCTAGTCATAGTTAGACCAACCCCTAACTTTGCCTTCCTATATTATTTAAAGTATTTAAATAGTGACATAGCAGTGATGGTCTAATCTATGGGAGTGTTGGGTGGATATTTTGTCTTAAACTAACTAAAGGCAAAATGGTTATATCGACCACAGTGTAATGAGATAAATCTCTCCTCTCAGCAAGGGGAGGTTCCCTACAAACTAGCACAAACTAATTTAAAATGAATACTAATTCAGGGGTGAGACCATATCATCCATTTCTCTTTTTTCAGAAATAATGTTTATAAAATAAAATAACACTTTCTTGATACTAACTGAAAAACCAAGAAACCCATTAGAGCACAAAGTCTATCGTTGATTCATTTGCTAATTTATAACTTAGAACATAGTAGAATGAAGTGAAGCCCAAAGTCTTCACTAAAAACTATGACAAAATATATGATCACAAAAGATAATAGTAGTTCAAAGCCTTTCCAATATCCTTTACTTTAAAACACTAAATCACAAACTAAATATAATTGTTGTAACACAAAGTCTCCACAATCAACTTTAGAACATCTCCCAGATTATTTTCACTCACACTACTTTTTAATCAAATAGATAAGATCGTATTAGGAAAAAGACATAAGAACAATTTATAATACAATACAAGTTATTTCAACACAAAGTTGAATGATCACTTGCTTTGTTATTCACTTGATAAAATTTGATTTACAATTTGAACTCAAAGTCTTAAAATGCTTTTCAATTTGGCAGAGTTTCGCTTCAATAACTAAAAGATAGATAATTACAATAGAGGCCCTCTTTATAGGGAGAGGCCTTAAGAAAATTTAGGAAAAACCTAACTAATTTGACCTATTCAAAAATAAGAGTCCTTATTGACTTAGGACTTCCTATGTTTTTACATGTAATTACATATGAAAAAAGTACATATAAATATGTCCAAAGTTGTTTCAAAAGTACATCTAAAAAATAGAAAATAAACTAAGGGAAAAAGATGCTGCTTTAATTTGTATCACCATCTTTCTTCATGTGACCATCATACATAGTGAAAGCTGTTTACATCCTGATACTGTCTGGACTAACAGTGTTCCTAAAAATCATCTTGGCTCTAATTATGGTATCTCTTATTATGGTGACTGATTTTGCATGACTAGTTAACTTGGTTTTTAGATTATCCAAAGTTAATTGATTTTCCAATATAATGTCTATAGAGGCCATTCTCTGTATCTCTAATGTCATCGACATTAGAAGTACTTGAGGTGATTGGAAAAACACCTTGATATTTTTACTTGATCACTTTTGACTTCTTTAGAGACAACTTAGTCATCTGAATGAGCATCACTAGAAGGATGTCGATGAAGAAAGAAGATCCACAGAAGAAACTGTAACAAAAAGTCATGATCATGCAATTAAGAAAAATACTGGTAATCTAAGAAAATTACATGTCGATGATCATGACTATTGAGATGTGCTTGAAAGGGCTAGATTATAAGCAGGCCAAAATATTAGAGGAAAGCGGGCTCAAAAAAACAAAATTGAAAATATCCCAGAGTTAGTGTTAAGGTGTGGAGCCTAAAAGCTTCACATATGAGCACATTTGATAGTTTCGGGTCTACACAGTCACCGGCGTCGGTCAGGAGTGACTGACGTCGGTCAGGTGCAGTTGAAGAGATGCCGGCCTCGATAGTGAATCGGCTGACGTCGGTCACAGGAAGCAGGTAGGAACCGGTGTCGGTTACCTGTGCGTCCAAAAAGCTATTTCTGAGGACAGAACTGAGTGTTTGCATGATGAGTTTAAGTTGTAGTCTTAAGTACGCGTCTCTATTATTAGTATGATTGTTTTTAGAGCCCTTATTCAAGAGGCTTAACTGTTGGTTGTAAGTGCATGCTCAAGTCTCCTAATTCTATATGTAGAATTAGATCTTCTTAGGTTATTGTAGTAGTAGTTCATTGTGAATGAATGTTGAAGAACAGTACAAAGTTGAATCAATCCAGGTTGTTGTTGATTGTTCTTGAGAGAGAGAGCTCTTGAGGGAAAGAGATCTAGTGAGAGATCTATACATCTAAGAGAGGTGTGGAAGAAAGACGTTTCTTCAATTGTATTCCTTCTGTAAAGAGTTTAATACAAGTTTTCAGGGTGGTTTCTTGTATCTCTTGTTCTTGCTATTATCTGATTCTAGTTACTTATCTATCTGATTTAATTGTGTTTATTTTTTTCATAAGTGTAATCTATTGTTGGTTGATCCCCAACAAGTGGTATCAGAGCTCAGGTTCACTAACAGGTGGTTCAGATCTGTGTAGTGTGTATTGATTACAGGTTCTCACAGGAGTTTCTGCAGGGATTTTTGTTTGAGTGGGAGAAGCAATGGCAGATGAAAGTAAACTGAGAATGGAAAAGTTCAATGGCAAAAATTATCAACATTGAAGAATGCAGATAGAGGATTATCTGTATCAGAAAGATCTCTATTTACCGTTAGGTGGGGTTGCAAAGAAGCCCAAAGACATGGATGATGAAGAATGGGAAGTTCTTGATAGAAAGGCTCTGGGGTCTATAAGACTGAGTCTAGCATCTACTGTGATATCTAATTTATCACAGGCAAAGTCTACGGTAGAGTTGATGACTAATTTAGCAAATTTGTATGAAAAACCCTCAGCTTCTAATAAGGTATATCTTATGAAGCAGTTATTTAATTTGCATATGAATGAAGGTGGATCTGTTTCTACTCATCTGAATGATTTCGATGGAATTGTGAATCAATTAAGTTCAGTGAATATAGTGTTTGATGATGAGATAAAAGCTCTTTTAATATTATGTTCTTTGCCTGAAAGTTGGCATGGCTTAGTAATGGCAGTTAGCAATATTGCATCTGCATCAAATATTTTGAAAGTAGAGGATGTTGTTAGTGTTATCTTGAATGAGGAAATTCACAGAAAAAGCATAGAGAAAACATCTGAGAACGCTTTAAGTTTTGAGAGCAGGGGGAGGCAAAAAGATAAGAGCAAGAGGAGATCAAGATCTAAGTCTAAGGTGAGAGGAAGATCCAAATCCAGAAATGGCAGGAAGCCACAATACTGGAATTGTGGAAAGATTGGGCACATAAGCAGAGATTGCTGGTCAAAGCCTAAGGAGGACAATCAGCATGAAGGAAAGGAAGAGGCAAAGGTTGCAGGTATTGCACAAGATGCTTTAATATTCTCTTTGCATAATAATATAGAATCTTGGGTGTTAGATTTTGGTGCATCTTTTCATGCTACCCCTAATAAGGAATATTTTAGTGACTATATCCATGGAGATTTTGGAATAGTGTATCTAGGGGATGATGAGCCTTGTAAAATAATTGGCAAAGGTAAAGTGCAGCTGAAGATGCAGAATGGCAACACATGGGTGTTGAGAGATGTGATCATGTTCCTAGCTTGAAGAGAAATTTGATTTCTGCAGAGAAATTAGGGGATGAGGGTTGTATAGTAACTCTCACAGCAGAATCTTGGAAGGTGACCAAGGGTGCACTTGTTATGGCCAGAGGTAAGAGAGTAGGTACTCTCTATTTGTGTAATTGTGTTACTAACAATTCTCCTTCTATATTATCTACTTCAGATGTAGATGCTAAATTGTGGCACTCAAGGCTTGGCCACATGAGAGAGAAGGGGATGTCAATTCTTAAGTCCAAAGGTATGCTTTCAGATTTAAAAGGCATAGATCTAGAGTTTTGTGAGCACTGTGTACTTGGAAAATAGAAAAGGGTTAGTTTTCTCAAGACTGGGTCTACTAAAAAGAGGCATAAGTTGCAGCTTGTTCACACAGACGTGTGGGGACCGGCTCAGGTTGCTTCCATTGGAGGATCACAGTACTATGTTTCATTCATAGATGATGCTACAAGAAAGGTATGGGTCTATTGTATTAGGAATAAATCTGATGTATTTGAGACTTTTAAGTTTTGGAAAGCTATGGTTGAGAATGAAACAGGCAAAAGATTGAAGTGCCTGAGATTTGACAATGGCGGTGAGTTTTGTAGCTTTAAGTTCAGAGATTATTGTTATATGCATGGAATCCACAGGGAAAGGATGGTTCCAAGGACACCTCAGTAGAATGGAATTGCTGAAAGGATGAACAAGACAATAATGGAGCATGCAAGGTGTATGAGATTGCATGCTATTTTGCCCTTAGAGTTTTGGGCACAAGCTGTTGACACTGCAGTGTACCTGATTAACAGAGGACCCTCTACAGCTCTGGATGGTGGAATTCTAGAAGAGGCATGGACAGGTAAAAAGGTAGATCTCTCATATCTCAAAGTTTTTGGTTGTGAAGCCTTTATGCACATTGATAAAGAAAATAGAAAAAAGCTAGATGCTAAGTCTATGAGGTGCACATTTATTGGCTATGGCTCAGATGATTTTGGTTTCAGACTTTGGAATCTAGAAACTAACAAGGTAATTAGGAGCCATGATGTTGTTTTCAATGAAAGAGTGATGTATAGTGATCAGCTGAGGAAGCTAAATCAAAATGGGTAGAGCAATGGTGAATTGGACGAGGTGACGGTCCAAAATGAGCTTGCGGGAAAAAGAAATAATCACTTGCAGGAAAACACAGAGACCGACGTCGGCAGGGTAAGAACCAGTGTCAGCAAGATAGAGACTGGCTTTGGCCATACAGAGACCGACGTCGATAGGATAGGAACCAATGTCAGTCAGGCAGAACTGGCATCAGCCAGTAACAAGTCTAGAGGTGATCGAGGTCGGTCACTGTCAGAGAATTTGGGTGGACAGCGTGTTGTGAACGAGTCTCAGACACCCATCAGGAGGTCAGAAAGGGTAAGTAATCCTCCAATTCGATATTCTCCTTCATTATTTTATCTATTACTAACTGATGGTGGAGAACCAGAGAGTTTTGAAGAAGCAATACAGGTGGAGTCCAAGAGTCAGTGGGAGCGTGGCATGGTTGAGGAGATGGAGTCCTTAAGAGAGAACCAAACATGGGATTTGGTTGAGTTTCCAGCTGGTAAGAGGACACTGAAGAACAGATGGACCTACAGGTTGAAAGAAGGTGAGAATGGACAGATGAGATAAAAGCCCAGATTGGTAGTAAAAGGATTTGCACAAAAGCCAGGTATTGATTTTGGTGAGATTTTTTCTCCTGTTGTTAAAATGACTTCTATATGGATTGTACTGTCTTTGGTTGCTATTGAGGATTTGCATCTTGAGTAGCTAGATGTTAAGACAACGTTTCTTCATGGAGATTTGGATGAGGAAATATAAATGGAACAGCTGGAAGGATTTGAGGTCAAGGGTAAGGAGAAGTTAGTGTGCAGATTGAAGAAAAGCTTGTATGGCCTCAAGCAAGCTCCTAGGCAATGGTATTTAAAATTTGACAGGTTTATGACTGAGCATGGCTACAATAGGTGTCAATCTAACCATTGTGTGTATTTTAAGAGATTGGATAATGGTAGATATATTATTCTATTGTTGTATGTAGATGATATGCTGGTTGCAAGATCACACATGCAGGATATCTCTGAGCTTAAGGTGAAATTAGCTCAAACGTTTGCTATGAAGGATTTGGGAGCAGCAAAGAAAATCCTTAGCATGAGCATTAAGAGAGACAGGAAAAATCATAGGTTGATATTGTCTCAAGAGGATTATGTGGACAAGGTGTTGAAACGGTTCAATATGCAGGATGCTAAACCGGTAAGCACACCTTTGGCTGGACATTTTAAGTTGAGTAAAGAATAATGTCCTAATTCACATGATGAGGTAGAGTACATGAGTAAAGTTCCATATTCTTCCGAAGTAGGGAGTTTGATGTATGCAATGGTGTGTACTAGACCGGATATTGCCCAAGTAGTGGGAGTGGTAGTAAGTATATGGCCAATCCAGGTAAGGAACATTGAAAAGCAGTTTAGTGGATCCTTAGATATCTGAGAGGAACCAGCAGTAGGCACTTGTGCTATGGAGGTTCAGATACTTCTCTACATGGTTATGTAGATTCAGATATGGTAGGTGATTTGGATGGCAGGAGGAGCACTACAGGTTATGTTTTCACTGTAGGTGGAATGGCTATTAGCTGGATATCTAAGTTGCAGAAGGTTGTTGCCTTGTCAACTACAGAAGCAGAGTATATTGCAGTCACAGAGGTTAGCAAAGAGATGATATGGATGACACAGTTCATGGATGAGCTTGGTAGGAAGCATGAGAGTTGCAGATTGTATAGTGACAGTCAGAGTGTAATCCATTTGGCTAAGAATTCAGCCTTTCATTCAAGAACAAAACACATACAGCTAAGGTACCACTTCATATGGCAGGTATTGGAAGATGGTGAGTTGAAGCTGGAGAAGATCCATACAGATAGGAATCCTGCTGATATGTTAACCAAGCCGGTTACAAAGGAGAAGTTGAATCTTCATTCAACTTCTGTTGGTCTTCATGATTGAGTTGAAGATGGAGGAGCTAGAAGATGTTGCTGTACAGGTACTAGTGCAGATGTTTATCTCCAAGTGGGAGATTGTTAAGGTGTGGAGCCTAAAAGCTTCACATATGAGCGCATTTGATAGTTTCAGGTCTACACAGTCACTGGCATCGGTTAGGAGTGACCGACGTCGGTCAGGTGCAGTTGAAGAGACGCCGGCATCGGTAGTGAATCGGCCGATGTCGGTCACAGGCAAGCAGGCAGGAACCGGCGTCGGTTACCTGTGCGTCTAAAAAGCTATTTCCGAAGACAGAACCGAGTATTTGCATGATGAGTTTAAGTTGTAGTCTTAAGTCTGCGTCTCTATTATTAGTAAGATTGTTTTTAGAGCCCTTGTTCAAGAGGCTTAACTGTTGGTTGTAAGTGCATGCTCAAGTCTCCTAATTCTATATGTAGAATTAGATCTTCTTAGCTTATTGTAGTAGTAGTTCATTGTGAATGAATGTTGAAGAACAGTACAGAGTTGAATCAATCCAGGTTGTTAGAGTTGATTGTTCTTGAGAGAGAGAGCTCTTGAGGGAAATAGATCTAGTGAGAGATCTATACATCTAAGAGAGGTGTGGAAGAAAGAAGTTTCTTCAATTGTATTCCTTCTGTAAAGAGTTTAATACAAGTTTTCAAGGTGGTTTCTTGTATCTCTTGTTCTTGCTATTATCTAATTCTAGTTACATATCTATCTGATTTAATTCCACGTTTATTGCTTTCATAAGTGTAATCTATTGTTGGTTGATCCCCAATAGTTAGGAAAAATTGAGATAATGTTTGCATGGGTGGTAAAATTTACCACTCTTGCATATGAGGGATATTTCACAAGTTTTAGAGTGGTTAAATTTGCCACTATTGCATGTTCTAAGAAATCTGAGTTATATGTTAGAGTGGCCAAAAATGTCAACACTGCAAGTAATAAGGAAATCGCAAGTGTTATGCATCAGTGGTAGAAAACACCGATAATACATATTGGTATGAATTTCATTTGATGTTCAAGTGGCAAATAATTCCGCTACCACATGTGATAGGAGTTGAAATGTTTTTGTGTAAGGGTGATGGATTTCACTGCCCATACACTTCCACTTGAAAGCATATTTAAATACATAAGTGGTGAAAAATGTCAACTTCACTTTTAAATTATTCACAATAGGAACATGTGAGAGTGACTAATATAGCCATCATCATAATGTTTTTTAAAGATTTGGTTTTTGACTAACATGCTTGGTCCTAAAATTTAATGCATTAAAAATGGCTAAAAATAAATGATGAAATTAAAACAAAATAGATACTGATAAAAAAATGAATCCCTAGAAGTTGAAAACAGTTAAAATGACTTAACTGTCGAGTTCAAAACCCTAAGCTTAACGACGGTGATTTGAAAACTATTTTGAATCTTCTATCACCACGATTGAGCAGTTTTGAGAAGGGTCGAGGAATCAACTAGGAAACTTTGAAAAATAAATGACAAGAAAAAAAATGAAATAACACATTTAAAAGCTTGAAAATAAGCCCTTAATGCTTGGCACGAGTGGCCATTAATGCCACTTGTAGTTCAAGATCTTGCTTAGCCAGTAATTTTGACTGACTTGACACATGCCTTTCAACATTATAATGGTAGCAAAAGGTGCCACTCGAGCATGAAAAAAATAAAAACCATGTAAGAGTGGAAAAAAGTGCCAAATTTACACGAGCAAAATCAAAATTTCACTAACACCCTCCAAATGATCAAAATTGACATTTTGATCAATTTACGACCACAAAAAGCTTCACAATTTTTAAGAAATCATGGTAGGGGAATGTCACAAACTCTCCTAGGATGTCAAACAACTTTGCTTGAGATCAAGAGAATCTTGTCTCGATCAACGAACTTAGAGTGTAGATTATGAAGCGGACAATTTTCGTAGGTGTTGTTTACAAAATGAGCATAGCTAATTTTGGGAACAATAGCTAGCTCCAACTGGGGAAATTCCATCAATCAAAATTTAAAATTATCGAAGGGAGAAGAATTCAGTCTCTAAGTGCCTTCATCCATTCCATTGGGCTATGGAGTCAAGCTACCAAAAAAAAAAGACACAAAAGACTAAACAAAAACACAAAAATAAAAACACAAAACTATACAAATGTACAAATGAACTTATCTGATAGTTCAAAGATTGAAGTGTTTTAGATATTACCCACTATGAGGTAAAAATAATGGTGTTCCATCTTGATATTCTAGCAAGAAGTTATTTCCACCAAATAATTGATGAATGGTGAACAGACCTCTCCACAAGGAATCAAACTTTCCATGCATTCCTTTTGGTTCTCTCCTCTTGTCCCATAACAAGACTTGATCTCCAATTTGAAACTCATGAGTCTTTGATTTCTTGTCAAAGAGTTTCTTTACCTAAATTTGATGCTCAAGGATACAATCCACTACCATAGTTTTCTATTCCTCAAGTTCAATTAGTTACATGATCCTTTTATCAATAGAACTTTAAAAATTCCTATCTTCCACTGCCTTTTCCAACTTTAGTGCTGGAAATTCCAAGGTAATTGGTATCTCCGCATTCAGACCATACAAAAACTAAAATGGTGACATACCTATTTCCATTTTAAGGGTAATAATGTCTGCCCATAAAGCATCAAACAACACTTTATGCCAAGTTTTCTGATTCTCATCTACTAGTTTCCTAATAATAGTAACCAGATTCTTGTTATTTGATTTCCCCTGACTATTTCCTTACAGATAATAGTTTGAGAAGTGGGAAAGAATGATCCCATGTTTGTAGAAAAAGTTATTAATTCATGGGAAGAGAAACAAGTAGCATTTTTTGCTACAATCTTATTTGGAACTCTAAACTGGGAAATAATATTTTCCTTAAGAAAATTGCATACCACTTTAGAAGTAACATGCTTAACTGGGATGGCTTCCACCCTCTTGGTAAAATAGTCTGTCATAATGAGAAAATAATCATGTCTCGTACTTGATGGTGGGTTCACAATGCCAATGAAGTTGATGCCCCATTGCTGAAAATGTTCTTCAATCACCATCAACTTGAGAGGTAATGCAGCCAACTTAGGTTTCCCAATGAACTGTTAACACAACTCACACCTACGCACCTAATTATATGCATCTTGAAACAGTTTAGGCCAACAATATCTAGCTCATAAAATATTGTGAGCCGTTACAGGTGTAAAAAATTTCCTCCATAGGCCAAATTATGGAAAGACTCTAGAAGTCTACTTTGTTGCACTTTATCCATGCAACAAAGAAATACTGCATCAATGCTTCTTTTGTACAAACCATTGTCCCATAGGACATAGTTATCAGCATTCAACTTAATAGTTATTTTATCCTTATAAGATATATGGGTAGGACACTCACCATAGGTAAGAAAATGAGTGATATTTGAATACCACTCATCAATAGTATTGACAAAAATAACTATTGGCATGTCCTCAACTTCTGCTTCTTCATCCCCTGTCTCTTTTAGTACGTTATCAACAATCAATTGACACAAACCTCTTCCATGCACAAATTTAGTAGGTTTGATATCAAGATCAAACTCTTGGATCTTAACAATCTAATTGCCCCTTTTAGTATCGAACTCCTATTGAATTAGAATAGACTTTATTGTTGTGTTAGGCACCAGAATAATAGTATGTGAATTCAAGATATAGAACCAAAAATGCTTTACCACCTTAACCAAAACATAAGCATGCTTCTCTATGTTTGAATATTTTAATTAATGAGATTTGAGAGGACAAATCATAAATGATATGGGATATTCTACACCTTCGTTCTACTGAACTAGAATGGCTAAAAGTGTATGTTCAGAAGAGTAGTTGTATACTACGAAATCTTTGGTATAGTCAAGACAAAAAAGGACTAGAGCATGAGCAATAGCTCTCTTGATATCCTCAAATGCCGCTTTGCCTTCCTTAGTCCAATGAAAATTAGCCTTACCCTTCATCATATTGATGATGTGATGGATTTTATTTATTAATTCAGGAATGAACCTTCATAGAAAATTCACATTTCTAAAGAAAGAATGAACTGTAATCTTACTAGCAGGTAGAGTAAGACTTTGAATAGATTTGACTCTTTATAAGTCAATTTTTATGCCTTCTTGAGATACAATGTGATCAATAAGTTTACCTTTTGTAACCCCAAAAAATGACTTCTTAGGGTTGAAAGAGATACCATTTTGCTAACAACGTTCTATCACTTGTCATAAATGGTGCACATGATCATGACGGTGTTTGGAGAAAATAGTCAAGTCATCAAGTTCCACCACAATGAACTTCCCTATCTCACCTCTGAAGGCAAGGTCCATTGTTCTATAGAATGTGGTGCTAGCATTGATCATACCAAAAGGCATTATATGATATGCAAATGTGCCCTAAGGTGTAGTGAAAGTAGTTTTATATTGATCTGCTTCATTAACTTTCACTTGATTATACTCCAAAAAACTATCTAGTATAAACAACATTTATGAACCAGTTACTATTTGTTAGGAATCTAGAACACAAAGCTCTGATACCACTTGTCAGGAATCTAGAGCACAAAGCTCTGACTCCACCACCTGTTAGGACCCTGTAGCTCACTCTGATACCAAATGGTAAGTACCTTAGAGCTCAATTGATTACCTTGTATATAAGCAACTAAACATAGAATTAAACCAGAAGTAATAAGTAACTAGAATTTAGAATCAACAAAGAATAGATGATACGAGTAACAATATAGTATGTATTCAACTCATCCAGAAGGAAATACAATGAAGAAATCACACTCTTTCCACACCTCTTGGGTGTCCAGTAATTCTCCCTCAAGAGTTCTCTCTTTTTCTCTCTCATACAATCAATTACAATCACAACTCAAACATAGAGTTGTTCCCTCCAGTGATAATCAACCCAATGGTTGTTTCACACACACACAAACAGATCTCCCTGATCTTGCACACTTGCAGATCTAACTGACCTTGCTTACCATGTAGATCTCCCTGATCTTGCACACCTACAGATCTACCTGATCTTACACTCGAAAGGATCTTGTCCTTGACCTTTACAAGTCCTTGATCTTTGTCCTTGATTACAATACAACCCCATGGGTCTCTTAAATAGATCCCAAACCAAACAATAATTAGAAAAGCAGACTAAAGACTAAAATTAATCTTTTACATGCAAACTAACTGTTCATTTAAAATTAGACTAGTTCTAGAACACACAGACGACTGACATTGGTCTCTGTCTGTCTGGAGATGACCGACGTTGGTTCCTATCTGACCGATGTCGGCTGACTACTAATTGATGCTGATTGATGTGTACACTAAACATGACTGACGTCGGTTGGCCTGCCTTCGTTGGTTACTCTATAACTTAGCAACGTCCTCATTTGCATCAGTGAAGCTTTTAGCTCCACAACTTAACAATATCTCACTTAGAGATAAACAGCTGCACCTGTACCTATACAACAACTCCCTCTAATTTGTTTTTAGCTTGTATCTCCATCTTCAAGTTCAGTCTTGAAGACCAACAAAAGTTGAATGAAGATTTAACTTCTCCTTTGTTCTTGAATTTGTTAACATATCAGTAGGGTTCTTATCCTTGCTAGCCTCTATGACTACAACAACCTTCTGCATCTCTGAAATCTAGCTAATCTCCATTCCACCAAAAATGAACACATATCCTGTGGTGCTTCTCCTGTCATCCAAGTCACCTGCCATTTCTGAATCTACATGCCCATGTAGAGAAGTGCTTGACCCTGCATAGCATAAATACCTGTTGCTGGTCCCTCTAAGATATATGAGAATATACTGAACTACTTTCCAGTGCTCCTTCCTTGGATTGACCATAAACTTGTTGATAACTCCCACTGCTTGGGTAATATCAGGTCTAGTACATACCATGTACTCAACCTCATCATGTGATTTAGGACACTGTTCATAGCTCAACTTGAACTGTCCAACCATAGGTGTGCTAACCGGTTTTGTATCCTACAAATTGAACCTCTCCACTACCTTATTCACATAATCCTCTGGAGACAAAATCAACCTGTGATTTTTTCTGTCTATAGAAATACTCAAGCCAATGATTTTCTTTGCTCCTCCTAAATCTTTCCTGGCACATGTCTGAGCTACTTTTACCTTTAGCTCAACAATTCCCTGCATGTGTGACCCTGCAACAAGCATATACACTACATACAGTAACAAGATAATGTAGCTATCATTATTCAACCTGGTAAAATAAACACAATGGTCACATTGATATTGACTAAAGCGATGCTTTGTCATAAACCTATCAAACCTATACCACTGTCTTGGAGCTTGCTCAAGACCATATAAACTGGCCTTCTATCTCACCTATCCATTCTCTCCTTTCTTTAACTTATGAATCCATTCATCTTTCAGTGCTTTCTTTTCGACTGGTAACTCTACCAAATCCCACGTTTGGTTCTTTTCCAAGGAATCAATTTCCTCATTCATGCCATGCTCTCACTATTTCTTGGATTCTACCTGCATTACCTCTTCAAAACTTTTTGGTTTTCCACCATCAGTGAGAAACAAGTAGTATAAAGATGGGGAATAATGAATTTGAGGCTTACTTACCCTTTTAGTCCTCCTCATGGGCATTTGAGACTCCTTGACAGCTTGCTGTCCACCCAAATTTTGTTCTAACAGTGACTGATCTTGGTCATCTCTTAGTCTACACCCGATTGATGTCAGTTCCATGTGACCTACCTGACTGACATCAGTTCTTACCTGACTAACATTGGTTTCTACATGATCACCGACATTAGTTCCCTAACTGATGTCGGTGTCCACCTGCTCGACATCACCGACTTTGGTCTCCACCAGATCGACGTTGGTTCTTGCCTGATCAACGTTGATTCTCACCTGACTGACGTCGATAACCGTGTTTTCTTGTGAGTGATGATTTTTACCTGTGAGATCACTTTGGATCATAACCTTGTCCAAATTTCCCTACTCAAAATTATTCAACCTCTTGAGCTGATCTCTATCCATCATCTTCTCCTTGAAAACCAAGGCTTTATAGTTCTTAAAAATGTCAAAAACATCATATTTCTTCTTTATACAATAAACTCAATCCTTTCTTGTAGCATCATCAATGAAAGAAACATCATACTGTGATCCTCCAATAGAAGCTCCTTGAGCTAGCTCCCACACGTCTGCATGAACAAGCTCCAACTTGTGCTTCTTCTTTGTTGACCCAGTTTTGAGAAACCTCACTTTCTCCTGTTTCCCAAACATATAATGCTCACAAAAATCTTGGTCTATTAAATATGAAAACATACCTTTTGACTTAAGAACATCCATTCCCTTCTCACTCATGTGACCAAGCCTATAGAGCCACATCTTTGCATCTACATCTGAAGTAGATAAACCAGAAGGAGAATCAGTAATATAAGTAGATAGATAAAGTGTACTTACTTTCTTACCTCTTGCTAAAACAAGTGCACCCTTGGAAACTTTCCAAGATTCCATTGTGAGAGTTACTGTGCAACCCTCATCACCCAACTTTCTTATAGAAATTAGACTTCTCTTCAGGATGGGAACATGCATGACATCCTTCAACACCCATATGTTGCCAGTCTGTAATTTCAGCTGCACTTTTCCTTTGCCAATAATTTGACAAGGCTTACCATACATATAATCCTCTATCTGCATCCTCCATAATTGATAATTCTTGCCATTGAATTTCTCCATTCTTAGCATACTTTCTTTTGCCATTGCTTTACTCCCACTCAAATAGAAACCCCTGTGAGTGACTTGTAATCAATAAACACTTAACACACTCTATCGCTTGTTAGTTGATCCTAGCTCTGATACCGATTGTCAAGAATCTAGAACACAAAGCTCTGATACCACTTGTCAAGAATTTAGAGCCCAAAGCTTTGACTCCACCACCTATTAGGACCCTGTAGCTCATGCTGATACCAAATGGTAAGTACCTTAGAGCTCGATTGATTACCTTGTATATAAGCAACTAAACAGGGAATTAAACCAGAAGTAATAAGTAACTAGAATTCAGAATTAGCAAAAAATAGATGATACGAGAAACAATACAATATGTATTCAACTCATCCAAAAGGAAATACAATGAAAAAATCACACTCTTCCCACACCTCTTGGGTGTCCAGTAATTCTCCCTCAAGAGTTCTCTCTCTCTCTCTCACTCATACAATCAATTACAATCACAACTCAAACACAGAGTTGTTCCCTCTAGTGATAATCAACCCAATGTTTGTTTTACACACACAAGCAGATCTCCCTGATCTTGCACACTTGCATATCTAACTAACCTTTCTTACCATGTAGATCTCCCTGATCTTGCACACCTGCAGATCTACCTGATCTTACACTCAGAAGGATCTTGTCCTTGACCTTTGTTCTTGATTACAATACAACCCCATGGGTCTCTTAAATATATCCCAAACCAAACAATAATTAGAAAAGCAGACTCAAGACTAAAATTAGTCTTTTACATGCAAACTAACTGTTCATCTAAAATTAGACCAGTTCTAGAATGCACAGACGATCGACGTCGGTCTCTGTCTGTCTAGAGATGATCGACGTCGATTCCTGTCTGACTGATGCCGATCGACTACTAACCGATGCTGGTTGTTGTGTACACTAAACATGACCGACATCGGTTGGCTTGCCGATGTTGATTACTCTGTAACTCAACAACCTCCTTATTTGCATCAGTGAAGCTTTTAGCTCCACAACTTAACACTATTTACAACACTTGGTCCATGATGAGTAGTTGTAGTTATCCTTTAGAGAATATTGGTTGAGATTCCTAAAATCAACACAATTACATATTTCTTCATTTTTATTCCTTACAAAAACTATGTTTGTGATCCAAGTGGAATGATGAATTGGAAAAATTATCCTTGCATTCAACATCTTCTTAATCTTTGAAAGGATAGTACCTGATATTTTGGGGTTGTAATACCTTTATTTTTGCTTGTGAGGTAATGACCTATCTTTAAGGGGAATTTCATGCTGAATTTACTTAGGCTCGAAGGAGTTCAGATCATCATAATAATGTGCTAAAACATCAATGTAATGGTGAAGGAGAGTAATGAATTTAAAATTTTCATCAGTAGTACAACATTTTCCAATGTCGACCATTTTGGGATCTGCCTCTGAACTCAAATTTACTTGCTCAAATTCCATAGAGGAACTTGAATCTAGTTGTTGCTACTACTTGATATATCTATCATGCTTATCAAATAGATTTTCAAGGGAAACCAAACTTTTTGGAATTTTATTCCCTTTCAGTTGAAACTCTTCACTAGTTTGTGAATCTATTTCAAAAATGTATTCCCATGGTCGAGATTCACTACCTTCAAAATAGAGCTCATCAAAGCTATCCATATTTTTCAAGAAAATAATGATTTGATTATCACCATTGAAAACCTACCAATGGTCAGCATTATCAGGTACACTTAGTGGAAAGACCAACTCAATAGTGTACTTATTTATTTTTAAATATTTATGAGGAACCATGAGAGTGGTGGAGATAGCTAATGAATTTGCACGATCATTAAAGAATCTTGGCACCACAAAGATATTAAAAGCATCAAAAATTTCAATGCAATCCCATACATGATTGAGATAATGTCACAATCTTTCATTTTTGGTTTGATACAATTTTTCAATTGATAAACCACTAATTCAACATCTCCTCGAGCATGAAGAATCTTAACACCTCTAGCATAAGCGGCTTTTAATCTGAGCAACAATGACTCATATTCGGTGGTGTTGTTGGTATTGTCAAATTGCAACTTATATGAGAAAGGAAAAATATCACCTTGTGGGGATATCAAAACAATTACGGCTCCAAAATCGGTAGAGGAATAACTACCATCAAATTCTAGAACCTAGACCTCATTAGAATTTGATTTTTTTTGAATTCCATTGATCAAAAGATTCCTCTTCCTTAGTGAGGGAAGAATCTGGCATTATTATGCCTTCACCTGAACTTTCATCTGAAAACTCTTCTGATTCTCTATCTAAATTATTTGAGCTATCACCTAATGAACTAGAAACATCTTCAGTGGACAAGAAATAATTACCCATTCCCAAGGACTTGAACAAAATTTGAGCTTCAAGATTTTCCATTTGGGTAACGATATATTTACCCTCCTTCTCAAAAATCAAATTTTGCATGACACCTTAAATAGGTATCCTTTATTTAGATAGATCCATGTTCAACTCCCCACCTACATCCTTACAAAAATTACGTCTGAGCAGAATGCGATAAGAAGCTAAAACATCAGTCACTAGGACTGTCATCTTATTCCTCTTATCTGGAAAAGCAACAAATGCAAATGGTCATCTTTGATTTGACCTAAAAGTGGTACTTGCTTATTTTTCATGAAGAAGCATCTCTCAAAAGTCTTAGTTAATGTGAGACCAAGGGAGTCTGCTACCTTGGTGGGCATAACATTATCAAAGGCTCCATAATCTATTATGTAATTGCTCAATTGATGACCATTTACCAATATATAAACATAGAAAGGTTTTATTTTTCTTTTAGGTAGATTTGTTCTTTGAGGAATCATGGGTAACTTTTGGAAAATATTTTCTTGTAGGGATGGTTTTATTTTTGACGTATTCAGCCAACCTATTAAACTATTCAGGATTCGCTTGTAAATACTCAACTTCAGACATTTGGATCTTGGTCTTCCTAACATGATCTATTATGTCAAATAAATGGAATGAACTAGAAATAGAGGAAGGAAATCCGTCATTCTAATTTTTATTTGATGTAGTAACAGTCTGAGGGATAGAAGTAGAAGATATAAGATTGTTAGATGTACTTACTTGCTTATTTCCCATCGGGTCCTTTTATTGGAAAGGTAGCAGAGTTCTCCATTTATCAATTGAGATCACTGGTTGAGGTTCTTCTCTTACTTTTCCCTTATCAACTTACTGAGTTGACTAATTTTGGGACCTAGTAAAAATAACATATGCTCCATCATACACTTATTTTTTTAGCTTCATCTTGGTAATTCAGAAAGTAGATGGTAGATTCACCAGCTAATTCTTCTTCTCCTTCTATAAATATATTATCATCATTCTCCTGGTCTAACTTGGAAAGAATGATCATGTTTAGCTTCATAATAACTAACTACTGAGTTGATCAGTGATGCTTCAATGGCAAGTTTCCCCTGTGTAGGTGGAAGATGATTGGGTTGCCCTTAATTTTCAGCAGTGTTGCCTTGATATGAATTTTTGGGAAATGTCCTCCTTGGTATATCCTGATAAGAAGGAAGGGCTGACATACCTTGGGACATTTTGCCTTTTTAGAGCTAGTAATTCATTTGCTAGCTTTTTTACCATAGGGTCAATGGTGCTTGTGGAAGAATTTTTAGTATAAGAAGAACCTTTATTTCTATTAGATTCTCTTCTTATCTTACCCATAAGGATAATATCATCTTTAACTTTAGTATCTAAAACCTGAGTTGCAGGGCTAGCCTGCCTTAACAAAAAACTCACTTCAAAAAGTTAAGAATTGATAAAGAAACACTTAAGATTCTCTGCTGTTCACTGAGTGATTATAGGAATCCTATTTCTTAGCTTATTGAACTTAGCGATGAAATCTCACATAGGTTCATGAGGCTCCTTCATTTGTGTAAGCTAAGCCAATAAGGCGTTTGCATCTTCTACAAGTTTGAAACTAGCCTCAAACTTGGTCTTGAGAGTGGTCCAGTTGGTTATAGTCTAAGATTGAAGATGATAAAACCAATATGTAGCATCACCTTGAAATATTTTCATAAAAATCCTTACTTCTACATCTTCATGTCCAACACCTATCACACCATAGGCTATGCAGAAAGGTGCAATGTGTTCATCAGGATGAACATTTTTGTCACCATAAAACTTTAGAAAATTCTTTCTTAAACT
The DNA here is from genome assembly GCA_037957365.1 of Torreya grandis. NCBI lineage: Eukaryota > Viridiplantae > Streptophyta > Pinopsida > Cupressales > Taxaceae > Torreya > Torreya grandis. Next base: position 5,387,816 of record JARHVA010000138.1, read on the forward strand.
ACGAGGTAGTTCATGCAAAGGTGGGGTTAAATTTAGAGGACCAAAAGTGTTACCCCAAAGGCATTGAATTGCCATGATGCACTGATTAAAAGGTGGGATAACAAACCTTTGTGGAATATGAATAGATAACAAACTCTGCTAGCACTAGAACTAGAAGCTTCACCTAGTATTTGAGACCTGGTGTTGGTAGGAGGAAAACTCCTGGTTCACTGAAGGTGAGGTTGTAGAGGCAAAAGGCCAAAATTATTTTGCTACATCAACTCAAATACATGATCAATAATACCTTGAGCTCTCTTACTTCTCGTATACTGTGAATCTACCAGAATGTAGTATACTCAATTTCTTTTTGCAACAAATGGAAAAGAACTAAAATTGCTTTAACTCAGAGCATGAGGCTTCAAGTTGTGCATTCCTTCCCTAGCAGAGTCACCAAAAAACTATTAGGTGAATATTTTATCTTCAACTAATTAAATGCAAAATGGTTATATTGACCACAGTGTAATGAGATAAATCTCTCCTCTCAGCAAGGGGAGGTTCCCTATAAACTATCACAAACTAATTTAAAATAAATACTAATTCAAGAGTGAGACCATATCATCCATTTCTCTTTTTTTAGAAATGATGCTTAAAAAATAAAATAGCACTTTCTTGATACTAATTTAAAAATGAAGAAACCCACAAGAGCACAAAGTCTATCATTGCTTCTTTTGTTGATTTATAACTTAGAACATAGTAGAATGATGTGCAGTCCAAAGTCTTCACCGAAAACTATGAAAAAATATATGATCACAAAAGATAATAGTAGTTCAAAGCCTTTCTAATATCCTTTACTTTAAAACACTAAATCATAAACTAAAGATAATTGTTGTAGCACAAAGTCTCCACAATCAACTTTAGAACATCTTCCAAATTATTTTCACTCACACTACTGTTTAATCAAATAGATAAGATCATATTAGTAAAAGGACATAAGAATAATTTCCAATACAACACAAGTTATTTCAACACAAAGTTTGAATGATTGCTTACTTTCTTATTCACTTGATAAAATTTGATTTACAATTTGAACTCAGTCTCAAAATGCTCTTCAATTTGGTAGAGTTTCACTTCAATAAGTAAAAGATAGATAATTACAATAGAGGCCCTCTTTATTTATAGGGAGAGGCCTTGAGAAAATTTAGGAAAAACCTAACTAATTTGACCTATTCAAAAATAGGAGTCCTTATTGACTTGGGACTTCATATGTTTTTACATGTAATTACATATGAAAAAAGTACATGTAAATATGTCCAAATTGATTTCAAAAGTACATCTAAAATAGAAAATAAACTAAGGAAAAAAGATACTACTTCAATTTGTATCACCATCTTTCTTCATGTGATCATCATACATAGTGAAAGCCGCTTGCATCCTGATACTGTCTGGACTAATAGTGTTTCTGAAAATCATATTGGCTCTAACTATGGCATCTCTTACTATGGTGACTGATTTTGCATGACTAGTTAACTTGGTTTTCAGATTATCCAAAGTTAACTGATTGCCCAGAATATTGTCCATAGAGGTCATTCTCTGTATCTCTAATGTCATCGACATTAGAAGTAACTGAGGTGGTTGGAAAAAGACCTTGATATTTGTACTTCATCACTTTTGACTTCTTTGGAGACAACTCAATGATCTGAATGAGCTATCACTAGAAGGATGTCGATGAAGAAAGAATATCCACAGAAGAAACTACAATAAAAAGTCATGATCATACAATTAGGGAAAATACTAGTAATATAGGAAAATTGCATGTCGATGATCAGGACTATTGGGATGCTATTGAAAGGGCTAGACTGTGATCAGGCCAAAAAATTAGAGGAAAGCAAGCTCAAAAAAACAAAATTGAAAATATCCCATAGTTAGGAAAATTTGAGAGAATGTTTGTATGGGCAGTAAAATTTTTCGTTCTTGCATATGAGGGATATTTCACAAGTGTCAGAGCAGTTAAATTTGCTGCTATTGCATGTTCCAATAAATCTGAGTTACATATTAGAGTGGAAAAAATGTTGACACTATAGGTAATAAGGAAATATCAAGTGTTATGCATTGGCGGTAGAAAATGCCGACAACACATATTTGTATGGATTGCATTTGATGTTCAAGCGACAAATGATACCACTACCACATGTGATAGGAGATGCAATGTTTTCATGTAAGCTGTAGAGTAAAATTTTTTACTCTACATTGCATTCTAATTCTCAGTCGTGCACTGCAGTTTTGTTCTTGCATACCTTGGTCGTGGCGACAGAAGTTTTGAAACAGAGTATGAGTTTCTTTCTTTTGATTCATTTTCTGTCTAAGTATCGAAGCGCAGCAGAGGCTGCTAGGTGGCGTAGTCCAAGCACGGGCTCTCTTTCCCCCATTTGATTATTTCGTTTCATTTTGCCTAAGTGTTGAATTCGAGTGAAAGTCGCCAAGTGTCTCTTTTCGAAATGCGGAGTCGGCCAAGTGGAGTCATTTGAGGCACCTTTCCTAAAGCGCTGTGGAACATGCCACGTATCCAATAACAACTCAATAGAATGCATCACGTGTCAGCATCTGCATCTCATATCGGCACCCACATTTTATTTTAATTTTTGATAAAGGTTTTCAACAAGCTAAGTAGTAGGAAGAAGTAGAAAGTGCAAGGTGGCAGTCACGGAAGGCCCTGGACTACTTTTTTAGAGGCAAGTGGAAGTCACCACGTGTCAGCATCTGAGAGACAATCAGTTCAACATTTGGGTTCAATGGTTTAGTTAAACATTTTTAGTTTAATACCTCGATTAACGTGTAAATGGTGCATAGTGTTAAACCATTGAACCATTTTGGTTCATCGAGCAGTTCAAGGGAGTGTCCCAAAAACCAAAGGGGTCAAGTACCTTTTTTGGAAGGCAAAAAGGCATCGTTTCATTTTGTTTAAGTGCCGAAGAGTAGTGGAGGCTACCAAGTGTAAATTTTTGAGCCCATTTCTACTCCATTCCTGAAAGAAGCAGAAGATGCCACATACCCCTAGTAAGAGAAGTGGAAGATGCCATGTATCTTCCCAAGAATAGTGGTGGCTGCCACGTGTCAATTTTTGAGAAATCATCTTCAAGCTTCATTGTCGAATAAAAATTGTGGTGGGTCTCGGGTGTTATTTCAAAGGTTTGCAGAAGCTACCAAGTGTCACCATCTGTAGGAGCCTAATATGTGCCTTGAATAATTCTACAACATAGCTAAAGGGAAAGTGAAAAGAGCCGCATGTCTTCGGTAAATCAAGCAAAAAGCGTCAAGTGTCATTCTCTAGTGCCTTCTAAGTAATAAGAAGATTTTTAGGGAAATGACTAAGTGTCCTCTTCCATTTCAACATGATATAGGGTTATATGTATCTTTTTTAGCAAAAGAGCTAGGGGTGAACTCAACGGGAGTTATTTTTGGTAGGTGGAGCAGTTCATCGAGTAGGTTTTGGGGCCTGCAAACATTAAAAGGGGTCATCTATTTGTCCCCTATAAGCGGAGGAGAATGCATAGTTACGTGGCTAAGCAGGTGATGGAATGAGGAAATTTAGGTGCAAAAGTAGGTACTAGACATGAATTGACACGCTGTAGTCAGGGCAGTCGTCCCGCTCCACCATGGCCCTTCCTGATAAGACCATGATACATCCAACGTGTTAAATGCACCGAATGTCGCACTATTTTATCTATAAAATCTAAGGCTATAAAAGAGCAAAGGAAGATATAAGAGGAATAAAGGAGGATTATTTGTAACAAGTTTAGACTATCTAGATCTCGTGACTAAGTAAATCATTTGCTTTTGTCTCATTTTATTGAGTTGTAAAGTTGATGTAACTTTGCCTTTTATGTGGCTGAAAGAATTAAGAAGATTGAACTCTATGCCTTTGTTGATATTATCTGTGTCATTTACAAAAGTATTCTAGACTGTAGATTTTCTAGAGTTGTGATTAGAAATGTCATTTGCTTTTGTCTCATTTTCTTGAGTCGAAAGTTCTACATAACTGTACGTGTTTCTGCGCCTCTTATGTGATTGGAAGATTATTATAAGAAGATCAAACCCTATGCCTTTGTTGACATTTTTTGTATCTCAACAAAAGAAGTCTCTGTTGTGAGCCTCTGTTTCTATTATTTCAATATTTTACATTGATCATGCACTTGTTTGCTCTTAAATGTAAATGAATCCTACATATAGTCTCATTGTGCTCAAGATTAGGATCAAAATTATACTCAGGTGCATCGCCATAGTTAGGTTCATTTCCTGCAGTTGCATTTCTATTTAATTTTCTATCCCTTTTCCCCACACTTGATACAAAGAAGAGACCAACTTTTTGAAAATCTAGAGATTGTTTCAAGCCGCAATATCCCACAGCTTGAAACTTCGCATTGTTGTTGATTAGAATCAAGCACAATTTTAAGCATCAACAGTTTTTGGCACGACTGGTGGGACCAGTCTTGGAGTTTCTTTCAAGACCGTATGAACTAGAGAGTTACGAGGAGTCAGAGCTGTGGACCAGTCACCAGATCACAATTTGCTACAAATCCAAGTATTTTTTTGCCACCTTTGGTAACAAGTCTAAGGAGAAGAGCTAATCATTTTGCACCAATACTAAATATGGGAGCCCCTATTCCCCCAAGAAATTATGCAAGTTGGAACACTGGTAGTCCCTTAATCCTCCCTACACCACCAGCCATTTTGGATCCTATCCCAGTAAATGCCCTAAAAGCTCTGCCCAAGTTCAGTGGGCATGACTCTAAAACACCTATAGAACATCTTCAAGATGTATCAGATGTCTGTGTTATACATGTTGTCACACAACAAAATGTGGCCATAAGGTTATTAGTAGCTTCTTTTAAGGGAAAGGCTTTAGAATGGTATCGGTCCTTGACCCCAAATACCATATATACATGGGACCAGCTTGGAGACCTATTCTTTGAAAGATTTGCAGAGAAGGATGATAAGTCTTCTCTATTACAACAGCTAATCACCATTCAGAGGGGACCATAGGAGGACATGACTGACTTCAACACCAAATTTTAGAAAACTTGGGATAGAATCTCTACTATAGCTAGACCACTACCAAGTATGGCCATAGTATTTTATTTCAAAGCTTTGAATTTAGATATATCTATTATGATTCAGTCACTAGGAGGACACACTTTGCCAGAAGCTTATGAATATGCAGTCAGAGCTGAGAATCATTTAATAGATGTTGGAAAGTTACCTCTAAGGCCTCTCATGCCCATGTTCCCAAAAATTTCCTTGCCCTTATCTCAATAATTTCTTAAAATTGTAAGCCTACCTGTGTCTATGTACACTTACCCTCAACCATCTGTGAAAGAACCTGTCCCTGCTCAGCCATCTAAGATGGATGATATCAAGAATATCCTAAAGACATTTTCCAATGAGCTGATCAATATAAAGAGACAAAAAAATAATTTCCCTAAGCCTCCTTATCAAGGCTATCAAGGAAACATGTTTTCATCCCAACCAAACCAATATCAGGGTCCTGCAAAATAAACTAGCCATCAACCAACGAATCAATCAGTTGCAGTTCCCACACCCTCACAGACCATTCCTCCAAACTCAAGTAGAGAGATGGTTCCAAGATAGAATAATTATGTGGATGATACTAATGCTTGGTGTTTCCCTTGCAATGATGCTCATACACCCAGAGATTGTCCTAGGGGTAATCTACAGTAAAGGGTGGCTGAGCAAAGAAGAATGGATGGTCAGTTTGCCAATACCAGTAACAATCAAGCCTACTAGTCTCTTGGTATGCAAAATTTAGTTATAGTGGCTTAGATGCAAGGAATGTCCTTGCAACAAGAGGAAGAAATAGCCTTGAAACATGATTTGTTCCCATAGATTGAAGATGAAGAAGTAGTTTTCTTGAATAAAGCATCTACCTCCCAAAGGCCAGTGGTGCAATCTGATTATTACACCAGATCAAAGAGGAGAATGGTGGAACAACCTGAGATTGTAAATGGACAAGTCATGAATAATCCTCCATATCAAGGGCAAAGAAATGTTGCTGTTAGGCAAGACTTGTCTCAGCCGGTGCAAGACTAGGGGATTCCTACGCAGATTTAGGAAAAAATGAGGTATCTTTATGTCCAAAAAACTCAGTCTTTGGGATTGATCAATGTAGTGGATCAATTAAAAAAGACTCCAACCCAGGTATAAATATGAGATATATTGGCTATTCCTAAATAGAAGACACTGATACAAGAAGCTCTACAAGGCCAAACAGTGCCCAAAGGTATTGTCACCAAGGAAGGACCTACTGGAAAAGAAAAGCTCAAAGATATGGTTCCTCTGAAGACAACAACCTTTGTGAACAATGCAACGCAAGTAAGTAAATCCAAACTAGAGCCTTTCTATTTAACTCTAATAGTTGGAAGAAAAATCTTACATAATGTATTGATAGATTCAAGAGCTAGTACTACAGTGATGCCCAAGAAAATAGCTGATGTTTTGAAAATAAAATATGAACCCCTCACAAAAGGAGTTATGCAGCTAGATGGCAAAATAGTACAAACTGTAGGGAGAATCAAATAACTCCCATTGAAATTATACACATGTCCCAACATAATTGTCAACCAAGATGTAGTAGTCATAGATATACCTCCTATTTTTGGTTTATGTTTATCCAGAGACTTTACAACAAAAATAGGAGGATATATGTCTCTTGACTGGTCTCACCTCATCTTGAGAACCAGATACGGTTCGAAGATGAAAATTTTATCTGAACCACTGTCTAAGGACCATATCACCAATGAACTGACAACAAGATTAGAGGCAGATCATGCTATGTTAAATAAGGAAGAAAGGATTTTTGTTGAAGAGCTAGGCGACTGGACTGAGCATGATCAAGAAGAAGAAAACAATAGTTGTTGGCTATGATGCATAGCGACCCGTATGGGAACTATGATTCTACTGGTTTGGGTACATACATCATTTTTGATGAGGACCAGGCAATCCCAAATATTATAAGGGAAGAGGCACCTACTACTCAAGATTCATAGATCTGGACTTTTAATTTTGATGGGGCTAAAAGTAAACATGGTGTTGGAGCAGGAATTTGTCTTACTGCTCCAAATGGTGACAAAATTTTAAGGGCTATCTGATTCCAAATTACTTGCACTAATAATGATGCTAAGTATGAATCTTTAGTACATGGGCTCTTGCTAGCCAAGAAAAAAGGAATAAAGAATCTAAAAGTAAAAAGAGATTCATAATTAGTAGTAAAACAAATTAGAGAAAAGGCAACAACCAAAAATATGAGAATGAGATCCTATAGACATAAGATCTAGGATTTGATAGAAGATTTTGAAGCTTTCAATATTGAGATAGTACCTAGGAGTCAAAATTATGAAGCTGATAGGATGGCCCAGATTGGCTCATAGTTTAACCCAATAACTGGCCTAGTGGTTAACAATGAGTCAGTAAAAGTTATAGTGAGGCCGACCATTCTAGACAATGATGAGAATTGGCAAGTATTCAAAAATGATGCTCAGGTAGTCTCTTTCTTACAACAATCAGATGAGTTTGTTGATCAGTTGCAAACCAAAATTGAAGAGGCATATGGTGATCAGATCATACAATTGAGGACTAATAAGCTCCCCAAGGGCTTGATCACCTTAGAAAACTTGTTTAACCTAGAGGATGTAAGCCTGGAAAACAAAAGGTTCCAGGTAGACAAAGCAGACTATTCTAAATTAGAGGTGAGTGACGGGAAAAGGCTAAAAGTTGAGAATTATGCAATTCAAGAAGAGAAGGAAAGACTAATCAAATTGTGCTAGAGATATGACAGAGTCATAGCTTGGAGCTATGAAGACCTTCATGGATACAATAGAGACATTATTCATCACACAATAGAACTGACTGAAGGGTCTAAACCCATCAGATAGAAACAGAGGCCAGTAAATCCAAGGATTGAGCCTCTAATGGTAGATGAGTTGTAGAAACTTTTAGATTCCAAAATAATATTTCCAATCAAGCACCAACCTGGGTATCAAATCTAGTACCAGTTAAAAAAAAGAATAGAGATGTAAGACTGTGTGTAGATTTCAGAGATCTAAATAGAGCATCTCTGAAAGACCACTATCCCTTGCCCTCTATGGAATAAATTCTATAAAATATGGCTGGATCAAAGAGGTTTTCTTTACTAGATGGTTTCTCTGGATACAATCAGATTTGGTTGGCTGATGAAGATCAGTATAAAATTGCTTTTACTACCAAATGGGGAACATTTGGATATGCTAAGATGCCTTTTGGTTTGTCAAATGCAGGAGCCACCTTTCAAAGAGCTATGGATATAACCTTTAGGGAACTTATAAATAAGATTATCTTGGTCTATTTGGATGACATCACTATATTTTCAAAAAATGTTGATGATCATTTAGAATCTGTGTTCAAGATATGTCAAGATTTTGGGATATCATTGAATCCCAAGAAGTGCATCTTTGCTGTACCTCAGGGCAAATTATTGGGACATGTAGTATTTAAAGGAGGAATTTATATATATCTTGAGAGAATTGAAATTATAATGAGCCTACCTCTTCTAGTAAATAAAAAGGTAGTTCAGTCCTGTTTAGGGAAGATCAATTTTGTCAGTAGATTCATATCTGATTTTGCAGGCTTGGTAAGACTAGTGACACTCTTGGTAAAGAAAGACCTGGTCTTCAAATGGACTACAAAAGGAAAGCAAGCCTTTGAAGAGGTCAAGAAGGCTATCTCAGCATCCCCAGTGCTTAAAAACCCAAATTTTTTCAAGCCCTTCGTAATGTATGTCTATGGAGGAGAGTCAAGTATTGATGTTGTCTTGACTCAAAAGAACGATAGGCTAGAGGGAGAACACCCAATCGCCTTTTTCTCAAGAAATCTTAGGGATTATGAGACCAGATATAATATTGTGGAAAGACAAGCCTATGCCATGGTAAAATACTTGTAGCTCACCCAAGTGTCAGGGAATACATCATGGAGGGAGAAATTACTGAGAAAATAGCTAATTGGATCACTAAGATCTTTGAATATGATGTAGAGGTCAGAACCACCAAGCTAGTCAGAGGCAGGGGTCTGTGCCAATAAATAACTCAAGAGCTTGAAAGGATGTTACCTGAGGAAGTAGATTCAGAAGGAGAGACGGAGACAGTGCTAAAAATACAAGAGGTTGATCAGGAATCCTGGGTCACAAGCAAGATTCATTTTATGAAAAATGGGATATATCCAAGAGGACTCCCTCAAAATAAGAGGAGATATTATAAGATACAGGGAGTTCATTTTGTTTTAATTGAACAAGTCCTTCTCAAAAGAAATTTTGATGGAAAATTGTTAAGATGTGTAGAACATGCTGAAGCTAAGAGAATACTACACCAAATGCATCATGGAATATTAGGGGGGCATTTTTTTGTAAAGACCACAGCCATAAAAATAAGTGAGGCAGGGTATTTTTGGCCTACTTTATTTGCAGATTGTTATCAACTGGTTAAAAAATGTCAATCCTGCCAATATTATATGGGGATGAGGAGGAATGCAGCCATGCCCCTTAGTCCTATAATTGTGGATGAACCTTTTGCTCAATGGGGTCTTGACTTCATTAGAATGATAAATCTAGTGTCCAGTATGTTGTGTTGTGGAGCTAAAAGCTTCACTAAATGTGCTAATGTGGAGGTTGCTAAATTTACACAGTGACCGACATCGATCAGATCCAACCAACATCGGTTAAGGGTCGACTGACATCGGTTATCTTTAGTTACATAGTAATCGACATCGATTAGGGGTTGGCCGACATCAGTCATCTTTAGACTGACATTGGTCATCTGTGCGTTTCCAAAATTGTTCTAATTTTAGGAGAATAGTTAGTTTGCATGTAAAGACTAAAATTAGTCTTGAGTCCGCTTTTCTAATTATTGTTTGCTTTGGGTTCTATTTAAGAGACCCATGGGGCTGTATTGTAATCAGGAGGGAATAATAACTCAGTGTTGAGTTGATTGTAATTGATTGAGAGAGAGAGAGAACTCTTGAGGGAGAATTACTGGACATCTGAGAGGTGTGAGGAGAAAGAGATTTCTTCATTGTATTTCTTTCTGGAAGAGTTTAATATAGATTGGTTGTTTCTCGTATCTCCTATTATTTGATGTTTCTGATTTCTAGTTACTTATTACTTCTAGTTTAATTCTGTGTTTAGTTGCTTATACAAAAGTAATCAATTGTACTCTAAGAGTCATAACAATTGGTATCAGAGCTAGGATCACTAACATTGGTATCAGAGCTAGGATCACTAACAACTGGTATCAGAGTGTGTTAGTGTTTGTTGATTACATAATTCACTCACAGGGGTTTTTGATTGAGTGGGAGCAAAGCAATGGCAAAAGAAAGTAAACTAAGAATGGAGAAATTCAATGGCAAAAATTATCAATTATGGAGGATGTAGATAGAAGATTATCGGTATCAGAAAGATTTGTATTTACCGTTGGGTGGGGTTTCAAGCAAGCCCACAGATATGCAAGATGAAGAATGGAATGTTCTTGATAGAAAGGCTCTTAGATCTATAAGGTTGAGCCTGGCATCTTCTGTGATTTCTAACTTATCACAGGCAAAGACAACGGTAGAGTTAATGGATACTTTGGCAACTTTATATGAAAAACCCTCAGCTTCGAATAAGGTATATCTTATGAAGCAATTATTTAATTTGCAAATGCAGGAAAGTGCATCTGTATATAGTCATCTTAATGATTTCCATGAAATTGTAAATTATTTAAATTCAGTCAAAATAGGCTTTTATGATGAAATTAAGGCTCTCTTAATCTTATGCTCTTTACCTGAAAGTTGGCACAATTTGGTAATGGCAGTTAGTAATACTACATCTGCTTCAAATATCTTAAAAGTTGATGATGTTGTTAGTGTAATCTTGAATGAAGAAATTTGCAAGAAAAGCACAGGGAAAACATCAGGTTATGCTTTAATTGTTGAAATTAGGGGAAGGAAAAGAGAGAAGGGCAAGCAAGGGAAATCAAGGTCAAAGATGGGAAGTAGATCCAAATCCAGAAATGGAAGGATAACCTGTTGGAATTGTGGAAAGAAAGGGCATGCAAAGAAAGATTGTTGGTTGAAGGATAACAAAGAAGATCAGCATGAAGGTAATAAAGAAGCAAAAGATGCAGGTATTGTTGCACAAGATGCTCTTATATTTTTTATGGATAGTCAAGTAGAATCATGGGTTTTAGATTCTGGTGCTTCTTTTCATGCAACCCCAAATAGAGAATTTTTCAATGATTATGTCCATGGAGACTTTGGAAAAGCTTATTTTGGGGATGATGAGCCTTGTCAAATTGTTGGCAAAGGAAAAGTGCAGCTGAAATTGTAGAATGACAACACATGGGTGTTGAAGGATGTCATGCATGTACCCATCCTGAAGAGGAGTCTAATTTCTGTAGAAAAGTTGGGTGATGTGGGTTGCACAGTAACTCTTATAGCTGAATCTTGGAAAGCTTCCAAGGGTGCACTTGTATTAGCTAGAGGTAAGAGAGTAGGTACACTTTATCTATCTACTTGTATTACTGATTATTCTCCTTCTATTTTATCTACTTCAGATGTAGATGCAAAGTTGTGGCACTATAGGCTTGGTCACATGAGTGAGAAGGAAATGAATGTTCTTAAGTCAAAAGGTAAGCTTTCAGATTTGAAAAGCATAGATCTAGATTTCTATGAGCATTATATTTTTGAGAAATAGAAGAAAGTGAGGTTTCTCAAAACTGGGTTAACAAAAAAGAAGCACAAGTTGGAGCTTTTCACACAGACGTGTGGGGACTAGCTCAGGTAGCTTTTATTTGAGGATCATAGTATTATGTTTCTTTCATTGATGATGCTACAAGAAAGGCATGGGTTTATTTCATAAAGAGAAAATATGATATTTTTGACACATTTAAGAAATGGAAAACCTTGGTTTTCAATGAGAAGGTGATGTACAATGATCAGCTCAAGAGGCTAAATAATTTTGAGCAGGGCAATCTTGATTTGGAAGAGGTTATGATCCAAAATGAGCTCGCGAGTAAAAATCATCACTCATAAAAAAACACAGAGACCAACGTCAACCAGGTGGAAATCAACATCAATCAAACAAAGACTGATGTCAGTTAAGTGGAAACTGACGTCAGTCAGGTGAAATTGACATCGATCAGATGTAGACCGACATCAATCAGAGATGATTGGGATCGGTCACTATCAAAAAATTTGGGTAGACAACAAGCTGTCAATGAGTCTCAAATGCCCATAAGGAGGTCTGAAAGGGTAAGTAAACCTCTAATTCTTTATTACCCTTCTTTATACTACGTGTTGCTCACTGATGGTGGAGAACCATAAAGTTTTGATGAGGCAATGTAGGTAGAATCCAGGAAATAGTGGGAGCATGGCATGAATGAGGAAATTGATTCCTTGGAAGAGAACCATACATGGGATTTAATTGAGTTGCCAGCCGAAAATAAAGCACTGAAAAACAAATGGGTTTAGAAGTTAAAGGAAGGAGACAATGGACAATTGAGACATAGACCTGATATTGCCCAAGTAGTGGGAGTTATCAACAAGTTTATGACCAATCTAGGAAAGGAACACTGGAAAATTGTTCAGTGGAATCTCAGATATCTGAGAGGGACCAACAGTAGGCATTTATGCTATGGAGGGTCAAACACTTCTCTACATGGATATGTAGATTCAGATATGGCAGGTGACTTGGATGGTAGGAGAAGCACCACATGATATGTTTTCATTGTTGGTGGAACGACGGTTAGCTGGATTTCAAAGTTGTAGAAGGTTGTTGCCCTATCTACTATAGAGGTAGAATACATTATAGTCACAGAGGCTAGCAAGGAAATGATTTGGATGACTAGGTTCATGAATAAGTTGGGAAAGGAGCAAGAGAGTTGCAGATTGTATAGTGATAGTCAAAGTGCAATTCATTTGGCAAAAAACTCAGCCTTTTATTTAAGAACCAAACATATACAGCTTAGGTACCACTTCATTAGACAGGTATTGGAGGATGGACAGTTGAAGCTGGAAAAGATCCATATGGATAAGAACCCTGCTGATATGTTAACAAAGCCGGTAACAAATGATAAGTTGAATCTTCATTCAACTTTTGTTGGTCTTCAAGATTGAACTTGAAGAGGGAGAAACAAGCCAGAAATAAATGAGAGGATGTTGCTGTATAGGTACAGGTGCAACTGTTTGTCTCCAAGTGGGAGATTGTTGAGTTGTGGAGCTAAAAGCTTCACTGAATGTGCTAATGTGGACGTTTTTGAATTTACATAGTGACTGACATCGATCAGAAACAACCGACATCGGTTAGGGGTCAACTGACATCAGTTATCTCCAGCTACATGATAACCGACATCGATTATGGGTCAGCCGGCATTGGTCATTTTCAGACTGACATCGGTCATCTGTGCATTTCCAAAATTGTTCTAATTTTAGGAGAATAGTTAGTTTGCATGTAAAGACTAAAATTAGTCTTGAGTCCACTTTTCTAATTATTGTTTGCTTTGGGTTCTATTTAAGAGACCCATGGGGCTGTATTGTAATCAGGAGGGAATAACAACTCAGTGTTGAGTTGATTGTAATTGATTGAGAGAGAGAGAGAGAACTCTTGAGGGAGAATTACTGGACATCTGAGAGGTGTGAGGAGAAAGAGATTTCTTCATTGTATTTCCTTCTGGAAGAGTTTAATACATATTGGTTGTTTCTCGTATCTCCTATTATTTGCTATTTATGATTTCTAGTTACTTATTACTTTTGGTTTAATTTTGTATTTAGTTGCTTATACAAAAGTAATCAATTGTACTCTAAAAGTCCTAACACAGTATGGGTCACAAATAGATATTAACTGCCACAGACTATTTCACCAGATGGACTGAGGTAGTCCCACTTAAGGAAGCAACAGAGAATGTGATCCTAGATTTTTTAGGGAGTATCACTAATCGCTTTGGGGCTCCTCACACCATAATTTTATATAATGCTAAAGTATTCTTGGGGTCTAAAATATCTGACTTTGCCTTGAAACATGGAATATATCTGAAAACTTCATCTAACTATTACCCTCAAGGTAATGGTTTGGCAGAATCAACCAATAAGAACCTAATAAGACTCATCAAAAGAGTAGGGGCTGATCATCACAAAGAGTGGCATAAAGTGCTTAATCTAGCACTATGGGCTAATAGAATCATGCCTAAGCAGGTGATCAAAATGTCCCCATATGAATTGGTATATGAAAATTCTGTTGTGATTCCCCTAAGCTTGGAAATCCTTGCTCTCCAACTGATCAAACAAATTGAAATTAAAGAAAAGGGCCCCATGCAGGTCAGACTCGCTGAACTTTTAGAAGTTTAGGAAAAGAGGGATATAGCCCATGATTCATTGATTAAGCATCAAGGAATGGTTAAGAACTATTTTGATAAAACGATTTCAAATCCTAATTTTGAAGTAGGCTCAATTGTTTTGAAATGGGATGCAAGAGCTGCCAAGCTGGGTCAGCATACCAAATTTGAAGCATTATGGACTGGCTCGTATAAAATTTGCACGTGCAAGCAGAAGAATTCATTCAAGTTAGAGTCGATGGAAGGAGAACCTGAAGAGATTCTCGTAAATAGAATCTATTTGAAGCTTTTCAATTAACTTGAGTCTTTAGTGTATTATAGTTAATTTTTTTCCCTTTCTTGCATTATTTTTTAGTTGTTTTCCTGCTTTCTCTTTTAATAAGTGTTTTAAACACATGTCAACGGCTCTTTTGAAGCTATAAATTTTAAAATTTTGATCTAGCAGAAGGTGGAGTTTTCTTTTTGAGCAGGCTCAAAAGTCTTGGGGGTCACCAGTAATTGTAGAGTAAAATTTTTTACTCTATGTTGCATTTCGATTCTCAGTCGCGCACTACAATTTTGTTCTCGCATACCTTGTTCATGGCAGCATAAGTTTTGAAATAGAGCACTGGTTTCTTTCTTTTGATTCATTTTTTGTCTAAGTATTGAAGCACAATAGAGGCTGCCAGGTGGTGTAGTCTGAGCATGGGCTCTCTTTCCCCCCTTTTAATTCTTTCATTTCATTTTGCCTAAGCGTTGAATTCAAGCAGAAGTCACCAAGTGTCTCTTTCTGAAATGCAGAGCCGACCAAGTGGAGTCATTTGAGGCACCTTTCCTAAAGAGCCACAAAACGTGCCATGTATCCAATAACAACTCAGCAGAATGCATCATGTGTCGGCATCTGTGTCTCATATCGGCACCCATGTTTCATTCTATTTTTTATACAAACATTTTCAACAAGCTAAGTAGCAGGAAGAAGTGAAAAGTGCTAGGTGGCAGTTGCGGAAGGCCCTGGACTACTTTTTCAAAGGAAAGCAGAAGTCACCACGTGTCGGCATCCAAGAGACAGTTGGTTCAATGTCTGAGTTCAATGCTTTGGTTCAACATTTTTGGTTCAATACCTCGGTTAACATGTAAATGGCATGCAGTGTTAAACCGTTGAACTATTGAACCATTTTGGTTCATCGGGCAGTTCAAGGGAGTGTCCCAAAAACCAAAGGGGTCAAGTAATTTTTTAGAAGGCAGAAAGGCATCGTTTCATTTTGTTTAAGTGTTGAAGAGCAGCGAAGGCTGCCAAGTGTAACTTTCTGAGCCCCTTTCTACTCCATTTCTAGAAGAAGCAGAAGATGCCACATACCCCTAGTAGGAGAAGCAGAAGATGCCACGTATCTTCCCAAGAATAGCGGTGGCCACCACGTGTCCATTTCTGAGAGATCATCTTCAAGCTTCATTGCCAAATAAAAATTGTGGTGGGTCCCAGGTGTTATTTCAAATGTTTGCGGAAGCTACCAAGTGTCACTATCCATAGGAGCCTAATATGTTCCCCGAATAATTCTACAACATAGCTAAAGGGAAAGCGAAAAGAGCTGCATGTCTTCGATAAATTAGGCAAAAAGTGCCAAGTGTCATTCTTCGGTGCCTTCTAAGTAATAAGAAGATTTTTAGGGAATTGACTAAGTGTCCTCTTTCATTTCAACATGACAGAGGGTTATGTGTATTTTTTTTAGCAAGTGAGTTAGGGGTGAACTTAGTGGGTGTTATTTCTGGTAGGTGGAGTAGTTCACCAGGTAGGTTTTGGGCCTGCTAACATTAAAAGGGGTCATCTATTTGTCCCCTGTAAGTGGAGGAGAATGGACAATTGTGTGACTGAGCAGGTGATGAAATGAGGAAATTTAGGTTCAAAAGTAGGTACTAGACATGAATTGACATGCCACAGTTAGGGCAGCCACCCTGCTCCAACATGGCCCTTCCTGATAAGATGAAGATACATCTAAGGCATTAAATGCATCGAATGCTGCACTATTTTATTTGTAAAATTTGAGGCTATAAAAGAGAAAAGGAAGATATAAGAGGAATAGAGGAGGATTATTTGTAACAAGTTTAGACTGGCTAGAGCTTGTGACTAAGTAATATCATTTGCTTTTGTCTCATTTTCTTGAGTTGTAAAGTTGATGTAACTGTGCATGTTTCTGTGCCTTTTATGTGGCTAAAAGAATTAAGAAGATTGAACTCTATGCCTTTTTTGATATTATCTATGTCATTTGCAAAAGTAGTCTAGATTGTATATTTTATAGAGTTGTAATTAGGAATGTCATTTGCTTTTGTCTCATTTTCTTGAGTCAGAAGTTCTACATAATTGTACGTGTTTCTGTGCCTCTTATGTGATTGGAAGATTCTTATAATAAGATCGAACCCTATGCCTTTGTTGACATTTTTTGTATCTCAGTAAAAGAAGTCGTTGTTGTGAGCCTCTATTTATATTATTTCAATCTTTTACATTGATCATGCTCTTGTTTTCTCTTAAATGTAAATGAATCCTACATGTAGTCTCATTGTGCTCAAGATTAGGATCAAAATTATACTCAGGTGCATCGCCATAGTTAGGTTCATTTCCTGCATTTGTATTTCTATTTAATTTTCTATCCCTTTTCCCCACACTTGATACAAAAAAAGAGACCATCTTATCTAAAATCTGGAGGTTGTTTCAAGCCGCAATATCCCACAGCTTGAAACTTCCCATTGTTGTTGATTATAATCAAACACAATTTTAAGCATCAACATAAGGGCAATGGATTTCACCACCCATACACTTCCACTTAAAAGCATCTTTAAATACATTAGTGATAAAAAATGTGGACTTTGCTTTTAACTTGTTCACAATAAGAACATGTGAGAGTAGCTAATATAGCCATCATCACAATGTTTTTGTAAGATTTGGTTTTCAAATAACATGCTTGGTCCTGAAACTTAACATATTACAAATGGCTAAAAACAAATGATGAAATAAAAACAATATAGATACCAATCAAAAAATGAATCCCTAGAAGTTGAAAATAGTTTAAATCACTTACCTGTTGAGTATGAAACCCTAAGCTTGACGGTGGTGATTCAAAAACTATTTTGAATCTTCTGTCACCATAGTCGAGTAGTTTTGAGAAGGGTCAAGGAATCAACTAGGAAACTTTGACAAAAGAAATGAAAAGAAAAAAACAATGAAATAACACATTTAAAAGCTTGAAAATAAGCCCTTAATGCTTGGCATGAGTGGCCATTAATGCCACTTGTAGTTCAAGATCTTGGAGATCTTGCTTAGGCAGTAATTTTGGCTGACCTGACATGTGCCTTACAACATTGTAATGGTGGAAAAAAGTGCTACTCGAGCATGAGAAAAATAAAAACCATGTAAGAGAGACAAAAAGTGCTGACTTTATACAAGCAAAATAAAAATTTCACTAACACCTTCAAAATGATCAAAATTGACATTTTGATCAGTTTATGACT
The DNA here is from genome assembly GCA_037957365.1 of Torreya grandis. NCBI lineage: Eukaryota > Viridiplantae > Streptophyta > Pinopsida > Cupressales > Taxaceae > Torreya > Torreya grandis. The sequence continues at coordinate 5,405,680 of JARHVA010000138.1, forward strand.
ACAACAAGCTTCATGATTTTTGAGAAATCATGGTAGGAGAATGTCGTAAACTCTCCTAGGATGTTAGACAACTTTACTTGAGATCAAGAGAATCTTGTCTCGATCAATGAACTTAGAGTGTAGATTATGAAATGGACAAGTTTTTTAGGGGTTGCCTACAAAATGAGCGTAGCTGATTTTGGGAACAACAGGGAGGAAATATACTTATAGATGCATATGAGGTGGCCATTAAGGCAAAAAATTATTTGATTCAAGCTGGAAAACTTACATATAGACCACCAATGCCCTTATTTATTGAAATTAGACCACCTCCTATTGCTATCCCTCCATTAGATGTCATTCTTTCTATACAAAAAATTATTGCAATTCCTACACTAAAGCAAGAGAAATATTTTACCATTGGATCTAATGATTCACTAGAGCAAAATAACTTTCAAGAGCTCAAAATCATGTTTCAGTCCTTGGGGAATGAGCTAGCAAATGTCAAAAGGCAATAAGATTTCAATATACCTTATCAAATTTCATATCAGACACAACAACAAGCCTTTAAATCAAATAGGGCTCCATATAAGGGTAACTACCAGGGTCAGGGCCAAGGTCAAAACCAAGGACAAGCGCAACATGGCTACAATAGGTAGAATAACTATAATCCTAATGCTGCTAGTACTTATAACTCCTTGGTCCCAATTCAAAATAATGTAGCTCAGTAAGTAGAGGGTGTCATGCCTTGGAACTAGTCATTTAGTCAACATATTGTCCCAAATATTGACCTTAACTAAGCCTTCAATGATCAATGGTAACAAGCTACTAATTTCAGATACAACTAAGTTTTCATGGCCCAAAATGTAGAGGTACCTATGATTACTACACTAAAATAACTTCCACAAGGTGAGGAGTCTAATCAAGGACCAAATCATCTGGATACTATGAATAAGAAGAGTCCTATGCATCTAACCAATAGGATAGTTCTATCCAATCATATATTCTAATGGCAACAAACACAAGATTTAAAAGAAAGAACATGGATGGTAGCTAGGAAGTAGTCAAAGAGCCTTCCACCATTACTCCTTCATAGACAAATCCAAGTGAACTTGATATCACTCCAAAGGTCCCAATACCTCCAAAACATCAGAGCCAAAGGAATCTTTTTATGCCCCAAGGCTCATAAATTCAACAAACAACAATGGAAGCTCCCAAAGCACAAGCAAAGATTAGTGGTTTACCCATAAACATTGATGAACAAATGAAAAAGTCAAATTTAAGTGTGTCCATGTGAGATATGCTCTCCACATTGGGCTAGGTAGCAATCCTTCAAGAAGGATTGACAAAAATCAATGTTATAGATAAGCCACCAAATGAGGTGATTAAAGTTTTCACCAATGCAGTCAAAGGGAAAAATGAAGGGCAATCAAGTAAAGCAGTCAAGCCTCCTCCCTTCTATATTTTAGTAATAATTGGTAACTCTTTGGTGCATAATTGTTTAGTGGACAGTGGGGCTAGTACCTCAGTGATGCCAAAGTCCATAGTTGATCAACTTGGTCTAAAATATGAGCCACAATCCAAAGGAGTGATACAACTTATGGTTCTTCTCCTAAGCCATATGGCATAATCAAGGACCTCAATATGAACTTGAAAGCTTATCTTAGTGTCTCAGTGGCCTAAGATGTATTGATATTGGATGTGCCTCCTCATTTTTCACTATGCTTGTTCAGAGAGTTCACAACAAAGATAGGGGCTATCTTGCAGTAGAATGATCTTATATGGAATTCAGGACAAGGTATGAGACAAAAGTGTCAATCAAAGCTGAACCCATTACACAATTCCATATAGAGCCCCATGGACTAGATAATGTCAACATCAATTGTACCATCATTGATGCGGATGAATTTGCAATGGGGAAGGATTTGAACACTCATCCAGAAGAGGTACTAGACATGTTCTTGGATGAGTTATGGAATGATAGCTAGTTGGTGGACCCCTTAAAAGGTGTTGAAGAAAGGGACTTGGGTGTTTCATGTTTGCATGAAGAAAACTAGCCTATGCCATCCCTCATGATGCCTCAAGAAGATCCTATTGGTATATGGAATTTGTTCATTAATAGCTCAAGGAGCAAGCATAGGGTGGGTTTAGGGGTCATGCTAATATCCCCTTCAAATGATAAGTACTTCTCTTCATATAGGTTCCAATTCAATTACTCTTGTAATGCATTAGAATATGAAAGTCTCATCCATGGCCTTCAATGGGCCAATAAGAGAAAGATCAAGCAATTACAAGTCTAAGGGGATAAAAAATTGGTTGTGTACCAGGTCAGAGGTTAGAATACCACTAATAACCCTATAATGAATTCCTATAATCATAAACTGTGGGACCTCATTGAAGACTTTGAGGCTAAAACCAACATGTTGATAGGCTAATAGCTATGGGGGATCATTTTGACATCCCCAATGAATTGAAAATGACCAAGGTTCAACCACATGTCAAAGTGGTAATAAGGAAATTAGTGTTAGATAATGAAGCTCACTAGTAGGTCTTTGAAAATGATAAACAGATTGCACATTTCTTACATCAAGAAGCAAAGTTCTCCTCCCTCAACCAATAAAAAGTGTAGCATGAATATGGGGAGCATAATGTTCAATTAAGGTTTAATAAGCTTCCTAAAGGGTTCATCACCCTAGAAGGCCTATTTAATTAAGGGGACCATATGAGGAAGGATAAAGTAGTAATGTCAACTAATGAAGAGAAATATGAAAGAGTTCTTATCTTTGAAGACAAGCTCCTCAAGCTTGGAAAGGTAAACACTAAAGCTAAAAGGCATGCTTTCATAGAGATTTGTAAATAATATGTATACATTTTTTTGGCAATATAGTGACCTAAAGGTATTTGATCCTAATCTATCCCAACACAGAATAGAGCTAGATGCTAATAATAAGCCTGTTAGGCAGAAATAGAGACCTATAAATCCCAAGATTGAGGATCTCATGAGAAAAGAATTGACCAAGATTTTTGAATCCAGGATCATATTCCAAATCAAACACTCCTCATGGGTAGCTAATTCAGTACCTATCAAAAATAAGAGTGGGGAGATTAGAATATGTGTGGACTTCAAGGATCTTAATAGGGTCTTTTTGATAGACCATTACCCTCTACCACCCATATAGTAATTCTTACAAATAGTTGCTGGTTCAAAATTCTTCTCTCTTTTAGATGGATATTCATGTTATAACCAAGTTCTAGTGAGAGAAGAGGACCAATACAAGACTTCATTCACCACCAAGTGGGGGACATTTGCTTATTAGAAGATGCCTTTTGGATTATCTAATGTTGGGAAAACCTTTCAAAGAGTGATGGACATGGCATTCCAAGGACTGCTAAATCAAATGGTGCTAGTATACTTGGATGACATTATAGTCTTCTCTAAGAATGCTAGTGAGCACATAGACCATCTGAGGCTGATATTACAGAGATGAAAATAGTATGGGATCTCTTTAAATCCCCAAAAATGTGTGTTTTCTGTGCATGAAGAAAAATTATTGGGTCATATTGTTTTAAAAGAGGGATTATCTATTGACCCTGATAGAGTAAGTATTATCTTATCCTTATCCTTTCTAAAGAATAAAAAGGGGATCCATAACTTCCTTGAGAAGATCAACATTGTGAGAAGGTTCATACCTGGTTTTATAAACCTGGTCAGGCCTATAACTACCATGCTAAAGAAAATACAAGTGCTTGCTTGGTCTAATGAAGGTAAGATAGCTTTTGAATCCATTAAGCAGGCCATTGCCCAAGCACCCTCACTCTTAAATCTTTATTTCTCCAAAGACTTCATCTTGTACACCTTTGCTAACATTGACAACATATAAGCTATGTTGATACTAAAGACTAATGAAGCAATGAAGCATCCAATTGCCATTTTTAGTCAAGGGCAGAAGGATATGAGGTGAGGTACACTTTCATTAAGAAGTAAGTTCTTGTAGCCTTGAGAAGCCTCAAGAAGTTTAGGCCCAGGATCTCCAATATTAGGATCCATCTTATGGTGTCTCATCATGGAATTAGGGATTTCCTCCTTAACAAAGATTTGAATGAGCAGAGAGCAAGCTAGATCACAAAGTTCATGGAATATGATGTAGTTATCAAGGTCACCAAGTTGGTCATGGGTAAGGTCTTATGTGAACACATGGTGAATGACCTCCAAGAACATAAGGAATTTATTTTGATGACCAAAGACAACTCACACGTAGGTGCACCTTTACTTCAAAAGAGCTAGATTTAAGATATGGCTCACTTGTTGGCAATAGGAGAATGCCCCCAAGGTTTGGATAGAGCCAAAAGAAGGTATTTTAGAATTAAATCTGTACCTTATGCATTAGTTGATGGCATTAATTTTAGAAAGGACCTCAATGGGGTACTTCTTAGGTGCATAGATGATGACCAGGTAACCAAACTCTTGGAGCAGTTCCATGATGGTTTTGTAGGAGGTCATTTTGCACCCAAAAACATCACAATAAAGGTAATGAGGGATAGTTATTAATATCCCAATATTTTTATGGATGCTCATGCATGGATTAGAAAGTGCTAGATGTGTGCCCTCTTTGCAAAGAAAGCAAAAGCTAGCAACCCTTCCACTCAATCTTATTCAGGTGGAGCAACCCTTCATGAAATGGGCTTTAGAATTCATAGGGATGATCAATCCACCATCAAGTACATGGCATAAATGGGTGCTCATTTCAACTGACTACTTCACCAGGTGGGTAGAATCCATTGCTTTGAAGGAGGCTAGTGAAGGTGCAGTCTTGGATTTCTATGACAGTCTTATAACTAGGTTTGGTGTCCCAACCACCATAATTTATGATAATGGATTAAAATTTCTTGGTATGAAGACAAGTGAATGGGATCTCAAGCTAGGCATCTACCTCAACACCTCTTCCAACTACTATCCTCAAGGAAATGGATTAGAAGAGTCCACAAATAAGAATTTGCTGAGGATCATTAGGAGGACCATGGAATAAAATTAGATAACATGACACACTAAGCTAAAGATAGCCTTATGGGATAATAGAGTGAATCCTAAAACTACCATTGGTAATTCTCCACATGTTTTTATGTATGGAAGGGAATCTAAATTGCCTATTTCCTTTGATATGCCTGCATCAGAATTAGACCATCAACTTGAATTGATGGAGGATGAGCCCATGAATGTGAGGATGGTAGAACTCATGGAGCTAGAAGAAACTAGGGACCTTGCTATGAAAACTTTGGAATCACATCAAGATCAAGCCAAAAAGGCCTTTGACAAAAGAGCTATAGCAAGGAGCTTAAATTAAGGAGACCTAGTCCTCAAATGGGACTCATATAAGGCCAAACCAGGCAACCACACCAAGTTTGATAGCTTGTAGAGTGGTCCTTATTTGATCCATGGATGTAAGGAACATAATGCTTTCTAGATTACCTAATTAGATGGAGAAGTATTATCCATACCAGTCAATGACATTCATTTGAATCATTATTATTGAATAACATTATACCCATTGTAACATATTATACATGTTAGAATAGTTTTATGCTTTCCTCTAATTGCCTTGTGCACTTTTGTTTTTTGTTTTATTGTTTACTTTTCCAAAGTGCCTCAGGCATTTTGTTGTGTTTTATTTCTTTTGATCCTTGTTGCTTCAAAAGAGGTTCAGCTCAATTGCAAAAGCTAATGACTCCATGCCCAATAGAATAGATAAGACAAATGGTCTAGGTTCTCAAAGCATAACATGCATGCTTCCCTATGAGTCACAAAAGATGTTGGCCATTTTTTGGCCCACTTAAGAAGCTCTTGCATGGTTTGATGAAGCATATAGGCTCTCATGTGTTTTAAACATTTGGATCATTGAATATATTTTAGAGACCCTATGGGGTATCAAAAGTGCTTGGAATAAGTGTATAAATGCAAGGGATCCATCTAGTTCTTCATTGAATTCACCTTTACATTTTGGATCTAGTGGCAAAATGTACAAGTAGGTAGTTTGTTGATGCCAGATATCACATGTGTGGGTGACTCAAGAAGAATTAGTCATATGGGTTTGTTCAATTTTATGCCAAGATCATATGTGCTAAATATTGGGTCATCCAGTCAAGTACATCCAAAGATATGAAGGTCCAAAGTTGACCTTTCAGCAAAATTCTACATGTTTTCCTATAGCCATTTTTTAGGAAGTTCCAACAGAGTCAAGTGAGAATATTTACAAAGACATATCTCACACATGTGTAAGTTATAGGGGAAATTAGTCACATGGGTTTGTTCATTTTGGACCCTAGTTATTACATGCCAAATCCCAAGTCCTCTACCAAAGTACAAATGAAGTTATGCATGTACAAAGTTGGCTCTTCAGTCAGATTTCATTAAGTCTACCATACTTAGCCAAATGAGCTCGACCATCTTCGGGACATCACAATAGATCAGATGTAAACCAACCATCTTGAGAATCATATATATTTGCTTTGGAAGTTCTCAAGACTAATAGATTAAATGGTTTTGTCCTTTTTGACCTTAGGAACATCCCCTGAAAGTTCGAGGCCTCCATGACTTTTACTCTTCAAGTTATAAGATTTAAAAATGGATCTACAACTTAACATATTCACACCAACATCAAATTAAGGTTCGAGAAAAAATCTATTACTGCTTAAATTTGATGATTTGTAGGATGTCAATCATGTTCTGTAAGACATCGAATGACGACCGATAGGATCTCAACTTTTAAGACAAAGTAAGATAAATCCTATTGAGTTTTAATTTGATGATCATGTGACCATCAATAATAGTCATGCGAATGTCATTTGATGAGAGTGAGGATGTCAATTATAGGGGCATAAACTAGTCATTAGCTTTCAAATAGTAGGTCTTAGTAGATCAACAAGTGTCATTTGATTGATCATGGTCAAAGAGTCAACGAATCTCAAGGGTGAATATGTGCATGAAAAGTATTAAGGACACATTCTATGGGTAGAATATCAATGATGCAGGATGTTTGTAAAGATTGAAATCAATGAAGCGAGTTGAGTCAACATGTCAATGAGTCGAGTTAGATTTTGATAACCAATCAAATTAAAAATGAGCCCAGGATTCTCGATAGAGGTTGTGAAGATATTTTTGACCATGAAACTTAGGGTTTTGCAAGGTCTTCTCGATGCTATTAGAGCTAGTTCAAACAATATGAGTGGTCCATATGATGCAGTAAGATATTAATAACATAGATGAATCACTATTAAGGTTAAATATAGACATCTAGTTCATATTTTTGCTTAGATAGGGTTGTTTTTGTAGTAGTGTTCTCTATTTTAAGGAGGATCTGTGTATGCATATATGGTTTTTTGGTTCTTATAGAGAAAAGATGGGTCTTTTAGACCTATTATAATACATAAAAGTGCTATATAGTCTATAGGTCTGTACTAATATGAAAACTATAGGAAAACCAATAAGCTTAAATTGGTTTTCCACCTATAGATAGACCTATGATCCAAACATGAAGATAAATCAAAGATATGATTAATGAAAAGGATTTTCATCCTTTGGCATGAACATATTCTTGACAAACAACCACCCAAAAGGCACTGAGCCATGATCTAGTCAAATCCTTGAGTGTGATATTTTGTCTTCAAATGAGAGATGGTGTGAAAGGTTAAAGAAAAGGTCTAGTATTGGGAACTACAGCTAGGAACATTCAATGCATCCTCGAAACCTTTGGGGACCTTCTCACTCAATAAGACACAAGTAGTGTTATGATTGATAAAAATGGTAGCAATGTTTCCATTGGCTAAGGAACAAAAGGTGGTGGCTTAGGTTTTTTTAATGATGTAAAACAAGTGTTTTTTTTTTGATAGCATGCTTACACATCCTTTCTTTCTATCTCTCTTCTTCTATATATCCTGGTCTCATTCCCATTGAGGGGGTTATTAGATTTTAGAATTTAGCATTTCCTTTTATAAGACAAGGATACTCATTGAGACTATTGTAAAAGTGTGCTTGTTTGGTAAGGTTAAACCCTATTAGAATATTGTAAAAATTGCCTTAAAGTAATATGATCAACTCTTTGCCTGTTTCTTATCTTTAATTAGTGTTTAGCATGCTTGTATATGGTAAATTTGTGAAGGAGATTCTTCCTAGTTTGTTGTCCTTCTGCTTGCCTCTTTGAAGGTTTTTTCAAGCTAACTTGTAGGTCTAGATTAGTGTTCTATTTGGAACCTCTTCCATGAAATATTTATTCAATTAGTGAGATTGTGAGATTGAGTAAGCCATAGTTGTCTTTTGCTGATCCCGTGCATTTTTCAAGCTTATATGAGTGTCCATTTAACTTTGGTGCATCACCCTTTTAGATTTCTTAGAATCCCTTAACCATATTTTTAACCCTTTTCCCTATGAAGCATTAATTTAGTGTTAGTATTAAGTGAGCATCAAGAGGATGCTAACCTTCTTCAAAGGTTTAACCCCAACATAGGTTACCCACACCCTGGGGTTGTCCCAATATTATATCTTAGTTGGAGAGAACCTAAAGAACCCTCTCCAAGGGTGAAAATTAAACCTATAATAGTGCCACTAACCTACATTAACATTATTAGTAAAAAAAATTAAATAGAAATAAACACATAATAATAAAATAATTGAAAATTAAAATACATTAAATCAAATAAGTTAACTATATTAAATTGAAACACAAGATAAACTTACCAATTCAATCTAACATACCTTTAGTATTAGCCCTATTTGAAAGTTTTTTAAGAATTGCTTCATGGTCAGATTCACGTATTTTCCACAAAATTCTATTGTGAGGATTTTTATGATATCTGATCATTTGAATATTTGTAGCAATAACCAAATTTGAATAATGAAACACCATCACGTGTGTTTCCAAGTCCTCAAATAACAACTGTTTTATTTTTTTATGATAGTACCTCTGAATATAGGTTCTTGTAACCACTAAAAATCAAGTGGGATAAATTTTATCTTCTCCATCCATAACATTTGTGGTTAATTTTATTTTAGCCTTTACACAACGACATAAGTAGTAGTTTGTTCCATCATCATTGTACTCAGGTACAATGACTGCAAAAACATACCCTACTTTTAAAGTATAATCAAATTGTTAGCATATCTAGGAAAAAATAAAGATATCACTAATATCTAACTAAATTTATATATTTAATTAAATAATAAATTGTACCTAGTTACGCAAGATCTGAGATGTGGTCAAAGTCAAATCATGATGCCATTTCATGATCTATCAATTGTTGGAATGAATAGCTACTCTCTACAGGTAATATGAGTCTACAATACCATTCGTCAACCCATTATTTTGACTCACATTAATTCCAATTAAATTCCATACATGAAGAATAAAAACATGCCATATCCCCAGTATAAATAGTCTATGAACTTGAATTTGAGCTTTGAATCGAGTGGAAAACACTCATACAGGTATTGTACTATAATATTCATACATTACCTTGTGTTTTTCCTCCCTTAACTAAAAGAATCTTTACACATGAGATTATTTATCTGATCCATGATAAATATTTTCATTACACCAAGTCATAATACTTACAACATCGATCAAATTAGCACCATCATTGTGCTTTACCTTCTCTCTTTTAAGGGATCTTTTTACAAATGCACCTACACCATCATGTTCCCCTTTTCCATGCCCAGCCTCAAAGAAACTCCAAAAATGTTGAACACCATTATTATTATGCATTTTTCTTAACCGGTAAAATGAGAATTCTTAAACTGCCTTATATAATTGTCTGACCAAATGTAGTGCGTATCAAACATGATTTCTCATGCATTCATATTTATATAAAATATCTCAAAATAACCTTGGAAAAACTCTAGAGAATGTGATTTGTCATCGGTCATATAAAATTTTTACTTCCTTAAAATCTTTCTGTTGTCATCTTTGCTATTAGGTGCATGTCTGAATGTAATATGAATGAAAATTTTAACTTGAATTGAATTATAGTATTGGGATTGAACCTCATTATGTGGTTGTATTGTGTAGTTCTTAGAAAAGTCTACAACTAAAACAATGGTGCCAATTGAGAAGTTGTCCTTACATACCTTGAATTGATTATATAACCATTTTGATTTGTGTGTGTGTCTTGGATATTGGTAGTTAATATTCTTCTTAAATTAAAATATGAAATCAAATAAATTTTTTTGGTCATAATCAACTCACATCTTGATGACTCTTTTCCATATTATAACACATACTTTATAGATTTGTACTTATTATAATCAACTAGTTACTTTCCAAATTTATGTGAAATTTATTCATGTATACAACTTGTCAAATTTGATAGACCACCATAACTGTTACATGTTCCATCTAAACATTATTTAGAAAAAAAAAATAGTCCTTCAATTCTTTGACATAAAAGACTTTGGATTAATTCTCTTAATGTCTTAGGTGGGGAAGACACCATGCATTGCTATAAAATCTCATCAGTATGTAAAATACATCATATATGATGAAAAACATCAAAATGCATAGTAAATTCATTATGTACCCGACAACAACATGTGGTGTATGCTTGGTTGATTTTAAAATAGAAAGGATTGCACATCCTAAATGTCCTTTGGCTAATTATCAATTAGCCATTGAATTTTTCAATAAACTTATTATAAAATTATGTTTGGGTCATGTCTAAGAGATGTTTTGCATGTTGCTCACGATTTTTTGAGTTTTTTAATTCTTTTAACAACATATTTTACATTAGATGAGACCCTTGTGTTGTCATGCCAATTTTTTTAATCAAATGTCTTGTTCCTTAAACTAATACCTTATCTTTTTGTGGAGTCTACCACTAAATGCCCAACAATTTATGAGTGAAAGGTCATCAAGCCTTGTTCTTCTTTTTATGGAATTTATTAGAGTTATTATATTTGAGTTCAAGGATTTACTTATTTCAATAAGAATTTGAGCTTAAAATGTTGACTTAATCACTATAGACTCCATTATTATTCATCTTTCCACATTACTATCTTTTTTCTAACTTTTATTGTCTATTGCCTTAAATGCATTAAATAGATTCTTTACTATTTTACTATTTATTCCCTCCATGTTGAATGTTCTTAACCCTAAATTATGCATCATAGGGCACAATTTTTGCATTTTCATTAATTAAACAAATAGTTAAAATTGTTTTATACGGGTTTTATTTTCAAATGCATAGTCCCATACACGTTAAACATGACATTGAACTGATCTTTTCAAAATTTTACCTTCCATAGGTTCTATTATTTTATCATTTATTTCAACCAAATACCTTGGTGTTTATCTTATTATCCTTGGAGGTGTAGGTGTAGGAGTTATATTTTGTATTAAATTGGGTGGCATTACCACTTCAACCATAGTAGGGATAGTAGAGGGGTGACTATCCACATTAGATCCTACATGTGAATTGAATTTGTCTTCATTAGGAAACACATGATTTGAGGTTATTACTTGATGTTGATTATCATCATACTCAAAAGATTCATTATAAATGTATGTTTCATTATATTATGTTTGTCTATATGTTTCATCACTCATTATAAATTTATTACTTACATGCTCTAAATTTGAAATTTCATTATGCAACAAAGATTGACTGAGTTCTCTTATCTCATCTAAAGACATATCTAAACTAAATTATATAGATTTGGGCATGTTATTTTCATTTGAAATATTATTTGGTGTGGAGGGAGCACCTTCACCTTGCCTAGAAGCCATTATGGATGTTCTCTTATCTACTTGTCTTTTTCTTTCTTTTTCTCTCTTCTCTTCAATTTCCTCATTTATTAGCTCTTTGATTGGTCTTTTGTGATGACGACTTCCCAATCCCATTATTTATATTTACCAAAATAAGATAATTGTATATTTAAACTTGAAGAATTTTTAGTGATTCAAACAAAGTGAATGGAGAATTTACCAAATTCATTTAGTTACAACAAAAAAAACTTTTTTATAGTTTGCAAAGAACAAAACAAATGAGAAAATTTTGTGAGAAAGCCAAGAGAAATTCATGAATCATAAAGGGAATGTGTGCTTTTAAAATCATGCACATCCTTTTTGATCCATGAAAACATGGGTAAAAATAATTAATATGGTAAAAAGTTAGTTTGAAAAGGGCATACGATCTTATAATTTTACACATTTTTCTTTGCCACTTCAAAATTGCTTCAGTTTTAGGCATGGGGGGTCCCTAACCTAGTCTAAACCTTGTCATGAACTAGCCAATTTGATTTCTAAGAAATTTAGGGTTTTCTAAATCTTTGTCGACACATTTGATTAAGCAGATTTTATTATTTAAAAAAAACATAATATAGGTTTGTAGAGGGGAAAGTGTAGTTTATTTTTTTTTTAATGTTAGAATATTATTTATAATTATTACTTAATTTATACATAACATACCTCATTATGGACTGTATACATATTGCCACAAATTCTCTTATAACTTTCTGAATATTAATCAAATATTTATAAAACCTATATCTCAACAATCTGCACATTGTTAGTGATGCTTAAAAAAAATCATGAAGTTAATGTCAAAAATTTGTGTTCGTATACTTACAATTTCAATTTTATAGTTGTCTTTATTGGTAAAAATTAGAGTTTACACAATATAATAAACACCAATAGAATATAGACATAGTTTGATAATATAATTCTCACACATTGTGTATTGTATTCAAAGCATTACAAGGCACTTATATAGGTAGTGCAAAACCTATATATAAAGATTCCAAGATCCCTATAAACTCTCAACTACACAACCAACTATATCAAAGCACCTATATAATATTGTTATTATTCATAATAATAATACACCACATAAACACCTATTAACATAATATTGTTTAACTAATAATATTTATGTTATTAAAAATTTAATAATTTGAACACACTTTAACATTCACCCCCTTATGAAAATTATTAACCCCTAGTCTACACCCTCTTAATGTGAACATGGGGAAAACATCAATCCCATATTTGCACCTGTACCCATGATTCAATTATTTTCATAGGACAATCACAAATCTTACTAATGGTTTTACATATGACTTACCAACAACCAAAATAGGATGGTTTTCAAGTTGATTACCAACAACCACAAACAAATGGTTTTACAAGTGGCTTACCATAAACCACGTCATGATGTGCAGTACATTTACTAGCTCTCTTCACTATCACATTTATAGAGAAGTTATAGAGGAATTTTTAGTTCACTTATTAAAAAATTGAATAGGTATACAACATCTTTTTTTACTCACACAAACCTAAAATCAAACACATAATTAGAAAACAAATACACCACTAAAGTAGAAGTGACCCCATCGCTAGTGGCTAATGAAAGGCATATAAAGCCTCTTACCTCCATTTTCTCTATCCTCCAGTACCTGCTACTTAGCCAATATGTTAATGAAGCTCATGTCATTTTTGATTAAAAAACTCCCCCACACACATAACTGATATTTTTGACTCAAGATGCCAAGTTAACCTGAAAATGCATCCTTTTACAATCAATTTTTAATTTTTTATAATTTTTGACAATGGACCCAAAAAAGGCTTCAACACTACATTCTTTAACAAAAATGACTAACTTTAATGACTTTGACACTTTGAATTTTTTTGAAAAATTTAAAATTATGACACAAACTATAACCAATATATAACTTGATACGACACTTTTGATACCAACTTTATATAATAAGAACTATTTTTTACAACACTTGATTGAATGTAAATAACTTGACTCTTATTTAAGAAACTACTAACTAAAAAATACATTTGACCAATGACTCAAGACGTATGATATGAATTTGATGAGAATGGTCTACATAACTTATGCCAAAATGGACTATTTAAACATATAAAACACACTTAACAAAAACTAAATTTATATGAACTTGTAAAAATGACAATACTATGAATATTACAAACTTTGAATAAACTCAAAATGAATATAATACCCAACTCATAGGAAAATTTAATTACACTTTCACGTAGACTTGACGAGACTACATGGAGAATACAACTTTGACAGTTGTACATGTTTAAGCATAATGCAAGCCAATGAGAATGTGAAGTATATCCAAATGATGCACAATGCAGATGGATTTAGCCACATGAAAATGGCTGAAGATCAACGTGAGAAGTTAAAGTAGCCATAGGTATGAGTGATATTATGCACTAGTTTGATTGTGCTAAATAGATTTATTTCAAGGAGTGGCAAATATAAAAGATCCAATTTGAGGTAGATAGAAAAACATGTTTCAATCTAGATCTGAGGCAGATGACTGTATTGGTGACTTGATACACTTTGATATATTAACAGTGAGTATTTTTGACTAAATGATTGCAAAGATACTATAGAGATATAGAAACTCCTTAGGATCACACGTAATAAGGATGGAAAGGTACACACATAGGAGATGTTGATAATAAACCTCAGATTTGAGTGCTCTATTTAAAATTCCTCTAAATAATAAACACACGTTAGATACATGTTTGTGAAAGATTGAATGAAATTCTAACTTAGTAGACAATGAATCTTCAATCACTGATGTTGAATGATCCTTGATCGAATATGTAAATAAATAATAGTATTCCAAACTTGTTGGGGATCAACCAACAAACTTGATTACTATGCGTAAGCAACTAAACATGAAATTAAACTAGAATTGAAAGTAAATTGAATCAGAAACAACAAAGAATAAGAGATACAAGAAACCACCCTAAAAATTTGTATTAAACTCTTCCAGAAGGAAATACAATGAAAAAATCAAACTTTCTTCTCACACCTCTCAGATGTACAGATCTCTTTCTCTCAAGAGTTCTCTCTCTCAATTACAACCAACTCTAACACTTGGATTGATTCACATATATAATTCTTATACTGTCTACTTCTACAATAAGCTATGAAGAATTATCCCTATTATATAGAATTAGGGATCATGAGCTATGCAATATCAACCATCAGATATACCTCTTAATCTAAGGGCTCAAAATAGTCCTACTAAAGATAGAGATGCAGACTTAAGACTAACACTTAATCTTATCATGCAAACATTTTGTTCATCCACAAAAATAGACTTTCTGGACGCACAGGTGACCGATGTCAGTCCTTGCCTATTTGCAAATGACCAACGTCGGTTGATCCATAACCGACGCTGGCATCTCCCAGTCACCCCCTAACTGACGTCGATCACTCCTGACTGACGTCGGTGACTGTGTAACTCCAGCAACCTAAAATTTACTAATTTGGTGAAGCTTTTAGCTCAACTCAATAATCTCCCACTTGGAGATAAACAGCTGCACCAGTACCTATACAACAACATCTTTTAGCTTCTCCATCTTCAAGCTCAATCTTGAAAACCAACAAAAGTTGAATGAAGATTTAACTTCTCCTTTGTTACTGGCTTGGTTAACATATCAGTAGGGTTCTTATCTGTATGGATCTTCTCTAGCTTCAACTCACCATCCTCCAATACCTATCTAATGAAGTGGTAGCTAAGCTGTATATGTTTGATTCTTGAATGAAAGGCTAAATTCTTAGCCAAATGAATTGCACTTTGACTATCACTGTATAATCTACAACTCTCTTGCTCCTTTCCTAGCTCTTCCATGAACCGTGTCATCCATATCATCTCTTTGCTAGCCTCTGTGACTACAATATATTTTTCCTCTGTAGTAGACAAGGCAACAACCTTCTGCAACTTTGAAATCCAGCTAACTGCCATTCCACCAATAGTGAAAACATATCCTGTGGTGCTTCTTCTACCATCCAAGTCACCTGCCATATCCGAATCTACATAACCATGTAGATAAGTGTTTGACCCTCCATAGCACAAATGCCTACTGCTAATCCCTCTCAGATATCTAAGAATCCACTGAACTGCTTTCCAGTGTTCCTTCCCTGAATTGGCCATATACTTGTTGACAACTCCCACTGCTTGGGCAATATCTAGTCTAGTACATACCATTGCATACATTAAGCTCCCAACTACAGAAGCATATAGAACTTTTCTCATGTAATCTACCTCATCATGTGAATTAGGACATTGTTCTTTATTCAGCTTGAAGTGTCCAGCCATATGTGTGCTTATCGGTTTTGCATCCTGCATATTGAACCGTTTCAACACCTTGTTCACATAATCCTCTTGAGACAAAATCAACCTGTAATTTTTTCTGTCTCTCTTAATACTCATGCCAAAGATTTTCTTTGCTACTCCCAAATGCTTCATGGCAAACGTGTGAGCTAATTTTACCTTAAGCTCAGAGATACCCTGCATGTGTGAACCTGCAACAAGCATATCATCTACATACAACAATAGGATAATATATCTACCATTATCCAATCTCTTAAAATAAACACAATGGTCAGATTGACATCTACTATAGCCATGCTCAGTCATAAACCTGTCAAACCTCAAATACCACTGTCTAGGAGCTTGCTTGAGACCATACAAGCTCTTCTTCAATCTGCACACAAGTTTCTCCTTACCTTTGACCTCATATCCTTCTCACTGATCCATATATATTTCGTCATCCAAATCTCCATGAAGAAACACTGTCTTAACATCAAGCTGCTCAAGATGCAAATCCTCAATAGCAACTAAAGACAATACAGTCTGAATAGAAGTCATTTTTACTATATGAGAAAAAATTTCACCCAAATCAATACCTAGTTTCTATGCAAATCCTTTCACTACCAACTTGGCCTTATATCTCATCTGTCCATTCTCACCTTCATTCAATTTGTAGATCCATCTATTTTTCAGTGCTCTCTTTCCAGCTGGTAACTCAACCAAATCCCACGTTTGGTTCTCTTTCAAGGAATCAATCTCCTCATTCATGCCTAGCTCCCATTGATTACTAGAATCTACCTGTATTACTTCATCAAAACTCTCTGGTTCTCCACCATCAGTGAGCAATAAGTAAAATAAATAAGGGGAATATCGAATTGGAGGTTTACTTACCCTTTTTGACCTCTTGATGGGCATCTGAGACTCATTCACAACACGCTGTCTACCCAAATTCTCTGACAGTTACTGACCTCGGTCATCTCTAGGCCTGTAACTGACCGACATCGATTCCACATGACCGACATCAGTCACTATCTGAGCGATGTCGGTTCTTGTATTGTCGACATCAGTTCCTTCCTGATCGACGTCGGTCTCTATGTTTTCCTATCTATGATTATTCTTTCTCGCAAGCTCATTTTGGATTGTCACCTCATCCAAATCATCATGGCCCTGCTCAGAATTCTTTAGCTTCTTGAGCTGATCACTATACATCACTTTTTCATTAAAAACAACATCACAGCTTCTGATTACTTTGTTAGTTCCTAGATTCCAAAATCAGAATCCAAAATCTCCAGAGCTATAACCAATAAAAGTGCACCTCATAGATTTAGCATCTAGCTTCTTTCTATTTTCCTTATCAATGTGCACAAAAGCTTTAGAACCAAAAACTCTAAGAAATAAAAGATCTACCTTTTTACCTATCCAATGGGCCTCTTCTAGAATTCCACCATCCAGAGCAGTAGAGGGTCCTCTATTAATCAGGTAAACTATGGCATCTACAGCTTCTGCCCAAAACTCTAAGGGCAAACCAGCATGCAACCTCATACACCATGCACACTTCATTATTGTTCCGTTCATCCTTTCAGCAACTCCATTTTGCTGAGCTGTCCTTGGAACCATCCTTTGCCTATGTATTCCATTCATATAATAATACCAGTTGAACTTATAGCTGTAGAACTCACCACCATTGTCAGATCTAAGGCACTTCAATCTCTTACCTATTTCATTCTCAACTAAAGCTTTCCAAATCTTAAAAGTGTCAAAAATATCAAATTTCTTCCTTATGCAATAAACCCATACCTTTCTTGTAGCATCATCAATGAAAGAAACAAAATACTGTGATCCTCCAATAGAAGCAACCTGAGCTGGTCCCCACACGTCTGTGTGAACAAGCTCCAACTTGTGCTTCTTCTTTGTTGACCCACTCTTGAGATTACTCACTCTCTTGTATTTCCCAAAAATACAGTGCTCACAAAAATCCAGATCTATGCTTTTCAAATCTGAAAGCTTACCTTTTGACTTAAGAATAGACATTCCCTTCTCACTCATGTGGCCAAGCCTGTGGTGCCACAACTTTGCATCTACATTTGAAGTAGATAATACAGAAGGAGAATTATTGGTAATACAATTACATAAATAGAGAGTACCTACTCTCTTACCTCTAACTAATACAAGTGCACCCTTGGTAACCTTCCAAGATTCAGCTGTGAGAGTTATTGTACAACCCTCATCCCCTAAATTTTTTGTAGAAATTAGATTCCTCTTCAGGCTAGGTACATGCATGACATCTTTCAACACCCATGTGTTGCCATTCTGCATTTTCAGCTGCACTTTTCCTTTGCTAATAATTTTACAAGGCTCATCACCCCCTAAATAAACTATTCCAAAATCTCCATGGACATAGTCACTGAAATATTCTCTATTTGGGGTTGCATGGAAAGAGGCACCAAAATCTAAAACCCAAGATTCTATATTATTATGTAAAGAGAAAATAAGAGCATCTTGTGCAACAATACCTGCAACTTTTGCTTCTTCTTTATCTTCATACTGATTGTCTTCTTTAGGTTTTGACCAGTAATCTTTTCTTACATGCCCTATCTTTCCACAATTCCAGCAGGTTATCTTCCTGCCATTTTTGGATTTGGATCTACCTCTCATCTTTGACCTAGACCTTGATCTCCTATGCTTTCTCTTCTCTTTTTGCCTTCCCCTACTTTCAAAACTTAAAGCGTTCATTGATGTTTCCTCTGTGCTTTTCCTGTGAATTTCTTCATTCAAGATTACACTAATAACATCATCTACTTTTAAAATATTTGAAGCAGATGCAGTATTACTAACTGCCATTACCAAACTATGCCAACTTTCAGGTAAAGAGCATAAGATTAATAGAGCCTTAATTTCATCATCAAACACTATTTTGACTGAATTTAATTGATTTACAATTCCATGGAAATCATTTAGATGATTAGATACATATCCACCTTCCTGTATTTGCAAATTAAATAACTGCTTCATAAGATATACCTTATTTGAAGCTGAAGGTTTTTCATATAAATTTGCTAAAGTAGTCATTAACTCTATCATTGACTTTTCCTGTGATAAATTAGATATCACAGTAGATGCCAGACTCAATCTTATAGATCCAAGAGCCTTTCTATCAAGAACTTCCCATTCTTCATCTTCCATGTCTGTGGGATTCTTTGCAGCTCCACCTAACGGTAAGTATAGATCTTTCTGATACAGATAATCTTCTATCTGTATTCTCCAAAATTGGTAATTCTTGCCATTAAACTTCTCCATTTTAAGTTTACTTTCTTCTGCCATTGCTTACTCCCACTCAAACAAAAACCCCTGTGAGTAACCTATAATCAACACACACTAAACAGATCTAAACCGCCTATTAGTGAACCAAAGCTCTGATACCACTTGTTGGGGATCAACTAACAAACTTAATTACTATGTGTAAGCAACTAAACACGAAATTAAACCAGAATTGAAAGTAACTAGAATCAGAAACAACAAAGAATAAGAGATACAAGAAACCACCCTAAAAACTTGTATTAAACTCTTCCAGAAGGAAATACAATGAATAAAATCACACTTTCTTCTCACACCTCTCAAATGTACAGATCTCTTTTCCTCAAGAGTTCTCTCTCTCAATTACAACCAACTCCAACACTTGGATTGATTCACATATACAATTCTTGTACTGTCTAATTCTACAATAAGTTATGCAAAATTATCCCTATTATATAAAATTAGGGATCATGAGCTATGCAATATCAACCATCAGATATACCTCTTAATATAAGGGCTCAAAACAGTCCTACTAAAGATAGAGATGCAGACTTAAGACTAACACTTAATCTTATCATGCAAATATTCTGTTCATCCATGAAAATAGACTTTCTGGACGCACAGGTGACCGACGTCGGTCCTTGCCTGTCTGCACATGACCGACGTCGACCGATCCATAACCAACACCAACATCTCCCAGTCGCCCCCTGACTAACGTCGGTCACTTCTGACCGACGCCGATGACTGTGTAACTCCAACAACCTACAATTTACTCATTTGGTGAAGCTTTTAGCTCCACAACTCAACAAAACTAATTTCTCAAAGTTCAAAGTATAGGCTCGTAAAAAGAACATGTGAAATCTATAAAAAAACTAACCTAAAATTTTGTAATGAGAATAAATTTTCATAAATTAAAGCAACAAAATATAAAGTTGCTCATAACCATTTTATTCTCCCATCAAAGAATCCCGCTTTGATACCAAATATTGGTAAAAATTAAAATTTACACAATAGAATAAAAACCAACAAAAGATAGACATAGTTTGATAATATAATTCTCACACACTATGTATTGTATTCAAAGCATTACAAGACACTTATATAGAAAGTGCAAAACCTATATATGGGTATCTTGAGATCCCTATAAACTCTCAACTACATAACCAACTAACTATATCAAAGCACCCATATATTATTATTATTATTATTATTATTATTCATAACAATAATACACCATACAAACACCTATTAACATAATATTATTTAATTAACAATATTTATGTTATTACAAACTTAATAATTTGAACACACCTTAACAGTCTTGACTTGTAAAATTAGTTAAAAATTATATATATAATAAAAAAATTAATTAAAAAATATTCTGAATAATCTTTGACAATTCACCTATCTATAAATTAGGTTTCATATGAAAATTCATTTGTTTACTAAAAAAAGTGTGTTTTTACACATACAATCTCCTTATATTTTCACAAAAAATGACCAACCTAGTGTCATAGATTCATCTATTTCACACACTTTTATCATATAGGTATTGAAAAAAAATTATATATTTAGAAAATACATTCAAGATTTCTCAATTCATGTTCTTATGTCATTGTCAAATTCTTTTTTAAAGTGTCTCTAACATTCTCTCCAAGTTTAACTATTGTTATTTTAAGGGAAAAAATGTCGCTTATACCCCCCCTTTTGTCCCCCATTATCCTGCATCTACCCTACATGAGTTGTTAGATAACAATTTTATTAGAGAGAGTCTAAATCCATGTGATATACCATCAATCTTAACTCCTAAAAAGGGTGAATAATGGAGAATATGTACATAATCTAGAGCCATCAACAAGATAACCATCAAGTACAAGTTTCCCTTAATAAGAATGGATGATATAATGGATTGTTTGAGTGGAGCAAAATATTTATTAAATATATATTTGAAGAGTGGTCACCATCAAATTAGAATTAGAGTTTGATGAGTGGAAAATATCCTTCAAGATTAATGATGGATTGTATGAGTGACTTGTTATGTCATTTGGTTTGACTAACACTCTTAGTACCATCATGAGACTAATGAATGAGGTGTTAATTCTTTTTACAAGTAAATTTTTTATTACTTGGATGATATTTTTATCTTCACCCAATAAAATGAGGAACACATTAAACATATTAGGATGGTGTTGAATAGACTACATGAAGAGAAATTATTGATTAAACTCAAAAAGTATAGTTTCAAGCAAATTAAGTTGATTTACTTATGATTTGTCATTACCAAGGATGGTTTGAAAATAGACCAAGAAAATGCCGAGTGTGGAACCCTTTGGGACTATCACATGACCATGGTGGCACGTTTTGGGGGCTTAGAGAGCTCCAAGGGTGCGGGGAATGCATTTCTCATGTACTCCGCATGTAAATGGAATATTATTAAATGTTTATTTAATAATTTCCATGTGACTTCCTCATTTATTGGAAGTGGATTGATTTCCTTATTTTTAGGAAATTAATTATTATATTTATTTATTTCCATGTGACTTATTTTTTTATTGGAAGTGGAATTGATTTCCTTGTTTTTGGGGATATTGGTTGTTCATTAAAAATGTAATGCCTTCCTTGTTTCAAAGAGTTGGTTGTGATCACATGTTGTTGGAAAATGTGCCTTAAAAGGTGGAGACTTTATCTTTGGTGTGTTCCTTCTTGGATGGGCTTTTAGATGAGCTTGATGAGGTGGAACTGAGGTGTCCTTAGTGGATGATGCTTATCTTGGATAAGCATGGCATAATTTCTCCTTTTTTTTATGGATTTTCCTTCATTTGCTGTACATACAAGGTGTGGTGTGGCCTTTAGAGGTTGATGGTTTATTTATAGGGTGTGACTTTGAGGATCAAAGTCAAATTGTAGATGTGTTTACAAAGTACAAGTGTTTATTATATGGTATGGTTTAGCAGCTTGTGAGATACAATATTGTGCAAGTGCAGGTAAAAGTGCAACATTTATTTGTGCAACATTTTCTATAGGAGATTTTTCTATCTCTGTGAGAGTTCATTATAGTCTTGTGTTTTATTATAATTATATTGAGAACTTTCTTGGTGGATGTAGCCCACATTGGGTGAACCATGGTAGATCTGTGTCATGTGTGTTTGATTTTTGTTCTCTCCATTTTATGCTTTCATAATATCTATGATTTGAAGAATGTTTCCATGATGCATGCTATTGTATAAGTTAGACCTGATTGATAGTTATATTAAATCTGATTTAAAAGTTTTTTTAATTCTTAACAATTGGTATCAGAGTAATTGGTTGTGTTTTGCTAACATGGTAAATCACAGGAAGGCTATTAGCTTGAGTGGGAGCTATCGGAGAAGAGATCAGATTCAACGCTGAGAAGTTTGATGGTAAGCATTTTGATTTGTGAAAAATGTAGATAGAAGATTACCTATATCAGAAGGAGCTACATCTCCCCTTGGAGGGGAAAGTAAAATAACCTATAAATATGAGTGATGTAGATTGGTCATTACTTGATAAGAAGGCATTGGGAGCCATTCGATTATGATTTACATCTTCTATTGCATTTAATATTTCTAATGAGAAAACCAAAAAATATCTTATGGATAAACTTGGAAAGTTATATAATAAATCCTCTGCTTCTAATAAAAATTTTATTATGAAAATATTATTTAACATGAAAATGTCTAAGAATGGTTCAATTACAAATCATCTTAATGATTTTAATATAGTTGTAAGTATGCTCACTTTAGTTAGAATCAAGTTTGATGATGAAGTTAGAGCTTTTCTAATCTTATGTTCTTTTCTTGATAGTTGGGATAGTTTGGTTATGGCTGTGAGTAATGCAGTCCCTACCAAGGGAAGCTTAAATTTTGAGGATGTTGTAGGTGTGATTCTTAGTGAGGAAATGCAAAGAAAAATCACTAGTAAATCATCTTCAAGTAATGATTTATCTATTAATACTAGAGGGAAGCAAAAGGATAAGAGCAAAGACAACTGTGGAAAGTCAAAAGGTAGATCTAAGTCCAAATATAGATCTAAGATGATATACTGGCATTGTGAGAAGAGTGGACACTCAAAGAAGGATTGTTAGTCACTTTGGGATAAGAATGCTAACAAGAGGAAATGAAAGAGGTAAATGTGACAGCAGGTAAATCATGTCAAGATGCCTTAATTAATTTTATGGATAGTTCTTCTGAGTCTTGGGTATTAGATTCAAGGGCTTCTTTTCATGCCACCCCATATAGGCATTATTTTACTAATTATGTTCAAGAGAATCTAGGACATGTTTATTTTGGTGATGATTAACCATGTGATATAGTATGGAAAGGTTGTGTTTAGGTTAAAATGTAGAATGGGAACACATGGACCCTTAAGGATGTTAGACATGTGTCTATGTTTAGATAAAATTTGGTTTCGGTGGGGCAATTGGGTAGTGAGGGATGCTTAGTATTATTTACTATAGATTCTTGGAAAGTTACCAAAGATGCTCTTATGATCTTGAGAGGTAAGAAAGTTGGTACTTTATATTTGACTAGTAGTGTTGATTTTATTAATTTAATTGTTGCAGATGGATATGCAACTATGTGGCACTATAGGCTTGGTCATATGAGCCATAAGGGCATGCAAATCTTAAAAGATAAGTTACTTAGATTGAAAGATATATATCTAGACTTCTATGAAAATTGTGTGTATAGGAAATAGAAGCACGTTAAGTTCTTGAAGGTGGGACCCATAAAGAAAAATCATAAGTTAGAGTTGGTGGGCTCAGATGTATGGGGAACTCAGGTATCTTCTATTGGTGGATCTAATTATTATGTTACTTTGATTGATGATGCAACTAGAAAAGTTTGGATTTATTGCATTAAAAATAAATTTGATGTATTTAAAAATTTTAAGAAGTGGAAATCCTTGGTTGAGAATGAAACATGTCTCAAGTTGAAATGTCTTAGATCAAATAATGGAGGTGAGTATTGTAGTATTGTTATGTTTGATTATTATTCTAATAATGGACTACATAAGCAAATGATAGTTCCAAGAACTCCACAGTAGAATGGGGTTTCTGAAAGGATGAACAAAATAATAATGGAACAGGTTAGGAGGATGAGGTTACATGCAAGGTTGCCTTTACAATTTTGGGTAGAAGCAGTTAACATGATAGTATATCTGATAAATAGAGGACCTTCTATGCCTTTGGATGGAGGCATTCTTCAACAAGTTTGGTCTTGTAAGAATGTTTATTATTCTTTTCTTAGAATCTTTGGATGTGAAGCTTTTTATCTCATTAAGAAAGAGGATAAGCCCAAGTTAGAGGCTAAATCAAAGAAATGCACATTTGTTGGTTATGGTGAGGATGACTTTAGTTTCCATTTATGGAGTATTAAAGATAAAAAATATTTTGGTATAGAGATGTAGTCTTTAATGAAAAAGTCATGTATAAGAATCAATTGCAAGAACAAGAATATGAACAAAAAGAGTACATAATATTGGATGATATTATGGATGACAAAGTATCAAATGATTCAGTTCATGAACCTTCTACATAAAGACCCCAAACTCTTATGGTAAGAAGGTTCTTCTCCTTATTTGAATTATTTATTACTCACTGACAATGGATAACCAAAGTGTTATGAGGAAGAAATTCAGGTAGATGTCAAGTTGAAGTGGGATCAAGCCATGGATGAGAAGCATAGATCTCTCATGGAGAACCAAACATGAGATTTGGTAAGGCTACCCAAGGGAAAAATTACATTTCCAAATAAGTAGATCTTCAGAATAAAAGAAGAGGATTAAGGGAGAAAAAGGTATAAGGCCAGGATGGTGGTCAAGGGGTTTGCACAAAAATTAGGTATTGATTTTGACGAGATTTTCTCTCATTATTAGGATTGTTCTTGGTTTAGTTGCAGTTGAGGATTTACACTTAGAATATTTAGATGTGAAAAATAATTCTCTTCATGGTGATTTGGATGAAGAGTTGTATATGAAGCAACCACAGGGATATGAGGTCAAAGGGAAGGAGAACTATGTGTGTAGACTAAAGAAGAGCTTGTATGACTTGAAACAAGCTCCACGATTATGGTATAAGAAATTTGATTGTTTTATATTAGGACAAGAATATCAAAGGTGTCATTCTGACCATTACATATACATCAAATATTTTGATGATGGTTCCTTTATTATATTATGCTTGTATGTCAATGACATGTTAGTTGTAGGAAAGAACATACAACATATTCATATGCTCAAGAAATAGCTTAGTGACTCTTTTTCTATGAAGGATTTGGGTGATGCAAAGTAAATACTTCGTATGAGGATTTATTATGACAAGGAGAGAAAGCTGATCTTATCCCAATCAAAGTATGTGAAGAAAGTCTTGGAAAGGTTTAACATGTTGGATGTTAAATCTGTTAGTACTCCTTTGACAGGCCACTTTTGATGATCAAAGGAGCATTGTCCCAAGATGGAAGATGAAAAGCTTAAGATGTCCAAGGTACCTTACTCAACAATAGTTGGTAGCTTGATGTATGCCATGGTTTGTACTAAGTCAGATATTGCCTAAGCAGTTGGAGTTCTGAACAGGTATATGAATGATCTAGGTTATGAGCATTGGTAGGTAGTTAAATGGATTCTTTGATATTTAAGAGGAACCATGGATTTTGAATTATGCTATGGTGGATCAGATACAATTTTTCATGGTTATATAGACTTAGTTATGGTAGGGGATAATGATAGTAGGATAAGTATTATTGGATATGTATTTACTATTGGAGATACAGTGGTTAGTTGGATTTCCAAGATAGAGAAGGTTATGGCTTTGTTAACCACAGAGGCAGAGTATGTTGCTACCATAGAGGCTACCAAGGAGATGATTTAGTTACAAGAGTTATTTCAAGAGTTGGGGCATGAGTAGGAAGTTGGGAGACTACACAGTGATAGTTAGAGTGTTATTCATTTGGAAAAGAACTCCACTTTCCACTCAAGGATGAAACACATTTAGTTACGTTATCACTTCATCATAACAACTTTGGAGGAGAACTTGGTGAAGCTAGATAAGATTCATACTAGCCATAATTCTATAGATATGATGACCAAGGTGATCACATTGGACAAGTTGAGACTATGTTCAGATTTGGATGGCCTTAGTGGTCATGGATCAGTGATAGATTTTGTTCAGGAGAAACAGTCTTCAAGTGGGAGATTGTTGAGTTTGGGTCCCTTTGGGTCTATCACATGACCATGGTGGCACGTTTTGGGGGCTTAGAAAGCTCCAATGGTGTGGGAAACACATTTCTCATGTACTCCACATATGAATGGGATACTATTAAGTGTTTATTTAATAATGTCCATGCGAATTCCTCATTTATTGGAAGTGGGATTGATTTCCTTATTTTTAGGGATATTGATTATTCATTAGAAAATGTAATGCCTTCCTTGTTTCAAGGAGTTGGTTGTGATCACATGTATTTGGAGAATGTGCCTTAAAAGGTGGAGACTCTATCTTTGGCATGTTCCTTCTTGGGTGGGCTTTTGGATGAGCTTGATGAGATGGAACTAAGGTGTTATTAGTGGATGATACTTATCTTGGATAAGCATGTTGCAATTTCTTCTCTTTTTATTGATTTTGCTTCATTTTATATATATACAAGGTGTGGTGTGGCCTTTAGAGGTTGATGGTTTGTTTATAGGGTATGGTTTTGAGAATCAGAGTCAAAGTGTAGATATTTTTGTAAAATGCAATTGTTTATTGCAAGGTGTGATTTAAGATGGTGTAAGATATAGTATTGTGCAAGTGCAGGTGAACGTGTAACATTTATTTGTGTAACATTTTCTATAAAAGATTTTTCTATCTCTATGAGAGTTTACTATAGTCTTGTGTTTGATTACAGTTATATTGAGAACTTTTTTGGTGGATATAACCCACATTAGGTGAACCATGGTAGATCTGTGTCATGTGTGTTTGATTCTTGTTATCTCTATTTTATGCTTTCATAATATCTATGATTTGAGGAATGTTTCTATGATGTATGCTATCACATAAGTTAGATCTGATTTATGGTTATATTAAATCTAATTTAAAAGTTTTCTTAATTCCTAACATAATAGGTAAGAGAAATAGTAAATTGACCTATTCCAAGAGTGTTTTTGAGGTAAGAAGTTTTCATGGATTAACTAGTTTCTATGAAAATTTCATTAGAAAGTTTAGTGGTATTTGTGCACCTATTGTTGAAACTATAAAAGGTGACAAGATTAAATTTCATTGGAATAAATCATCTAAGAAGAACTTTTAAGTTTTGAATTAAAATATAATTGAGTTTCCTATCTTAGCTTTACCTGACTTTAACAAACTCTTTCAAGTTGAATGCGATGGTAGTGGGTTAGCTATTAGATCTATTCTGAGTCAAGAAGGAAGGCGTATTGCATAATTTAGTGAAGATCTAAATGAAGTTAAGATTAAGTATTCAATCTATGATCAATAATTCCATGCCATCATCCAAGCAATCAAGAAATGGAGGCACTACTTTTTGCCTAAGGAGTTTGTGACTTATATAGACAATCATGATTTGCAATTCATCAATAGTCAAACTAAGCTGATTCAAAGATGTGAAATGGATAAAATTCTTAAAAAACTCATTTTTTTCTCAAACATAAGAGTGGGAAGTCCAATAAGGTAGCTGATGCATTGAGTAGGAGTATGATCATACATGAGTCTCAAGTGAGTAGTTTCAGATTCAAGTCATTAAAGGAGTTATATAAAGAAGATGTAGATTTCAAGGAAGTGTATGAGGCTTATAGGAATCCAAAAGGAATGGATAGGAGTCAATGGATGGACTACATGATTAAATAATGATTGGTATCCAAAAGAAAACAAATATGCATACCTAAGGGGTCTATGAGAGATAATTTGTCAAAAGAAAAGCATAGTGATAACTTAGCAAGACATTTTGGACAAATAAAGACCTTTTATCAATTGAATGCATATTGTTATTGAAAAATAATGCAAGTTGATGTCAATATTTTTTGAAAAAGTGTAGGATTTGTCAACATGCCAAAGGAAAGAGTCAAAATGCAAGTCTATATTAGCCACTAGCTATTCTAAGCAGGCCATGGGATGCAATCAATATGAATTTTATATTAGGATTGCCAAGGACACAATCAGGTAATGATTCCATTTTTATTATTGTTGATATATTTTCAAAAATAAAATATTTCATAGCATGTAAGTAGGCAAGTGATGCTACCAATATTACTAATTTTTCTTAAAATAAGTGGTAAGGTTACATGAAATTCCTACAAGCATTATTATAATAAGGACACAAAGTTTGTTGAAATTTTTTGGAGAACACATTGGAAGAAGCTGGGAACCACATTGAGTTTCAGTTCAACCTACCATCCCCAAATTAATGGTCAAACTGAACTTGTTGACAAAATCTTAGGGAATCTACTACGATGTTTAGTAAGTGACAGTCCAAATCAATGGGATCAGGTATTATCTCAAGCTAAATTTGCATATAATGATTCACTTAATAGGAGTACAAGTTTCAATCCATTTTAGATTGTCTATGGGATAAATCCAAGAGGTGTTTATGAGCTTAGAGATTTGGGAAAGTAAGATAAGAGGAGTGTTGAAGATGCAGACTTTGATACAACCATGCAAGAGCTACATGAGCAAGTCAAGAAGCAGTTGGAGTTCAGTGCTAGTAAGTACAAAAGAGATTATTATAAGAGAAGGAAGGACGTGATTTTTCAAGTAGGTGATTTGGTGTTAGCACACCTCAGGAAGGAGAGGTTTCCTAAAGGAGAGTACAATAAATAGAAGCTAAAGAAGATATGACCTTGTAAGTTATTGAGGAAGTTTTTTACTGATGCCTATGAACTAGAACTCCCATATGATATTGGAATCTCACCCATTTTCAATGTAACAAATCTCTATCTTTATAGAACATAAGAAGGCATAACAAAAATACCTGAAGATGATAATGAATAGGTCATTAATTGGGAACAATAGTTACCTAAGGCACAAATTTTTTAAGTTAGTTCTCATATTTTCTAGGTTATATAAATAGTTTTTATCTTTTTCTTAGTTTGTCCTTTTATGGATTTATCTCACATTGGTTAGTTTGATGTCTTGTCTTTCCTTGCCTATATATGCAAGGCTTCTCATTTGTAACATATAGAAGTTATTTTATAGATATTATATGATATTAAATTTGTCTTTACATATCATTTTTCAGCTCTTACAACTCTTATTATGATGATTTTAATGTTAATGCTTTATATCTTAGGCTTGGAATGATCTTGTTGATGTTCCTTTCATGGATTAGAGCAACAGGTATTACAACCATCTATTTGCACGTTTGTTTCTGTAAGGGTTTGTCTATTTATCAAAATTTATTCTTGGTGGAGTGGAGGTATTTTTTATAGATATAATATCTATTTTTTTATCCATTGACTAGACCATATAGATCTTAGGTTGCACCATTATGTACTTATTTTTCTAGACCCATGTTTAAGTTTGTTTTAGAAGCTTTTAAAGTAATTTGTGCCATTTTTTTTTAATGATTTTAGGCCATACATGCATCAAAATCCAAATATAAAAGCATGGGGAAATATAAATATATGTTTTATGTCCTCTTCAATTTGTTAGAATCTCCAAAGATCAAGTTGTACAACCATTCTACTCAAAAACCTACTCATTGGTCTATTGGAAAATACCTACCACCTATTTGATTTTCTCTCACCACAGGTAGTACAGATCTAATTTTTTAGATATGAGACCTAATACAGTTAGATAACAGTCCTATATTTACTACTATGCCATTTGGAAGCATTTTGGATGAAGTTGTACAACTCTTTTTATTACTTGAAAATTACTATAGCAGTTTGTCTTCATCATCTAGATAGCTAGTTAGTTTTCTTATGATTTGAGGATGTACGATCTAAAATTTAAGATATGATTCTTGGAGAGGATATTGTTTTATTTTTAACCTAATACTATAATATGAAGTACCAATATGAATTAAATTGTACCACATTTTGGAACATTAGAATAGGACCTGTTCAACTATTTTTTTGGATCTTGCAAAGAGTCTTCTTGAAGCTGGATTTCACCCATTTTTGACAACTTATGTTTGGTTTTTGCCAAATAAATTGATGGAAATATTTTTTTTAATTTTTTTTTATAGATTCATGAAGTGGTATGGTCCTTAGTGCATCTAATGTTTGTGTAATGTTGACTTATTTGACCCATTTTAATGACAAAAAACTTGTAAAGACTATAAATTTTGAATTGTGACTCAAAATCAAGTACTATTTATTTTGAAAGTGTATTTTTTTAATCTATCAATTGAGGTTATTTTTTGGTAAAATTCACTCAATTATAAAGTTCCAAATTTGGAGGGGGCTTACACATTTTGTGGGGTTTATTTTTTCTTTGTTAAATAAATTGTTATTTGGGGGGGGTCATTCTTTATTCTTATCAAATTCTTCCTCGTATTTTTATAATAGAGCCCCTCAAAACTTTCAAATACATGATTATAAAACTCAAAATGTGAAAAAATTTACAATATAAATGCTTGTGGATAATGGTGTTTGGTGACATTCTCCACTTTACAGATGAGGAAGATCTTGCATAAATTGCATCCATACAAGATGAGGCTCTTTCTTTGATTTGCCTCCATATTTTAGATAGTTTTCAATGCTATGTCACATTAGCACATCAACAAAGGAAGTTTGGGATGCTATTTCAGCCTTATTTGAGAAGGATATTGAGACTTATATTTTGATGATGACACTGATGTTGTTCAAGATTGGCATCTTAAAAGTGACATGGGTGAGGGACTATTGACACTTCATTACTCTCCTCTTAGTGAGGATTCACTCTTTATTAGTGACATGAATTGGGATTCCTCTTCATTTTGTGAGGACATACTTCTTGATGGTGATCTAAATGAGGCATTCTTACCTCCTACACCTCTCACTATTACTTATTCTTCAGTTTTTAGTGATGATATGTATTTTAATGATGGTTTTCTTGAGGCATCTATTACTCCTCATATAGTTTGTACTCCTACTCATTTCATTAATCAATAGGACATGATTCTTTAGGATGTGGCGCCTTCAACATCACTTTTGGAGATCATGGAGGAGACACCATCATGATTATTAAGGATGAATTTTATTATGCCACAATTGTTGTTCCTTCATCACCTATTCCTCTTGTTTATGAGGATATGTGGTTATTTAGTGATTTTCATGAGGAACCTCTTATTGTTTCACATTATGATTTAGAGCTTGTTGTTGCTCCTTCTATTGCATGTGTTGCTTATCCAACTTTGGATCCACTTGCTTATGTGTTTGGTTCCTTTGAGAAACATAATCTTGGATTTGTATCTTGCATACTTTATTTTATGGGATACACTCATGGAGTTCTTGGTAAACTCTTATAGAGTATTGTATCTCCTATTGGCATCGATATTTATAAAGGTGATTTGTCTTTGGGACATCTTGTTCATAGCACTCAGGATGAAGGTACATTTATGAGAATAAAACTTTATTTTTGGGACTATCTCACCACCTATGTAGATGGTTCCTTACATCCTTTCCATCCATGCAAGATATATACTACTAATCTTCGTGTGGGGTGAAGGAAGTTATCCTTTGGGAGAATTTTAGTCCTTACTTCATTTCCTTCTTTACACTCTTTTACATCATTTTGGGGGGGGGATTTTTATTCCTATGGGTTTTATTCCTTTCTTTACTTCATCATTATAAATTGTACATGAGTACCTAATGAAGCCTTATTGGCAGGACTCATACTGTGGATATGCTACTTTATTTTTTGGCTATTTTTAGCCCATAGTTTCATTTGAGAGGTGGGGGTGTTAGAGTTGATTATCATGTTTTTTGGGTTTTATAGATACTTTTTATCTTTTTCCTAGTTTTTTTTTTGTATATTTATCCCACATTAGTTAGTTTGACTTACTTCTTGTCTTTTATTGCCTCTATATGCAATGTTTCTCATTTGTAAGATATATAAGTTATTTTATGGATATTATATTTGTATTTACATATCATATTTACATCTATTACAACTCTTCTTGTGATAATTTTATTGTTAGTGTTTTATATCTTGGGCTGATAATGATCTTGTTGACGTTCCTTTCACAAAAAGATGAATTAGAAGCTAATTTAGATAAGAAGGTTGACAATAGAACCAATGGTAAGGAATACTTCAAATATTTATTCAAGTGGAAGAATAATCCATTTTAAGATGCTTCTTGGTTGAATCCATAAAAAATACTTCAGTATGGAACCACCATTGAAGACCTCATGAGTAGGAGATCATGAATGTTTTTGTATTCAAGGAGCCTAATGCAAAAGCATTAGTTTTTTATTTTGAAGATTTTCATCTTGAATAGATTTTAGAGGTCATATTTTTTATTTTTTATGATTTTCCATGCTTTGCCTTACTTTGTTTTAGATATTTTGGCTTGTTTTTAATTTTCCCACCAAAACTAGAAATCTAAATTTTTGAAATGTGTTTAATATGTTTTAATAACTTTTCTCATCTCCTAATGTTTGTTTTTTTCATGATACTTCATGGAGGGGTCAAGGAAGGTCTTAAGATATGTTTGGAATATTTATAAGGTCTTAACCCTTAACTAACTTGTCAAACTCAACTAAGGTTTCTATCTTGAGTAAAGACATAAGTTGAGTTACAAAGTTAGATAATTTAGGAGTTTGTAACAAGGGAAAGAGGATAAGGAGAGAGGAAAGTACGTGAGGAGAAAGAAGAAATATGATGCTAGTTATAAAATTTAGGAGTCTGTAATGAAGGAAAAAGGATCATGAGAGAGGAAAGTACATGAGGAGAAATAAGAAAGATAGGAAAGAAGAAAAAGAATTCTAAGAATTGAAAATAGTAAGAAAAAGTTCTATAAATAGGGGTTTTCATAATATTATTGTAACTCATTTGCATCATGAACAATAAAATAATGCCTTATTGAGTATCAAGATTCAATTGTAATATTAAAATACATGTGAGTGTATTTTTTTTTTAGAACTACATTCATTAATTTGAAAGTGTTATTGCATGTTATGGGATTGAGAACACAATACACGTTGGCTATAGTCAAGAAAAGGTCTTTTACAATCAAGAAAATTTGTTTTTTATCACTTTTTAATATTGATCAAGGTTCCAAATTGAGTGTCATAGTAGGAAAAAACATGTGGAGAGTCTTCCCAAATCAAAAATATTCCAAAATAGGTCTCAAAATTCAATTTTCTCTTGAATTTAAGCTCTTAGCCTATGGATAGTCTAAATACCCTAAATCGAGGTTTGGGAACACTAGAAACCTTTTAAAACAAAAATTAACACACCAAAAACCTCAATTTTTTTTAAAGAGGTGTATTAGGATGTCTGTGAAGTGTTCAAATTGGTTTTAAAGTGATTTACCATCTTGACGAAAAGTTATTCTAATTTCTCAATCTTTAGGCCTAATTACAAGGTTTGGAAATCATGTTTTTATGTTTTCTTGCATTTTGAAGTTTGGAAAAATCTATAAATCAACATAATGAGTTGAAAAAAACTATGATTTTTTAAGAAGTTATTATAGTATTAAAACTCCTTGTTTTGTTGAAATTACAGTTAACAAGGGTTTAGGCATGATCTTCCTTATTCCCCTTCACCATCATTGTTTTTATCAAATGGTTGCATATTCACATTCTAGATAAAAAATACAAAAGGTTGACATCATGTTAATTTTTTTAAAATACCATAGGGCCAAACTAAATAGTACACAACTCCATAGTTTCTCATTAAAGGTAATATACCCCTTTAGATTGCCAAGAGTGACTATCCCCTCACCAAATTGATAATTTGTTGAAATAAATTGAGAATATTAACAAATATCCTATAATAATAACTATTAAGGCAACATAAAGCTAATGAATTTTACCTTTGTTACTTAGTGAAGGATAGAATCATATAAATGTTGATTATCAAATGATGATAATTGGTCATCTAATGAAGTGCATAGTTTTAAAACCATATTACAAATTTATGTTTCTCTCATTTGGTCTTAAAATACATCTAAATTATTATAAAATATTTGCATAATGGTACAAAACTTTAAGTAATGAAACTTTAGTACGATCCTTGAAAACAATAGTATTTTTTAGTTAGGCATGAGTAAATTTTTCTTTATAATATAATGGGTGTGAAATTATAACATCTAAGGTAATATAGTTAACTCAAAGGACATTATAAGTTATATCAACATGATGAACTATTATCTAATTATGTAATTGATTTACCAAAACTTGGTATTAATGGCCAATAGAATACATTCTTATCAACATGATGAACTATTATCTAAATATGTAATTGATTTACCAAAACTTTGTATTAATGGCCAATAGAATACATTCTTCATTATTTAATTATATCGAATGATTAAGCAATTATAACCCATGTTGTATAAATTTGATGGTTAATAATTTTTTTACATCCTTGCATATAGGCAAGTTGAAACCATAAATGATATCACTATGATTCTCGGTGATTAAACATCTTTGTCATGTGTTTTAGGATTATGAGACTTAGGTTCATTATTTGTTTCTTAGTATGCCATTAATGGTTTAAAACATAGAGAGTTATCTAATTTATCAAACTTGAACCTTTTATACACCAAGGCATGAATTGGACTTCAATTTTATGGGTGGTAAGGGACACCCACATAAGACGTTGTCTTGCAAACACATTTTGGAGACCATAATAATAACTCACAAGAATAATTAAGGAATAGAAACTATTATATGCATAGTTTAGGAAGACATTGGGTAGATTAATGGACCTTAAGGCTTAAGTACATAGTGTAGACATCCAATTCCTAACACCATTTGTGTTGAAATTATCGATCTTACTCGAGTTACAATCAAATGCATATTTTAGGTCAAAATCCATAAAACGTGATAAGTGGTTCAAACTTGTCATTTAAAAGTGCTAATTTAGGTCAAAGTATCCCTAAATGGGGTAATACAATTCATGGGTTAGCTAACTTTGATCAATTCATTTGGAGTCAAAATGAATATTTCGCCTTTTGTGCTCTAGATCACTCTTTTCTCCTAAATTCATTGGTACACACCACATACCTTTGTTGTTTTGTGTTAGAAACATCCTAAATGGAAATACGATTTTGACACATCTAACATCACCTTCTAATTCTTCCTGAGTCAAATTATAACTCAGTAATATGACTTTCTGATCATTTTGATTAATTGAGGGCCAATTTTCAAATAATTACACAAATGTTGATTAACCTTATTTAAGGCTAATTAATAAAAATCAAGAGATTAAGTGGATTTTCCATGAGAGTTGTTGAATATTTATTTTTTAAAATTGATTCCTATTAACTGCATCATCAAGTGACCTCATTTCTTGGGAAGACATCCCTAGTCTATAAATGCCACAAATATCAAGATTATGGGTCACCCATGCCTAGTTAATGCCTCCCATGCCTCTTAAATTCCCCTTCTTCCAAGGTCATGATGAAGATAATTATGGATTTAATTTCAAATATTAGGATTATCCATGGCCACACATCTCAATCTTGAGATGGACGGTCATGGTTGATCCTGACCAATCTAAAAAATCTATAAATAAAGAGGCCATGGACATGAACCTTAAGCTTGAATATTACAAAGATATAATGTTAAGTTGTTTACACAATACTTTGTATTTGATCATTGATTTTTTTTACAAGATTCATTGATAGGCTAGTTTAGTAATTTGGAATCATGAGCCTAAGTTTTATGAAGTGTTCTTGAGACATTGGAGGAGTTTGCTACCATTGTTGACAAAGACAAGGATGCTTGATCAAGGGAGAACATGTTTCTGAGCCACATAGGTATGGTGATCCATTTGGTAAGGTAATATGATGTTGCTTTCTTTCATTTTGTTTCTTGTTATCCTTTGTAATTCCCATAGGAATAGATAGGCTTAGTTAGTTAGCTATTTATGTATGTATCATTATTTATGAACTAATGCTTGACTAACTTGATTTGTAATCCTCTTTACATCTTGGCACACCTAGTGGGACAAGAAGCATCCCACACTTGAAAAAAATCATTTTGCAACTTTAAAATATTCATTTGGACCCTTAAAACTCTTAAAAATTGATTTTCTAACTTTATTTTACCATTTTTCTTTGTCATGGATTTACATAGTAATTGACATCGATTAATAAAATGACATTGGTTGGACAGCTTAACCAATGTCAGTTAGTAAAACCAACATTGACTAGATACCTATCAATGGTCACATTGGTATAACCGATGTTGGTTAGATAACTGACATCAGTTAGCAAAAGTAACCGTCATCAGTTGTATATAACTAACATCGATCACTGTATTTTTCTTAAAACACATACCTGAGAGCTCTTTTTTTAAAGTTTATTGTTTCAAACCTAAAATATCTTCAAGGCTAAAGGACATGCTAATGTTTTTTTTGCATGATCGAGCTTGACATTTGCTAAAAACATGTTTTAGATCACCTTTTACATGCTTAAAAATCAATTAGGAACTTTGTTTTGGTGTTTAATGAAAAATTTAGATGCTTAAATGAATGTTTTCAAAGGTCAAAATCTTAAGACCAAGGGGTCAAATGAATACCACCAAATCTTTCATTTGGGCTTAAAATTGAACACACTTGTCAATTCTTGTTTTCAATAGTTATTTAATTAGATTTTTTTTGGCAAAAAGAGGGGTGTTGCATGTATGCTCTTCCATTTGTCCCTATTAGGGAACCCTTGGAATCAAAAGCACCATTCCTATTGAAAATATCCTAGTCTAAGGGTTAGAAAGAATGCCATCTAAATTATTCCCCAAAAACTTATCAAAGTTTTGGTGACCTTGAAAATGACCCTAAAGTCTTTCTACTTTCACGATTTCTTTATTTTTATGTAAAATTGGCTTATGAGGGGGACTTCATCACCTCCTACAAGTTCTTTGGGGAAGCTTTGACCTGGAGTTTCATCTCCCATCATTGACTTAATTTGGCTCCTAAGTGGAGTTTCACATGGTACGTATCTGCATTTGGACATTGCACTACACTGAGTGAATAACAAGATATAGTGGTTGTAAAAAGGACTAGACCTTTTTACAACTAGTCAATACCATGATCACCCAATTTTTATGCTTGTCTTTGGAATCATTTGACATGAAAGTCATTGTGCAGTTGATTCCCCTACAATGATCAAAACCTTGCTATTTTAGTAGACCCCACTTTGCCATACCTTGTTAGTTTAGACTTAAGATGTTTATTTTTTTGTCATTAGCTTACTTGGTCTTGATTTGTGTCTAAAAATACTTGTTAACCTAATGAATTTAACCAAAACACATTATCCTCAATTTTCTGGAGCAAGGGAGGCATTACGCTATCCAATTAGAAAATTCATCTTTTCCTTGTTCAAATTGTTATAAAAAATTGTGTCATATGATCCACTTTGGCATAGTCATGCCTAATTGAGTCTAGATCTTTCACCCAATTTTTTTAAATCCTTCATTTATAATCCAAATTCAAAATTGAACCTTTCTAAGTTCTAAGGGTTGGTGTGTCAAAGTGGGTTCACCATTTTTGCACTAAGCTTGTTTTAACTTGGGTTCAATTTTCCATTTGGATTGAAGGTTGTTTATTAAGACTCAAAATCACATTATTATCTTGGTGGACTCAAGTCATATTGTGTATCACTCATGCTTTGACTCCTGAAACATATTTTATCCTATTGGAATCATGTGGTGACGTTGTGTTGCCTATTTGGTCCTAGCTTTATACTTAGTAATTTGCGCATGTTTTTATATATTGAGTTGCTTAGTTCATTTTTTCTTCTTCATAATATAGAGAGATTTCCTCTAAACTTCTAGGGTTAACTTGTCAAAGTTGAAACTAGCTTTT
Source organism: Torreya grandis (assembly GCA_037957365.1). Taxonomy (NCBI): domain Eukaryota; kingdom Viridiplantae; phylum Streptophyta; class Pinopsida; order Cupressales; family Taxaceae; genus Torreya; species Torreya grandis. The sequence continues at coordinate 5,444,043 of JARHVA010000138.1, forward strand.
ATAGTGCAGGTGTATCACAAAGATCTAGGCTTTGGTGTACTAGTTTTTACCTTGGGTCTTTGAGTTACCTTACCCTCTTCTGATGTATATGATTTTAGCCTTACCAAAGGTTACGTAAACTCATGAACCAAATCTTCTAAATTGTACGTGGTTTCAAAACACCCTCCCTTATAGTCTCATTGGTACTTTGGTTATTTATTTAAAACAGAGCCAAAGCATATTTTATTTGGTTCCCAAGCATTGGTCCAAAGTTAGTCAAACATACAAAACAACTCTTTTAGACATGACTCAAAGGTTCACTCATAGTGGGGCCTCTTATGGCCTTAGATATGAAGATGAGCAATTTTATGATGGTCAAGATAACCCTGTTGTTTTTGATGATATTCTTACAACAATAGGATCTGAAGATGATTATGATGAATATCAACCCCAAGAAGATCAAGATGAATCCCTTATTACATTGATAGAATCAAGTGCTAGATTACCTTCTGAATTTCCTAAAAAATAATTGCATACCTTAGTTAGAGAAGGAGAACAATGACAGAAAGAGCAAGATTTTTCATGAATAGACATACCTTCTTTCTCTAACAAAGGAAAAGAAATAAAAATAGAGTCAAAACCAACAAATCCGGATCTTCTAGGTAAGATCAAGATAATAAGTCAATGATATATAGATTAACTTGTCGCAGACTTAATCGACTCCCTAGTTGCCCCTTCAATTCATAATAATGCTTCAAGAAAACAAGGAAATATTGGTAGAAATTATGCAATAAATATTAGATGAGGACATTACCATAGTGGATCAAGGTAATCTAAATGAATAGTTAAAGTCACAAGAGACCTTACAAAGTGTTCCATTTGAAACAGAACATACATTCTTCAATCATTAAGAACCTCTTGTTACTTTACAAACTCACAAACCCAAACATTCAAGTTAAATTGAAGAAATGCCTCAAGACAATTTGGATAGTTCTTTTCAATTACCACAAAAATTGGTAAATAAACATAGAAATTTCTAAAATCAATAAAGTATGAAACAACCAAATTCAAGGAATGTTTTACAATCCAAGAATCAATGGCCTATATTCTCAACTCAAGGAGCAAATCAAAACCAAGTCATGGATCAAAAGGTATACACTCCCTATAGATCCACACAAAACCAGGGGCACATTCCACCCCAACAACAACAAAACTAGGGGCACATTCCACTCCAACAACAACAAAACTAAGGACGCATTCCATCCCAAAAAAAACAAAACTAGGGGCACATTCCACACCAACAACATCTTACTCAATCCACAAATGCATGAAACATGTAAGAATGGAATTATATGAAGTAAAATTTTCAAACATTGTAGATGAATAAGAGTCAAAAAGTACAAATTTGATGAGATATGCCCATATCCATTTGATTTATCTATTCTCTAAAACCCCTTTCCACCTCATTTTGAGACACTTAAATTTGACAAGTACAATAGAAAAGGAGATCCATGCAAATACATATAGGCATTCTTTATCTTATGTGAAGAGGTTGCTTATAATAGTGAGTACTTACTATGACTATTTCCACAAAATTTAGCAAGACAAGTTCTTGATTGGCTACTTAAACTACCCAAGGGATCAGCTACAGATTGGAATGAGTTATCAAAAAAGTTTGTTAACCATTTATCATACAATATAGAACATGAATTAACCATTTTTGATTTATGCAAATCCAAGCAACATGATGGTGAAAGTTTCATTGTATATCTACAAAGAGCATTGGTAGGTTGCTTTCAACATAATTTACCAGACAAATAGTTGGCTAATTGTTAGGTTGTGGAGCTAAAAGCTTCAACCTTTGCAAACTAGGAACAGATGGTTGCTGAGTTCTACAGGAACCGGCGTCGGCAGCAGGACCGACGTCGGCAGAATCCAGTGCAGAAGGCCACCGGCGACGGCAGGAAGTCGGCCGACGTCGGCAGAACCAGACCAGCAGGGACCGACGTCGATCGCCTGTGTGTTCCCGAAGTGTTCGTTTCACGGACAGTTAGTTAAGTGAACGATGAGTTTGCATGTCAAGACCAGCCAGAGTCTTGGGCTGCGAGGATAATTGTCTAAATTAAGAGTCTAAGTTAGTGTTTGAGTTAGGGATCTATTTATAGACCCATTGGCATGTATTGTTTAAGGCATGAGATAGAAAGGAAGAGTTCCTTCTAGTTGTAAGATCTATGAGTTGCAGGTTGTTGCAAGCTCATTGGGGATTTACATGTAAGTTTGGTCTTTGAATTGCAGGTTCATGAGAGATCAGCTTGAAGTGCTATAGAGTGCTTGGTGTACCGGCAGGGTTATTACTGACTGGTTGGTGAGGTGAACACCAATTCTGTGTGTGAGTTGGTTGTTGGGACCGTTTTTGTGTAGGAGAGTGTGTGTGAGAAGAATTACTGTACACTTGAGGTGTGGCGAATCTCTGTAAGGTGAAAGAGTGTGGCGGCTCTTTGATGTATTCTTTTCTGTATAGTGTTAATACAAAATAGTGTATTGTCTCTCATATTCTGTGCTATTGGTGAATTCTAGTTACTTGTGTTTCTGGTTATTTCCGCATATTCAATTGCTTATATTTGGTAATCATACTGTGCTCTTTCTGAGGAGCAAGATCCTAACGAGTGGTATCAGAACATGTTTGTTGTTCTGGATTCCTAACAAGTGGTATCAGAGCTTTTGGTTGGGATACTAACAGATTGGTGTAGATCTGGGTAGTGTGTTTTGATTACAGGTTACTCACAGGGTTTCTGTTTGAGTGGGAGTTGAGCAATGGCAGAAAACAGTCAACTACGAATGGAAAAGTTTAATGGCAAGAACTACCAATTATGGAGGATGCAGATTGAGGACTATCTGTATCAGAAAGATTTGTACTTACCGTTGGGTGGGGTTGCTAGCAAACCCTTGGATATGAAAGATGAAGAATGGGAGGTTCTTGATCAGAAGGCTCTGGGATCTGTTAGATTGAGTCTTGATTCATCTGTGATTTCCAGCTTATCACAGTGTAAGACAACGGTGGAGTTGATGAAATCTTTGGCAAATTTGTATGAAAAACCCTCGGCTTCAAACAAGGTATTTCTTATGAAGCGTTTATTTAATTTGCAAATGTTGGAAGGTGGATCTATTCATAGCCATCTTAGTGATTTCCATGGTTTGGTAAACCAGTTAAGTTTAGTGAATATTGTATTTGATGATGAACTTAGAGCTCTCTTAATCTTGTGTTCATTACCTGAAAGTTGGGAAGGTTTGGTAATGGCAGTTTCTAATACTGTGTCTCCTTCAAAAGTCTTAAAAGTGGATGATGTTGTGAGCGTGATCTTGAATGAAGAGATACGCAGGAAAAGCACAGGTGAATTATCTGGAAATGCTTTGAGTGTTGAAGGAAGAGGAAGGCCAAGAGAGAGGACAGAGCGTGGGAGATCAAGGTCGAAGACAGGCAAAAGATCCAAGTCCAGGTATGGCAGAATAACCTGCTGGAAATGTGGAGAGCAAGGGCACTTAAAGAGAGATTGCAGATCGGGTGAAGATCATCATGAAGAACATGGAGAAGAAGCAGATGTTGCAGGCTACGTTGCACAGGATGCTCTGGTATGTTCTTTGGATAAAGTAGAATCTTGGGTATTAGATTCTGGTGCCTCTTTTCATGCATCTCCACATAGAGAATTTTTTCATGAGTATGTCCAGGGAGACTTTGGAGAAATTTGTGTAGGGGATGGTAAGTCTTGTCAGATTGTTGGCAAAGGCAAAGTGAAGCTGAAATTGCAGACAGGTGACACATGGGTGTTAAAAGAGGTCATGCATGTCCCAGTTCTGAAGCGGAATCTGATTTCTGTTAGAAGTTTGGGTGAAGAGGGTTGCACAGTAACTGTCACAACGGACTCTTGGAAGGTTACCAAGGGTACACTTGTTATAGCTAGAGGTAAGAAAGTAGGTACGCTTTATCTATCTACTTGTTTTACTGATTCTCTTTCTGGGTTATCTACTTCAGCTGTAGATTCAGAGATGTGGCTTGATAGGCTTGGTCACATAGATAAGAAGGAGATGCTGGTTCTTGAGTCAAAGAATATGATTTCGGATTTGGAAGGCATGGATCGTGGTTTCTGTATGCAGAAGAAGAAGGTGAGGTTTCTTGAGGAATCCGATGTTAGTGACAAGAACGGGAAAGCCTTGGTTTTCAAGGAGAAAGTGACGGACAGAGTTCAGCACAAGGTGCAGAGGAATTCTGAGCAGAGCAAGGGTGATTTGGACAAGGTTTTGATCCAAAAAGAGCTCGCGGGAAAAAGTCAGGTCTCACAAGAAAAACACAGAGACCGACGTCGGCAGGAAAACCGGCGTCGGTGTCCAGACAGGGACCGACGTCGGCTATGTGCAGCCCGACGTCGGTGACTCGGGGCAGACAGAGACCGGCGTCGGCCAGGGGAAACCGACGTCGGCAGGAGGCAGTCGCAGGGAACCGACATCGGTCGGATGTAGACTGAGATGTGACCGGCATCGGTTACTGAGACGAATTTTGGGTGGACAGCGAGTTGTCATGGAGTCTCAAGCGCCCATATGGAGGACTGAAGGTGTAAGTAAGTTCTTAAATTCGTCATTTCCCTTCTTTACACTACTTGTTGCTCACTTATGGCATAGGACCAGGAAGTTGTTGAAGAAGCAGAACAGGTAGATCCAGGAAACAGTGGGAGCTTGGCATGGATGAGGATGTGATTCCTTGGAGGAGAACCAAACAGGTGTTTTGGGTAGTGTTGCCAGCTGGAAGTAAGCACTGAGAGACGAATGGATGTTGAGGATGAAGAAGAGCGGAAATGGATACGTGAGATGGAAGATCAGGGTATATGATCTTGTATTCGCTGCAGGGCAATGGAGGTTTGATCATTGTGTTTCTCTTTACCAGGTTGGATAGTATTAGCTACACTATTCTATTTTCTGTATGATGTGCTTGTTGCAGGGTTACATATACAGGTATTTCTGAACTAAAGGTAAAGCTAGTTCAGGGGTTTGTCATGGAGAATCTGGAGCAGCAAGATTCTTTGGCATGAGTGTGTTCTAGAGACATGGAGGTCTTGTTGACCTTGTTTCAGGATGATTGTGTGAAGCCGGTTAGCACGCCGATGGTTAGACAGTTCATAGAACAGGTGTCTTGATTCACATAATGAGGTTGAGTGCATGGTATGTACTAAACCTGAGTTTTCCCAAGCAGTGGGAGTTGTCACAAGTTTGGAGTCAATCCGGAAAGTAATACTGAAGGGCAGTTCAGTGGGACCAGCAGCAGGTGCACATGCTATGCAGGGTCAAGTTCTTCTTCTACATGGTTGTAGATGCGGATGTGGCAGGTAATTTGGATGACAGATTTTGCACCACGGATTTTGTGGTGGTTGGTCTTCAAGAGTGATCTTGAGGAGGGATACAAAGCCAAGGAAACAAACTAGACGGTGTATAGGTACAGGTACAGGTTGCAGCTGTTTATCTCCAAGTGGGAGATTGTTAGGTTGTGGAGCTAAAAGCTTCAACCTTTGCAAACTAGGAACAGATGGTTGCTGAGTTCTACAGGAACCGGTGTCGGCAGCAGGACCGACGTTGGCAGAATCCAGTGCAGAAGGCCACCGGTGACGGCAGGAAGTCGGCCGACGTCGGCAGAACCAGACCAGCAGGGACCGACGTCGGTCGCCTGTGTGTTCCCGAAGTGTTCGTTTCACGGACAGTTAGTTAAGTGAACGATGAGTTTGCATGTCAAGACCAGCCAGAGTCTTGGGCTGCGAGGATAATTGTCTAAATTAAGAGTCTAAGTTAGTGTTTGAGTTAGGGATCTATTTATAGACCCATTGGCATGTATTATTTAAGGCATGAGATAGAAAGGAAGAGTTCCTTCTAGTTGTAAGATCTATGAGTTGCAGGTTGTTGCAAGCTCATTGGGGATCTACATGTAAGTTTGGTCTTTGAATTGCAGGTTCATGAGAGATCAGCTTGAAGTGCTATAGAGTGCTTGGTGTACCGGCAGGGTTATTACTGACTGGTTGGTGAGGTGAACACCAATTCTGTGTGTGAGTTGGTTGTTGGGACCGTTTTTGTGTAGGAGAGTGTGTGTGAGAAGAATTACTGTACACTTGAGGTGTGGCGAATCTCTGTAAGGTGAAAGAGTGTGGCGGCTCTTTGATGTATTCTTTTCTGTATAGTGTTAATACAAAATAGTGTATTGTCTCTCATATTCTGTGCTATTGGTGAATTCTAGTTACTTGTGTTTCTGGTTATTTCCGCATATTCAATTGCTTATATTTGGTAATCATACTGTGCTCTTTCTGAGGAGCAAGATCCTAACGAGTGGTATCAGAACATGTTTGTTGTTCTGGATTCCTAACACTAATATCTTTGCAAAAAATTTACATCCTGAAGTTACGAATAATCAACAATTAGCTTTTGCTAACTCATTTGAAGAAACTATTGATAAAGGAGTGCAAATTGAGAAGGCTCTTATTTCTTAAGGCCTTGTTAATATTTTTACATAAGGTCAAGCATCTAATCAGACTAAATCACCAGTTCAAACAGTTATGTAAGATAATACTAAAGGCTTTAGAAAAAATAAGAACATGGTTGGAAATGGGGTGATTGAAACAAGACATGTACAAATGATATAGGATATGCCTCCTTCAAATGTACAATTAACTCCCCCAAATCTACTACCTACTTTTCAGAGACAACCTCCATGAAGAACATTTCACAATAATTTTAGAATCTTTAACAAGCTAGGAGAATCTGTTGAAACAGTGTTACAAAAACTTGTTGCAACTAATTTAATTGTATGGCCAATATCAAGGCCATTTCCTCAAGATCAACCAAAACCAGATTGGTACAAAGAGAATGAATGGTGTAACTTTCATCATGTTGCTGGTCATGGTACATATCATTGCATTCAATTATGACATATTATTGAGGAATTTATTGAAAGTGGTGAATTAGAAATTAAGTTAGCCCCTAATCAGGACATAAATAAGGATATGGGAATTTACAAAGACCCCTTTCCTCAACATGATCCACCACCACCAAGAAAGAATCCAAATGGTCACAATCAAGGACAAAGGTAGAATCAGAACCAATAACAAGGTCAGAATCTTAATGAGCATAATCAAGATCACAATGCCCATACTAATAATGTGGCTTATAACAACATACCTTAAGACTATAATAATATTGTGGGATGAATTTTTGTAATCCACATTACTACTATTACTATAAAATTGCATGGCCAATCTCATGTTCCTCACAACACGAGACCCATCATTATAGGGTCAACACCTTCTCCCCTTAGTAATACTGTGTTAGGTTTGCATCATCATGTTGCTACTCCATTTACATGGGTTACTAATTTTGAACAACATCGCCTTTCTTTTAATTATAAAGGCTCCTCACTGATCCAAAATTATAGCAATACAGTTAGTCACCTACAAGTCACCATCCAAGGCCCTTTGCCTTTCTCTTATAATTACAATAACTCCTTGTCACCTCTAGGTTGTGTAGTCGTAACTAGACGCCCATGAGTTACCATCTAGGGCCCTTCACCCACTTCTTTCATAAAACCCAATGAGAACATTGTGCCAATAGTTTCAAAGTTGAATACTATCCCAACAAAGACTAAAATAGTTCAATCCATAATTAAAAGGCCTTATAGTGTAATGGATCAATTAGATAAAACCCTTACAAAAATTTCCATATTATAACTCTTATAGACATCTAATGTCCATATAACCATCTTCAACAAACTTTTGAAAGAGTCTATTGTGCCTAATGATATAAATCTTGATCAGTTCTGGAACATAGTTGGACACTCATCTTCATTTCAGTTACTCACATTTGATCAAAAAGACATGTCCACCCTCGGCCCAAACCACAATAACCCACTATACATTGAGATAATCATTGCAGATCACAAGATCAAGTAGGTTCTTATAGATAATAGTTCAAGGCTAAACATCATATATATTAAATTGGTACGATGATTAGGCTACATGGATAAATACATTTAGTCAGAAACTATTACAATCAATGCTTATGACAACGCTGAGAGGGAGTCATCTAGTACAATCTAGTTGTCAGTCATGGTTGGGTCTATTTCTCATCACACATTATTCCATATTGTGGATATTGAGATTCCTTATAACATACTTCTTGGCTGTCCTTGGATCCATGCAGTATAGGTAATTCCATCTACTCTTCACCAATGCCTTAAGTTTCTCCATGATGGGATCAAGGTTACTATTCCCACTTATCAACAACCATATCAATACTGCAAACATATTGAAGCAGATTTTTGTAATTATAAATATTGCCCAAGTTCTAAATTAATTAAAAAGAAGAATAAAGCCATCATTTCTCATCCATCACCTTCTAATTATATATACCTTGTGATCTAGCCTCCACTTTAGTCAATCCATTTCCTGCAGCTCTGTCCAAGCAAGTTGTTATTAAAGACGTAGGCATTTCCACATACCATCTGAAGGACATCCTCTATATTGTAAAATTACCAAAATTCCCTAAAACATTTGGTAAGCCTAAAACTTCCCAGACTCCTAATAGACATGATCAGATTTGGTAACCAAAGAAGAAACAACCAAAACCTCATATAGTTTTTGTACTTGTAATTACACCAAAGAAAGATCGAGAGGCTTTTACCAAGGGAGATTGGTTATGTTCCAAAGGCCTTGCCGATTATTTTTAGAATCAAAAGTATCCTATCCCTAACAAAATAATGGATCATCTTGACTATACAGGGAAAGGCCATGGGCCACAAGTGCAAGAAATTTTAGAACCCTTATCAGCTAGAGTTATCAATTGGAATCATGGTCTCAAATTTAAACCACTAGAGGATGACCTCATGAAATTTGATAGTGTCTCTTTTGAAGTGACTAATAAGAGACTCCTAGTAGTGACACAACATCCCATTATAGCCTTTTCAATGAGCTTACTGACTTAGATTTGTTTGATTCAAATGCCATATTGACCATATGCCTATTGAAGCTTCCTATCTTGAATTAAAAACCCATCCTAGCGGTGCTTCCCTTCCTGAAGTAGGATATTATATATTTATCATTGGTGCTTCCCATCTTGAAGCAAACCCTCACTATAACCTATGCCTTTTCCATTTTGAACTCATAAATTGGGATCAACTAAATTTGATCATATGCCTCAATGAGTTTCAAAATGAAGAATCGATTGCAGAATATATGGGCCTATGAGATGCATTCCCCATCGGTGATCATAAGCAGGGTTTTAATTTTTCATTGAATTAGTCTACCTTCTTTGGAGATCAGACAAACTTTCTTGGTCATAATAAAAAACAAACATTGATATCTTTAGGTGAAAACCTCCTTGAGGCACTTGTTGATCAGGGAAAAAGTAAAGAAAAAGACAAGCCTTTGAGAAAACCTATTTTAGGTGCTCTCAGGTGGGAAAGTTTGTGAATCCCTTCAGGATGTAGAAAGCCAATCTAGCCCAAGTTCCATAGCTAGTACAAGCATCTCTTCAGAACAACATAAAATATTTGAGCATCTTTCTCTTAAGTTTTCAAAGGTTTTTACCAATTGGCCTTTACCTAAGAAGGTATATTCTGATTCTTCATATTATCCAGATCTTTGGGAGGAACAAGAAGAAGATATAATAGAGAAGAATGATCATGACCATACATTGCCTACAATTCTAGAGGATGGATCCAAACTCCTTATGGAGAGTACAACAAAAGTGAATTTGGGAACCCATGAGGATCCTAAAATTGTTTATCTTGGAGCTTTCCTTACTGAAGCAGAACGTGAACATAATATATATATTCTTAAGGATTATATATACATCTTTGCATGGGCATACTCTGACATGTTAGGCTTGGACCTAGATTTATTTGTGCATCATCTTGTTGTTCATCCTGGTGCTAAACTAGTCAAGCAAAAGTTGAGAAAGATGCATCTACGCATCACCCTTTTAGTTAAGGTTGATTTGGAAAAGTTATTAGGATCCAATTTTATCAGACCACTAGACTACTCTGAATGGGTTTATAACATAGTAATAGTGATTAAAAAGACCCTAGACATATGTGTTTGTACTAATTTTTGTGATATTAACAAGCATGCCCCAAAGATGATTTTCCTTTGCCCAACATCGACATGATCATCAAATCAAGTATTGGGTATCAGATTCTATCCTTAATAGATGGATTTTCCAATTACAATCAGATCGAGATAGCTTCTGAAGATAAACATAAGACCACATTCACCACTCTATGGGGGACATTCTGTTACAAAGTCATGTCATTTGGTTTAAAGAATGCTGGAGCCACATATCAATGTGCAATGACTATCATTTTCTATGACATGATGCATGACATTATCAAGGACTATGTTGAGATGATAGACTAGAAAAATCAAGAGCAAGAGCTAGACACCCTGACATTCTACGAAGAATATTTGAAAGGCTTTATGTACATAAAGTCTGCTTGAATCCTAAAAAATGGGTCTTTGGAGTCACATCAAGAAAATTGCTAGGGTTCATTGTATCAAAATGAGGGATCAAAGTTGACCCTACAAAGGTCAACTCTATTATGTAAATTCCTTCACCAAATAATCTTAAACATTTGTGAGGTCTACAAGGAAAGATCTAGTCTATATGTAGGTTCATTTCTCAATTAGCAGATAAGCACCACCCATTTACTCATACCTTAAAGAAAAGGGGTAATATTTTAGTGGGATGAATATTATTAGATAGCATTTGTAAATCTTAAAACATACTTGTCTAATCCACTGGTCTTACGACCTCCAACACAAGAAAAGCCACTGCTTCTTTATATATCAGCCATAGAACATGCACTGGGAGCACTTTTGGCTCATCATGATGATCATGATAAGGAAAAATTTGTTTATTATTTAAGATGCATATTGTTAGCCTATGAAAATAATTATATTCCTATTGAGAAGGCATGTTTAGCTATGGTGTTTTCCACTAAAAAATTGTGACATTATATGCTAAATAACAAAACTTTTGTTATCACCAAGGTAGATCCTCTCAAGTTCCTCTTTTCTAAAGCAACCCTTGAAGGATGCATGGATAAATGGATTATGTTCCTTACTAAGTCTTATATTGAGTACCAAAATCAAAAGGCAATCAAAGGACAAGTTCTTGCTAACCAACTTGCAGAAGCTCCTATTAAGGCCACTCAACCTCTCAACTTTGACCTTCCAAATGATTCTATCATGACAATAGGACAAGCATAACAAGAACGTGAATAGTGGATGCTCTATTTTGATGGATCCTTCACATCCTAAGGGTCTGAATCTGGTATATTTTTGATCACACCATAGGGGGATTTGATCCCTAAAGCATTCCATATACAATTTCAATGGACAAATAATATGGCCAAATATGAGGCATTGGTTGCAGGGCTCCGTCTTGTTATATAGTGGGATATTCAAAGCTTAAAGGTCTATAGAGATTCACATCTAATCATAAATCAAACAACTAACTAGTATCAAACAAGGGATGATAATCTTGTTCCTTACAAGTAAATTGTCGATAACCTCAAAACACATTTTAAATCTCTACAGTTTGAGCAAGTTCCACGAGCCAACAATAGATCTATCGATGCCATGAAAATAATTGGTTCCATGATTAAAATGCATGATAGTGTTAAACAATATCAATTATTGATTGAAAATCTTCTTCAACCAGCACATATTCTATCAGATTCAGAGAGGATATGCACTATTGCTGATCCTAATCCCTCATGTGAGCTACCATGGTACCAACATTTTTATAACTATTTCCATAGTTATGTATTTCTTTCCAACCTTTTCAACAACCAACAAAAACTATTCCTTAATCGCTTAACACATTATATACTCCTTAGAAACATGTTTTATCGTAAAGGCTATGATGGAATGCATCTTTGTTGTTTATCTTTGGAAGAATCTAAGCTGGCATTAAAAGAGGTTCATGAAGGAATTTGTGGGGCCCATACCAATGGTGTAGTCCTAAGAAAGAAACTCCTCAAAACATGATATTATTAGCCCAAAATAGAGACAACTGCTCGTAACTATGTAAAGAAGTGTGGTCCTTGTCAGTAACATGGTAACTTAATACATGCACCTTCCTTACCATTACAACTGATTACAACACCATGGTCATTTTCAATATGGGCTCTAGATATCATTGGAAAATTTAACCTAACATATTTAGATGGCCATAAGCATATTTTGACTGCAACTGAGTACTTTACCAAGTGGATTGAGGCCATTCCACTCACTTATGTCACTGAGAAATAAATAGCCAAATTCATTCATTACCATATCATCTATCGATATGGCATCCCATCCCGTATTTATATGTTATAATGGTGGATCCTTTGTAAACCAAGATGTCGAATCTCTTTGTGAAAAATTCAAGATCAACCACAAGAAATCCACTCTATATAACCCACAAGGCAACAAACAAGCTAAGGCATCAAATAAAACCATTATAGCCATCTTAAAGAAGATTTTCAATGATGTTGGCTATAATTAGCACTTGTAATTCTTTCTTACCCTTTGGGATTATAGAACCAATCATTGTACCTAAAATGGAGCTACTCCATACTCCCTTGTTTTTAACACTATATTTATCATCTTGATCGAGATTAAGATCCCATCATTATGAATATCATTGGACCACATTGAAGATAATGAAGAATACAGAGCCTCATGACAGCATGAACTAGAGTTTCTTGATGGTAAGTGTTTGGCTACCTTAGAAAATTTTTAGGCCTACCAAAATAAATTATGGAGAAGCTACAACAAATGCATTCTCCCTCAAGAATTTGAGATTGGTGACTTAGTTTTGAAAGAAAACTAGAAGAATACGAATGTTGAACCCAAAAAGAAAGACAAGTTTTATCCTAATTGGTTAGGACCATATATTGCCATAGTAAACAATGGATCAAGAGCATATTTATTAGCTAAACCTAATGGTGAAAAACTTTTAGAGCCCATGAACATCATACACCTTAAGAGGTTCTACGCTTGAACAACTTTGAACCATTATCTACAAGACCCACTTGGGGGTAACTTATGTTGTTGTAATTTTATCCCACCCTTTTATCTTACCTTGAACACATTTTGTACTACCTTGGTCCACTTTTCATGATTCTCGATAGTAAAGGCTTTGAATCCTTGGCACTCTAAACATATTCTTCATCCCATTATGGATTGCTCTCTTCAAGAAGCATATTATTTGTTATGTTTAAGGCATGTAATAAGCTTGAACACTTTTTATCCCTTGACCAATTATGATCTTGATTATGTCTCATGAACATTATGAATATCCTCAACAATAGCTCCACAAAGCAGTTCAGCCAGGATAGTATTATGCAACTTCAGACAAGTGAACATAAACATCTTCTTAGTTTTAGACTATTGCTACACTATTCTAGATAGGTGAATGTTGATACTTTTTTTACTTCAGGTTGCACATCACATTTTCTACTCTTTATTATTTTATCAATATTCCTCACTCTCATTGATTTGTGAGTAGGGGCTGTTGTAACTAGTTTAGTTGTCTTATTGGAACCTATACTCTTAGGACATGCATCTACTCAACTAGATGGTCCCACCTTGTGCATATTTTATCCCAAAAACACCAAAAACATTAGAAATACTTTAAAAATACCAAAAAAATTAGAACATGATCCACAAAAGAATAAAAACATTATCTCATGCTTCTATACATTTGTACATTCTCATGCTATGCTCTTTTCCATTTTGTAAGCATAGAAACACCAGTTCATTTCATCTTAACCCATGCACTTGCCATTTTGAAAGATCATTATTTTTCATCTAATCAGAATTTTGTTTGCCAGACCATTCTCATTTGTTTATTGTTTCTTCCATTTATTTTATAAATCATGTTGGTCTGATCATCATTTTTCTTCTATCCCATTTCCTAGGAGAATTACATTTGGCTTGGAGTTCATGTTAGAACATGCATCCATGGAACTATGTAGGTAACATCCACTTGTCTTATACATCTAGAGTTAGCTTGGCCAACCCCTTCCTTTTCTTCTCTTCCCCCATTTATTTTGTCATTGCTCCTCTTTAATTAGGGAACATGTCATGTCATTATTATTTGTTATGATGTGGTGGAAAGTAATGCCTCTACTGCACATGCATGAACATTTGTCTTTAAACCGCACTAACTTGGTTTTATTTGTGTGTGTTTATTTGAGTTTTCTTGGTGTTTTGTTGTGCTTTTGCACCTCTCCTTTTATTTATTCTCCTTTTCTCTTTTTTATTTCTTGTCTCATTTTGGTCTTGTGTTTCTTTGATTGTTTTTTACTTATATGTTTTGTATTTCAAAACATCTTGATGATTCACGTGGATCTCGATTGTTTATATCTTGATCCTATGTTATTATTTTGTTCTTAGACCATTTTGTTTATTTGATTGTTGTTTGTATCTTGTTTTTTTGTTTGATTTTGCTTTTCTCTTTTGTGCTCAAGAATGCCTTAATGGTCCACATAGATCTTGATTATTCATACCTTGGTCTCATGTCGTTAAGACATTCTTGAATTTTGTTTTTAAACATTTTATTCCTACTTAAGATCATATATTGATTTCAAATTAGGTTCATTTATGTTTATCTTTTTCTTTGTTTTTGATTTTTTGTTTAAATGTAAATCACTGTAACTCTATTTTGGTCATTATTTTACCATTATCCTTAGTTATAGATATTCACATTTGAACTGGTTCAGTGCAATTGGAATCTTATGCCATTCTAATTTATTCATACTTATGATGCCTAATTTATTTTTCTATAGAAAACACTTTGTGCTTAGGTCTCAAATTCTTAATGTCAACATCAACTTTGATGAACGATTCTTAAGATCACTTTATAAAACCTAGGCTCATGATATGGAATTAGGCTTCTTTATTTATGTTTAGATGTGCATCTCTTTTCATAAATTGTGATTCTAATCAATTCTTAGTCATTTTTCATCATTCCTCATTCCACTCTTCCAAACTTGGG
Organism: Torreya grandis; assembly: GCA_037957365.1. Classification (NCBI taxonomy): domain Eukaryota; kingdom Viridiplantae; phylum Streptophyta; class Pinopsida; order Cupressales; family Taxaceae; genus Torreya; species Torreya grandis. The sequence continues at coordinate 5,459,094 of JARHVA010000138.1, forward strand.
TGAACTACATTGGCCTGAAGTTCATGTTGGAACATGAGTCCATAGAACTATGTAGGTAGCACTCAATTTCTATTGAGGTCAACTTGGCTATCTCTATTATTATTTTCATCTCTCTCATCACTTTGTGCATTCTCATATGCTTGGTTTTATATGGATTTCTAAGCCATTACACCATCACATGTATATTTGCACTTGCTCACTTTAACCTATGTTTTTTGGTTATATCTTTGAGTTATTTTGCTTGCCAATTACCCATGTTGGGGCCCAACATATGAACCACATCCGAATCAAATCAGCTCTATAGGGGTAACATCATTATTTAGTCTTTATCAATGATCAAAATTTACCCTATAGTGGCAAAACTATTTTATCATGATCAAATCTGCTTTATTGGAGTACTTATTATATTCTCTTTAGAAACCCCATTCTAGTGGTTATTCCCTTCTTGAAGTAGAACATTCTCTCTTTTCCTATAATTCCAAGCTATCCACATTAAATCCTATGATGGTAATATTTATTGTGCAACTTGTCTTAGGATTGACCAATGCCGTAAGTGTGCAACTTGGACTCTCAAATTGGGTACATTTACAGTGTGTCCCTTACATTTATAAATTATATCTTTCCCATTCCCCCCATCTTTGGGGCCTATTATACTCCTAATTATATTTTTATCATTGATGGTAACCATGTGTGCAAGCATTAACTCATCTGGATGTGATCTATTCCATGGGTTAATCTCTCACTTTCTCTCTCTTTTTGAGAGTCCATATTTTTATTCCATCCTAGTATGTCCTCTCAAGAGGGCATTATGGGTATATTCTAATTTATTCTTGACAAATCTTTTATTTTAAAAGGAATTGCTTCACCTGAATGTCTCACTACACCTTCTCAAATAGGGGCAAGATGTAGACGTCCAATTCCTAACACCATTTATGTTGAAATTGTCAATCTTACTCGAATTGCACTCAAATGCACATTTTAGGTCAACATACATAAACCAAGATAAATGGTTCAAAATTGTCATTTAAAAGTGCCAATTTAGGTCAAAGTATCCCTAAATGGGGCAATGCAATTTATGGATCAGCTAATTTTGATCAATTTATTTTGAGTCAAAATGACATTTTCGCCTTTTATGCTCTGGATCACTCTTTTCTCCTAAATTCATTGGTACACACCATGTACCTTTGTTATTTTATGTTGGAAACATCCTAAATGAAGATACAGTTTTGGTGCATCTAACATCACCTTCTAATTCTTCCTGAGTCAAATTATAACTCAGTAATATGACTTTCTGATCATTTTGATTAATTGAGGGCAAATTTTCAAATAATTGCACAAATGTTGATTAACCTTGTTTAAGGCTAATTAATCCAAATAAAGAGCTTAAGTTGATTTTCCATGAGAGTTGTTGAATATTTATTTTTTAAAATTGATTCCTATTAACTACATCATCAGGTGACCTCATTGCTTGGGAAGACATCCCTAGGTCATAAATGCCACAAATATTAGGATTATGGATCACCCATGCCTAGTTAATGCCTTCCATGCCTCTTCAATGCCCCTTCTTCCAAGGTCATGATGAAGATAATTATGGATTTAATTTCAAATATTAGGATTATCCATGGCCACACATCTCAATCTTGAGATGGATGGTCATGGTTGATCCTGACCAATATCAAAAATATATAAATAGAGAGGCCATGGACATGAATTTTAAGCTTTAATATTGAAAAGTTATAATGTTAAATTATTTCCACAATATTTTTTGTTTGATCATTGATTTTGTTTGCAAGCTTCATTGATAGGCTAGTTTAGTGATTTGGAATTATGAGCCTAGGTTTTATGGAGTGTTCTTGAGACATTGGAGGAGTTTGCTACCATCTTTGACAAAGACAAGGATGCTTGATCAAGGGAGAACATGTTTTTGAGCCATATAGGTATGGTGAATCCATTTGGGAAGGTAATATGATGTTGCTTTCTTTTATTTTGTTTCTTGTTATCCTTTGTAATTCCCATAGGAATAAATAGGCTAAGTTAGTTAGCTCTTTATGCATGTTTCATTATTTATGGACTAATGCTTGACTAACTTGCTTTGTAATCCTCTCTACACATAGAGATAGGAGTGAATCTTAGTTAGACTCATAATAACTCAAAATTTCACTAAGTTTAATACACTAAGGGGTATTTATCAAATCTAGAATTATGACTATGAGCATTGTATATAGGTAGTATACATTAAGAATGTAATAATTCCTATATTGTTTCATATTCAAACTCACATCATGATGCGAGGAATAACTACGGAATCGACATAATCACACCAATTATCTCTTTCTTGTCTTTGAACCCATATCTATCCTACTCACGAAGGGCAGGGCCACTTTTAGTGGATGAGAGGTGTGTAGGGGATCAAAATGGCTATGGGGCTAGAGGTAAAGCCCTCTATAATACTCTCCCTCTCTGCATATTCACATTTTACTGCTAGTCTTAGATGTTCTGCTTATCTGAATTCATGCGAAGGAAACTCTTATTGATGTTATCTGCATTGTATTTATTTATTTGAAAAAATGAATATAAATGATGTAATATTATCAATTATGTAATTTTGAGGACTTTGGAAACTAGTATGTCGTATTATATAAATTTAAATAGAATAGATTCTATATGCATAATACTTCCTTATACTTTTTCTATTATTGTAAGGAATGTAATTGTATAATAAAAGAATCTAAAAATTAAGTAGTCACCTTCGTGTGTTATAATTTTTAGAAAAGAACCAAATCATCAAATGTTATATTGTATGCATGGATAAGTATCATAATTAATGATGGATCAATGGATTTGTGAATATGTAGTGTTGGATTGTTACTAGATTAGATCAAAGGATATTATTATGAGTAATTTGAGCAAACTACATTTACTTCCATTATCATATGCATTGATGCATGTAAATTAAAATACAAGGTACATTAAATAAGATAGTATTTCCATGATGTAATAAATAAGTCAATAAATGATGTAAAATATTTTACTTTGTTCATATATATTGAAAATAAATTTATAAACATTTATACTTCTTATTGCATGAGTAGATCAATGTTATATTGGAATATATGTTATGTAGAAAGACACTGGAGTTTGAATGCATGAGTAATTGATATAATATATTAAACTTTATCTCTATGATGTGTTGTATAATCACTTATTACTCTTGGAAATGTAGAATGCATGTTTGTATTTTTATTAGTTAAGAAAACCTTTGGGAAAGCTTGTATTTTTATTATCGAAAAAAAAAAAAAGTTTTAATTATACCCTTAAGGGATTATTACAAAATAGACTGATTAACCATGGTAATAATGGATAACTACCATTACCAACAATATACTCTCTCATGGTTATTAAGCCAATATAAATTGAACATCATTTTAAACTCTCCCCACCGTCACATAATCTATGAAAATAATAATTTCACAAGAGTATACTATCATTAACATAATCAGACCACCCAATGAAAACATCTATGAAACACATATTACTAGTAACAATGGCTTTTAATGACATACTATAGTTGTGATCTCTGTCATACCAATCAGATGAACACTCGTTAGGTGAAGATAGAATTGAATATGAATTACATCTATATCACCATAAAATTTTGAAAAGACTTTTTTTTTATCAAAAATATTCTTTTACATGATCAATCATTAAATGATTACTTGGCCACTGTACATGACTTTTTATATAAATGTGCATGGAAATAAATGAATTTACATATAATTCTTACCATCGTTGACTTTCCAAAACCATAATGATCACTAATGGTAATCATTATCATTCCAATTGATAACCTTAGAACTAAAATGGACACCTCTTTATCAACTAGAAACACCTTACCCTTTATATATGTCACTAATGATAATGATATATCATCTTGACTAAGGTCTTCATTCAACAATTCACAAAAATATGAAAATGGTGCATAGGGTAACCTGAAAATGTTGTGAAATCATTCATCATCACATCTAAATTTAAATATATAGTTGTTCCACCAATGTTACAAATGAGCCTTCATATACTCTTCATTGTGAATCCACCCTTCACATAAAAAAATTAGATAAATTTGTTTCAAGCATTATATTTTCTCTCTCAAAATCAATTGCATTGTTCTCCACATCCATTTTAGCATTTGAAGACTTTATAATTATATATGAACATATCTTATGATTATTTTATACATGTTGCATATTGTTTCAACCTTGAATATCATTGATACCAAATTTATAATGCCAATTAGATAGTAATAGATGCACTTGTCAATAGAACTTTCACTATTTCTGTTAAATTAGACTTCATTATATGAAAATGGAAGTTATTAAATATCATAATGCAAAAACCTCGCTATAAAATGACAAATCCATAATGTAATGCCCAATAAATATTATTGAGAAGATTGCAAGTAGATTTGAATATAAATTATGACAACAAAATTGTAACATTAAATACACAATGATATGGTTTTATCTTCTTGAAAAAGAGCACAAGAAATTTGTAATCAATTTAATTTTATATTATACAATAAATTACAAGATGGAATTTATGATAACTTGTTTAGCATCGAAAACTATTTGAAAAAAAGAATGGCTTATAAATCAGTTATGAAATTCAACTTTGATTCAAGACCACAATGTAGGTATAAATTATCAAAAACTACTAAGAGGATGACACTTGAATAACTCTACAAACCACCACTTGATATAACCAATCAAGTGTATATTTCACCATGATTTAAAGAGAATAGAAAATTAAGATCATTAATTATCATGGTTTTATACCAAAAATAATCAATCTCTAAAATATAAATCAATATAAAGAAGCAAAATGCTACATAAGGACAAGATGAGAATAGACCGATTTGGGGTATTAAACTATCTTAACTAATGAAAAAAACACTTATTGTTATAAAATTATTCACTAATATTCATCATGGCTTGTCGAATATAATTTAAATTTGAAATCAAATTGAGTTTCACATTCATTTTCTGTGCTTCAATTTTGATAAGTGTTTCCACATTCATATCTTCCCATTACATTTGGTGTTCAAGCAAAGCTAAGTCCTTCTCTTGGCATTTCATTCACCCCTCCTTGACCATATATAAAGTAAAAACCATTGACTTATTATTCTCAATAACAATGTATTTTATATTTGTATCTTTGGACATTGTTTTTTGTTTTTCCTTATAGATTGGATTTCGAATGCCACTTTAGGTGTTTGACACTCATTATATTTTTTATTATCATTTGGAGAAGAAAAATCCTCTTAAACTACATGGTTTGCCTTAAAATTTTCAATGGTTATATGTTTTTAGGATTAATGACTCTATCTTGATTGAAATTGATCTTCATTATATCCAAAATCTCTTTAGAAAACTTTTCTATACGTTTCTTATCAATTATTTCTCGTGCTACCATACTTCAATAACTATCATGCCTTAAGGGATTTTTTTTTATAGTATTTGATTTTTTTATAATTGGGATGAACATTCTCCCTTTGATCTTGGAATTGGTTTTGTGTGCAAGTCACATCATAACTGGCATAATGTTTCTTCACAATTATCCACTTTTCATAGGGTGATGTAGTCTTTTTCATGGCTCCATTGTTGGACTGTGTTTCCCTCTCAATGTGATTTGAAATAATAAACATAAGAGTATACATAATTCTCCAATGACTTCTACCCTTTTGGGAAGGAAGGACGAATAACAATTTTTATGACCTCTTATTGTTTGGGAGAAATATTTCCTTGAAGCAAAGAAACATCAATATATTGTGGATATTACTATTCATGGTTGATTTTTTCAGCAAAATTGATGCCTGCTATAATGATGTTAACATCTTATTTAATGTTTACTTATGTTTTTAAAACTTAGATATTTAAAACTGATTCCAAAAATTTATCATTCTTTATAGACAATAAATCTCCATCTTGTATGTCATCCTCTAAAATCAATAAAATATATTTATAAAAATTAGACTTCTTAGAAGTTAGATGATACACAAATTTATCCATAAAAAAATATTTTTATCTATGCTTAAAAAAAATGGTAAATACATTAAAATCAAAAATTAGATTATAAGTTTTATATATATATATATATATATATATATATATATATATATATATATATATATATATATATATATATATATATATATATATAACTTGTCTAAATTAGAAAATCCATAACATAGGACCTAGAATGTATGATCTCATTTGAAAACTAAAATTAAAATATTAATCAAATACTAAAAGAAATATACTTTACAAAATATTGGGTATTATAATTATATATTTAAAAAGAAATGGAATGGGTCTAAGACTCTCAACAATGACATAAACTTTGGACTTTGATAATATTCTTTTTGTTTGACCGACCTTCAAACAAAACATAAATTTTACAATACATATGGTGAACTTTTCGGTAACTTCAATTGACCCATATCAATAATAAAACTATGATATGTATAGAAATCATATTCCATTATGGATTATTTTTTGTTAACTTAATTTTATATTTAATAAATAATACTATGTGCTATATTAGCTAGATTGTTAGTTGTTAGTATCTTAGATTTATTTAGATACGTTGATATTATGTTAAGGGTTTATTAAGCCTATGCTTATTGCTAGTTTTTATGTTGAGATTTTATTTCTTATTTGCATTGCTCTTATGAGTTATTAAATAACTTGCATATTTTGTAATAAGCATTGCTCATATGAATTATTAAATAACTTGTATATTTTGTAATAATCTAATGTTTGTGGATTCTTAAATTATTTTATATGGTGTGAAGAAAATGTTTATAAAATCTAGGAGAGAGAAGCCTTTGAGGTAAGAGAGATTTTTAGTGTAAGGAAGGAAGTGTGTGGAGAATCATGTATTTGAAGAAATTAGCTTGCAAAGAACATAAAAGCAAACAGGATGTGTTTTTGATAGAGATAACATATTGGTTATAAAGTGGTGCTCCTATGAATGTTGATATTTTCTAAATCTTTTGTCAGGTGAAACCATTGGTAAAAGTGAGAAGCCATTCCAAAAGAGTTTTATTTTTTTGCTAATGCAGTGTGTCCATTGATAAAAGAGAGACACCATTGTAGAATAGATTTGTCTTTTGTGTGATGTAGAAGTAAATAATCTTGAGGTGAGACACAACCGATAGTAAGAAAATAGAATGTTGTTGAAGTAAATAATTTGTAAGAAGCATGGACGGTCAAATAAGGAATGATTCTGATCCCACATGAAACAACATGATATTGTAATGCCATATTGGAACTCATAACTTAAATATTATATTGTTGTGATTTTTTGTTTTTATTTTTTTGTTAATTGATTACATTGTGGAAAAAGGGAACATATCAAAAAAGTGCCATTCAAGAGGAGGAAGATGCCTCAAAGAAGCCGGGTGCTATTTTTTTTATGCAAAATATAAATTTGATTGTTTTGTGTATAAATCATCATAAATATGGCACCATTGACATAAAATAACATTTTATAAAGCTTATCCCACATGAAACACCATGCTACTACAACACCATATTGGAATTCGTAACTAAAATATTATACTGTTGTAATTTTTTTGTTTTTAATTTATCTATTGATTGATTACATTGTGGAAAGAAGGGACATATAAAAAAAGTGCCATTCGAGAGGATGAAGACGCCTCAAAGACGCCGGGTGCTAATTTTTTTATGCAAACTATAAATTTGATTATTTTGTGTATAAATCATCAGAAAGGTGGCACCATTAACATAAAATCACATTTTACAAAGCTTAGAGCAGAGGAACTCATCATTCTAGAGCAAAGGAAGACACAACTTAGCCTCAGTGCCACTGTCATAGCCTAAACATGTACAGGTTCCTTGTGATTGGGTAATAAAAGTGTATAAAGTCTTCTACATATTAGGGCATAAGGAGTTTTAAAAGCCAAGTTTTAAACTTAAGTATATTTTGTTAATCTTAGTAAATTTGCCTTAGAACTTGGTTGGAGTACAATTAATTTTGATTCTAAAAAAAGGCGAGTAGAATCCCAAAACATTATCATAGTGTCCAGTTAGAAATCTTAAACCAAATGCAAAAATAATCTTCTCCAAAGTGTTTGTAGTCATGAGATTTAATTTTTTCCATCATTTTTAGGCAATAGAGAAAAACATTGTTAATTTAATATCCCATAAAATTTAAATATTTTTAAGCTAAGAAATAACAGTGTTGTTTTTAGACATCCAATTCTTAACACTTTTTGTGTTGAAATTGTCAATCTTACTTGAATTGCACTTAAATGCATATTTTAGGCCAAAATCATTAAAACGCGCTAAATGGTTCAAAATTGTCATTTACAAGTGATAATTTAGGCCAAAGTATCCCTAAATGGGGCAATGCATTCTATGTGATACCTAACTTTGATCATTTTATTTTGAGTTAAAATGACAATTTTGTTTTTGTGTGCTCTGAATCACTCTTTTCTTCTAATTTGTTAGTACATGTCATGTACCTTTGTTATTTTGTGTTACTAACATCCTAAATGGAAATACAATTCTAATACATCTAATATTACCTTCCAATTCTTCTCGAATCAAATTATGACCCAATAGTATGACTTTCTGACCATTTTGATTAATTGAGGGCTAATTTCCAAAGAATTGCACAAATATTAATTAATCTTGTTTAAGGTTAATTAATTCAAATCAAAGCCTAATTGAATTCATTTATGAATAATTAAATAATTATTAAAATAAATAAATCAAATATCAAGAACATCTTAAAAGCTAATCATTACCTTTTATGAGTTATCATTTTTAGAAAATATCTAAAGAATATGCCAAACACACTCAACCAAGGTTAATAAACTCAACCAAGGTTCCAATTTAACCCATTCCAAATATTATATTATTCTATGGCCACACATCTCAATCTTGAGATGGATGGTCATGGTTGATCTTAGACCATTTCCAAAATCTATAAATAGAAGGCCTCACACTACCATCTTTAAGCTCTCATTGTATAATATTATAATGCTAAAATCTCTCCACAACTCATTTGTATTTTGATTATTGCATTATTCATATTTAGATTAGCTTCATTGATAATCATATTGAATAGTTTTAATATCTTAAGCCTAGGTTTTGTGGAGTATTCTTGAGACATTGGAGGAGTTTGCCACCATTGTTGATGAAGACAAGGATGATTGATCAAGGGGAGAACATGTTTTTGAGTTGCTTTTAAGCAATGGAGTCACTTGGGAAGGTAATGGTTTACCTCCTTTCATTTGTATCTTATTTTTGTTAGTAAACCTCACATTAATAGATTGGCTGATTTAATTAGATATTTATGCATTTTTATTTGATTTTTTGGGCTAATGTTGACTAACCATTTCTTTTAATCCATTCTACATTTTGGCATGCCCTGTGGGATACAATTGTGCACTCCACATCTTTGAACAAAAATAGATATTAAAATAGATCTTATTTTTAATTTGTTTACTATTTTTTAATGAATTTTTTATAAAATTTTATTATTGGTTTCATCTTAATTCTCTCAAAATTTTATTAAAATTTAATTTGTAGTTTATAAGTTATGACTCTTTTAGTGATTGTCACTTTTTTTTTGTGTGGTAAAAATAACTAATACAGAGATAATAAATTTTTTATTCACTATTTTAACTTTAATTTTTACAGAGAGGTACTACCTAGACCTATAAAAAATCTCCAAAATTTTTGTGACAAATAGATGTATATTGTAAAAGTTATGGTTAAAATACTAAATACAAGTTTTTATGATTTATGTGTTCAGTTTTCTTTGTTTTAACCTTCTAACTTGTTGTTTGTATGTTTCATAGATTTATTTTATTTTTTTAATATTTTTTGAGTTTTTTATTGATATTTTTTCTAACTATTGCCTAAACTATCTTGTTTATCTTTTGTAGTTTTACTTTCGGGTCAACAGGTTCAAGAGCATACTTTTTAAGGTTGCTTGTCTCATTTGATAAATAAGCTTCAAGGCTAAACAAAATGTTGACTATTTTTTTACAAGAAACTACTTGAAAAGTGATCAAATCATGTTTAATTAGATCTTTTTAACCTCATTTTGGGTTCTTAAAAAGAACTTAGGAATGGTGTTTTTAAAAACAAAAATGCTTGTTAGTTTTGAATAGGTTTATTGTTCTTTAAAAGTTTTTGTAACTTAAGGCCAAGGGGTCAAAGAACACCACCAAATCTTTCATTATGGTTATTTAAAACTAAATTCACTTCAAAGTTTGTTTTAAATAATTCATCTATCATTTTGTGTTTATGTTGAATGTTTTGTTATTGTTCTTTTAAAGTTTTTGCTAACTACGGCCAATGGGCCAAAAAACATCACCTAATATTTCAATTTAGTGCTTAAAACTTAACTCATTTCAAGTTTTGTTTTATGTAAGTCACCTAATTTTTTTATTATGGTGCTTTAAAACTAAACTCACTTCAATGTTTGTTTTAAATAAGTCATCTATCACTTTATTGTTTATATTGAATGTTTTGTGATTGTTGTTCTAAAGTTTTTGTAACTTAAGGCCGAGGGGTCAAAGAACATCACCAAATATTTCAATTAGTGTTTAAAACTTAACTCATTCAAAGTTTTGTTTTTTGTAAGTCATTTATCAATTGTTTGAGCAAAAATAAAGATCATGCTTGTATGCTCTCTCATCCATCCCCTTTAACAAACTTTTAGGATCAAAATCATCATCTTTATTGTAAAGTTTATTAGTCCAAAGGCATAAAAGAGAAGTTGCAAAGGCTCTCCCCAAGACCCGCATGGCTTGGGTGACCTATAAATAACCTTTAAATCTCTTTTACTTATCATTTATTTTATTTCATCTTGGCTTGTGAGGGAGACTTCATTACCTCCCACAAGTTCTTTAGGAAATCTTTAACCCAGAGTTTTATCTCTCAGTATTAACTTCATCACTCCCACTAGGATTGGAGGTTTGAGCGGTTAAAACACTTTTTAGTGTTGGGGTTAAGCACTAGGACATATCTACACATTAGACATTGCACTACACTAAGCAATCAATGGATGTAGTGGTTGTAAAAAGGGCAATACCTTTTTGATTTAAGCCAAGTACCAGAGACATCCAATTAAAGTGTGCTTCTTTTGCATCGTTTAATGTGAAATTAATTATGCAATTGATCCATCTAGAAACATTTAAAAACTTTATAATGTAGTTAACCCCACTTTACCATACCTTGTCATTTTAGGATTTAAGATGATTGTTTTTATCTTTGTCATTAGCTTAATTGGTCTTGATTTGGGTCAAAACTTGCTTGTTAACTAAAACATCATAACCAAACACATTGTCCACACAATTTTTGAACAAGGAGGCATTATGCTATTAATATTGCAACAAGCCAAGTGCCACAGACACCCAATTAAAGTGCATTTATTTTACAACATTTCGTGTGAAAGTCATTGATCTATCTAGAAACGTTTGAAAACTTGGTAATTTAGTTAACCCCACTTTACCATACCTTGTCAGTTTAAGATTTAAGATAATTGTTTTTGTATTTGTCATTAGCTTACTTGGTCTTGATTTTGGTCAAAACATGCTTGTTAACTAAAACGTCATAACCAAACACATTGTCCAAAAATTTCTTGAACATTGTGAACAAATTTTTTGAACAAGTGAAAATCAATCTTTTCTTGTTCAAAATTTTCATCATAAACATTGTGTCATCATTGGTATAATTGGTGTAGTTATGATTCCCATTTGAGTCTAAATTATTTGCCAAATTCTTTAAAATTCCTTCATTGATTATTCACATTCAAAATTTAACCTTTCTAAGTTCTAAGGGTTGATGTGTTAAATTGGGTTCGCTATTTGCACATTAAACTTGTTTTAACTTGGGTTTAATTTTTTATTTTTTGAATTAAGAGTTGTTTATAGACTCATCATCACATTATCTTCTTTGGTGGACTCAAGTAATCTTCTTCATCGCTCACACTTTGAGTCCTAGAACACATTTATACTATCCCCCTTCCTATCACCATGTGGTGGTGTTGGGATGCCCGTTTAGTTTTAGCTTTATATTTAGGAATTCTTGCATGTTTTCACATCATGAGTTTTTTAGTTCGCATTGTCTTATTCTTAATTTGAAGAGCTTTCTTCTAGTTTTATAGTGTCAAATCATCAAAGTTGAACTAGTTTTTATGGTATTGACATATCTCAAAAGTCTACGTTTTAGTGTACTAGTGACACTCTAGGATTTTTTGAGTTATCATAACCTCTTATGATTTATATGATTTAAAACCTATCCTAGGTTTATTAATCTCATGAACCAAATATTCTAATTATGTGTGGTTCCAAGCCACCGTCATTTTTATAGTATCTTTGGTACCATAGTCATTTATTGAAAAAGAAGATCAAATCCATACCTTGTATAAACATTTGCATAACATTGATCCAAATCTAAGAAAAAATAGAGAATAATATTTTAAACAATAACACTAAGGTATACTTGTAATAAGCTTTCTTGTGGCCCTAGTTGTGAGGTTGAGCATTTTTATGATGGACATGATCACTCCATATTGTTTAAGGATGTTGCCCTCTTTGGGCCTATCTATTGAAAACTAATCTCATCCATGTCATTTGTTGTACGTCATCCTCATCCTTCCCCTTTGATTTTCACTCCATGCTTGAAGGTTACTATTTTAGGATGTCCTCTATATCCTTCGATTTACATGTGCAAATAATCAAGTTTAATAATTAAGCTCATACAAGCAAACAAGCTTGACAATCAAGCTTGTGTGAAGGTTACCATTTTAGGACCTCCTCTTTTGGTTTGCACGAGCAACCAAACTAAGAAGCATTCTATCATTACCATTCTTATCCCATCACGAGTTTTTGATGAACCTATTATTGAATAACATTCATTTGATGAACTAATTATTTTTCATCCCTTCTTCAATAGTCTAATATTTAGAGATCCCATTATTGAACCACAAAACATTGTTCCCACTAAATCAAATGTTTCCCACTTTACAAATTCCATACCAATCTTCGAGCCAAAAAAAGAACCATTAAATTTTCAAGATCCATATTATAAGGATCAAAATGTGTTCAAAAACCATAATGTTATTGTTGAAACACCCATTTGTGATAAGTTACCTATTCATATTTTCAATATTTTTAAAGAACCTCATCTCCTTGACAAGCCAGTCTCTACAGAGTTGTCTCTTGATGTTTTTCCACTTGTTCAAGATTCTCACTTTGATGGAAAAGATTTTGTCAAGACGTCCCTTGAGTGGTTCCCTCTATTTGAGGGGGCTTCACTTAGACAATTTAGTCTCTGTTAAATCTCAAGAGCCATCTTATAAGGATCAAAATGTGTTCAAGGTTGATATTTTACAAATAATTATGAATCAAAACCATAATGTTATTGTTGAAACACCCATTTGTGATAAGTTACCTATTCATATTTTACCTATTTTTAAAGAGCCTCATCTCCTTGACAAGCCAGTCTTTATAGAGTTGTCTCTTGATCTTTGTCCACTCATTTAAGAGTCTCACTTTGACATATAGGATTTTGTCAAGATGTCTCTTGAGTGGTTCCCTCTATTTGAGGGGCTTCACTTAAATAATTTAGTCTATGTTAAACCCTTCCAAGATGAATCAATTTTTATTGAGCCCATTATGCCATCACAAGTTATTACTTGTCAAACATTTAGCATTAAACATAACATTAAATAAATAACCACATCAGATGAAGAATCAATATTAGAGTCAGGTTCTATTTTTGAATTGACATTAGATTTAGCATCAAAAAGAGAATTAATGTCAGTTATGACATCAAATTCAAAGTCCCTTGCATCGAAACCAGATTCAAAAATAGATTATAATCATGGTTGTTACAATATTGGTTACACTTACTTTGTGGATCAACTTGAATATATTTGTGATCCTTCTATGATTTTTGAGGATGATTAATTCATCATCGACACAAGTTCTCATAGTATATTTTATGATGATTGTGATACCTTTCATCATCCCACCATTATTACCACCAAACATAGCCATTATATTGATATTCTACCTCCCATAAATGTTGATTGGGATTGATAGAATCACACTTTGTTGAATTACATCCATGAAAACATACTATTTACATAATATCAGTGGGATGAAGACCCCATTCATTCAAAAGAAGAATAATCTCTTAGTGAAACCTTTTTGAAGGTTCTAGGGGATAAGCAAAGATCAAACTCAACATCTTTTAGTGAAACCTTTTTGAAGGCACTAGAAGACAATCAAAGTCAAATGTTAGCATCTCTTCGTGAAACCTTCTCAAAGGCACTTTGGGATGATTAGAACAAATAATTGGTGAAAATATCATCGAGACACCAATAACTAAGCATGAAATTTCTTCACTATTTACTAAATATATTATTCAAGATCAAATTAAAACAACTTCTATTTTATAGAATAATTAGATGGTAGCTACACTCAAGATCAAGCAACAAAACAATATGATTATATAGAGAGCATCTTTAGAGGTCTTTGGCCCTACCACAACTAAAATTATATCAAATCCTACATCAATAATATTACATGTGACTAAAAGTCTTGATCCTGATTTGTTTCCCATTCATTATACATTCCATTATCATCCATCTATTCATTACCCACTTTTAAAATTTATCACTGACAACACTTTATTTTTTTAGGGCTATAAAGATATCTTGTCTCAATTTTTAAAGGAAAGAGAATCAACAACTATGAAAGATCACAAACACACTATTGAGATCCAGATCGATAGTAATTTCTTGATAGAGCATCTTTTCTATTGAGGAATTGGGTAGTAATTTTTATAAACTGATCATTTTGATTGTCTCATTTGTTAACTAAGACGAGCATCTCCATGTCAACAAGAGTAACATAACCATTTTTAATTTATCATTTACCCATTAAACATTATCCTTGCCTAGTCTCTTGAGGGTAACCCCATAGATCATTTTATTATAGGCATTATTATACCATTATGATCCATGAACCATGTTGTTTGAACTACATAGATTTGAGGTTCTTCGATACCATGTAGGCAGCACTAAATTTTTATTGAGGTCATCTTGGTCACACCTTTCTTCACACTCTTGAGATTTTTCAAGTATCTTGTCCCATGCTCTCGCCATTTTTTAAATAATTATTAAGTTTGAATGCTCTCACCGTTTTGTGAACAAACTAAGCCAATCATTAGTTGGATGCAATTTTGTTTCCACTATAGCCAATTATCTTTTGATCATTTTATTTATACCATTTTTATTCTACCATGTCTTTATTATTGACCAAAGCTTATTTTTAGTCATCCTACTTATCCCATTTTGATCTTGGTTCCTTTGGTTTGTCCTACACTTTCTATGGGTGGATTCTGATCTGGTTCTAACAATTTTAGAATGCCATGTTGAATGACAATTTATGAAAGTAGTGTGATATTTTATATGACAAGTTATCTTTCATCTATTATCTTATTTAGTATCACTAATAATAATTATCTATGGGTAAATCAGTAGTATCCCTGATTATAAGCACCTTTGGGCAAATCAAAATTATGATGTTGTTTTCTAATTATAACTGCCTATGGGAAAATTAGGTACAATGCCTTTTTATCATGCATTGTCGCATCATCTAGTCATTAGTATTATCATTTGTCTTATTGTTTGCCTTTATTTGCAAACTTGTTGTGACCTAGTCAATTTTTCATTGCATTTTATGTGAGTAGAATTAATGTGACTTGGGATTATTATGGGATTATGCAGGTTGTGCTCAATTTATGTTGAGGTCAACTCAATCCCTCTTTCATTATGATCTCACTATCTATTGAGCATTCTAAGTTGGCACACTCTCGCCATTTCATGAGTTGAACCATTATGTGCCTTTTAATCCTCAATCGAGTTGAGATACTTAGAAAATTCCAAAAACATTTGAAAAATCCAAAAAACATTGTTTATTTTGATTGTTATTGGTGTTGTTTTATTTTTTGATTTATTGTTTGGTCTTGCTTTATTCATTTTACAAGTACATCTTGATGGTCCACATAGACCTTGATTATTCATATCTTGATCTCATGTTATCATGTTGTTCTTGGCTTGATTTTATAGATTCTTGTTCCTAATTAAGTCTTGATTGATCGTATCCTGATTTCAAGTTAGGTTTATTTATGTTTATCTTTTTCTTTGTCTTTATTTTTTTATTTTATTGTAAATAGTTTTAACTTTGGTCTTGGTCATTGTTTTACCATTATCCTTAGTTATAAATGTTCACATTTGAACCAGCTCAACGCAATTAGAATATTATGTCATTCTAAGTTATTCATACTTATGATGCCTAATTTTTTTTGTTATACAAGCACTTTGTGCTCTAGTGTCAAAGTCTTAACATCAACAAATCTCTGATGAATAATTCTCAAGATCAATATGCATAATGTAAACTCATGATATGAAAATGGGCATCTAGGTATCATTCATTTTAACACTTGATTTTACGCTTAGACAAGGATCTCTTCATATTCATTTTAACGCTTGACTCAAATCAAATGTTGAGACTGATATTGATTCTAATTCTGATGCTAAATTTGATGTTGGCTTAATAATGGAACCTAATTCTAAC
Source organism: Torreya grandis (assembly GCA_037957365.1). Classification (NCBI taxonomy): domain Eukaryota; kingdom Viridiplantae; phylum Streptophyta; class Pinopsida; order Cupressales; family Taxaceae; genus Torreya; species Torreya grandis. The sequence continues at coordinate 5,475,781 of JARHVA010000138.1, forward strand.
TCTAATTCTTCATTTGATGGGTAATATGTTATAATGATGTCTTGTTAAATGTTTGGTATTGGATAAGTAATAGCTTGTGATGGCATAATAGGCTCCACAAAAACTGGTTTGCTAGAGTAGGACTCCTCTTGGATGGGAAAATGGTCAAGAGACAACTCTTCAGAGACTGGTTTGTCAATAGGAGGCTCTTAAAAAATAGGCATATAGTTGAGGTAATGATTTTCCCAAAGGTAGTTATAATCATTAAAAAGTGACTCAACAAAGACTGGCTTGTCATAGTGAGACTCCTCGACAAATGGTATAGGATCAATAGGTGATTCATCACAGGTTTACTTATCATAATTGATTAGTTCAACAAAAATATCTTGGATTGATTGGTTATTTTGACATTGGTTCTCAATGAGTTGGGAAATACCATTTTTGAACACAGCTTAGTCTTTGAATGATTGAATCAATTGAGGTTTGGATGGGATTGGTACTAGACAAGGAATGGCTTGCAGTCAGATAATGGTAGGGCATTAGGGAGCATGATTGCTCACATGAGCCAAAGTATAAATTCTTGAAATGACAATGACAAGGTGGTGTGGAGCATGATTGCTTGCACAAACCAAAAAATGAGGTCCTAAAATGATAATGGGGCATTGTGGAGATTGATTGCTCGTAGAAGCCAAAAGATGAGGTCTCAAAATGGTAATGGTATAGCATTATGGAGTTTGATTTCTTTCACAAGCCAAAATATGAAGTCCTAAAGGGATAAGTTTGGGGCATTGTGGAGCTTAGTAACTCACACAAGCTAAAGGATGAGGTCCTAGAATGATAATGGGGTATTTTGAAGCTTGATTTCTCACATAAGCCAAAAGACTAGGTCTTAGAATGACAAGCTTGGGGTGTGGTAGAGCAAGGTTGCTCTCATAAGCCAAAAGATGATGTCTTGGTATGGAAATGGTGTGACGTTATGATCTTAGAATAGAAATAGTATGATGTGGTGGAGCTTGATTACTCGCATAAGCGAAAGCATCCAAGTCTTCCTCATAAACCATATCATCCCAATTGTGAGTTGGCTCATAAGTTGGTTCTTGACTATGTTCCATGTAGTGATTATTGTAAAGAGGGTATGGATCCATATCCCAAAAAACATTATATGTAGTTGGTTCTTCAAAGTCCTCCTCACAAGCCTCTTCATACCAATCAAGGTCTCGATTTGGATTTTGTGGATTTTGACTATATTACTCATATCAAGTATTATAAGGAGATTAATAAAACTCCTTAGAAAATATTTCTCTATAGTGGTTCCTAGTGGGATTCTATGCGGCCATTCTATCATAAGTTAGATTATACGTGACTTCACAATAAGTGTAGCTAGACATATCCACATAAATGATGAAAGCTCCAAAAAAAAAATGCTTAGAGTTCTACAAACTCTAAAAAACTATGTCCAAAGGACAAAAGATTTGAACTTGGTCTAACTTGGTCAAAATTATGGAGTTGTATCTCCAAAAATGATTTAAAGTGAAGATGTATCTCCAAAATATTTTGTGATAAAACTTGACACAAAATAATCTAACATCAAATGTCATACACATAAAAGGTCAAGCATCTAAATAAAAATCAAAATGTCAAAAGTCTAGGTCAAAGTGTTCCAAACAAGTTCTAAACTAGGAAAGAGAAAAGTTAAGTTACTAGGTCTTTTGTCCAAAGGCGGAGTCAAAAGATAGACTCAAATAAACAAGCATATGCTAGGACTTTTGGCCAAACGACATCAAAAGCTAGACTTAAAATAAAGGCATGATGTGAATTTAATCTAACAACTTTGGAAATAACTCTGACATAGACCCGACATATGGAATCAAACATAAACATGATTAGTTGGCATAAGGCATAAGACAAAAGGCTCTTTGAATAAAAGTTGTGTTCTCCCAAAAAAAGGCACAAATAATGACGAGGATAGGCATTTAAAAAAATAAACCATCAATAGTTTTTAAATTTGGGTAATCGATTAACTGAAGTTAAGCAACCTAAAAGAGAAAGATCTGTGTATCAGCCCCATGAATTAAGGCCTAAACAAAAATCAATCAATGTTTGAATCCAAACTTAGCAAGGTTAATTAAAAACTCAACATTGAAAACTAGGATATTACCAAAAAAGCTAGACAAAATTAGACAACATAACGGCACATAAACAAGATCCAAATGGCTAATGTGACATGGTTTGAAACAAATGGTTTTTAATATAATGGTAAACAAGTCTTGAAACAGATTGAACAACCTAATGGTGTAAGCATACTTAAATGATGTGATCTATGTTATGTTTCAATGACTCAAAGGTAAAAATGGTTTGACATGATTTGGGCAGCATAACACAACCCTCCTCAACTAAAATACATGGTTTTGACATGGTTTATGAATAAAAAAACAAGTTTTAGTCTCAAAACATACCAAGCAAAAATAAACAAATTACACTAAGTGTAATCATCCAAATCTTAGCAAGGGTATGACAATGTGGGCTTGACTAAACTAGCAAGTTTTCGAATGTCTAGGGGGATCAATTACATAATGACTTTCACATCAAATGATGCAAAATAAAATCATGGAAATTAGGTGTCTATGGCACTTGGATTATTTTAAAAAGGTCTTGCCCTTTTTTTAACCACTACATCCAACTGCTCACTCAGTGTAGTGTAATGTCCAAAGTGCAGATACGTCCCATGTGCAACTCAAAAGGAGTGGATGAAGTCAATGATGGGAGATGAAACTCTGGGTCAAAGCTTCCCTAAAGAACTCATGGGAAGTGATGAATTCCCCCTCACAAGCCAAGATTCAATGAAATAAAAGATGTAAGAGAAAGACTTTAGGGTCATTTTCAAGGTGACCCAAACTATGATGATTTTTTGGGGAGTGCTTTAGATGACATTCTTTCTAGGCCTTGGACTAGACATGTTTAAAATAGGAATGACGCTTTTGATTCCAAAGGTTCCCTAAAGGGGACAAAAGAAGAGCATACACATGAAAACCTTCTTTTCTCCAAACAAGTTCTAATTAAATAACTATTGAAAATAAGAATTGACAAGTGTGTTCAATTTTAAAAGCCAAATAAAATATGAGGTGGTGTTCTTTTGACCTCTTGGTCTTCAGTTGTAACTTTGAAAGACTAACTAAGAAAATTTTATTTCAAGCACCTAAATTTTCCATTAAGTACTAAGACAAAGTTCCTAGTTCATTTTAAAAGCATGCAAAAGATGGTCTAAAACATGTTTTAACAAATTCGAAGTCCATGGGTTACCTATCTACCCTTAAGCATGACCCTAAAAGCAAATGTGTTAGATTAGAAACATCCAAAGATATTTTAAATTTTTTATAAAAATCTATGAAATTTGAAGCTAAATTGATATCAAATTATGAAAATTTGGAAGAAAACACATGGTTTTAAAAAAATCATGAAAAATGGAATCTGTATGACCTTAAACCAAGCATTTTAAAATGGTAGCTCTCAACTCAAGAAAAAGATAGTGAATATCTACGGTTATGCCTAACCAGTGATGATTTCACTTGATCATTGACAATTGAAAATGACCGTCGATGGTTTATTTAACTGTTAGCTATTCCTTTGACCATCGACGGTTACATGTGTAAACTTGTGAAGATAAAATCTAGTCAAATGAAGTTAGAAAATCACGTAGAGAGAGTTTTGAGCATCCAAATTAAAATTTTAAAGCTGCCTCATGCTCTCCTTCATACATGGGATGAATTTCATTCGACTAGGTGTGCCATTATGTAGACTAAAATTTTTATGATAAAGGAGAGATTAGTATTATGTTAGTGGATAAATCAAATCAAAAGCACACTAAACTAACACCTTCATGCCTAGTTACTAGGGTGAGTTTAATAACAAAAATGAATGAAAAGAACAACTAAAAAGTAAGGAAAAAAAAGAATATTTTACCTTCCTTAGATGCTCTAAATGCTTTATTTTAGTGGCTTGCTCGGTTTGTGCTCATGAAGTCTTCATCAATGGAAGCTTGACTACCTCCATCTCTCCTGGGCACCTTAATTGGCTTTGGCTTTAATATTTTGGCATTATAACTTTCGCATGTGAGATATTTTTGGAATAAATTTTGCATGGTAACTTTGCACAAATCAAGCTTCTTGAAGATATTTGAGCATAATAACTTTGCAAAAAAATAGCTTAGAAATGATGTTCATGGCCTCTCTACTTATAGATTTTAGAAAATGGCTAAAATCAACCTGAACCATCCATCTCAAGATTGAAATGTGTGTCCAAGGATAAATCTAAATATTAAATTCATTCTACAAATATCCCCATTAATATTTGGGATAGAGGGGCATTGAATAGGTATGGAAGGTATTGATGAGGCATGGGAGGCATGAATCCTGATATTTGTGGTATTTATGTCCTAGGGATGTTGTCCCAAGAAATGATGCCACTTGATGATGTAGATATTCAATATTCATTTCTAAAAATAAGTATTTAACAAGTTTCCATGGAATTATTAATTAGGATCTAATTTGGTTTAATTAACTCTTAATCATGATTAAGCACTTTGTGTACAATTTACTCAAATTGCCTTGTTATTGGTCCAAAATTTGATTGGATTGAAATTGGAAGTCAATGTCAAATGTATTGGATTTGTTATCCCATATAGGATGTTTCCAACATAAAATAACAAAGGCACATGTCTCGTGCAAAAAATTTGATAAAAAAGAGTAATTCAGAGCACCCAAGTACAAATATACAATTTTGACTTGAAATGATCTGATCAAAGTTAGTTGGCCCATAAATTGCACTGCCCTATTTAATGATACTCTAGTAAAAATCAGCACTTGAATATATCAGTTTTAACTCATTTAATGTGCTTTAGTGTTTTTAGGCTAAATTGTGCATTTTGGTGGAAATTGGTCAAAAGCTTGGTTGGAGGTTATCGATGGCCAGATTTAGGTGTCTATAATTTGCCCCTATTTGGGAAGATGTTGAAAACCATAGACAAAGCAATGTATTCTCAAATAATGAGAGATGGCTTGTATGTTAAAAAAAAATAATGATTAAAGAACAAAGCTCCAAAAGGTGTTTGGGAAGCCTATGATGATCCCCCCTCAAGAGAGTGGTTGTCACATATGTGGATGGATGGTCCATAGAAAAGAAGCAAGAAGAAAGGTGGAATTCACATGTGGTTAAGATTAATTCAAATGAAAAAATGCTTGCATGCATTGATATAAAATAGATATTGATTTGCCCAAAGGTGGTTATAATTAGGAACAAAAATCAAAATAATGATTTAACCATAGGCGGTTATAATCATTAAGGGGACCTAGATTATTTTATAAAGATGGTGGTGCCCCAATTAGGGCTGATTAACTATTATAACTCAAGGATATAACCTAGAATACAAATTAAAAATGAGCGGGTGAAAGGTGAGGGAAGAGATGAAAAGAAGAATAAGATTGATCACTAGAAATGATTCAGTTGTACCTACCAACGAGGATATGTTCATCCTTATTAGCAATGATACAACTAGAATGGGCAATCAGTTGATTCAATCAAGATGTGTGGAAGGATTTGCCAAGGTGCCAAGGAGAAAATTCTATGGCTCCATTGATTGTAAACCTTCTTGAAGCTGATTTTTGCTATAGCATGTGACGATAGGCATCATGATAGAACACCATAAAGACTTGGTCTAAATATGCATAAGGACTGACTCCTGATCTAATAACTTATGTCAATGCTAAAGTAACCATCCTCAAAAACTATGGAAGGATCACAAATGTATTCATACTGATCTACTAGGCATGTATATAACCTTTCACTTCTTCTTGAATCAAATTATGATTCAATAATATGAATTTTTGACTATTTTGATTAATTAAGGGCCAATTTCTAAAGAATTACACAAATATTAATTAATCTTGTTTAAGGATAATTAATTCAAATCAAAGCCTAATTGAATTCATCTATGAATAATTAAATCAATTATCAAAAAAGAAAATTCAAATATCAAGAGCATCTTAAAAGCAAATCATTACATTTTATGAGTTATCATTTTTGAAAAATATCTAAATAATATCTTAAGAATATGCCAAACACACTCAATCAAGGTTAATAAACTCAACCAAGTTTCCAATTGAACCCATGTCAAATATTAAATTAATCCATGGCCACACATCTCAATTTTGAGATGGATGGTTATGGTTGATCTTAGACCATTTTCAAAAGCTATAAATAAAAGGCCTCACACTACCATTTTTAAGCTCTCATTGTATAATGTTATAATGCTAAAATCTCTACACAACTCATTTGTGTTTTGATTATTACATTATTCATATTTGGATTAGCTTCATTGATAGGCATATTAAATAGTTTTAATATCTTGAGCCCAGGTTTTGTTGAGTGTTCTTGAGACATTGGAGGAGTTTGCCACCATTGTTGATGAAGACAAGGATGCTTGATCAAGGGGAGAACATGTTTTTGAGTTGATTTTAAGCAATGGATTCACTTGAGAAGGTAATGGTTTAATTTATTTCATTTGTATCTTATTGTTTTTAGAAACCCCTACATGAATAGATTCACTTGATTTAACTAGCTATTTATGCATTTTTTATTTTATTTCTAGGACTATGTAGGTAGTGCTCAATTTCTATTGAGGTTAGTTCGGTTACCCCTTTCTTCATGCTCTTTCCATTTTTCAAGAATCTTGTCGTATTCTCTCACTATTTTATGAACAATTATTTAGTTTAAATGCTCTTTCCATTTTGTGAGCAACCTAAGAAATACTCACGTCATTTTATAAGTAATCTAAGTCAATCATCGCTTGGGGGTAAATTTTTTGCCACTATATCCAAATTATCTTCTGATCATTTTTATTATACCATTCCTTTACTATTGACTAAGGCTTGTTTTTAGCCATCCTGATTATCCCATTTTAATCTTGGTTCCTTTGGTTTGTCCTACATTTTTTATGGGGGGATTTTGATCTGGTTCCAATAGTTTTAGAATGATGTATTGAATGATAGTTTATAGAAGTAGTGTGACATTTGATATGGTAAGTTATTTTTCATTTATTATCTTATTTGGTATCACTGATTATAATTGCCTATGGGCAAATTATGTACAATGTCTTTTTATCATGCATTGCCACATCATCTAGTCATTACTATTATCATATGTCTTATCATTTGCCTTTATTTGCAAACTTATTGTAACCTAGTCGATTTTTCATTTCCTTTTGTGTGGGTAGAACTATTGTGACTTTGGATTATTATGGGATTATGCAGGTTGTGCTTGATTCATGTTGAGGTCAACTCAATCCCCCTTTCATTACGCTCTCATTGTCTTTTGAGCATTTTAAGTTGGCACGCTCTCACTATTTCATGAGATAAACTGTTCTGTGTCTCTTAATCCTCAATCGAGTTGAGATACTTAGAAAATTCCAAAAACATTTAAAAAATCCAAAAACATTTTGTTTATTTTGATTATTATTGGTGTTTTTTTTTTTTTTGTTTTATTGTTTGGTCTTGCCTTTGTTCATTTTCCAAGTACATCTTGATGGTCCACATAGATCTTGATTATTCATATCTTGATCTCATGTTATCAAGTTTTTCTTGCCTTGATTTTATACATTCTTGTTCCTAATTAAGTCTTGATTGATCGTATATTTATTTCAAGTTAGGTTCATTTATGTTTATGTTTATCTTTTTCTTTGTCTTTATTTTTTTATTTAAATGTAAACAGTTGTAACTTTGGTCTTGGTAATTGTCTTACCATTATCCTTAGTTATAAATTTTCACATTTGAACCAGCTCAGTGCAATTGGAATATTATGTCATTATAATTTATTCATACTTATGATTTCTAATTTCCTTTGCTATAACAAGAACTTTATGCTCTAGCGTCAAAGTCCTAACGTCAACAAAACTCTAATGAATAATTCTCAAGATCACTATGCATAATCTAAGCTCATTATATGAAAATAGGCATCTAGGTATCATGCATTTTAACACTTGACTTTATGCTTAGATGTGCATCTCTTCGTATATATCATGAGTATAATCAATTCTTGTTCAGTTTTCTTCATCCCTCATTCCATTCTGTCTCATTTTGGGTGAGCTACATTGGATTGAGCTCTTATTGGACTATGTAGGCAGTGCTTAATTTAAATTGAGGTTATCTTGGCTATCTTTCATTCATATTTTTATCTCTTTCATCACTTTGTGCATTCTCATATGATTTGTTTCTTGTGTCTTTCCAAGCCATTCTACCATCACATATACATTTATGCCTACCCATTTTAATATATGCATTAGGTTATCTCCTTGAGATATTTTTCTTGCCAATCACCCATGTTGGGGGCACAACATATGAAAAATGTCAGAATAAAATCAGCCCTATAGGGACAAACCATTATTTATTCTTTATCAGTGATCAAAATTAGCCCTACTGGGGCACAACTGTCTTATCACAATCAAATTTGATCTAATGGGGAACTTCTTATTATCTTATCGTTAGAGACCACATTATCTTTTTTCTCTAATTCCAAGCTCTCCACACTAATTCCCATGATGGCAATATTTTAGTGTGCAACTTGTCTCGAGATTGATCAATGTCATAAGTGTGCAGCTTGCACTCTCAAATTGGGTGTGTTTCAAGTGTGTCCCTTACATGTTTAGATTGAATCCTTCACATTCACCCCATTTTGGGGGCCATTATACCTCTCATTATATTTTAATCATTTATGGTAACCATGTATGCAAGCATTAGCTCATTTTGATGTGATCTATTCCATGGGTCAATCTCTCATTGCCCCTCTCTTTTTTAGAGTCCATCATTCTCTTTCATCTTAGTATGTGCTCTCGAGGGGGCATCACAGGTCATTTATAATTTCTTATTGACAAATATTTTCTTTGAAAATATATTTCTTCACCTAAATGTCTCGCTACACCTTCTCAAACAAGGGAAAAATGTAGACATCCAATTCCTAACACTTTTTGTGTTGAAATTATCAATCTTACTTGAATTGCACTCAAATACACATTTTATGCCAAAATCACTAAAATGTGCTAAATGGTTCAAACTTGACATTTAAAAGTACTAATTTATGCCAAAGTATCCCTAAATGGGGCAATGCATTTTGTGTGATACCTAACTTTGATCAATTCATTTCGAGTCAAAATGATAATTTTGCCTTTTTGTGCTTTAGATCACTCTTTTATTCTCATTCATTAGTACACATCATGTACCTTTGTTATTTTGTGTTGGTGACATCCTAAATGGGAATATATTTCCAACACATCTAACATCACCTTTCAATTCTTTTTGAGTCAAATTATGACCCAAGAATATGATTTTCTAACCATTTTGATTAATTAAGGGCCAATTTCCAAAGAATTGCACAAATATTAATTAATCTTGTTTAAGGATAATTAATTAAAATCAAAGCCTAATTGAATTCATCCATGATTAATTAAATCAATTTTCAAAAAGGGAAATTCAAATATCAAGAGCATCTTAAAAGTTAATCATTACCTTTTACGATTTGTCATTTTAGAAAAATATCTAAAAAATATCCTAAGAATATGCCAAACATACTCAACCAAAATCAATAAACTCAACCAAGGTTTCAATTTAACCCATTCCAAATATTAGACTAATCCATGGCCACACATCTCAATCTTGAGATGGATGGTCATGGTTGATCTTAGACCATTTCCAAAATCTATAAATAGAAGGCCTCACACTACCATTTTTAAGCTCTCGTTATAATGCTAAAATCTCTCCACAACTCATTTGTGTTTTGATTATTGCATTATTCATATTTGGATTAACTTCATTGATACACATATTACATAGTTTAAATATCTTGAGCTTAGGTTTTTTGGAGTGTTCTTGAGACATTGGAGGAGTTTTCCACCATTGTTGATAAAGACAAGGATGCTTGATCAAGGGGAGAACATGTTTTTTAGCCACTTTTGAGCAATGGAGTCACTTGGGAAGGTAATGGTTTACTTTATTTCATTTGTATCTTATTGTTGTTAGCAAAACCCACATGAATAGATTGACTTGATTTAATTATCTCTTTATGCATTTTATTTTATTTCTTAGACTAATGCTTGATTAATCATTTATTGTAATCCACTCTACATTGTTCACTATTAATATAGAATCTACGTGCAAAATATTTTTTTGTAAACGTCTTTCATTTTTCTGAATTAATTGTTTAACTACAAATCTAAGAAAAATGGCTAGTTTATAACATAATTTGTTTCCAAATTATCAAAACCCAATAGAAAAAAACTTTATTTTATTGATATATATGAGTATCAAAATAATTATCAAATAATACTTGCCAAAGAAACAAAAAGTAGCTGATGAACCTGACACTATGATAGACGTCAAATAGAACCTTTGATGTTGTTGAAACTTTATGTAGTAGATGATTTGATTCAATAAGTTAGAAAATAACTTTAGATTTTTGGAAAAGTATAAGAAATAAATACCAAGCTTCAGAATCTGGAAAGATATTATATTTGAAAAATATGTTGTTTTCCACTAAGATGCATGAGGGTGGTTCGATTTGAAACCAATGCTTTCAAGAAACCGATAATCCCATAATAATTTGAAAATGTGGCTAAAGAAGATGAACAAGACACAATTTGAATATGTGGTGTAATATAAATAATACACAATTTGGAAATGTAGCTAAATAAGATGAACAAGATTCATCAAGTGATTTTGCATTTGTAGCGGTACAAAACTAGTTGATGAAGTCAAGAATGTGGTATTTTGATTTAAGGGCATGGCAACACTACACATGTAAGAAAGTGTGGTAAGTAAATTCTATTGAATATGATAGTTACAATGAATTAGTTTCCTTAGGTGATGGTTGGGTTCACTATGTTAGAGGATAAGGTGATGTTTGTATTACATTGAAAAAAATTGTTACTTACACTTTCAAGAATGTTTGTTTTATGCTTGATATGGAAAATAATATTATTTCCATAAGTGAAATAATTATAAATCCTAACCTTTCTATGGAATTTTTAAGGAAACAAATGAATGGTTAGTAATCTTTATGAAAAAAAGTCATTGTTGTTATTATTGGTAACACGAGATTATATAAATTGGTAGATCCCAAAACAACAAAAGAGCATGCACTAGCAATAGTTGAAATCACTATTGAAACACAGCATAAGAGGTATGGTAACCTTGGTTATTAGATTTTTCATACATTAAGGCTAACTAACATGGTGAATGGAATTTTGTCTATTAAAAAAAAAGTATGTTTAGGATGTCAGATGGATAAATAATTTCTACAATAATTCAATGCTAGTAAGGAATAGAAAGCCAAAAGAGCATTGGATTTGGTACATGTGGTTTTTCAAGGTTCAATGTGAAAACCTTCAATATATTAAGTTTTGTATTACTTTTTTTTATTGTAGATGATTTTTCTAGGAAAATGTGGGCTTGTTTTCTACATAGAAAGCGAGTCTTTTTATCTAACTTTGTTACTTGGAAAGTTATGTTAGAGAAACATGCAGGGAAACATGTAAAAATTATTATATAAATTAATAAGGATGAGTTTGTCTCTGCTAAATTTAAGGTGTTGTATGAGAAATAAGGTATACATAGGCAATATACACAACAAATTGAATTTATGACAAGGGAAAACATAACATCAATGGAGATGGCATGATGTATGGTGAATAAATAGAATGCATTGTATTAGTGCTAGGCAAAAAAATTTAATATAGTTGTGTGTGTTCTCTCAACCAAAGTCCACACAAGCCTTGTAGAATGTAACATCAAAAAAAACATCGTTGAGTAAAACAATTGATGTAAGTAATTTTTCATGTTTTTGGACCCACCGCTTCTATATTAGGCAAAGTATACATGTTTGTTGGTTATTGTGAGTAGAGGGATGCATATAGATTACTATATGTCCCTACATACATAAATGTGGTGAGTAAAGATGTTGTAGATAAAAAAGGACCATTATTTTTTGATAATGGTCAATCCAATTATAGTATTATATTACTACCTACTAACAACAAATTTGACACAAGATTTGGTACTAAAATTGAATAGGATTCAAAGATGAAAAAAATATAAGAATCAAGTTCTAGGGATGACTCTCGTGGTGAAAAGACTGCTTCTCACTCTTCATAGTTAGTTCAAGAAAGCCAACATAAGAGGCCAAAGTGGCACCATACCATGATGAAAGATGTACAAAAAGATGAAGTGCCTTGTTGAAAGAGAAATTTATAAGGTCAAGAAACAAAAGGTGCAAAGTGCAAGGTATTGAAACCAAACACAAATTGAAAGACCAAAGTCAAACCTAAATGGAAGTTTTTCATGAAGGTTGATGAAAGAGAAAGGGGCATACATCAAAAAACAAGAGTGTTGTGAATACTAAATATCTCAAAATTATTCAATAATGGAAAGTAGTATGCATTGGGTTTATAATAGCTTGAAGATTAAATATTCCTTAGAGGATATGTTATATTATTTAGTCTTGATATATATTCCAATTTTTTTATTGGGACTGGTCACCCTAACAAATAAATAGGTAAAGTAAGACGCATTCAAGACATGGAAGTAATTCAAGAAACAATAGAATTTAGTGAACCCAATATTCAACACCATTTCCTACTCTACTTTGAAGTTGTAGTGGATCATTACCCATGTATTTCAGTAAGATGGATTGACGATAATAGGAACATTTGGATATATTTTTGCAGTGGCAATGAAACTACAATTTAGTTTTATTCATGTATGAACTTAATCATTTTATTGTAATAAATACTAAAACATTTGATTTAGTCATTAAGGAAGGGTGTTAGATTAATAGTTATATTAGCTAGTTTTTAAACTTTCTTTAACTACATTGATATTCTGCAAGGCTTTATTAAGCCTATGATTATTGTTAGTTTTTATGCTAAGATCGTCCTATTTGTTTGTAGCATTCTTGTGAGATATTAAAAATCTAATATACCTTTCAATAATATAATGCTTGTGACTTCTCAAGTTATTTTATAATTTACTTCCATTATTGTAAAGTTTTATAAGCCAATAAGAAACTTAAACTATGTTGAAATTTAGCCTGTAAGACAAAAATGACTTATCCCATACATTTTTTCAGGGAAGCCATTGAAATTTACAACTGAAAAAATTACAACAAAAAGTTATAGAGATTTTTTGGTACCTTAAAGGATGCCGGTCTTCTCTCAAAGGAGTGGTGTAGAGGAAAAAAATTATCCCACTAAGATTTGTTAGATCTTGGTTTCTGTGAACTCATGACTCAGATTGCATATAAATAAAATGTAGAAGGCATTATATGTTTAAAAATCCCTCCAAAATATTGTTTTTTTTTTTTTTAGAGAGAATGCAAAATATTATCTTGGCATGCAAGCACGCCATGTTGTAAAATAAATTAAGTAGGTTGAAACTTGTTTGTGCCCCCCACCGCTTCCTTGGGATGAATATTTATTTTTGAAGCGATTGTTGTTCAGAAATTTTGGAACAATTATTTTTTAACTAGAAATTATGCATTTGCATTTGCATGAGACTTCATTTGGAAAATTTATAAGGGCATTAGCTCTTAGCATGGGAACTCCTCCATCATTAGGGAAGTACACCTTTCACCATGATCAAGGTATCTTATGATATGTTACTATTAGGGTTTTCATTATTGATGCCCAACCAATAATGGATTTATTGGTGTATTCATTTCTCCTTTCCTCTTTCTCAATGGGGAGAGGATGGAGTGATCGACCACATGACAAAACTTCTATTGGACCATCTCGATGATCTTCTTTGGTGTAAGGGGATGAAAAATTTGAATTTATGGTGCCCATGCTACTAAGTAGGATATTATGGTGCCTTTGACTCCTTTAAATAATTCTCAAAATGAATAAGTGGCTCTAAATCCATTTTTAGGAGAGCCCTCCTCTTAATTGTTATGCATTCTAAGGATGAAGTGTTACAACCACCTTCTGATATTGGGACATGTACTTAATTTAGCCAGAGGCTTATTACGGTGAGGCACTCACCTCAGATTCATCTCATATGAGACAAAATAAATAAATTATGTTTCTCCTCCATTCAAACACTACCAATAGTAAAGAATTACGGTTTCAATTTTAATCAACTAAAATCTACCACATCTTTTGAGAAGGTGAAATCTATTTGAGGCTCAAGGCATCTCCGAGAGACATGAAAAGCAATTTTGAGGGAAAGAGTGCCAGTCCATCTATCTTACCTTGTGCATAGATTGGTTTTGCAAGGCCAACAATTAAGCTTGGTAATGTTGGTCTTACAAATCTCTCCATGTAACAACATCATCGATAAATATGAGATGAGTTCAAGTCAGTCTTTGTAGATAGTTATAAATGATGGCCAAATCTACTGTGGTGACCTGAAAATTATATTGACAAGGTAAATGACATGCAAATACCTAATAATTAAAGATAAGTGTCCTTATCTCGTCTATAAGCAATTGTGAATTTTAAAAATATTTAAAGGAAAATGAGAAACATGATTTAAGGTAGGATATGTTTCATTGGTTTTTTATCATCTTTTACATCAATTTGTACATAATTAATTTTGATAAATGGTATTCCGATGATTAATTTATAAATAATATATATTTTTTAAGTTTATTCTTGTACATAATTAATTTTGATAAATGGTATTCCGATGATTAATTTATACATAATATATATATATATTTTAATTTAATTGAATAAACTTAAATTATTAGATTATATAGTTTTAATTATCAATTATGTTTTTACTTATCTTGATTTATTTTTATTGAAAGTTTGAATGTCTATTAAATAAGATTCGTTTTATAATTTACACAAACTTGGTGAATTTTCTAAATTATTGGTGTTTTAAGTTGTTTTATTTCGTTAATTTATTTGTGTATTGATATTTTTGTAGTTCAATTCTATTCTTTATATTTTAAATGAATAGTATTATTAGCCAAAGGTTTATATGGTGGGGCAAAGCTCACAAATTCATCTCACAAGAGACAAAATAAATGTATATTCGATTGGGTTCGGTAGTTTGGGTAGATTTATGGTTTTTCATAGACTATCAATTTTATTGAAGCTTGCTTTATTAATCATCACTCTTACCTTATCCCACTATCAGTGTTTTAGAATAAAATGCCTACCATTCTTTAGACTATGGTACGTGGCAGGGTGGACTGATATACATATAATATGGCATTTGGGCATTAACTTATTTTTGCGGGGCCATTATTTTCATTTTTTCACTCGCTCTGTGTTCCCATGGATATGTTTGAAGAAGAAAGTTTTCAACAAAATAGAGCTTGCGGTTTAGGAAGAATTTGTCAGAAAATATTTTTTCTTTGCAGCAAGCACCCACAAGTGAGGATTTGACCACAAGACTAACACTAGATTTAAACACTTCTCTGCGTACTCTGTAATTTTGTTTGGTTTTTATTGTTGACAGTGAGATTGAAAAAATGTTGTCTCCTTTTTTATTCTTGCATTTTCAATTTTTTTTGTTTTGGTTTCATTTTTTTGTTAAATAGCCGGAATACAATACTTATGATATTATATAGATTTCTAATTGAATAGAGTTATTTCAGGAACTCTACCTCTTTGGAGGAGTGTGGATGAAGTGGAAGTTGTGTTGCTTCTAATAGGAACTTTGGACACCTCAAAGTCACATGTTTTTAGATTTTGTAGAGGCTCATCATATGCTCTTTGATTATCTTGTCCTATAGCAATCATAAGAAAAAATAATTTACAGCTATAAACTCTGTACATTTACACCAATTTCTTTGTCATTTTAAGAGTTCATGCAGGATTGGAGTTTTAGAATCAATAAATGTTAACATGTGATTATATTTTTTTTTAATGTAGGAGTAGGAGTTCACTCTCTCATTTGCAGGGACCTTGAATTGCCCTATCCCCATTAATTTTGAGGTCACCTAGAATTTTAGGGTTTATAAGGGCTTTTTGCTTGGAGCTTCGCATTATGGTGTTTCAGATTTTGAATAATGTCATTGTTAATTTATGGTTAGATATAAATTTACATCTTTTTATTAAATATTATAATTTGAGATTACATAGACTCCTACCCTAGTGAGAGTTAAATTTCTCTGCCCTAACCTTATAACCAAAAACATATTCGTAGTTGCAGCACTAATAGAATATTAAAGGCTATGCACACATTAAAAAATACTTTTTATTTGCTTTTAAAATTTGACTACAAATCAGCGTGAAAATGAAGCCTATAAGGAAAATAAGGGGATAGTTATTTCTTTGAAACATGTGAAAACTTGCAAGAAAGAAAACAATAGTTAGTGTCTTGGAAATACCTTATTGTAATGATATGCACCATAGACTAGGGATTGAGCAAACGTAGAGTGAAGAGAGAGTAAGGCGACCTGTGGAATGTAACGATTATTTTAGTGCTAAAGGAGAGTGGCATTACCAAATTAGACTCACGGAGACATTAAGAGATCACTTCGTACTTATGTAATTTAATTTACGATTGATTAAAATGTTGACGTTTCAAATCTTCCTCCCGACACTGATGCTCATATTCTGATTGGAATCTTTTTAGGCAGAGACGTTGAATGATTATTTTGGTTTTTTGCCTTGGTTTTTTAACTTCTTCTTTGTTGGATAGTTGGACGTTGCATGGGACATGTGTCTCTTTCTGCTCTTAAATATTGCAGGTGTCTGCTTGTTGTTGGTCCTATCTCGGATCCACCATAAAAATTAAGGTTAATCAAACATTTGGAAGGTGGACATGCTTGACTCCCATGTGCATGTTTTCATGTGTTAATTATTTTATTATTAGTATAGTATTATTTTATTAATATTAATATATTATATTAAAGTATAATGTAATATTAATTAATAATAATATCATTATCTAATATTATATATTATATAATTAAAAATGTATTAATATATATATATGAAATAATATATTTTAATTATAATATAATATAAAAATATATAATATTAAATTATAGGTTAAATTTCCATGTTAAAACAAATTATAATAAGACAAAGACGCAGCTTCTCCACGTTTCAGCATAAAAATTAAGATGCCATGGCAGGCCGTTTCATATTCCTGCTTAACCTTTGCTGCCACTGGTGACGGACGACTTCAACTGGATTCGTACAACTAAAACAAGGAAACCCTAAGGTTTTGATACCATAGCCAACTATAGCCATGATGGAACAATGTTTAAATACTTCAAAGAAAATGAAAGATATAGGATCAATTGTTTCGTGGTGTTGAAAGATACTTTTAAAAAATCTAATAAAATATAATGAGTGAGTGATACTAAATTAATAGTAAATTTTAATAAAATATAATGACCGAGTGATCTGTAAATTAGGTGAATATTTTTAATATGAATTTTATGACTTCTAACTCAAAAAATGATTGAAAGATGAATGTTCAAAGTTATTTATAATGTTAAAACAAAGATAAATAAGTGTTGGAATTGAAATGCATATTATATTTCACATAAGCATGAAGCATAAAAATAAATAAAGTTTAAAATGAACAAAAAAATTATTTTGGAAAAATTTCACGCGAAAAAAATTCCAATAAGTGAGACGATTGCACTTCTCTTCTACTATGTAATACAAAGAATGTATAAGGTACGGTCAAACATAGTATTCATGAACAATTCTCACTACTACTCTATCCAAAATTCGCACAAAAGACTACGATACACTTATCACACATTTCTCAGAACTCTAACAAAATTAAACCAACCATATATAGCTAGGAAATAATGAGTTAGTAAGAACAAAGACTCAAACTTCCAACTTGAAATGTGAATCCAACTTTAAGACTCACCACAACGTTTTCTGAGGCCTTTTGCCTTGTACAAGAATTTTATTCATGCTCTCTCAAATTCGGATTCTACAAGAAGCTCAAATGAACCATCATTAAAGATTGGAAGCATTTGTAACCATTCCCATTCTAGTACTTTATCTCATGGTGAAACAATTGATGTATGTAAACCGACAGTTTCAAAACTGTGAGGACAATTACGTAACTGCCACTTGCAAACATTGGTGGTTACACAACCGTCAGGTAATTGTGTAACTGCCACGATTTAAATAGTGGTAGTTCCACCATCTATGATAAACCCCTTAATTTCAATAGTTGAAACTTGTTGACATCATCACTTTGAAGATATACAAATCATCCCCATACTTACTCTACCACTGTAACATATCTAATTTGATGGTATGAATATGAAATGTCTTAAAATAGTATCTTACAACCATAAATTACATACAATTGGGCACAATGGAAATATCTATTATATATGACTAGTACATTAAGGTCTAAATTTGGATCATACCTACCTAATTTGAGGCTTTTAAGTCCCTAAAATCTTTACAAATTATATAGGTGACAAAATTTATTCTGCATATCTTCTTTGGAATATCATTTGGTTCTTCTATGTAGCTGACCATTTAACCCAATGGGTAATTGACCCTTTAACCCAACCAACCAACTAATGTTCTTGCACTCCTTTTCACATTGTCCTTTCCTTCTTCTGCAATACAACATCTTCCAATTTGAACTGATTATCCAGAGTGAGGTCTTAAATTGAAGGTAGTATTAACCCTTCATATACATTGTTTAACATAGAAGGTTAAAAAAGACATAAGTTTTCAACATTGACAACTGAATTGATCTTCATAGGAGGTAGATCAAGTTGAAAAGCATTCTTGCCCATATGTTCCACAATTTCAAATGAACCATACTTAAGAGGTTTGAGCTTCTTAGAATTACTTTGGAGTCTTTCTCTACTCGAGCACAAACATACCTTGTTTCCAACAAGGAAATTGTGCTCAGTCTTACGTTGATCATGTCTTACATGGTACTTTCCCTTTTACTCCTTCAACATCTCTTGCACTTGGAGATGAATTTATTAAATCTTCTCAATGAAAATTTTCAGCTTTGTAGACCTCTGGATCCATTTTCCCATTGCTTCTGTATGACTATCTCAAAACAATATCAAATGCACATGGAGGTAGGTAGCCAAAACAAGTTTCAAAAGGAGTTTTACTAGGATAATAATGCACTTCTATGTTGTAGGAATGCTAACTATATACTAAATTTTCATCCTAAGACTTGGGATGCTTCCTATTGTACCCTCTTAAGAGTTGCATTAATGTATTGTTCATAGTCTCAATTTTTCCATCTGTTAGTGGGTGAAAAGTCATAGACCTTTCAACTTAGTATCCATATTCTCCCACAATGTGGCCCAAAACTTTTCAATAAACTTTGAGTCTCGATTCAAAACTATAGAACTAAGCAAACCAAAATGAACCCACACATTAGCACAAAATATCTTAGCTACATCATTACCTTTGACAGTTTTCTTATAAGGAATAATTGTTGAACAAATTTGACCTTACAGGTCAAATTAGGACCCCTATAGGTAAAAGCTTGATTTTAAAGTGTTTTAGGGGTCAAATATATATGCCTTAAGGTGTATTATATGTAATTCAGTGTGATTTCATGATATACTAGCCTTGGTTGTTAGTCATTTTAGTCCTTATATTATTTTGAGGTCAAAAAGGGGCATTTAATGAATTATACATCATCCTAGGGAAATGTGAAGGTTTAAAAAGGTTATGTCACATGCCATGCATCCCATTATGCCTTATTCAATTATTTCTAACTAAAAGTAGTAGGTTCCTCATAAAAGGGTAGTTTTCCTTAAAAAAGAGAAGTTTTCTTGAGTTGTACAAACTTGTACAGACTTCTACAATTAGAGACATTTTAGGAGTGTCCCTTTGTCTTCCACACACTTATTTCAATGATAATTTTGATCAAAATCTTAAAAAATGAAGAAAATTGCTTATCTGTCCTTCCACTAGGCTTGGCAAGCAAAAGTAGTCTTCAGGTTTGTACTTGGTATGGTCAGCATGAGAGGTTTCAAGAAAAATGATTTTTGGGGTGTATTATACACTAATTCAAAATCAATTTTATGTTTGGTTACAGAGGAATGGTGTCATGTGCTTTATGAACCATTCCTAAGAAGTTAGACTATCTAGTTTACCTACTAATATGTGCACCCTATAGGTTTTATCTTGGTTAGGGCAATTACATACAATACACTTACTGATGTTATTTATAGATGATTTTTACTACATCCTCAAATTATTCCCATGCTTAGTTTCATGTTTCAAGGTGTTTGGACAAGTCAAATACACCAAAGTTGCAAGAGGAACATCATTCTGTGTTTTAGGTAGTTTTTTACCATGTTCAAATTTTTCGTGATTTGAAAATCAATCCAGGGGGTTGTGATAAGTTCATTATCATGTTTCTAATTTTATTTTTATCTCATTTCATTTCAGCTCTACTCTCCAAGCAATATTTCATGGATTTACAACCATATACAACATACACAGTCTACCATGGACATATTAATCTATAGGTGCCATGGAGGAGAAATATCATGTTGTAATGAAGGTTCTACGACTTGTTTCAACATATTTATAATGATAAAATCCATTTGAATAATTGGTAAAGATCTCAGGCTTACTCATGAGACCATTCACCATATACATGATTCCAATTCTACTCACTGCCTACCTGTAACTAAAAAACTATTCACCTACCACTGCCCTCATAGGACTCAACATGTTGAAAGGAAGTTTTGAGATGAAAATGGTTTTATATGGTGAAGAGAGTACATTTATAATCCTTTAATAGAGGAATAAACTCATGAAAGGTCAAGAAATAGTCCACTGTTTGTTATCCTCATACATTGCCTGTACATGACCATAACCACCTACATGTGGTACCATAGAGAGCAAGGGAATCATTTTGAAGTGTTGTATTATATGATGAACTCTCATTTAAGTCCTAGTGTGAAGAAAAATTCATGACATACATAATTTAAAATCTAGGTTGGAAAATAGAAGTGGGAATCTTCCATAAGTAATGACTGTGGAATTCAAGGATCCATTCCCTAAATGTGCAAAATAGAGCACCTAGTTTGGAGAGCTTTTATAAAAATGCCATATTGACTTTTGATTAATCCTATTGAATTAATTATATAGATTCTAAATAGGATAAATATTGGGAAAAAAATTGGAAGGTAGAGGACCAATGGAGGATAATTGTTGAAGAGCTCCAATATGCACTTTTATGCACTGAGTTTAGGCATTAATATCTATAGGTTTTGAAGGTACAAGGTGACCTTTACAATTTAAGGTGTTGATGAGGCATAATTTATTGTTTTAAATGGATTTATTGAGTCAAATATACACCAATGGAAATATATATCATCAGGATATGGTGATATATAGTGTTTTAGGTCCCATAAACACCTACATGTGTCTCTCCCTCTAGAAATTAACACCTACAGGCTAAATGTAGGGTCATTGTGGATAGTAGACTAGATACCTTGGTGATGGAACTAATTTCAATCATGGAAATTAAAAGTATAGTTATTACACGGTGTGTAAATTTTTAAGGATGTCATAAAGCATATATTAAATGCCTAGGTCATATAATCAACACCTACAGGGCCTGATGACTCCAACACAATCAGCTATAAGTAACTGTTTACTGACAATGACTTAGTTGAGGATTATCCTAAATATTTTAAATGAAATTTATATATAATAGGTGACTCAAGGATCCTTGGGATGTATTTTATGGATTCAATATGACCCCATATCAATGTAAGTAGCCTCAAAGAGGTAATTTGCACCTACAAATAGGGTAACATAGTCAACTACCTAAGACTGGTCTTGAGAGATTTTCAACCTCAAAAGTATGAGATGAGTAGAATAATAGGTGAAATAAGTACCTTAATATTTCATGAAATATTATGCACTATTTTAAGGCCTAATCCATACACACACATCTACAGGGGACCTCCAAAATGGAGATACAACTAACAAGGTTACACACAGTCTTGAATGTTCAATGTATGTAAAGAGGTATGTAAGGAGTTGAGGTGTTTAAAAAACCTAGAATTAATTAATGATGATCATGAAAATATATATAGTCTTTTGGAATTGGAAATCAAAGAAAATAAAGGACCCTAATCATGCATACTCACTCCACATATGAAATTCCTGCACATAGTCCATTTTGCACAAGCCTGTCTTGGGTTTTATTAAGGTTGGGGGTTCTATACATAAGATAAAGGGATAAAATTTTGTGGATAACATCATTAAAATTTTAAAAATACTTTCCAATACCTATTTGGTTTGGGCAAATAGGTTAAGTGCCTTCTGTTTTGTATGAGACAAAGGGCACTCCCCTTAGGCATAAAACCTGCAATTTTGGAGAATAAGGTCAAAATTTGAGACCAAAAGATAAAGAGATATTGAAAAGAGTTGTGTGGATTTGGATAAAACCTAGGAAAATATTAAGAACATATCATATAATAAGGGAAACAAACAAGGAACTCTAAAATGTTAATGTTGCAATCAGACCTAGTAGGTAGAATTAAGGCCTAAAAGCCAAATGGTAGGCCACTTTTACTTATAACTCTTAGTGAGCCTTATGAATGATTTGAAAATGATTTTAGGGTGAATTAAGAGGTGTTAAATCTCTTGGATTTCATGAGAAACCATAAGAATGTCATTTTGGGTCTTAAACCAACTCAGGCCTGTTAAACATGGTTTAGGCCTAGAAGCCAAAAGGAGAGTCATGGCCATTTCCACCTTGATATGAGATTTATACCCTATTGAAACATGTTTATAGGATGGATAAATATGCGTTAAATATTTTTAAATGTGGATAAGTTGCAGGGGAATCCATTTTTGGCCCAAAAATAACTCTGATTTGTGCAAAATGTGAAAACAAGCTCAATAGGAGAGATTTGGAAGCTCACATCTCTCTTGATGATTTGAATGGGAGTAAAATAAGTTTATAGGAGTTATAAGAGGTCATAAAAAACATTCTTTTATAATTTTTTTCAAGTTGAATGTCCCATCTTTATGAAAAAATCTTAAGAGGTCAAAACAAGCTAAAACCCTTACAAAGCCTTTCTAGTGACTAGTTTAAACAAATGAGGTTGGAAAGCTAATACAATGGAATATTTTGAAAATTATAATGATTTAAACTTGTAATATAATCTCTCAGGATACTCCCAATGCTTTTGGACTGTATGTAATTTTATGGACAAGGTACAAAATAGGGTACTTTTTACTATTTTATGTGTTTTGTAGGTTCTAAGAGGAGTCTAAAAATAAAACCAATTTTAGGAGAAATATTATGAATTTTGATAACAAATAATATAAATTTAATTATTTACAATAACTCCTAAGTGTCCAAACAATAGCTCTCATCTCAGCCAGTCAAAACTGGCATAGTGACCAAGCTAGTGAGAAGTGTGAAAACTCCAAGTGGAAGTGATTTTAAGGTGTTTCTAATGATTTTAAGGCCATGGAAGGTATTAAAACATGTAAAAAACCCCATTACATATATTTTAATTGGAAAATGAATCCAAGTGTGCAGGGTGCATGAAGGCAGAGTTATTTGGACTGCAGATGATAATAGCTCATTTTGGGAAGATTCTAAATGACTAGGACTACAACCAATACATGGAGAGGAATGTTTGAAAGCCTTCCAATTATTTATAATCATCAGAAATATACCTAATTAGTTTTTGGATGTTTAAATAGGTCCAAATCATGAAGGCATTTTTTTGAGATAGAATGAAAAATTTCATGCCAATTTTCATGAGTTTCATGCCTTGTATGGCCATTTGTCTCTTATGACCTTGTATGGTTCATCCCATATCCTATTTTCATGTAAAATTAATTATTTTTTATCATATTTACAAGTGTATTTGTGATCATTAGACTTCTCTCTTCTCCTCTCTCTCTCAAGTTCTATAAGAACTAGCCATTTTGGCCATTGTAACTTATGCTCCACCTGAGTATGGTGAAGCCCTACTCATTTGCATACCATTTGATCAATAAGAATAATAATTTTTATCTCTTTAATTATTGTTCTTATTGTGTTCATTTGGAATGTGTTATCTTGCATAAGTGATAACTCTTGTTTCCTTAGCATGGTTGTCTCATTCTTTCATCTAATTACAGTTGGAAATTTTTTTCTTGTAGGGCATGTGAAGTGTTCTAGGAATTGTCAAGGTTGAGTGAGTTAATATATTAAATAGTGCCATTCAAGTCCTCTTGTATAGTCATCCTAGTCTAAGCATTCATCCATAACCTCATAATGTAACATTGATGTGAGAAGATGCAGATTGGAGAAGTGTATATTTGGTTAGTCTTTTGGTTTCATATGTAACATGCAGCTGGTTAGAAATCATCAACTTATTTGTTGTATCACCTCCATCAAGATAATTTGCTTTTAGTTTTATCTCTCCCTTTTCCCCCTCAAATTTTAGGTGTAGTTATGATCCAAAGTGGTACATCAAAGGAGTTATCCCTATCTAGAGATTCACCTCATCCTTGAGCTACCCACAAGCCTAGAGGTGTTTCAATTGTGCCACATGGATGAGGAGAGATGATACATATCCTAAAAGGGTGAAAATCTAAGTGACAATAGTTTTTGACATCCTAAAAAAAATTAGTGGACAAAAACATATCAGTAAATAACATAGTGGTAAAAATGTAGCATGGAAAAAACGTAGTATGACAAAACATTGTGAGGATAAAACGTACCAAGGAAAAATGTAGTGGTATTGATAATGTTTCGAAGATGACACAAATTTCAACTAAATTTCCAAACTCATGAAATCACATTTTCATATATTATTTTTCTTGTAAATTTGGTGCATTACTTTTCCACCATGAAATGTAAACTATTATCACCAAAATGAACTAGACAATAAATAAACAATGTCACTAAAACGTCCCAATAATGTTCTTCATGACATTTTTGTGATATTACAAATATCGATATGTTTTTACTCAATATGTTTTATCCTCACTAAATTTTTATCATGCTATGTTTTCTCCACTACATTTTTTACTGCTATGTTTTTTACCACTATGTTATCACATAGAGCTTAGTTTTTGGCACACCTAGTGGGAATTTTGGTCCAAGAAGTTGAAAGATTTTTGGTGTTGGATTTCAACAATCAGCCTTGGGAGGCATCTATCCAAGCATCAATGTAAAATCCAAAGTTATATCAGCTGGTCGAGAAGCCCATGTTTTTCTTTGAATATTGTTGGCAATATTTTCTTTGTGTTCTTGCTTCCCAATGAGGTTCCATAGCTGACTTTGGTGTTGATTTTTGTTTTACACAAATTGGTGAGGTATATCAAGCCTATGGCATTCCCTATCATCCCTATCATGATACTTACCATATTCAATATTAAGTGTATCATCCCATTCTGTTAGGGTGTGGAGCTAAAAGCTTCACCAAGGAGCATTCATTAGCAGATTCGGGTCTACACAGACACCGGCGTCGGTCAGGAGCGATCGACGTCGGCCAAAAGAAGTTGCAGAGGCGCCGACGTTGGCAGAGGATTGGCTGACAACGGTCACAAGCGAGCAGCAGGAATCGACGTCGGTTACCTGCGCGTCCAGAAAGCTATTTCCGTGGACAGAAGCGAGTGTTTGCATGATGAGTTTGAGTTGTAGTCTCAAGCTCGCGTCTCTATTATTGGCAATACTATTTTTAGAGCCCTTGTTCAGGTGGATTAACTGCTTGTTGGAAGTGCATGCTCAAGTTTCCTAATTCTATATGTAGAATTAGATCTTCCTAGCTTATTGTTGTAGATTATTGTAGTTGGGTGAATTATTATTGTAATTCATTGTATGAAAAGAACAGTACAGAATTGAATCAATCCAGGCTTGTTGGAGTTGATTGTTCTTGAGAGAGAGCTCTTGAGGAATAGAGATCTATTGAGAGATCTATACATCTAGGAGAGGTGTGGAAGAAAGTAGCTTTCTTCAATTGTATTCCTTGTGTAAAGAGTTTGTTAATACAAGTTTTCAGGGTGGTTTCTTGTATCTCTTGTTCTTGCTATTATCATTCTAATTACTTGTCTATCTGATTTAATTCCGCATTCATTGCTTTCACAAGTGTAATCTATTATTGGCTTGATCCCCCAACAAGTGGTATCAGAGCCTTGGTTGCAGGTTCAGAGCTTGATATCCAATAATTGGTATCAAAGCTCATGTTCACTAACAGGTGGTTCAGATCTGTGTAGTGTGTATTGATTACAGGTTCTCACAAGGGTTTCTGCAGGGATTTTTGTTTGAGTGGGAGAAGCAATGGCAGATGAAAGTAAATTGAGAATGGAAAAGTTCAATGGCAAAAATTACCAACATTGGAGAATGCATATAGAGGATTATCTGTATCAGAAAGATCTCTACTTACCGTTAGGTGGGGTTGCAAAGAAGCCCAAAGACATGGAGGATGAAGAATGGGAAGTTATTGACAGAAAGGCTCTGGGGTCTATAAGACTGAGTCTAGCATCCACTGTGATATCCAATTTATCACAGGCAAAGTCTACAGTAGAGTTGATGACTACGTTAGCAAATTTGTATGAAAAACCCTTAGCTTCTAATAAGGTATATCTTATGAAGCAGTTATTTAATTTGCATATGAATGAAGGTGGATCTGTTTCTACTCATCTGAATGATTTCGATGGAATTGTGAATCAATTAAGTTCAGTGAATATAGTGTTTGATGATGAGATAAAAGCTCTTTTAATATTATGTTCTTTGCCTGAAAGTTGGCATGGCTTAGTAATGGCAGTAAGTAATACTGCATCTGCATCAAATATTTTGAAAGTAGAGGATGTTGTTAGTGTTATCTTGAATGAGGAAATATGCAGGAAAAGCATAGAAGAGACATCTGGGAATGCTTTAAGTTTTGAGAGCAGGGGAAGGCAGAAAGAGAAGAGCAAGAAAGGCAGATCAAGATCCAAGTCTAAGGGGAAAGGCAGATCTAAATCTAGAAATGGCAGGAAGCCACAATGCTAGAATTGTGGAAAGATGGGGCACATAAGCAGAGATTGTTGGTCAAAGCCTAAGGAGGACAATCAACACGAAGGAAAGGAAGAAGCCAAGATTGCAGGTATTGCACAAGATGCTTTAATTTTCTCTCTGCATAATAATATAGAATCTTGGGTATTAGATTCTGGTGCATCTTTTCATGCTACTCCTAACAGGGAATATTTCAGTGACTATATCCATGGAGATTTTGGAATAGTGTATCTAGGGGATGATGAGCCTTGTAAAATAATCAGCAAAGGTAAAGTGCAGCTGAAGATGCTGAATAGCAACACATGGGTGTTGAGAGATGTGATGCATGTTCCTAGCTTGAAGAAAAATTTGATTTCTGTAGGAAAGTTAGGGGATGAGGGTTGTACAGTAACTCTCACAACAGAATCTTGGAAGGTGACCAAGGGTGCACTTGTTATGGCCAGAGGTAAGAGAGAAGGTACTCTCTATTTATGTAATTGTGTTACTAACAAATCTCCTTCTGTATTATCTACTTCAGATGTGGACGCTAAATTGTGGCACTCAAGGCTTGGCCACATGAGTGAGAAGGGGATGTCAATTCTTAAGTCCAAAGGTATGCTTTCAGATTTAAAAGGCATAGATCTAGAGTTTTGTGAGCACTGTGTATTTGGAAAACAGAAAAGAGTTAGTTTTCTCAAGACTGGATCTACTAAGAAGAGGCATAAGTTGGAGCTTGTTCACACAGACGTGTGGGTACCGGCTCAGGTTGCTTCCATTGGAGGATCACAGTACTATGTATCTTTCATAGATGATGCTACAAGGAAGGTATGGATCTATTGTATTAGAAGAAAATTTGATGTATTTGAGACTTTTAAAGTTTGGAAAGCTATGGTTGAGAATGAAACAAGTAAAATATTAAAGTGCCTGAGATCAGACAATGGTGATGAGTTCTGCAGTCATAAGTTCAGAGATTATTGTTACATGCATGGAATCTGTAGGCAAAGGACGGTTCCAAGGACACCTCAGCATAATGGTATTGCTGAAAGGATGAACAGGACAATAATGGAGCATGCAAGATGTATGAAATTGCATGCCGATTTGCCCTTACAATTTTGGGCACAAGATGTTGACACTGCAGTATACCTGATTAACAGAGGACCCTCTACAGCTCTGGATGGTGGTATTCCAGAAGAGGCATGGACAGGTAAAAAGGTTGATCTCTCATATCTCAAAGTTTTTGGTTGTGAAGCCTTTGTGCACATAGATAAGGAAAATAGAAAGAAGCTTGATGCTAAGTCTATGAGATGCACGTTTATTGGCTATGGCTCAGATGATTTTGGTTACAGATTATGGAATCTAGAAACTAACAAGGTAATCAGGAGCCGTGACGTTGTTTTCAATGAAAGAGTGATGTATTGTGATCAGCTAAGGAAGCTGAATCAATTTGAGCAGAGCAATGGTGAATTGGATGAGGTGAAAGTCCAAGATGAGCTTGCGGGAAAAAGAAATAATCACTTGCAGGAAAACACAGAGACCGACGTCGGCAGGTTAGGAACCGACATCGGCAGGACAGAAACCGGTGTCGGCCGTACAGAGACCGATGTCGGCAGTATAGGTACCGAGGTCGGTCAGAAAGAATCGACGTCGGCCAGTAACAGGTCTATAGGTGACCGAGGTCGGTCACTGTCAGAGACTTTGGGTGGACAACGTGTTGGAAACGAGTCTCAGACACCCATCAGGAGGTCAGAAAGGGTGAGTAAGCCTCCAATTAGATATTCTCCTTCTTTATTTTATTTATTGCTAACTGATGGTGGAGAACCAGAGAGTTTTGAAGAAGCAATATAGGTGGAGTCCAAGAGTCAGTGGGAGCGTGGCATGGTTGAGGAGATGGAGTCCTTAAGAGAGAACCAAACATGGGATTTGGTTGAATTGCCAGCTGGTAAAAGAACACTCAAGAACAAATGGACCTACAGGTTGAAAGAAGGCGAGAATGGACAGATGAGATATAAGGCCAGATTAGTAGTGAAAGGATTTACACAAAAGCTAGGTATCGACTTTGGTGAGATTTTTTCTCCTGTTGTTAAAATGACTTCTATAAGGGTTGTATTGTCTTTGGTTGCTTTTGAGGATTTGCATCTTGAGCAGCTAGATGTTAAGACATCGTTTCTTCATGGAGACTTGGATGAGTAAATTTATATGGAACAGCCAGAAGGATTCGAGGTCAAGGGTAAGGAGAAGTTTGTGTGCAGATTGAAGAAAAGCTTGTATGGCCTCAAGCAAGCTCCTAGGCAATGGTATTTAAAATTTGATAGGTTTATGACTGAGCATGGCTACAGTAGGTGTCAATCAGACCATTGTGTGTATTTCAAGAGATTTGATAACGGTAGATATATTATTCTATTGTTGTATGTAGATGATATGCTGGTTGCAGGATCTCACATGCAGGATATCTCTGAGCTTAAGGTGAAATTAGCTCAAATGTTTGCTATGAAGGATTTGGGAGCAGTAAAGAAAATCCTTGGCATGAGCATTAAGAGAGACAGGAAAAATCACAGGTTGTTATTGTCTCAAGAAGATTATGTGGACAAGGTGTTGAAATGGTTCAATATGCAGGATGCTAAACCGATAAGCACACCTTTGGCTGGACATTTTAAGTTGAGTAAAGAACAATGTCCTAATTCATATGATGAGGTAGAGTACATGAGTAAGGTTCCATATTCTTCCGTAGTAGGGAGTTTGATGTATGTAATGGTGTGTACTAGATCGGATATTGCCCAAGTAGTGGGAGTGGTAAGTAAGTATATGGCCAATCCAAGTAAGGAACATTGGAAAGCAGTTCACTGGATCCTTAGATATCTGAGAGGAACCAGCAGTAGGCACTTATGTTATGGAGGTTCAGATACTTCTCTACATGGCTATGTAGATTCAGATATGGTAGGTGATTTGGATGGCAGGAGGAGCACTACAGGTTATGTTTTTATTGTAGGTGGAATGGCGGTTAGCTGGATATCTAAGTTGCAGAAGGTTGTTGCCTTGTCAACTACAGAAGTAGAGTATATTGCAGCCACAGAAGCTAGCAAAGAGATGATATGGATGACACGGTTCATGGATGAGCTTGGTAGGGAGCATGAGAGTTGCAGATTGTATAGTGACAGTCAGAGTGCAATCCATTTGGCTAAGAATTCAGCCTTTCATTCAAGAACAAAGCACATACAACTAAGGTATCACTTCATACGACAGGTATTGGAAGATGGTGAGTTGAAGCTGGAGAAGATCCATACAGATAGGAATCTTGCTGATATGTTACCTAAGCCGATTACAAAGGAGAAGTTGAATCTTCATTCAACTTCTGTTGGTCTTCATGATTGAGTTGAAGATGGAGGAGCTAGAAGATATTGTTGTACATGTACTGGTGCAGCTGTTTATCTCCAAGTGGGAGATTGTTAGGGTGTGGAGCTAAAAGCTTCACCAAGGAGCATTCATTAGCAGATTCGGGTCTACACAGACACCAGCATCAGTCAGGAGCGACCGACGTTGGCCAGAAGAAGTTGCAGAGGCACCGACGTCGATAGAGGATCGGCCGATGGCGGTCACAGGCGAGCAACAGGAACCGACGTCGGTTACCTGCACGTCCAGAAAGCTATTTCTGTGGACAGAAGCGAGTGTTTGCATGATGAGTTTGAGTCGTAGTCTCAAGCTCGCGTCTCTATTATTGGCAATACTATTTTTAGAGCCCTTGTTCAGGTGGCTTAACTTCTTGTTGGAAGTGCATGCTCAAGTTTCCTAATTCTATATGTAGAATTAGATCTTCCTAGCTTATTGTTGTAGATTATTGTAGTTGGGTGAATTATTATTGTAATTCATTGTATGAAAAGAACAGTACAGAATTGAATCAATTCAAGCTTGTTGGAGTTGATTGTTCTTGAGAGAGAGCTCTTGATGAATAGAGATCTATTGAGAGATCTATACATCTAGGAGAGGTGTGGAAGAAAGTAGCTTTCTTCAATTGTATTCTTTGTGTAAAGAGTTTGTTAATACAAGTTTTCAGGGTGGTTTCTTGTATCTCTTGTTTTTGCTATTATCATTCTAATTACTTGTCTATGTGATTTAATTCCGCATTCATTGCTTTCACAAGTGTAATCTATTGTTGGCTTGATCCCCCAACAAGTGGTATCAGAGCCTTGGTTGCAGGTTCAGAGCTTGATATCCAATAATTGGTATCAAAGCTCATGTTCACTAACAGGTGGTTCATATCTGTGTAGTGTGTATTGATTACAGGTTCTCACAGGGGTTTCTGCAGGGATTTTTGTTTGAGTGGGAGAAGCAATGGCAGATGAAAGTAAATTGAGAATGGAAAAGTTCAATGGCAAAAATTACCAACATTGGAGAATGCAAATAGAGGATTATCTGTATCAGAAGGATCTCTACTTACCATTAGGTGGGGTTGCAAAGAAGCCCAAAGACATGGAGGATGAAGAATGGGAAGTTCTTGACAGAAAGACTCTGGGGTCTATAAGACTGAGTCTAGCATCCACTGTGATATCCAATTTATCACAGGCAAAGTCTACAGTAGAGTTGATGACTACGTTAGCAAATTTGTACGAAAAACCCTCAGCTTCTAATAAGGTATATCTTATGAAGCAGTTATTTAATTTGCATATGAATGAAGGTGGATCTGTTTCTACTCATCTGAATGATTTCAATGGAATTGTGAATCAATTAAGTTCAGTGAATATAGTGTTTGATGATGAGATAAAAGCTATTTTAATATTATGTTATTTGCCTGAAAGCTGGCATGGCTTAGTAATGGCAGTAAGTAATACTGCATCTGCATCAAATATTTTGAAAGTAGAGGATGTTGTTAGTGTTATCTTGAATGAGGAAATACGCAGGAAAAGCATAGAAGAGACATCTGGGAATGCTTTAAGTTTTGAGAGCAGGGGAAGGCAGAAAGAGAAGAGCAAGAAAGGCAGATCAAGATCCAAGTCTAAGGGGAAAGGCAGATCTAAATCCAGAAATGGCAGGAAGCCACAATGCTAGAATTGTCGAAAGATGGGGCACATAAGCAGAGATTGTTGGTCAAAGCCTAAGGAGGACAATCAACATGAAGGAAAGGAAGAAGCCAAGATTGCAGGTATTGCACAAGATGCTTTAATTTTCTCTCTGCATAATAATATAGAATCTTGGGTATTAGATTCTGGTGCATCTTTTCATGCTACTCCTAACAGGGAATATTTCAGTGACTATATCCATGGAGATTTTGGAATAGTGTATCTAGGGGATGATGAGCCCTGTAAAATAATCGGCAAAGGTAAAGTGCAGCTGAAGATGCAGAATAGCAACACATGGGTGTTGAGAGATGTGATGCATGTTCCTAGCTTGAAGAGAAATTTGATTTCTGCAGGAAAGTTAGGGGATGAGGGTTGTACAGTAACTCTCACAGCAGAATCTTGGAAGGTGACCAAGGGTGCACTTGTTATGGCCAGAGGTAAGAGAGAAGGTACTCTCTATTTGTGTAATTGTGTTACTAACAAATCTCCTTCTGTATTATCTACTTCAGATGTGGATGCTAAATTGTGGCACTCAAGGCTTGGCCACATGAGTGAGAAGGGGATGTCAATTCTTAAGTCCAAAGGTATGCTTTCAGATTTAAAAGGCATAGATCTAGACCAACACATTCATGAAGTGTATCAGTCATATAGCTAGCCTCCTCAATATCTTGCTCCTCCTAGTCAACCTAGTCACTTCTCAAGTTAATCCATTTCCACTTTCAAGCAAACACTTTTGGGATATGAGAAGTACTTGTTGGACCTTGAAACATAAAGGGTATATGGTTTAGATATTTTTAGTCATATTATTCATAAGATAAGAGATTCATTAGAGCTAGTCAAAAGAGAGTGGGCACCTATTGAAAGAGAAAATTGGCAAAGGCTCACAAGTGAGATGCTAGATGTGAGTGGCCTGGTTTCTTCCTTAGAAGATAAGCTAATAATTCATGAAAGGTATCCTCACCAAACCTATCAGTCTTGATATACACTTCCCTAAGATTTTTATCATTCGTATTTGACCCCTACTCATGAGCCCAATCAAGCTTATCAAAGTCATCCTTTTCCCAATCAACTGGAAGAGGGAGTTGAAAAGAGAAACCTTTTTTTTTGAAGCTAATATTGATAGGTAGATTGAGTTGGCTAATATGCATATGCATTAGTCCATGTAATAAAAAAAAAGTGGAATCTAATCCCTCATTGCCTCTCCAATTACATCCCCACCTCAATAAGTGATCTCTAGATATGAAATTCCAAGTTGGAGACAAGGTGAGAATCCAAGCCGAAAGAGATCCTAAGCTTCTTAAAAAATTCATCCAATCCTCAAGTTGCACTGCTAACTCAAAAAGAGACTCCTAATCCCAACATCCTAAGCTAGAATAAGGTATTAGAATCATGGGGAAAGAAACAGGATAAAATCCTTGATAAGGAGTGTGAAGTTGAGAAAGTGCTTGATTATATGCAAGTCCCTCCCACCCTTCCTCAAGAAACTTATTGTGTTCCATGTCAACCCTCTTGTATTCATCATCCTCATAAATATGACTATTAAATTCAACATAGACTTTTCCAAGAGAACCTAGCCAATATAATTAAAGAGTTAGAGCTAAGGATGAAATTGTTGAGTCAAGGTGTGATGGAAGATTTAAACCCAAAAGAAGATCATATGCCTAAACACATCCCATCTAACATCCCTCAAGAGAATGATCAAGATAAATAAAATGTGAATGAAGTGATTATAAAAAGGAAGGAAGAAAATGAATCCATTTTAGCTCAAGGTCTTCCTACACTTCCTCAAGAGCTTCTAGAAGAATCCCCTACGTTTCACTCTCAATCTAATTTTGAGTTTTATGTGCCACCTCCACCAACTAGTTCATATTTTCCTCACCTAATCACAATTTTCCTTGATGGAAATATGGTATGGGAACCTAAATAGGATTAGTTGGTTTAAAAAAAATCATAACTCTTACTTGAAGAAAGCCTAGTTCCTTAGCATCCTCATTGGACTAAGTCACATGATTACAAGACGCCTAGTCCTTGCATCACCAAGAAGGAGAAAGAAAAGGAGGATCTTGCAGCCATTTAGAACCAAAGTCATGATATGAAAGTTTAGATAAAACTTGAGATCCCTCAAGAGGTCCTAAAGGATGAATAAGAGGTGATTTCATGTGTGGAAACTTTTGATTTGGTTGATGAGGAAGAATGTTTTCCTTTTGCCAAAGAAGAGGAAACCATCATTGGTTCTTATATCACTATGCAAGATATCATGGATGGGGAAGAAAAAATTATTAATAAACATTTTGATGACTTGTTTTCAATCATTGAAGTAGGATATACTCCTCTTTAAGGAGGCTATGATCTAGTCAAAGATGGAGAAAACAGCCTTAGCACTCAAGCGAGTATGCAAAGAAAAACAACCTTTCAAATATGTCCTTTCAAGAGGCATGTGAAGTTGATGATGATATGTTTGAAGTCATAAAAATGGGATATCATCCTCTCAATCAATTTGGATAATGAAAAACTCTTGAAGGATGGAACAAGCTCCTATTGGCCTCAATCTTCAAAGGAATAAGAAACCACTCCTCTTGAAGCCATGCCTACAAAGAAGGTGCAAGTTGACAATGAGATGAATAGTGGGAAGTAGTATGAGGTATATGTAAAATTTAAAGAGGAATATATCTATATTGGGGACCTATTCAAGGATGATCTACTTGAGAGAAGATCAAGTGAAGTGCCAAGGAATAGGTTTGATCTACAAAGCATCCAATCCAAAGAGAAACATGCTTGGCACTATGTTTCATCTCATCAAGAAGAAGATGAAAGAAAATTTAATTTTTATCCTATAAAGGAGGTATGCTTAGTTTCTAATTGTGCATGATATATTTTTTGGTTCACCTAAGTTCCTTAACCACATGTATGTGTCTTGTTAGTGCATTTACTTTCATTATATATGTCCTTTGTTTTATGTGGTTGAGGTAATTAGTTGTCTTATCTTGGTCAAGCTTGTGGTCAATGTTAAAAAGTCTCCTTATTTTATTTTAGACTTTAGATGTATCCTTAATACCAATATATTGATAGGGCTACTGGTCTAGTTAGTATAATAGGCATACTACCCCTATGAGTCACCCAATTCTTAACCAAATTTGACCCTACAGGTCAAATTAGTACCCTTATATGTAAAAAATTAATTTTGATGTGTTTTAGGGGTCAAATATATATGTCTTAAGGTGTATTATAGTTAATTTAGTGTGATTTCATGTTATAATAGCCTTGGTCATTAGTCATTTTAGTCATTATATCATTTTGAGTCATTTTGAGGTCATAAAGGGGTATTTAATGACTTGTATAGCCTCCTAAGGAAATTTAAAGGTCTTAAAAGGTTATGTCATGTGACATGTGTGCCATTATGCCTTATTCAACTGTTCCTAACTGAAAAGTGGTAGGTTTCTCAAAAAAAATGTAGTTTTCTTAAAAAAAAGGAGTTTTCTTGAGTTGTAAAGATTTGTATGGACTTCTATAGTTGCATGCAATTAAAGAGTATCCCTTGGTCTTAAAAACACTTATTTTATTAAATATTTTTATCGTAATCTCAAAAAAATGAAGAAAACCACTTATCTCTCCTTCCACTAGGCTTGACAAGCAAAATCAGTCTTCAGGGTTGTACTTGGTATAGTCAGCATAAGAGGTTTTAGGAAAAATGATCTTGGGGGTGTATTATAAATTTATTAAAATTAAATTTTATGTTTGGTTACAAAGGAATGGTGTCCTATGCTTTATGAACAATTCCTAAGAAGTTAGACTATCTAGTTTGCCTACTAATCCATGCACCCTATAGGTTTTGCTTTGGTTTGGAAAAGTTAGTACAATCCACTTAATTATTTTATTTTTATATGATTTTGACTCTATCCTCAAATGATTCCCATGCTTGGTTTCATGTTTTAATGTGTTTGGATAAGTCGAGTACATCAAAGTTGTAAGAGGAGCATCATTTTGCGTTATAAGTAGTTTTCACCATGTTCAAGATTTTCATGCTTTGAAAATGGATTTAGGGGGTTGTAATAAGTTCATTAGCATTTTTACAATGTGATTTTTATTTAATTTCATTTGAGGTCCATTATACAATCAATATTTCATGGATTTTTAGCAATATACAACATACACAGTCTGCCATGGACATATTTATATACAGGGGACATGGAGGCAAAATATCACATTGGAATGAAGGTTATAGGACTTGTTTCAACATATTCATAATGATAACATCCATTTGAATAATTTTTGGAGAGATCAATCCTGCTCATGAGATCATTCACTATATATATGATTCCAATTCTACTCACTACCTTACCTACAACTAAACAACTATTCACCTACAGGCGCCCTCATAGGACCCAACATGTTTAAAAGAAGTTTTGAGATGAACGTGGTTTGATATGGTGAAGAGAGTAAATTTTTAATCCTTGAAGAGATGTCTAAGCTCATGAAAGCTGAAAAAATAGTCCACTACCTGTTATCATCATACATTGCTTGTACATGACCATTACCACCTATAGGTGGTACCATAGAGAGCAAGGGAATCAGTTTGAAGTGTTAGATTAGATAATGAAAATATTATTGAGGTCCTAGTGTGAATAAAAATTCATGACATAGCTACTTGAAAAGTTAGGTTGGCAAATAAAATTGGGAACCTTCCATAAGTAATGACTATGGAATTCGAGGATCCATTCCCTAATCATGAAAAATAGAGCACCTAATTATTTTGGAGAGATTTTATAACAATGATAAATTGAATTTTTATTACTCCTATTAAATTAATTCTATATCTTATATGTAGGATAAATAATTGGCAAAAATTGGAAGGCAGAGGACCAGTGGAGGATGATTGTTGAAGAGCACTAATATGCACTTTTATGCATTGAGTTTAAGTAGTAATATCTATAGGGTTTGAAGGTACAAGGTGACCTTAACACTTCAAGGTGATTATGAGGCATACTTATTTATTTTAAATGGACTTATTGAGTTAATTATACACTAATGGACATATATATCATAAGGATAGGGTGATATATAGTGTTTTCGGTTCCATAGACACCTACATGTGTCTCTCCCTCTAGAAATTAACACCCACAGGGTGATTGTAGGGTCATTATGGATAATAGACTAGATACCTTGGTGATGGACCTCATTTAAAGAATTTACATGAAAATTATAGTTATGTAATGGTGTGTAAATTTTCAAAGAGGGAATAAATCATACATTAAAGGCCTAGGTCATATAATCAACACCTACAGGTCCTGATGACTCCAACATAGTCAGCTATAAGTGACTGTATATTAATGGTGATTTAGTTGAGGGGTATCCTAAGTATTTGACATGGTACGTATATATCATAGGTTAATAAATGATCCTTTTGATGTATTTTATGGATTAAATAGGACCCCATATCAATGTAAGTAGCCCCAAAGAGGTAATTTGCACCTACAAGCAGGGTAACACAATCAACTACCAAGACTGGTCTTCAGAGATTTTCAACCTCCAAAGTGTAAGATGAGTAGAATCATAGGTGAAATAAGTATTGTAATATTCTAGGAAATATTATGAACTATTTTAAGGCCTAATACATAAACACACATCTATAGGTGACCTTCAAAATAGAGATACAACTAACAAGGTTGCACACAATCTTGACTGTTTAATGTATGGAAAGAGGTATGTAAGGAGTTGAGGTGTTTAACAAACCTAGAATTCCTTCATGATGATCATGAAAAAATATATATTATTTTTTAAGTGTAAATAAAATAAAATAAAATAAAATAAAGGACCCTAATCATGCATACTCAGTCCATATCTAAAATTCTTGCACATAGTCCATTTTACACAAGCCTGTCTTGGGTTTTGTTGAGGTTGGGGGTCTATGCATAATATCAAGGGATAAAATTTTATGGAGATAATCCTCAAAAAATTAAAAATCTTATCCAATAAATATTTATTTTTTATTAATATGGGAAGTTACCTCTATTTTATCTCAGACAAAGGGCACTCCCCTTAGGCATAAAACCTACAATTTTGGAGAATAAGGTAGAAATATGATAATAGAATATAAAGAGACCTTGAAAAGAGTTGTGTGGAGTTGGATATAAACTAGGAAAATATTAATAACATATCATATAATAATTTAAATAAACAATAAGGTCAAAGATGCTAAGGTTGCAGTTAGACCTAGTAGGCAGAATTAAGGCCTAGAAGCCAAATGGTAGGCCACTTTTACTTCTAGCTCTTAGTAAGCCTTATGAATAATTGGAACATGTTTTTAGGGTGAATTAATAGGTTTTAAATATATTTTATTTCATGATAAACCATAATAAGGTCATTTTAGGTCTTAAACCAACTCGGGCATGTTAAAAAAAGTTTAGGCCTAGAAGCCAAAAGCAGAGTCATGGTCACATCCACATTGAGATGAGATTTATAACATATTTAAAAAAATTTATAGGATGGATAAAAATGTGTTCAATATTTTTAAAGGAAGATAAGTTTCATGGGAATCCATTTTTGTCCCAAAAATAACTAAGACTTGTGCAAAATGTGAAAACAAGCTTGATATGAGAGATTTGGAAGCTCACATGTATCTTGATGATTTGCATGGGGATAAAATAAGTTTATAGGAGTTATAATAGGTCCTAAAAAATCTTCTTGTATAATTTTTTTTCAATTTTAATGTCCCATATTTATGAATGAAGCTTAAGAGGTCAAAACAGGTTAAAACCCTTACAAAGCCTTGTTAGTGACCAATTTGGATAAATGAGGTTGGAAAGATAATCTAATGGGATATTTTTATAGGATGATGATTGAAAATTGTAGGATAATCTCTAAGGATACTCTCCATACTTTCGAACAATATGAAATTGGGCAAATAGGGTACAAAATATGTTAATTTTGACTATTTTCTATGTTTTATAGATTCTAGGAGGTATCTAAAGATGAAAAAAAATTTGGGAGAAATATTAGGAATTTTAATAACCCATTATGTCCATTTAATTATTTATAATGAATCCTAAGTGTCCAAATAATAGATCTCATCTTAGCCAGTTAAAACTGACATAGTGACCAAGCTAGTGAGGAGTGTGAAAGCTCCAGGTGGAAGTGATTTTAAGGTGTGTCTGATATTATAATGACATGGAAGGTATTAAAACATTTAATCCACCCCATACCATGTATTTTAATGGTAAAATTAAGCCAATTTTGAAGACAAGTGTGCAAGGTGCATGAAGGAAGAGTAATATGGACTGCAAATGGTGATAACTAAGTTTGGGAAGATTCCAGATGACTAGGACTGCAACCAATGAATGGAGAGGAATGTATAAAATAATTCCCCTTATTTCCAATCTTTGTAATTTTTATTAATCATTTTTGGGATGTTCAAATAGTTCCAAATCATGAAGGCAATTTTTTGAGCTAGAATGAGAACTTTCATGCCACATTTCATGAGTTTCATGCCTTGTATGGCCACTTGTATCTTATAACCTTGCATGGTTCATATCATATCCTAATCTCATAAAAAATTAACTCTTTTTCTCAGCTTTAAAAGTTCCCTTATGACCCTTGGAATTTTATCTTCTCCTCTCTCTCTCTCTCAAGTTCTATAAGAACTAGCCATTTTGGCCATTATAACTTATTCTCCACTTGAGTATGGTGAAGTCCTAATCATTTACATAACATTTGATGAATAAGAATATTAATTTTTACCTCTTCCATGACTATTATTAGTGTGTTTATTTTGAATTTTTGATATTGCATATGTGATATCTCTTGTTTCCTTAGCATGGTTGTCTCATTATTTTATCTAATTACAGTTGGAAAGCTTCTTCTTATAGGGCTTGTGAAGTGTTCTAGGAAGTGTCAAGGTTTAGTGAGTTAGTATATTCACTATTTCCATTAAATGCCTCTTTTCTACTCCTCCTATCCTAAACATTCATCCATAACCTCATAATATAGCATTGATATGAGAAGATGTAGATTGGAGATTGGAGAAGTGTATGTTTGGTTACTCTCTTGGTTTAATGTGTAACATGTAGCTAGTTGGAAGTCATCAAATTATTTGGTGTATCTCCTCTTTTAGGATAGTTTGCTTTTATTTTTATCTCTCCCGCTCTCCCACCCCCCCAAAGTTTAGGTGTAGTTGTGATCCAAAGTGGTACATCAAGGGAGCTAACCTTATCTAGAGATTCACCTCATCCTTAGGCTACCCACAAGCTTAGAGGTGTTTCAATTGTGCCACTTGGATGAGGAGAGATGAGACATCTCCTCAAAGGGTGAAAATCCAAGTGACAAAAATAACAATGCACATCTTACTAAACTGGTCCACAACCACAATAGATAGGCATGCCCCTTTCTTACAATAGGCAACCCACTTACAAAATATATTGAAATGTTTTCCCATGGCCTATAAGAAACTGATAATGGCATATAAAAACCTAACTCCTTGTTACTAAGCTTGCTTGTACGACATAATACACATTTTCTTATGAATTTTACAACATATACTTCTATATTAGGCCAATAAACATACCTTTGAAAATATGCAACAATCTTTGTAACACCAAAATGTCCTTCGAATTTTGAAATATGTGTTTGCCTCATTAGTTGAAATTTTTCCTCCTTAAGAACACAAAGCTTACCCAAATTTTAGATTAACCCATCTTGGAGGTAGTAATCGTCCTTGGGCTCAAATCCTGTACCTTGGGACCTCCTTTCTTGAATTAATGGATTTGAAAAATATAAATCATGATCATATCCCTCTAAATAAGATTCACACATACAAATATCAATAAGAGTTACGGTGCCTATGGTTGAAAGCAAAAAAGGTCTAGATAATATATCAACTAGTTTGTTAGTTAAAACTTTCTCATATTTTACAAACAATCAAAATTATTGTAAAAATTCCATCCACTTATAGTGTCTAGTTTGAGCTTGTAAATATTGGAGAGGTTGATTATTAATAAGGACAATAGTTTCCTTACCCATGAAATAGTGATTCTACTTCTTAACTAATTTAACAAGAGCATATAGTTATTTGTCATATGTACCATAATTCATAATTGTACCATGAATTTGAATGGTAACATAATGAATTACCTCTTTGAAGTAGGACAACCCCTATAACATAGTCACTAGCATCCATTTCCACCTAGAAGGGCACCTATAAGTTAGGCAAAGCTAAAACCAAAACATGGCCAATATTATGATTGAACATATCAAATGCACTTTGTTTCTTCTCACCCTTAGTAATAGTCTTATCACATGTTTTAATAGCATGCAAATGTGTGACTATGGAAGAGAAGTGATTGATGAACTTCCTTAAAAACTAAACCACATCCATAAAATTTCTTATCTCAGTATAATTTGAAGCTTTGGCCAATTCATGATGGCCTCTACCTTCTTCGAATCAATCCTCAATTCTAGATATTTAACCACATGCCCCAATAAGACAAGTGATTGTTCAACAAACTCACATTTATTCACATTTAACACTAATGTGTTGTCTTTCAAAACTTGAAAAACTTGTTTATTATGATCACTATGCTCATCAAAAGTTCTAGTAAAAACAAGAATATCATTCAAATATACAATGATAAAGGAATAAATAAATGACCTCAATACCTCACTCATCAACCAAATGAAGGTAACTAGTGCATTAAAAATCCCAAAAGGTCGAAACAAAAACTTATAAAACCCTTGCATTATTTTGAATGCTATCTTCCAAATATCCTCTTCCTTAATCCACACTTGGTGATACCTGTATTTCAAATCAAACTTAGAAAAATGCTTGACATGTTGAGGTTGATCAAGAAGATCATCAATATGTGGAAGAGGGTACCTATTATTAATGTTTATCTTGTTAAGTGATCTATAATCAACACATATTCTCCAAAAACCATCTTTCTTAGGTGCTAAAATAATAGGAGGACCAAATGAAGAAGTACTATGATGGATTACACCTTGATTAAACAAATAATGTCATTGTTGTTTTACCTCATTACCATCCTTCAAGGACTACCT
The DNA here is from genome assembly GCA_037957365.1 of Torreya grandis. Taxonomy (NCBI): domain Eukaryota; kingdom Viridiplantae; phylum Streptophyta; class Pinopsida; order Cupressales; family Taxaceae; genus Torreya; species Torreya grandis. The sequence goes on from JARHVA010000138.1 coordinate 5,517,824, forward strand.
ATATAACCTGAGATTTGGAAGCAAATTATTGGGTATCAAATGGATTTTATGCTCAATAGTCCTAACCATTGGAAACCCCATAGGCTCATGGAAAATCTCTTTAAAAATATTACACCAACTCTCCCATAAGCTTATGCTCTCTGTTAGAAAACATGTGATAAGAATCTTATGTGTAATGATTTATTGATCTTGAATATCTCTCAACATAATAAAAACAAACTCCCCACTATAATTAATAATATTATTAGCTTTAGAGGCACTTACCAAAGAAAATTTAGAATCAATTTTGTTGGCTAAAATGATGTATCTCTTCACATCCTTCACCAAATGGTATTGGTTGGCTCTCCTCATGAAGATAACATTTAGGATATATATGTAAGGGCTTCTAAAAACTACATTATGCACATCATCCATTATAAATTCATCAATGAAATGTGAATTAATACCAAACTTAAATTTACATTACTTGGTAATCTTGATTTATACACATTTATTCACCAAACCCAAATAATATGGGCTTGGATGATATTAAGTCTCAAACCCAAATTATCTACTAACTCACTTATCAAATTTTCTTGTGAACAAGTATAAAAAAGAGCATCCACTTTTTTTTATTCATTTGAATTTTAATATGGGAAAGATTAGAAAGTTCACTCTTTTGTGCACTACTACTACCCAAACATACCTCTCTATTGATACAGGTATAACCGAAAGTTTCATACACATTGGATTTGTAAGTAATATTCTCACCTTGGAGAGAAGGCATAACCTTCTTCTTCTTATTCTTGAATGGATGTGATTATGGATGGAGCTTCAAACATTAATACTTTGAATGACTATGAACATCACACTTCCCAAAATGTCTTTTAGTATCATTTTTTGAAATTAAATTAGAATTATGTTTACCTTTCCATTTGCTTTTACCCTTTTTATTGGAGTTGCCTTGTTGCTTAGAAGTGTTTTTAGAGGTATATGGAGAATTTTTATTGTCCATTTATAAGTAGTGATCTTCAGAACAAGCCTCATCCAAATATATTGGAATGGAAAATATGACACATCTCCTCAAATTTATATGGATTTCACCCAAATACTTCATTAATATGTCATGGTCTGATATATCTTTGCACATTTGGATAACCTTCTTGTTGAAATCACATGTGTATTGATGCACACTTTGGCCTTACTTTTGATTAAGATATTTCCAATATATGGACTTCTCTTCCTCATAAAAAATAAGATAGATTTTATTTTTAATTAACATCTTAAAATTATCCTACTTGAAAATTAAAAAAAGCTTCTTAACAACCAAAATATAAACATAAATCTCAAACGAAGTTAAATCATGATTGGTTAATTTTAACCATGTAAAATAAATCTATTGTATTCATTAATTTGATGCAAAGTGAAATATACCTTAATTTGGGCTAGCCAATGGTTTAGCCTCTCTGCATTCATGTCCCCATCACATGTTTAAATATATATCTTTTCCTCAGCCTTGAATGAATGTGAATCTTGGTTGGCATGACACTGCTCTTCCTTATTCTCACAAGTCTCAAGATTATATTCTTTGTTTTATTTAAATGACTACATAGAAATACTAAGCTTCTCCATGAGAATACCTATGATGGAATCTAACTGGTCAAACTTATTTATATAAATATAAATGATAACTACTCCTTCAATCTTGTGAAATCACTCTTCTATTATTCAAGCATCTTTTCATCAACATGGACCATACTTGGGATTTATTGTTTCCACTTCTTTGTAGATATATGTGCTTAAATGGGAACTAGGATACCTTGAACACTAAAACTACTTACTCCAGTGATGGACATAAAATTGAAATTTAGTCACAAACACATAAACCCACATAAAGGACTAATATAAATCAAATTTGATACCAATCTAATTGGTAAACTACGTGGATATTCGAAACCAAACTTCATCAACAAAGATCCTATGACTCTTAACTCAATAAATGATTAGACAATATCTATTTTAGGCTATTTAAAATTCTAAAACAAAGATAAAATGTTTTGGAAATGAAATTTACACATGAACATGAAGCATAAGAATAAGTAAATCCTAAAATGAACACAAGATTATCTTAGAGAAATTTGGCATGATAAAATATCAATTGGGTGAGACAATTTCCATCCACTTCTACTATTTAATGCAATGAATATATAAGGTACTTCCAAACATGGCATTCATGAATATTTATTATCATTGTTAATTTATCCAAAAATTTCACATAAGACTACTCTACACTAATCAAATACTTCTCAAAACTATAATACAACTAAACCAACCATATACAACTAGGAAACAATGAGACAAGAAGAACAAAGACTCAAAACAAGAAATGCGAATCTAAATCCAAGACTTCTCAATGTGTTTATGATGTCCTCTACTTGCACAAGACCTGTATTTATGTTCTCTCAACTTTGGAGTATGCCAAGAATCTTAAAATAATTGTTGGTGAGGTTTGGAAACAATGAAACCATCCCCATTCTTGTGCTTTATCTGATGGTGAAAACCATTGAGGCAATTACACAACTATCATGGTGGTTACACAAATGCCACTTATAAAAATTTATGGTTATACGACAATTGGGGTTGTTACACAATCTCCACTTACAAATAGCGATAATTATAATATCTATGATAAACCCCTTAATTTCAAGAACTAAAACTTACTGACATCATCACTTTGAATATGTATGGATCATCCTCATACTAAATCTTCCATTGTAATATATCTAATCTAATGTTTTTAATATGAAATATTTTACAATAGTGTCTTACAATCATTAATTACATACTATTGGGAGTAGTGGAAACATTTAATATACATGACTAGTCTATTAAGCTCCAAATTTGTATTAATGAGTGAATGAAATTGTTGATTAATGGAATACATTTCCTATATATATATATATATATATATATATATATATATATATATATATATATATGTACTTATCACACCAATAAACATATACTTACGAGTAGGCTGATCTTTAGTATGATACTAACCCCACTAATTTATATTACACTTACAAAGTATACACTACACCATGTAATCTAAATATCATTTCAAGCTGCAGTCAACCTATTAGACCCAACAAACCCATTGAAACACAAGATAAGTCAGTGATTCAATGGGGTATGTAAACACATATTTTATATTCTAACAAAGGATTGTAAAAATAACCTAAACAAGGTACAAATGACATGGCTTCTAAGTAAGACATAAAATCCCATCTTATCAACCAATATATTGTACAATTTAAGTTATTTTGGGATGCATTCGCTAAATAATTCCATACAAACATCTTCAAATTAAATTATCATGTGTTAACTACTTATTTTGGCACAATGTTAATAAAAAAATGTTATTTTAAACAAAGGGGTTATAGCCTATATATGATAAAAACATGATAATGTTGGAAGGTGTCAAATATGGTTGACACATGATTCTAACCTTGTTGTGTTATGTACTTAAAAGTTGACAATTTTCCCTAGGTCATCTTTCATAATACGATTGAGTACCCTTTAGGGTTAAAGGATGATCCATATATTATTTCATTTATTTTTGCACCATATGAAAAATTTATTCTATAGTTTTATATAAATGATGACACACTTTGTATAGTTCTGTAAAAGTACATTTTACTCTTTTTTGATATAAGCAATGTATTTAGAATAATTCACCACATTTATATATGTTTTTGGTATGGATTAAATAGAATTAGTGCATTGGGATAAGGTATTGTAGTAGGTATACCCAACTATATTTTATGTATTAAGTCCATGCCTATATAAAAGGCCTCAAAGATATATTTTACATAAATGAAAGCTAATTTTATCTAATATAATACACTTATGATGGATTTAATGAGGCCTTTTGTTGTGCATATATGTCCTATGAATGTGAATGTATAATATAATTTCTTTGGTGTATTTTGGTATGTTATGTTGATTTTATCTTTATACGACATGTTTTTCTACTAATGCTTAACTAAGAGAGTCATAGTAAGCATTTTTTGCCTTATGTGAGTGTAATATAAGCGTTGATATGCGAGTGTGAGATGGTAAATAAATGTTGGATAAGGTCATAATTGTGAAATATGAAATTAAATAACATTTTGGTTCTATTTTCAAGACCTTCCAATAATATTCATAATTTCAGGATGTGTTGACATGTTATGCAAGATGAAATTGACGAATAAATAGATCCTAAAACTCTAAAGTTTATGCAATAAAATGTACCTATTAAATATGATCTAAAAATGTGTTTGATAATTATTTGTATAATTCATTGTATGAAGTGTTTTCATGTGATTTTTGGGAGCTTTTGTTTGATTGGATTACAACCTATAAAAAGAGGTGATATAGTGCTCACAATAAGTAGGTTGTGTGTATTATTTAAGATATTGTATTATTAAAAGAGAAAGATATGATGTGGACTCATGTTAATGTAGAAGCATTTGGTTAGTCACACAATATTGCATTGACCAAAACAATATCTTCTATGTTTATGGACCTGAAATCAATCACACTTTAGTAGGATTATAGAAGGGAGAAGGAATGGTTTTATTTCATGAGATAGAGTGATTTTTGTCTCATAAAAAAATCATCAATCTACAAGAAGTGAGAGTTTCACCTGTTACAGTTAATATCACCCTAGTAATTTCTTGGAATCATTCAAGTGCTCATTTAGAGCTTTTTTTAGATGAACAAGATTCCTGAGGGGAATACCATGATGCACAAAAGAGGAGGGGAGGCTTGAAAATAGGAATACTAAAGTGGAGAATAAATTTTATTGGAGTGTGGGGATTCAAATGGATTAGAGAGTATGTTATGTCCAAAAAGGGACTATGTGTGTGAACATCCTTCTATTATATTATAGTCTTAGGTGAGAGTGTAAATTTTGTGTGTGTAATCTCTATACTACCTTAAGAAGGATCAATAAAGAGTGAAGTTTGGTTTTAGTCTTATGTTTATGTGTGTTTCTAAATGATAGGTTGCAATGAATAAACTAACTTCATTGGATCACCTTTCCTTAGTTGCATCAAGTGGCATTAGATCAAGGAAAAAAATCTAGGATAAGTGAGAGTATGTTTATCCTCCATTAGGAAATAATGGGTAGAGAACATGAAGTAAAATGAGAAGAGTTTAATGTTATCCATATTGTGTGGGTGTGTAGATGACAAAGTGATTAAAGAGTGGTATAGAGGAGTTTATTTCCTAGATAAGTTTGAAAAAAAAAATCACTAGTAGGTAGTGGTTGACAAAAAGCATAAATACCTCAAAGAAGGGTGGGAAGAGTTGGACTAGTGACTGCTAATGTGGTAGGATGTTTGGATGAGCTTTTATAGATGTTGAAGGTTATGGAAACAAGATGTAGACACTAGAAAACTACACACTTGCAGTTTTTGATGATTGAATGCTTTGGGACCTGCTAACTACCCCATTGGACCTTCTTAACCCTTAACCAACCCCTCTTAACCTAACCAAATCAATATTATCCTATTCACATACTATTATTCAAAAGCTCTATTCACTATGGGACCCACTATCACTATTCATGATGACATATAAAGTGACATGGCAAGTGACATGGGAAGTGACATGGAAGGTGATATGACAAGTGACATGGATTAGAAGTGAGGTAGCTTGAGGTGGGACATCATGCCCCATCTGGGACCCATCTTTGAGGTACCTCATGACATTATAAAGCAATAAAGGGTCCCTCCTTTGGAATGTGGTGCATTTTTCCCCATAGGGCCATTTTTCAACATGTGTTTTTTTCCTCATGCATGGAGGATGATGCCAAAATGCATGGGGAACTTATCCAAAAGATTAAAGTAAGTGGTGGAAGGTATTTTGGACTCATATGAGCCCATGTGCATGATTCTCTCTCCATTTTAGACTCTTTAGCAAGTTGGAAAATAAACCAACCAAGTGGGACACCTATTGGCTAGGTGGGAATATCACCCCCTTGTCTTTCATGACCACTCATGCACCCACATAGATAATGGTGACAAAATTCATGTGGCACTTAGCCAAAATACAAATTAGCTTGGTGAAAATTCCTTTGGCCTCATTTGAGCCCATGTGTATGATTCCCACTCCAAATTGGACTCATGTGCAAGGTGGGAGACAAGACAACAAGGTGGGAATCCCACTATCCTTATCCCATTTTTCATTTATGAGACCACTTGAAAAATGGTGCCATACTTCTACTATTCTCTCTTTTTGGCATGTTTCTTGATAACAAATGCTATAAATATGACCCTCCTCCTTCACCCATGGTTAAGTTGGTTACTATTTGGTAGAAGCATTTATTTTTTAGGTTTTGTATAATTTTTAAGGAGGTCATCATCTTGGAGGAAAAGAGATCAAGTAATGAACCTTTGCCAAAATATTCAACAAACCATCTTCAACAAGCCATCATCAAGCCATCTCCAACAAGCATCAAGGTATATTGTTTATTTCAATCATTTCAATTCTCTAGTTTTATTGGCCTTCATACCCTTCACCTCTTAACCTCTTATTTTTTATACCTTTTACCCCTTTGTCATCCTTACCTCTTTTCCCCCTTTTACCCCATTTCCCCCTTTGTTCCATTTGCCCATTTTTACCCCTTTTTCCTCTTTGTCATCTTTATTCATTTTTCCCCTTTTGCCATCTCTACTCCTTTGTATATTTGAAGCCTTAATCATTTTCCTAACCCAAATAGACAATATTTTTTACCATTATCATCAAGTTACCAAATCAAGAACCACCATTTTGACTGAACTAATTTTAGGACTAGTTGATTTAGCTTAGTCATCTTCTAAGCAAAGTATTTAACTTTATTATGCTAAACTTGGTTATTTTCTATCACATTCTTGTATTTAATTTCAGTTTTATGTTATTTTATGCAAATCATTTTTTTTTAATTCAAAAAATCAAGTGTTTAAAGTAGGTGGATTGACAGCCTCCTAGGAAGCTTTCGCTTCTAGGATATAGCTCACGCTAGGAAATCTACCCATCTACTTGTCTAACAAACAAGTGTGTGGTAGTGATTTATTATTTTAGGTCATCCTCTCAAGCCAAAAAGTAGCTCTCAAAAAGTCTATAATTCAACACTCGTATCTCTTAACAGGTTTATCTAGACATCTTCTTAACTAGTTTCTTTCTTTTTAACACTAAGAAAAAGCAAAAATTAGATAGAAACATTTTGGCACGCCTGATGGGACCCTAGAGTTTTCTTGGGTTCATAGATGTTTTAGGACATATAGTTGCATTAGTAAAATGGAATTTATATTAATTTAATTTTTTAAAATTAAGCATTCATTTCTTTCAAAATGTAAGTTTTAGTTTCTTTTGTTTTAGAAAATCGAAAAAAATAAAAAGGTAAAAAATTCCACTTTTTTTCTTGCATATTCTAAAATATCAAAATAACATTCATCCTAGGATTAGGATTGAATTTTCATGATAAATTTAGGTGAGTTTCATTTGTTATTGTTTTCATAAAAATAAATTAAAAAAAATCCTTTTAGATTAAAATTAACTTGCATACATAATTTGCCTACTTGTTTAATTAGCTCAATCTCATTTAATTTAAGCAAAGAAAATTAATCATAGTTCAAAAATGTTACAAAAACCAAACCACTTACACTAAAACAAACATAAAACACAATTGAGATGAGGCTTGACCATGATTTCATCACCTAGCAGATCACCTTACCCTTTCCCAGTTATCTTGCTTTGGATTTAATCATCGAAGGGATAACCTACTCAGTTCTCTGGCTGAGTATAAGCTTTGGTAATTGGTATATTAGCTAAGCATCCACATTGGCTATGAGATTTTGATGTGAGGGGAGCAAGCCCCAAGTATCAATCCACATGCTTGAACCAATACAAACTTATTTTTAGCACCTAAACTCAAGTAGAAACTAAACATAGACTACCTTGTTTAGGACACATTCTACAAACCAAATTTCCTCTTCACACTTTTTAAGGCATAATCCAAAAGAGAGATAATTAAAATTTTAAGGTTTAACATACTCCTAGTGATCACATTGTTTGATTTGAATCTTTTTTCATTGCTCTTTGTTTGAGGTGTGAGAACATATCATTCCTTTCTTATCTTCTCATATGGTTCTCACTCACCAACAATGAAGAGACCTTGAGGAACAAAACTCACCACTAAATAAACCTACCTCTTCCACTTCTACATCCATAGAACACATTTCCAAACCTGTAGACTCTCCTCACTCTCTAAGATGTCCTATTTGGGTAGTACCATGAGATGTAAAATTTACCACTTTCCTAAACAACAATCATCTAGCCTTACAACATTACCTTAGAACTAAATCTTACCAAATCCCATTTTTGACCCCACCCATAGATTTGTCCTATGGCATGCCTCTCCACCTCATGGGGAGTACTTCCACTACCATGGGTACTACTCAACCTTTAGTTTCCCAAACCTTATCATCAACCAATAATCCCCTCGAAACTACCATTCAAGATCAACCAACCCAAACTACCATTGCCCTTAGACTACTTACCAATCACTCCTCTACAATAGGAGTGCCTACCTCTAGCACTACCCATATCCATATAGTTACCTCCAACTAATCAAATACTACTTTTATTCAAATCCTTATGGTGTCTATACCTTCCATGTTACCACTGATTAATATAAAGATCACTACCCTTCCATAGGCCACTAACCTGACTACCACTCCAACCCAACAAGTAACCTTTAGTTATCTCCATAATCCACAAGGGCACATGCCCACTACCCAACAACCCAATGCTAACCAACCATTGACATCTATATACTAATATATCTCTTCTACCCAACCATTGGCATCCACATACCAATATGTGGCAACCCCTCAACCTTTCACCCACTATCAACATGTGTCTCAACCACCACTACAATATGCATCCTATAACCTTCCAGGTACTCAACCCCAAATATAATTCATGAAGATGGTCATGATTAAGATAACTACCCTTGATTCATCCATCTCTAGGGCCCATAATCTCTTATCCTATCATCAAATTTACAATGAGCCTATTCACCCTTCACTCCTTATCAGACCTTATCTGGCCCAGTGGAAACTTCCAAAATTTACCAAGATTAATAGTAAATAAGACCCTTAACAACATTTAAGAGTATCTAGGAATTCATGACACTTGATTTCCCATGATGACGCTCTTCTCCTCCATACCTTTCCTATGTCATTATTTGGACCAACATTGGATTGGTATAGTGCCATACCCAAACATTCCATCTTCGCCTTCAACCAACTATCCCAAAACTTCTTGGATCACTTTTTGATCAATATATCCAAGAAAGTTTCCATTACCAACCTCTAATCCATTAAAAATTCAAGGGTGAGTCCATTGCCAATTTTGTGGCTGGTTAGAGGAACCTAATTAACCAAATTTCCTTTTCCTTGCCTCAACTCTAACTTATAGAGCTCTTTTCTTGAGCATGTGCTAAGCATATCTCATCCACATTACATGTCCAAAGCTTATGAACATTTGATGAAGCTTTTACCATGGCTCACAAATTAGAGAATAGATCCATTGATGAAGGAAGGTTAAAGTTGAAGAACAAAAACTCAACTTACAAACCCAATGAGCCCTTTTCTTCCAAACCAAACCACCAAACCAACACCAACAATAAAAACAAAGAAACCACCAATATTATTACCCTCAGAGTTACACCTCCACCATCTACTAACCAACAAAACTTGAGGATCCAAACCTTCAACTCCTCTAATTATTCAAACCAAAACCAAAGGAACCAAACTTGGAACAATCAAAAGCAATTAACTCCACTTGGGGAACCCTATGCTTCTATTTTAGAAAAGATATTAAAATATAATATCATCTAACTTCCACCAATTAAACCACCCCAACAGTTTGATGCTTCTCACCCTATGCTGGGTTGGTATAATGAAAATGACCATATGCCTTTCATTGAGTCATAGGACATGATATCAATAGGTGCAATACCTTCAAATACCTTGTCCAATCCCTCATTGACAAGGGGGAGCTTAGATTGGACAACCCCAATGCACCACCCAAACAAGCCCTTGACATATTTAAGGAACCTTTTCCAAACCATGCTCAAACCAAAAATGATAATAACAACATTGAATGCTCTCCTGACACTCATACCATTAACATGGTTCTTAACACACTCACTGATAAAGAACCCGTTCACCAATATACAAATCCCCCTTCACTTATGAAAATAATATAGTTACCTTCTACCCTTTTGGACATCCAAATAGAGGAAGTAACCATATCCACACCTTTGACAGAGGTTACCACACCTATCTCCCCTATTATAGAACCATCCATTCCATCTTTGGAAGCTATCTCATAAGAAGAGATAACTTCACCCCCCCCCCCCAAACCTCCAATTTTTGAACCTTCTATCAAAAAATAAGACAAAGTTAAGGGAACCAAACCAAAACCTCTAACCCCTTCTTTGGTGAACCAACCTAGCCCTTCTAAAACAACCAAAACATCTTCCAAATTAATTGACCCTCAAACACCTAAACCCACCAAGTCAACTAAAGTAACAAAACCCCCTCCAAAACCAACAACTAAAGCAACTAGAGAGGTAAAGCCACCCAAAGGCCCCAAAATTATAATTTTACCTCCCTCAAACTTGCCATCCATTTTGCATCCTAATCCCTCTACCTTGAGTACGAAGCCCATTATTTTCACCAAAACCTCACCACCTCTATTGGTTACACCTTCACACTCATTTTCTACTACACCTCTTTTTTTCTACACCAACAATACCTAAGTTACCTACCTTTCCATCCTTCACCTCTAGCTCATCAACCATATTACCTAACCAAAACCATCAACCAAGTGTACCACCTCACCTACGACACCTATCACCAAACCTACTTCCAAACAACCTTCTACCTCTACACCCAAAACAAGAATTGATAAACCTTTACCACCCTTAATCGAATCTTACCTAACCAATCTACAATGGTTACTACAAACATATTCCATGAGATTACCACCAATCAAAACCTTTGACCCTTCACATCCCAAGCCATCATGGTTCAATAAAAATTTGATTTGTTTATACCATAGGACACTCAGCCATGATACAGATAATTGCAAAACTCTTGTAACTCTCATCCACCATGTTTATGATGAGGATGATCTATTAACAGATAAATCTCCTATGTCACCCATACCAATCTAAACAATAGCCATACCTACCCAATGCTTACCCACTCCTTGACTCTCACCTAAAAATGAAGATGAGTCAGACCACTCTACTACCTAACCCTCTCTTCCTATCCATACTATCAACATGGTCACTAGATCACAACAAAAGGATAAAGGGAAGTCTAAGGTATACATTCCTTATACATACCCCTCTTCATATTTCTAAGAAAACCACACCTAACCATCTCCATCTTCAAGCAAAGCCAAGGTGTTTATCTTAGGTGTCCCGTAATCCAAACCTTCATACCCCAACCCATATGCAATATGTATCTAGAAAGTTATCCTTAAGTAGCTTCACCAGACTTCAGAAAAAATGAGCTTATAGGAGTTGATTTCTACTTCTCCCCATCACTACCAAGCACTCATAAAGGCCTTTCAATCCATCAATGTCCAACCCACTGACCCTCAACCTCTAGCTGCATTTGTTGGTACCTTCCAAACTTCCAACCTTCTCACCTTTAAGAATTCAAAAATACCTTCCATCCACATCGAGGACCCAGATCCCCCATGCTTTATCATTACTTACATCAATAAAACCCATGTCAAAAGGGTGATGAGTTATGGCGGAGCTAGCATTAACATCATATCCTCCTATGGTTATGACCAACTCAACTTACCAGATAATATCATGTTGGAATCCATGATAGTCCTCTGATCCTTTAATGACACTATGGCCATTACCTTGAGAACTGTCATCTTTCATATCTGTGTAGGACCCCACATACTCCCTAAACTCTTCTATGTGGTAGAAGGAGAATTCAAATACAAAATCTTATTGGGTTGACCTTAGATTCATTCGATGGAATGTGTTCCCTCTACCCTCTATTGATGCATTAAGTTTGAGCATGAGGGTCAGGTCATCAATATCTAAGCAGACCCAAATATTTTATTAACATGAAACATGACCTATCACCCCAATTATGTCCTCATACACCCATCTAATGCAACTTCAATAGTTACACCCCAGTAGCCAACCATTTATGAAATGTCAACTAGCTTGTCCATCCCTTCTTCACATATTCCCATAGAGGAATGCTTAAGATCTATGTTCTAATGATTCTCATTAGGGGAGTATGGCATTTTAATGTTGGATGCCTTCCCTACTTCTCAAGAATATGGGAACCTCAAACATGACCCTTCCTATGACCCTAACATCATAACCATCATCCCTTTTTGTCCCCCCAACCATAAAATAAACTTCATTTATGGGGGACTTGATCGACCACTTCTTGCTCCCACCACTACCTCTTTCATCTAACCATTCACCTCTAACTTTTTGTGCCTTAACAAACTAACCTTCACTAAATTATACCGTCATAAGTGTGCCTAGAAGGGATTTTGTGTTGGTCGATATGAATAATGAACTCATGAGTTACCTTTGATCAAAACCTCATGATTCATTTGGCCTTGGGTTTGTACCACCTAGAGAACCCACCAATTCACCCAAACCTATTGACACCATCAAGGAAGGCATCCGCTCCCCACCAACCCAACCTCCTCCAAAGTTTGAGGAATTTGATATCATTCCTCCTAACTTTTTTTATTAACACCATTAGTTTAGGTCCTCTGACCTATAAAAGGATGGCCAAATTCAAACCCTTCCTCTCATCCATCCTAAAATGATAGAGAAAGATTTTCCTATCATCAACACCATATAACATCAAGATGATGATTCAATTCTCACTTACCTTGATGCCCAAAATTATTCAATCCATAAATCCCTTCCTCCTAAATCCTCGACCATGTTGAATGAATCCACCACAGATATCAACTTGGGTACCATCTATAACCCCCATGTTGTCAAATTGGGCCAATCACTGATTGCTAAATAACTTTGAGACTTCTCCTCTTTCCTCCAAAATTGCAACATAGCATTCACTTGGTCTTACAATGATATGTCTAGGATGGACCCCACCATCACTACCCATAACATAGTCACTCATCATGACGCCAAGCTTGTTAAATAGAAACTTTGATGTATGCATCCTCACATAGCCCTCCTCATCAAAGAAGAGTCTCAGTGTCTCCTATCTATAAACTTCATTCAACCCACTGACTACCCCCAATGGGTCTTGAATATCATACCTATCAGCAAATCCACTGGGGGTCTATGCATTTGTGTGGAATTTTGTGACCTTAACCTCACTTACACCAAGGATGACTTTCCTATACCTAGTATTGACCAGCTTGTTGATATTATAGCTGGCCATGGCATGTTATCTATCATGGATAGGTTTTCAAGTTACAATAAGATATTGATTGCTCTCAAAGATCAACATAAAACTACCTTTACCACTCCTTAGAGAACATTTTACTATAGAATCATGTCTTTTAGGTTAAAGAACACCAATGCAACTCACCAACAAGCCATGACCTACATCTTCCATGACCTCATCCACATCATCGTAGAGACTATGTCAATTATCTCTTAGGAAAATCTAAATCTCACCAAGATCATCTGAAAGTTCTTAACATTATCTTTGAATGCCTAACCCATTTCCATGTTAGACTTAACCCCAAGAAATGTGTTTTTGGGGTCCTTTCAGGGAAGCTTCTTGGATTTATCATCTTCCTTAGAGGAATCAAAGTAGACCCTACCAAGGTCAAGGCAATCTTGGAGATGCCTCCTCCTACCAACCTTAAACAACTCTATAGTCTACGAGGAAAGATTCAATCCATTTGTCATTTCATTTCCTATATTTTAGACCGGGTACCAACCTTTTCATCACTTTTTGAATAAGGATGTTTCTTTCAAATGGAATGACGATTGTCAAAAAGCTTTTGAATCACTTAAATAATACCTTTTATCACCACTTATCCTCATCCCTCCTAAGGATGACCACCCGTTTCACCTATATATCTTTTCCACTGACCATTCCCTAGGGACAATGTTGGTTCACCGAGATGAACAACATAGAGAGCAAGCCATATACTACATTATCCACACACTTGAAGAATATGAAACTTGGTATACCCATACTGAGAAACTATGCTTAGCCCTAACTTTCATGGCCACCAAACTCCACCACTACCTTCTTAACCATAGAATCTATGTCATAACCAACATCGATCCACTCAAGTACATGCATTCCAAGCCATACTAAAACTAGTGTATGGTCAAGTGGCTTATGCTTTTAGCAAAATTTGACCTATATTTCCTTCAATAAAAGTCAATTAAAGGGCAAGTCATTGCCGACCAATTGACTAAATCACCTTTAACAGATCACCAATCACTTCCTCTTGAATTTCTAGATGAATCCATTGTTACTCTTTCCTAAGAGGACATAACCTACCAAATGACTTTATTCTTTGATGGATCAAAGTGCCATTGAGGTGGGGGTACTAGGATTATTCTCATTCCCCTTGATGGTGAACCCCTTCCACTTTCCTTTAAACTTGACTTTGAATGCACCAATAATATGGTTGAGTATGAAGCCCTAGTCATACATCTTCAAACCACTCTAGCCTTGGGAATTAAGACCATCAATGTCTTTGGTGATTCTTATCTTGTGGTCAACAAATTCAATGGCTCCTATCAATATAAGATTGATGTCTTACATGTTGTCCACAAAAAATGCCACTCATTTTTGGGACAACCTACAGACCAAAATTTCTCTCTTCCCTTCTCAAAATTTGTTCTGAGCTTTCAAATTCCTCATTTTTAAGCTTTTTTCGTAAAAGGGGATTCACAGGTTCAACAGGTTAAAAAATATTCTACAAGCAAGTTCAGTCAAAAGAACAAGTTTCCAGCACTCAGTGGTTTCCAGGTTTGGTTCAACGTGTTTGGTGCAAAAGAACAAAGGACTTTGCCAAATAACGAAGAATGAACCATTGAACCGTTGAACCAACAGGTTCAACGAGTTCAAAGTTCAATGGTTCAACATGGTTCAAAGGTTCAAAGGCAGCCTCTGTCAAAGAGAGAAGCAACAAATAGGTGGTTCAACGGTGGGTTCAACCAAAGGAACAGGCTTGGTTCAACCAAGCGGTTCAATGCTTTATTTCGCTCATGTGGTTCATTCCCTTTGTTTCAGCGTCTTTTGGTTTAATACTTAGTTCATCGGCTTGGTTCATTCAATTGAACCATCGGCTTGAACCATTTTTGGTTCAACCGATTGGTTCAACATTTTGGTTCAAGCAACAGTCAACTAATGACGTCCCCGCAGACGTCAAATTTAAGGTAAGGGAATATCCGTTGAAATTCAAATAAAGTGCACAACTTAAAGGAAGAACCAAGTGACTGGCTGGAAAGATAGCCTGATATCTCAAATTTCAGTAAGAAGAGACAAAGCTGGAAAAGTCTGACTGAAGAGAAAAGCCCATAGAAAAGCACCTGATGGAAAAAGACAAGTGCAGCAAATGTGACAAGTGTTTGCGTCCGTGTTCCCCTTTTGAGTTGCTCAGGCAAAACGTGTCGTGGACTCCATTTTTTTGTGAGTTTCTATTGAGTTTCATGATAGTGGAGCTTGCCACTTGTCAAAGACACAGAAAGTGCCCCCCCCAAAAGACACAAGCAAGAAGGGCTATAAAGAGCAAAGAAGTGCTTAAGCAGTGAAGAGAGGAGCAAGACCAAAGGATCAGAAATATCTTCAAAAGAGTTATTTGCAGCAGATGAAACAATGGATTGAGTAGACTTCTGAGTGTACCAAACCAAAGACGTGGCCTATTTTCTTCCACAAAGTAAAGATGAATGAACAGATGTGCAAACATCAGGGGGGATAGACCAGACAGTCCATATTAAGGAGAAGACATATGGGATAAAATAGTTAAGACAACTGCCCTATTTTCAATGCAGTCCTTTGACGAACCTGAAAATGCATTCAAGGTATTAAATGCACGGTATGGGCCATTCTTTGAAAAACAAGCACCCAAGTCTTTCTTGGGGCTCTATATATTGTAATCTCTCATTTGTTGTAAAGGGAGATCTTTCCCTTACCAAGAAGCGAAACTCTACCCATTTTGAAAGGCATTACTGAGACTTTGAGCTCAGGTTGTAATTTCATTTTCCTTGTTATTTGAATGAGAAAGCAAGTTTTTCCAGACTTTGTGCTATTCTGACTTGTGTCATCTGGAGGTGTCCTTATTCATTTAATTTGGTAAGAAAAACTAGTGGAGGTGAGTAGGAAGGTGTCCTGAAGGCCCACTGTGGAGAGACTTTGTGCCCCCATAAGTACCTTCAATGTGTTTGCATTTTCCTTTCCTGTGTAAAGAGCCTTGGGATGACTTTGTGCCCCCATTGTTCTTCATGTCTTTCTCTCTTAGGTTGCTGGTCATTCAGCACCCCTGTTATCGGTTACCTGTTACCAGAAAGAGTCTTGTTGTTTGTAAGAACAAGCACTTCTGAAAGAAGAGAAGTGCCTTTTGTTGCTTCATCAGGATTTCTACTATTTAGGAAGGAATCTGGCTCTTGGCTGAAAGTTGCTTCTGAAAGAAGAGAAGAACCTTCCCCATCACCCAATATTTCTCTTTTGTTTGTCAACATCATCTCTGAAAGAAGAGAGATGGATGGTTTATCCTACCCCCTGTGTCTTACTTTTTGCATATATATATATAGTATATAGCCTCCTGCATATCTATAGGGAACCTCCCCTTGATGAGAGGAGATATTTGTCCCCTGCTGATGCAGTAAACCTGCACATCTGGCCGACTGATCTCCCTATGCTGTGGTGATAGGAACTATTTTGGTCACCAGTTAGCTGGCTGACAAAATATTCACCCAACAATTTTTGGCGACTCCGTTGGGGACAGTAATTTTGTGCAATTTGGAACCTCAAGTTTTAGATTGAAACATCACCTGTGTCTTACCCATTATCATTATCACCTTATCCATTATAGAGTCTGGTGACTCCCATCTGGGTCTTACCCATTATCCATTTATAGCCTTACCATTTTCATCCATCTCCATTATATTATCTGGTCTACAAAACTAGAGCTGCTCGAAAAGAAAGTGCAGTTTAAATCCTCAAGCTTTACGTTGTGGCAGGGCTAGTTTCTTTTCTATTTTTGTCCTATAATCTGGCAACTCCACTGAGATGTGTTATCCCTATTTTTCATAATTAAATCATTGTAGTTCGAGGCCCCTGGGGTAACTCTTTTGGCCCACTTAATCTAACTCCACCCCTGCATGAGCTACCACTTAGTTCAAGGAAGAATTTCCCCAAATTCTTTGGTGATGGAAGATTCCACCCTAATGAACACATTGTAGCCTTCACCATAGCCTGTGGTGTGATAGGGGTAGAATTTGAAGACGTAGCAGTCAGGCTATTTGTGGAGACACTACAAGGTGTTGTTGGAGACTGGTTTTACCATCTGTAGACTGGATTAGTGATTGGTTGGGACACTATCAAATCCAAGTTCGAAGCAAGGTTTAAACCTGTAGAAGATGCACATGCCCTTTTGGCTCAGCTCACGCAGATGAAGAAGGAGCCTCATGAGCCTATGAGGGATTTCATTGCAAGGTTTGACAAGCTGAGGAATTGGATTCCTAGCATTGCTCAGCCAACACTTGAAAACCTAAAGTGCTTCTTCATCAACTCATAATTGCCTGAAGTGAGTTTTTTGCTAAGGCGTGCTAGCCAGATAGACCTTATTGAAGCTTAGGACTTGGCTACTGAGGTAAAAGATGACCTTATCTTGGCTGGAAAGATAAGAAGGGATTCAAACAGAGGCAAATCTTCCTCATCTTCTGATAACTCACCTGTAGCCACCACTGACCCAATGGGGCAGAAGTTAGCAAATGAAGTGCTGGCCCTCAGAAGACAAATGGCCCAAGGTATGTTTTTTGCTCCTCATCAGGATGCACCAAGGAGGACATTTCAGAATTAGGCATACCAAGACAATGCTGCCAGGGGTCAAGGACAGCCAAATCATCTTCCTCTTCCACAGAGGAACCTTGCCATTGAAGCACCTCCAGCCAACTTAGTAGTTGGATATTTGGAAGTAGAGCATGAGTTCTCTTTCCAACCTAAGTTTAATCAAGAAAGTGACGCTGACCTCTTCAAGGAGGATCAATAAGAGTCAGCTGGTGACTCCCACATTGGTTTCCTAAGTTACCAGGATGAACCTAGAAGTAAAGGTGAAGCAGCTGAGGGATCATGTGTAGTGTTCACTGGGTCCAAGAACCAGTCAGCCGAGCAAGCTGATAAAGAAAAGACAGAGGAGTAACCTCAATCGGCAATTTCAATTACTAAGCAGGGAACCACTCTGCCTCTCCAGCCAAAGGATCTGGTAGTTGTTGTAGAAGTAAGTACATCAAACATCCCTACACCTTCTACTTCAAAATCGCAAATCATTCCTCCCACCCCTCCCATAAACCAAAAAGAAGAACTCTCATCCCTTGTGCCTAGTCCAACCCAGCCATTTGACATAATTAATCATGTCAAATGTGTCAAGACCCAAACAACTACCCCTACAACCCAAATTTTGTTTGAGTCTTCAGGCAGGGATGAAATAGCAGAAGAATTGGTGGAGTGCAGCATAAGTACAGGGGAACCCTCCCTCCCAAGTAAAGAAGAATCTGAGATATCTGAAGGGGTCAATCAAGACATGTGCTGGGCTAAGTTATTAGGATAGAAAATTATGGTACTGGACCATACTGCTACGCTCCAAAATCAAGCAGAGGAACTCTTCACAGGGAGAGCAAGGAGTTATGGTTTTCAGTTTGAAGACCACATCCTGCCTTGGAGCAAGAAGAAGAAAAGGCCAAGAGAAAGATGCAGGAGATTGGTTCTCTGGTAGAAAATTCCATTCGCCCATCACCATTTCTGGGGACAAAATGGTTTCCTGCTGGTTTATCAGGATGGCACACCATTTTCACTATCTCACAGTGGGCAGCATCTGAAGTGCTTCAAATCTTGAGGCATCAGATAAGAACATATGTATATTTGTATAGTCTTTAGTTCTATTTTGTGATTTTCATTTTTTCAGCCTTTCTTTTTGGGTAGCATGACTCCATAGCCCAATGGCATGCTTCTAAGGCACTAGAGATTTTGGATTTTACTCCCTTTAATCAATTTTTGCAACTGAAGGTAGTTCCCCAACTGGAGCTAGCTGTTGTCCCTGAAAAATGCCACTCATTTTTGGGACAACCTACAGACCAAAATTTCTCTCTTCCCTTCTCAAAATTTGTTCTGAGCTTTCAAATTCCTCATTTTTAAGCTTTTTTCGTAAAGGGGATTCACAGGTTCAACAGGTTAAAAAAGCTTTTGCAGGCAAGTTTAGTCAAAAGAACAAGTTTCCAGCACTCAGTGGTTTCCAGGTTTGGTTCAATGCGCTTGGTGCAAAAGAACAAAGGACTTTGCCAAATAATGAAGAATGAATCATTGAACCAATAGGTTCAATGAGTTCAAAGTTCAATGGTTCAACATGGTTCAAAGGTTCAAAGGCAGCCTCTGTCAAAGAGAGAAGCAACAAATAGGTGGTTCAACGGTGGGTTCAACCAAAGGAACGGGCTCGGTTCAACCAAGCGATTGAATGCTTTATTTCACTTGGGTGGTTCTTCCCTTTGTTTCAGCATCTTTTGGTTCAATACTTAGTTCATCGGCTTGGTTCATTCAATTGAACCATCAGCTTGAACCATTTTTGGTTCAACCGATTGGTTCAAAGACATGGTTCAAGCAACAGTCAACCAATGACATCCTCGCAGACGTCAAATTTAAGGTAAGGGAATATCCATTGAAATTCAAATAAAATGCAAAACTCAAAGGAAGAACCAAGCGACTGGATGGAAAGATAGCCTGATAGCTCAAATTTTAGTAGGAAGAGACAAAGCTGGAAAAGCCTGACTGAAGAGAAAAGCCCACGGAAAAGCACTCGATGGAAAAAGACAAGTGCAGTGAATGTGACAAGTGTTTGCGTTTGTGTTCCCCTTTTGATTTGCTCAAGCAAAACGTGTCATGGACTCCATTTTTCTGTGAGTTTCTAATGAGTTTCATGATAGCAGAGCTTGCCACTTGTCAAAGACGCAAAAAGGCCCCCCCCCAAAAGACACAGGCAAGAAGGGCTATAAAGAGAAAAGAAGTGCTTAAGCAGTGAAGAGAGGAGCGACACCAAAGGATCAGAAATATCTTCGAAAGAGTTATTTCTAGTAGATGAAATAGTGGATCAAGTAGACTTTTAAGCACACCAAACCAAGGACGCGGCCTATTTTCTTCCACAAAGTAAAGATGAATGAATAGCTACGCAAACGTCAGGGGGGACAGACCAGACAGTCCATATTAAGGAGAAGACATATGGGATAAAATAGTTAAGATAGCTACCCTATTTTCAATGTAGTCCTTTGACAAACTTGAAAATGCATTCAAGACATTGAATGCATGGCATGGGCCGTTCTTTGAAAAATAAGCACCCAAGTCTTTCTTGGGGCTCTATATATTGTAATCTCTCATTTGTTGTAAAGGGAGATCTTCCCCTTACCAAGAAGTGAAACTCTACCCATTTTGAAAGGCATTACTAAGACTTTGAGCTCAGGTTATAATTTCATTTTCCTTGTTATTTAAATGAAAAAGCAAGTTTTTCAGATTTTGTGCTGTTCTGACTTGTGTCATCTGGAGGTGTCCTTATTCATTTAATTTGGTAAGCAGAACTAGTGGAGGTGAGCAGGAAGGTATCCTGAAGGCCCACTGTGGAGAGACTTTGTGCCCCCATAAGTACCTTTAGTGTGTTTGCATTTTCCTTTCCTGTGTAAAGAGCCTTGGGATGACTTTGTGCCCCCATTGTTCTTCATGTATTTCTCTCTCGGGTTGCTGGTCATTTAGCACCCCTATTATTGGTTACCTGTTACCAAAAAGAGTCATGCTATTTGCAAGAACAAGCACTTTTGAAAGAAGAGAAGTTCCTTCTGTTGCTTCATCAAGATTTCTACTATTTAGGAAGGAATCTAGCTCTTGGCTGAAAGTTGCTTTTGAAAGAAGAGAAGCACCTTCCCCATCACCCAATATTTCTCTTATGTTTGTCAGCATCATCTCTAAAAGAAGAGAGATGGATGGTTTATCCTACCCCCTGTGTCTTACTTTTTGCATATATATATATATATATATATATATATATATATATATATATATATATATATATATATATAATATAGCCTCTTGCATCTCCTGCACATCTATAGGGAACCTCCCCTTGATGAGAGGAGAGATTTGTCCCCTACTGATGCAGTAAACCTGCACATCTGGCTGACTGATCTCCCTATACTGTGGTGATAGGAACTATTTTGGTCACCAGTTAGCTGGCTGACAAAATATTCACCCAACATTATATAAATACAAACTTTTATTTGACAAACTCTTAACATCATTCAAATGTTACCTAATCCAATCTATTCCCTAATCTATCAATAAATTCATAGATATGATGGCTTGCCTTGCTTCCTAGATCCCTTCCCACCCTTCCAATTATAAAATATTTGTCACCATTCATCATTTTATCGCACCCTCGTATAACCAATATGACATCCCTACCATTTGTAATGTGGTGGAATCCCCATCTGACATTTGGTATGACTAATATTTTAACTACCTCAACCTAGGCATCATTCCTCCCAACCTCTCTAGGAATGCTCAAAGAAACTTTATTTAGAGTACCTCTCATTACACCATACTATGGGGAATCCTTTAAAAATGTAGTTTTGATGATCTCCTTCTTCGTTGTCTATGCAGCGATGAAGCTTCTCATGCCATTAGGGAAACAAATGATGGGATGTATTGGGGATACTTTTGTGGTCTAGCGGTCACTAAATGTATCCTTCACCTTGGCTATTATTGGCCCATCCTTAACTAGGAATGTTGTGATTATGTAAAAAAATGTGTTAAATGTCAATAGCACACTAATTTACACCATGTGTGAGCCAATGGCCTCCAAGTATCTAAGGAGTTTTGGCCTTTCTCACAATAGGGATTCAATCTCATTGGGGAAATCAACCCCCATTCTTTGCAATGGCATAGCTCCATCATCACAACCACCAAATATTTAACCAAGTAGGTGGAAGATATCCCTCTCATCTCAACCAAAGTAGAGAAGATTATTGACTTTATCAACCATCATATCATTTGTTGCTTTGGTGTTCCTCATAATATCATCATCTATAATGGAAAATATTTCAAAAATAAGTAAGTCTAAGGTCTATGTGATACATTTGGAATCAACTTAAACTTTTTCTCACCTTAAAATCCACAAGTAAATGGACAGGCAGAAGCCTCTAATAAAATCCTTAACAAAATGCTAAACAAAGTCATCAATGCTTCAGGTCAGGATTGGCACTTGCACATCCCATTTTATATATGGGCATATCACACTAGAATTCAAACCTCTATGGGTGCTACTCCTTTCTCTCTAGTCTTTAGAGTAGAGACAACTTGCCTCTTAAAGTCCAAATTCCCTCTCTTCGCATATCTTTGTAAGATATTATTTTTGAAGAAGATTATCATCAACACTATTTAGCTTAGCTTGAGCTACTTGATGAGTATCATTTAATAGCCCTCAACCACCTTCATATCTACCAAGAACATATCAACCACACTTATAACAAGTACCTGAAAGTACAAGAATTCAATATCAAAGACCTTGTCCTCAAGGAAAATCAACATGTGATCAACATGGAGAAAAGTAAATGAGGAAAGTTTTCTTCCTTACATCATAACCCATAAATATGGAGTAGGAGCTTATCGTTTGTCCTCTCTCAAAGGCAAACCAGAACCTGAGCCTCTCAATACTTCGTATCTATGTCCGTTCTTCTGTTAAATAAGGATCAAGCTCACTTTTTGTCTAACTTAAGCTCATCCCTTGATTAACAATATTTTCACCTTCACCCATATTCTTCCTCTCCTTCTAAGGACAATTTATTACAACATAAAACCATGTGATTAACCATCACAGTCATAGCCTAATCCTAAATATGGGTACCATGGATCTACCCATAGCATGATTCTCATGGATACTTTTCATCTCTAACAAGATGGAATCCCATGGTCATTATCTCTCAAACCACCTCCTTTCACATACCATTAACCTTATTGTGTTGAAGTTTTCCCCTCATAATGGTAAACCTCTAAACTTAATTAGACTTGTACATGTCTAAAAACATCACATCGAAAGATAATTTGGATATCAAAGTATTACTTGGGTCAATTCTTAAGCATTACAGACTGCTCCTTTGAAAGACAACTATCCAAATACAAAATAAAAATTACTAAATATAAGCTAGACTAATCCCTTGAAGGATAGCTATCAAGAGCATTAAACAAAGCCAATAAACTTAGACCACTCCCTTGAAGGATGGCTATGTTAACTTTTTCAAAAGAAGATTAATTCCTTAAAAGCTTCCCACATCGATCAGCTTCCCATATACAATAATAAAACAAAAGACTCACTATCACAATCAAATAAAATTCTAAATAATCTTGAAAGATGTAATCAGCTCTCAAATATCATAATAAGATGGAAGCCACAATCAGATTTCACATGTAGACTTCCCGCATTGATCAGTCTAAATATAGCATATGACATGGACTTATCTATTATCATTCTTGGGTCACCTATATAAGGGGAAAACTTACCCACATAAGGTTACCATACATATTACCCTTTATCCTTCACACCACCTATCACCCATATTCCCTTTATACCATCTATAAATTAGGGGATTTAGAGATTACTTAACATGTTGCAATTAATAAACTTGTTTTATCAACCAACACATGCTAATGCGAAGCATTTGAAAGGCTTATGTTCCTTAAGCCAGTCCAACTTTAAGTTTTGTTTTGTTTTATCCTTGTCAACATACATGAATTATACCTCATTTCTTGTTCTCTCATCATTGAGTCCTGTATTCTATTAGACCCATGTCTCATGATTTTTCATCTAGTATGGTTTTCTAACCTACTTATATACCACCACTATCATCCATCAAATCATCATAACCCTAACCATAAATAACATCAGAACAACATTCACGTCAAATCCCTATTTATGACCAATCAAACCACCTTTTGGAGATACCTTTCATTGCAACATCAACCCATCTTCATTGCACACCATTTTTCCATAAACCTTCAACAAAACTTGACCATGTGATCCATCAAATTGGGGCAATCCATTTGAGCACCATTCTCCAACCCTTGTTGAACTACACTGGCTTGATGTCCATGGACTATGTAGGCACTATTTGAATTTTAAGGGTAGTTCAACCACTAACAACTAATTACCCTCCCCTTTTTTTTCTCATTAATTTCTATTGCTAATAGTGCCTTCTTACCTAGGGCATCCTATGTGAAAGAAGTTTTGGATTCTTCCTAGCATCCTTGTATATTAACATCATCTAACACTTCTTTGTTTTTTTATAAATATTGGGAGAACTACATTAGCTTGAGGTCTTTTTAGACTATGTAGGCAATGCTCAATTACTGAGGTCAGTTACACCCTTTATTTTGTCTTCCCTTTGCACCCAAAATCTCTTCCTCCACTTCTCTACCTATCTCTTCACCACCTCCTACCCTTCATCTTGTCAATTTCTTTTAACCACTTTTCTATCTTTCTAATATCTTTTAACACAAGGGTTGACAACCTTCCTCATCTACCTCTCTTATCTCCCATAAATCCACCACCTATTCATCTTCATTGGCTTCCCCATCACCTTTCCTTGCATATGCTTTACAACTCAATTCCCCACCCAATTTTTGAATTTATTATCTCTCTCTCCACTTCTTACCAACCTTACCCTTTATCCCCTCTATCTCCTTTCTCCATCCTCATCATCTCCCCTCACCCTTGACTCTTTGTTGTACCCTCTTTATCACTCTCTTTTCCTCACCAATTCCACATCACTTATTCCCTTGCACATTGATGGACACTTTTACCCCCTTCTCTTCTTTGCTACCACCTTCTTTCTACTCTTTCACTGCTTCTAAACCACCTTCATTCTAATTTTTAGTTATTGTTTTCCTCTTGCCCATCTTTTCAATTTGGCATGCTTTTCATTTCTTTAGTTTCTTCTAGCATCCCATTTTTTTTCTTACGTGTGCCACCACTCTCTATTATTTTTCCATTCTTCCCACTTTTTCCATTTTTTCCTCCACAACTAGCTTATAACTAGGTCTTTATCCTTTAAGAAGCCTTCCATAATTGCCCTTTTCTTCTTATTTGTCTCCCACCTTTTACACTTTGCATTCCATTTTTCTTCCTTCCATCTCAGTACTCACTTATATTTTGCATCTGTGTGAGTGTCTATGCTTTATATCCCTACTTCGTTCTTCTTCTTATCATCCTTGATCTTCATCCCTTATTTTCATCTCATTCCCTTTCATTGTGTTTCCCTATTTCTTCACCACCTCACCATCTTTTCAACTTGTCAATCTCTTCTAATCACCCATTCATCTTGTCAATCTCTTCTAACAAGATGATTCCAACATGCCCTATCTCTTTAGCTTCTTATCCACCCATCCTTTACTTCCCATAATTTTTATTAACCCTTTTTCCATTTTCCATCCCATTCTCATCTCCAATACCGCCATCTAATTAGCTTTGTTATTCCTCTCCTTGCCTATCATCGTCCATGCTTACTTGGTCACATTATCACCCACTTTTTCACTTTCCTGTCATCTTTTTTGTGTCCTCATTTCACTCCTTTTTCCTCTTGTTTCCTTTTCCTCTATGTGTTTCCTTGTTTTTCATTCTCATCACCAAAATACTTTTTCCTTGGTCTTTTTTAGACTTATTTTCAACCCTTTCATGGCCTCCCACATTTCTCATCCTTCCCTTACCCTTCATGATTACTACACTTCTCTTCCCATCCTTTTTAATTCTCCAATCTATCATTCTTTAGTGCAACCCTTAACCCCCTATTTTCTACCTTTTATTTTTCTTCTCTTTTCTCCACTCCTTTTCATTTTTTTTGTCTCCCTTGATGACATTCCTTGTTCTTCCCAACCCTTTTTTTCTCCTCTATGACCATGCTTTCTCTTTCCATCATTCTCCACCTTTGTATTTATCTGTGACCTCATTATTTTCTCTACTTATCTCTTCAACCATCTCCTAGTCTACCTACACCTCATCCCTTGTTGGATATCCTTTACTTCCTCCCATTGGCATTGTAACTTTTCCTCATTAGAGTGTAATCACTAGTCATATTCCTTATATGTTCATATACATGTTTGTTTCATGTATCCTCGACCCTCTTACTTTGATGCATGAAATCTTGTTATATTCACTACTTTAGGGCATCCATCACCTCTTTGCCCTCTAAACCCTCTACACATTTTGAATACTTGATAGAGTGTGATCAACCAACCTTTTTTCTCCTTGAAAACATGCTCATGTGATGCTTTCATAGGGATTATGTTCATTAAGCCACTTCCACTTTGGGTCTATTTCTCATCCTTGTTTAAGAAGAAACATCGTACCCTCTTATCCCAATGTTCTTGTTTGTTATTTTCATTATGACATTTGTCTATTGGTTATACCCTTCACTTTAATATTAATGTTGCTTTTAGTGAGATAAAAACAACCATAACCATAACAATCATAACCACAACCATAAAATTCATCAATATCCACATAAACCTAAGCATAATAACATTCAAATAATGACACCCAACACATTTTTTACATGTTTGAAACAAACTATGAAATATTTTAGTTAATGGTGCGAGGTGTTGCATGGGTCATACAAAGTGATAAAACTATCCACACCTCACCTAAGGACTCTACATACATTGTTTTCCTATCTAAGCATTAGATTGATTATTTGGTGACTTTGGATTTGTGTTCAACCATATTTCTACTTGATTACTCCCTGAACTAAAATTTGTAACATTCCCTATCATAACAACCACTAAAGGGTTTAGTCTATTCTCTTCTCCCACATTCATCCCTATAGGGTGAGAATCATACTCTACTCTAGGTCTTTCACCCTACTCAATCATTATAGCCATTACATCCCTCTACTCTAGTTATTTCACTTGCATAGGTACTACCTATTCCCACCTCAACACATATCCCCTTGGATAGTGAGGGTTCCCTCCATGGATAGGCTAAACATCATGTTCTCTAGCCCTACACCTTGCATTATGAAAGTCTCACTTTATTCACTATTGAGGAGGTAATATTTTAGGCTCAAGCTCAGGCTGTGGGTGCCTTTCCTCTTGTTGTTGGTTTAACAACACTTCCATTATCACCATTATGTGTTATACTATTTGGTAAATACACAGGTTCATCATGTAGATTATCTCAGGTCATGGCGGTTGTTAATTATCTCCATCATTTCTCATATTGTTCACCATCTTCAACCTCTAGTAGTTCTCTACACCCTAAATAACCTATAAAACCAAATGATTTCACAATAGGTATTCATTCTTACCATAATTATTTATATAAACTACCTGACTATTATTGATCACTAACATGATTATCCTTTTTATCGAGGGGAAGGATCCTATGATGTCATTGATTCCCTTGAATAGTCTTCCCACTTGAAACAGTCATGTCTACTTATCTTTTCATGTGGCCATGTCACCCTCTATCTAACTGGTCATCTTGATAAAGTCATTATGCATTATCATGATGTCTTTTTATTATCTTTATCAACTAATCCACATCTGATGTCTCTACTTACTTTGTCATCTTGTGATCCTTATGGGTCTAGTGGTCATTTACATCAATGTCACCTTTGCCTTAGTTGATGTAATTTGGATTCAAACCTTGGGCCACTATAATAATCATACCTCTAAAACTATCATGGTCACTAGTGGTGGTGGCTCCCAAATACTTATCACTTTAGAATCTCCCCTGTCTTATCTAATTGTATAACCAATAGCCTAGACCATGTAGCTCCCTGCTAGTAGGGCCTCTTTTAAGTGGAATCCAAAGTCATTGGTTCTAAGGAACTGGATAAAGGATATAGACATGGATACCTTTTTCCCATATTGGCTATGTAATTATTGAGGCATAACCAATCCTCTATCACTCATCATGTTTATAATTTTATACCTTGTAGAATCTACTTAATCATCAAATAAATTCCTTTTAGGTCATCACTTTGCTACTACCCTTTAAACTCAGCTCATACTAATGATGACCTTTCACCAAAAAGACTATGCAGATCTTGATAGACACCCATCTCTTAAAACTTATCTCATAGTGATAAATGCATCACTGTGTTAATACCCTCACATAATTTTAGAAGGCATAACCTCCTCATGAAAGTATCTCTTCTTTGGCATAGTTCTATCACATGACATTTATGATGCTTAGCCTTTTTATACCCACCTATTTATCCTACCTTACCTACCCATATCTCCTCCTCCTAATGTTTGCAATATTAGTACGGTGACCATTCACTGATCTACACCATGACACCTCACCATTACCAAACTATCAATCCAAACTTAACCATGTGGTATATCACATTGGGGTAACCCATCTGAACTCCAGTTTAAAACTACATTTGGCCTAAAGTTTTATTGGATATCACATCCATGGAACTATGTAGGTAATGTCCACTTTCTTAGTGCATATACAGTTATCTCAGTCACCCCCTACCTAAACCCTTACCAACCACTCTCTCTAACCAACTAACCATTAGCCCGTATTAGACCCAAACTATTGCATTACTTTATGATGACCTTACCTAGGTCATTTTAACCACACCAACTAACCTTGCCATGTTGTATTTTTGCATGACCCAACCATTTGGGTTGTTTCACGAGAGCACTTCCTACCTTGGATACTTGTAATTAACCCTGACCCAATCAACTATGACTATTATTTTGGATCGGTTACCCCTAACATATATCCTTCTAAACCTAAACTTAAATTAACAAACATCAACAACTTTAGTTCATGTGTGATCTTGGCTACCATACTTAGTCACATTTTATGTGTACATTTATGTCTCGAATACCCAACTACCTTGTGGTACTACCTAGTACCTCCCCACCAATCACTTATCAAACCTATACCTAATTTTTATTTACCTCATTGACTTCAAGTTTGAGGGGGAAAACCTCCTCCCATACTTAGGACATCCCAACCTTCAACCAAACAATCCCTTTTTATTTTGCAACTTCTTAATTCAAAGTTGTATAACAAAAAGGGGCAAAATGTAAACACTAGAAAACTGCATACTTATATTTTTTAATGACTAAATGCCTTGGGACCCCCTAAAACCTTCTTAACCTTTAACTAATCCCTCTTAACCTAACCAAATCACTATTCTCCTATTCATATACTACTATTAAAAATTACTATTTACTGTCATTATTCATTGTGGGACCCACTATCACTATTCATGATGACATGGCAAGTGACATGGCATGTGTCATGGAAAATGACATGGAAGGTGATATGGTAGGTGAAATGGATTAAAAGTGAGGTGGATTAAGGTGGGACATCATGCCCCACCTGAGACCCACCTCCAAGGTACCTCATGACATCATAAAGCACCAAAGGGCCCCTCCTTTAGAATGTGGTGTAGTTTTCCCCATGGGGGCATCATTCAACATATGTTTTTGTCATTATGCATGGAATATTGTGCCAAAATACATGGGGAACTTATCCAAAATATGAAATTAAGTGGTTGAAGGTATTTTAGACCCATATGAGCCCATGTGCATGATTCCCTCTCCATTTTGGACTCTTTAGAAAGTTGGAAAATAAACCAATCAAGTGGGACACCTATTGGCTAAGTTAGAATCTCACCCTCTTGTCTTTCATAACCACTCATGCACCCACATGGATAATGGTGACAAAATTCATGGGACACTTAGCCAAAAGACAAATTAGCTTGGTGAAAAGTCCTTTGGCCTTATTTGATCCCATGTACATGATTCCCACTCCAAATTAGACTCATGTGAAATATGGGAGATAAGCTAATAAGGTGGGAATCCCACCATCCTTATCCCCTTTGTCATTTATTAGCCTACTTGAAAAATGGCACCATACTTCTACTATTCCCTCTTTTGGCATGTTTCTTGACAACAAATGCTATAAATATCACCCTCCTCCTTCATCCATGCTTAAGTTGGTTAATATTTGGTAGAAAATTTTCTTTTTCAGGTTTTGGATAATTTTTAAGGAGGTCATCATGTTGGAGGAAAATATCTCAAGCAGCGAAACTCTACCAAAATCTTCAACAAGCCATCATCAAGCCATCTCCAACAAGCATCAAGGTATATTGTTTATTTCAATCATTTCACTCCTCTAGTTTTCTTGGCCTCCATACCCTTCACCTCTTAACCTCTTCCTTGTTATCCCTTTTACCCCTTTTTCATCCTTACATTTTTTCCCCCTTTTACCCCATTTTCCCCTTTGTTTCATTGCCCTTTCTACCCCTTTTTCCTCTTTGACATATTTACCCATTTCCCCCATTTTGCCATCTCTATTCTTTTGCCCCATTTACCCATTCATCTCTTTGTCTATTTTAAGCCTTAATTATTTTCCCAACCCAACTATACAATCCTTTTTTACCTTTATCATCAAGTTACCAAACCTAGAACCACCATTTTGCCTTAACTAATTTTTAGCACTAGTTGATTTAGCTTAGTCATCTTCTAAGCAAAGTATTTAACTTAATTGGGCTAAACTTGGTTTTTTTATATCATATTATTGTATTTAATTTTAGTTTGCTATTATTTTATGCAAATCCTCTTTTTTTATTCACAAAATCAAGTGTTTAAATTAGGTGGATTGACAGCCTCCTAGGAAGCTTTCGCTTCTAAGATCTAGCTCACGTTAGTCAATCCACCCATCTACTTGTCTTAAAAACAAGTGTTTGGTAGTGATTTCTTATTTCAGGACATCCTCTCAAGATAAAAATGATCTCTCACAAAGTCTGGAATCCAATGCGTGCATCTCTAAACAGGTTTTTCTACACACCCTCTTAACTAGTTTCTTTATTTTAAACACTAGGAAAAAGCAAAAAATTAGATAGAAACACAAGATTATACGTTATTGCATAAGATATAAGAATGGGATTCTTCCTAAGGAATGGTTTTAGTGATGTGGAAAATTAATAATTTATAGTATAAGATGTGGGAGTATCACTTGAGAAATTAGATGAAAGAGAAGATAGGATTTTTTAGAGCCATTTCAAAAATTGAGGAGCAAAGGTGAAGGTTTCAATATTTTTAGGAGGATTTAGTATAGAGTAAGTAATTTATTTGATCAATGAGATGGGGGAATATTTTCAATTTTATGAGGTGGATAGCCAAAGGAAGTTGAAAGTGGCTTAGATGAAGTTGAAAGGTCATGCAACCATATGATGGAACGAGATATAAAAAAATGTATTTAAGGGGAAGGACAAGATTAACCATTGGGAGAGGATGGTTTCAATGTTGAAGAGAAATTTTATGATTGGATATTATTAGTTGGATTTGTTGAATAGGCTCTAAAACTTGAGGTAAAATTAACTGAGTGAGAAAGACTACACGAAGGAGTTTTACATGATCATAACCTGGGTTACTCATAGAGGTATGGGATAATAGTAGGTTACAAGATACATCAATGGGTTATGGTTGAATATTCAAGATTAAATTATCATAGTGAGGATGCATATGGTGTAATAATTATACCAATGCTCTTTAATAGTAGCAGACGAGTTGCCTAGAATATCACAAAATGCAACAACAGGAAGAAAAAACTACAACAATGGTATAAGATAGACATCAAATGAAGATAATCAATAGTGGAATGAGGAAGGAGATAAAATTAATCAATTTACAAAATAACAAGAAATAAAAGTATATATATCTACAAGAGGAAGCAAGTGTAGGAATGTGGTAGAGGAGGTCAGCCCAATGTTTGAGGGGGGGATGGTGCTAGGATGAGATAATATGGAAAATGTTTAGTGGAGGAGGAAAATTTGTAATCTTCAAACTTAGATGGAAAATATGGTTTTAAATCATATCGTTGAGGGCATATCCAATGTCAAAAGGGTGGTTCTACCACCTATCCAAAATTTATAAGAAATATGCTAACAAAATCTCACCCCGGGTGTCTGATATAAGAGCATCTAGTTAGTCACATAATATTGCATTAGCCAAAAAGATATCTTTTGTGATTTTAGGCTTTTGAAATTTGAAGACATCATGAATTTAATCACATTTGAGTAGGATTTTAGAAGGGAGGAGTGGTTTTAGGTCATGAGACAAAGTTATTTATGTCTCATGATGAAACCACTAGTTAATGCAAGCCTACATTAATTGCCAATTGTGTAACTACCATAATAGTTATGTAACCACCACTCTACATGAAGAAATCATATAGATATTTTTCAAGTTGAATAGGAATCCCAAGGGGCATACTATGAGGCACAAAAGAGGAGGGAAGGTCTAGGAGTAGGCATATTAAAGTAGATAAGAACGCCTAAGTGAGTGTGGGGAGACAAGAGAATTAGATATTGTGTTTAAGAGGTTTGTGTGTGCGGTCATCCTTTTGTTGTATTATAATATTAAGAGTGAGTGTGAGTGTTGTATATAATATATGTACTACCTTAGGAAGGATAAATAATGTGTGAATTTTGGTTTGAGTCTCATGTCTATGTACATTTATATTTGGTAGGATACAAAGAATAGGTTGTCCTTCAGTAGGATTTTTATCCTTGCATGTATCACATGCAATAGACATAATTTTAAGAGGAAAAATTGAGAGATATTTGTGCAAACACAAAGAAGGAAACCAATTAAGGTTAGCCTTTAATTATATGTTACTTAGTTAATCAATCATTAATGGACACACTTAAGCACTTTACTCAGACTTGACTCATTTAACACATGTTTATTACATTAAAAAACTTGTTAAAAATACCATAATACATACTCATGCTTTCACACATACCTACACATGAAGAAGATCTAGACTCTCATGAAGAAGATTTTGATGACCATTTTTCCTTTTTCCCAAAACCTATCCAGTTTAGCCCTTCATCTTCACCATGCCAAACCAACCAACCAAAAAACAAAAGAAAAAACACCAATCTATTTTTTTTTTATGTAATATTTTATGAGCCCTTGGATGCTCCTACATCATATATATTATAGAGTTTACAATTACCATATATATACCTATGGATGAGACCTTGTCCAAACTAGTAATAAGTTTAATAAGTAATTACCATTATGGATCAAGATGCTACTTGTTTCATTAAAAGGTGTAGATGTGGGGAATGGAGTAACCCATACTCAAACAAATAGATTTGAGCATGGTGGGAAGTTTTTGGAATACATAAACTTTTTTTAAGGTCTAAGAAATAAAAACACAAAGGATGAAAATTTAAAAACAACACGCCATGAGAGATGGGCACAATGACATGGATATGAATTGGCTGTATTAATGGTTCAAGATAAAACCATAATACATTGCATACAATGTATAAAAATAAAGAGGAGAGATATAATTAGTTAAACCAAGTAGCATACAATAATAAAATGGAGCATGGTATAGATTGGGAATGACAAATGGCCAAATGAAGGAAGTTGTTGATGTGTGGGGTCATGCCATCATGATTGAGGATCAGATGTAATAATATTTTAAAGGTATGAACCTAAATTCTTACCCATGTTAAAGTCTCATGTGAGGTGAAATCATTTGGATAAGTCTCTAATTGATATAGAGGAATCACATCATATAGTCAAGATAAGATTAAGTATTTAGAGATAAGAGGAAGATAAATCAATAGTTAGTACAAAAGTTTTGATCCAAAAAAAAGAAGATCAATTAATTAGGATTTTTCATTTATAAATTTTATAGAACCATGCACTTAAATAACTTATTGATAGTGTTAAAAGGTATATGAGTGTTGAAAAGCTTGTGGAAACTTTTTTTTATGCAGATAGGGATATAATATTATGATGTATACTAGTTAATGGATATGCCAACATGTCACACACATCCCCTTTAGTTACTTAAATTGGGTAGTGGTCAGCCTATGTTGGTATTTTTAATGGTAGGTGTGTTTATTTGGGTGCACACATGTGTATGTGTGTGCATGTGCATGTCCAAGAACATATGTATGTGGGGATATCATTACAATGAATGCCAATAATTTGGATAATATTCTCATAGGTTTGGATCACATTATATGTTGTTCCCATCAAACTATCATTGTCATATTAAAATAACTTGTGGAGTTTTTTATTCCTTATGTAGTATTGTATGGTGTTGCCCTATCTTAAGGGAAATTATTCTATTTATGAGTATATTGTATATTAAGGCATATTGTCCCACAAACATGTCCTATGTGGTGTCATCTCTATTATATTTTATTAGGGTAGATAAAGGGTTTTTATAGGGACCCAAAACATGTAACATTAATTTTAAGATACATCATGATAACAAAAAAAAACAAGCTGGAAATTGGACTACTTAGTAATAGTCCAACTAAAATAGAACATACTATCGGCCAAAAGTCATCAAAACAACCTCATTCCATCAGTTAAAAGTCATAAGATAAAATAGACTATCTCTTTATTTTCATCCCTCTTGATCCTCCAACTAGGGTCTGCTTGAACTCCTTAACCTTCATGTACTTCTTGAGGCTTCCTTTCCTTCTCTACGTAAGGACAATAATCATTTTTTAAAACTTGAATAAAACCTACTTACCTATAGTATTTATTGATTTCCATTTACCACTTCTTTGGTAATTTATTAAATTAAAATTTATCTCAAATTGGGTCTGCCTACTTTGTTTTCCATCCCTACATCAACTTTATTCATAGAACTTCTAGTGTTTCTACAATTGAAATTTTGTTTTACACTAGGATATAATACTTGTTGTCTTAGTGGCATACATGAAACTTTTTTATCCTTAGAAAGTTTTCCCTCCTTTGATTAGTTTATCCTTTCCCCTCTTTGCCTTTCCTATGGTTCTTTTTCCATTATAAACCTACCTTTTTTATGTTGGGTCTCTCTTTGCTTGCCTCTACCTATGGGCTTACCACTACATGTCTGCATTGGGTTAAATTTCCCTCTAGATTATTCACCTTGTTTGAATGGGATGATGAAATAACCTTAACATCTCCCTCATTTTGACCTTCATTAAATTCTTTTCCTAATTCTTCCCTTGATTCTTGATTGCACTCAATATATTCCTTTTCTTATTGATATTTTTCAATAGGTTATATATAGTCATATTTAGATCCTCATTGTTCTTATCTATATTTTTGGCCTCTTCAATGGTTTTATGTTCTAATCCTTTTTGTTTTCTTCTCCAAACTTGATTTTATTTCTTGACTTCTAGGCAATGTTTGGTTTCATGACCCAACATGTTACACTTAGAATATATCTCCAATGTTATTGTGTATTCGATCTCTTAAGACCATTAATCACAATTATATTTAAAATCTATATATGTTGGGAGAATTTTATCATAAGGTAAATTAACATAAAATCTATCAAAATTAATTTTTTACTAGGCTTAGTTATCGTGTCAATTGCTCTGATCTACTTGTAATGATTTTAGATACCCAAAAATCCATGGGGAGACTAGGTAATATAACCTACAAAGGGGCCACTTTGAAGGATTCATTAAGTGCATCAAAGACTAGTTTCAACATTTTGAGAACCAAATTGACCTTCCTTAGAAATTAAGGTCCTCCCTCCATGATATTGGAACAATCTTCTTAGTGTGTAAGGGTGTAGACACCTAAAATCAAACACTTCATGTCAATTCTACATCATCAATTGACCAAACCCCACTTTATTCTAATCATAAAAAATCATTAATTTGATTATCATTTTCATCCTAAATCATGATCAAACATCTCTAATCAAACTATCTAGTCATGTTATATCATCCATTTTTTTCAATACTCCTCGATCTACTTGTATTCATTCACTATCACCCCTAGTCAATTAATATGTTGAAGTAAATTTATAATTGACTTTTATTGATCCCAAAAATATGAAATATGGATTAATAACACCAACTAATAATTTTAATTAGTTATTAAGAAATCCCTTCACATTTCATATTTTCCAATAAATCAAATAATCCTATTTTCCATCTCAAATTCATCCACTTGCCAATTTAAAATTCATAAAATCAATATTCAAAGTCCATTTTCCAAGGAAAATTGAATGCAAAGAGGAGTGTGTAATAAAGGCATGACATTATCTTACACACTTCAAAATTTCATAAATGTAATGTTTCTACACAATCCAAAATTTCATAAGTAGATCTCTTACATACTCAACCTCACTCATTTATGATATGTAGGACCTCTTCTCATCCATTAATCTTGATATTCATCTAATGGTCCACATCAATAATGAAAATATAAATTAAGGGATTATTCTCTATTATAAACAAAGATTTTCATGCAATGAGGTGCTACTAATTCAATAACCAAACCTTCTTCATAAATCAATCAACATTATCTAATCGTCTAGTTTTCAAGGGAGTTTGATTTCCATTTGATGACATGTTATCAACCAAAGTGTTGCAACTATAACAATCACTTATGAGAACATATTATTGAAAATAGGTTAAGCAAAGGTATATCAATTATTTATTTTATTTGCTTTCATTTCCTTTTAGCTCAATTTGAGGATACTTGCATTGATTAGGTAGCAATTCAATTTATTTTAATTTCTACTAATGAAACTAATATTTGTTCTTGGTGTTACATCTTGGCATGATCTATGGAATTGAGACCCACAATTATCCTTAAATATCATCATATCTTATTTTTCAAACCATTCTGACTTGATTGAAACCAAAATCCATCAAATTTTTTCCAAAATCTATTAAAATTTCTATTCTTAGATTGTTGTGGGATCATTACGTGTAATGGTGATATTGATAGCAATAAAAATGAGTTTGTTCTATATAATAATGGGGTTAAAGTTACTAATAATTTTTTTGTAGTGGCAGGTTCACAAGTTTCAATAGTGAGTTTGATTTACTATAGTGATATTGATATCTAATTATTTGTTTATTTGACTATAGTGATATTGATTTAATGTAATGATATTACTTTCTAATTCTCTATTTATTTGACTATAGTGATAATGTTGGTTTCTATAGTGATATTACTTTTTAGATCTCTCTTTACTTGACTATAGCGATATTTATGGTTTTTGTAGTGACATTAATTTACTGTAGTAATATTTCTTTTTTATTCTTTATTTATTTGAATGTAGTGATATTTTTGGTTTCTGTAGTAATGTTGATTAAATGTAGTGATATTACTTTCTGATTCTTTATTTATCTGATCATAGTGATAATTTTGGTTTATGCAGTGACATTACTTTATTGTAGAAATATTACTTTATGATTCTCTATTTATCTTACAATAGTGATATTTATTTGTTTAGTAGATATTTTGCTCTATAGTGGCGAGATTGCTTTGTTTATAGGTGGGATTGTTAATATTTTTAGTTTTATATTTTTTATCTTACCAAATATAGTCAACACAAACTACTAACGTATTTTCATAGGTTCCTCTATCCAAAGAGATTAAATAAAATAAGAAACATACATATTTGGTTTTAGTGCTTAAAATAAATCCACATTTCAATTTGACATACTAAGAAATGATTTTACTTGCTTTCATTTCTTGTGTGTCCATGTTTGGGATAATCAAAATGTGTATGATATCTCTTCTTTCCCCTATTAAGTGATTATTGAGGACCAAAAACATTTTGATTATGTTTTTTCATCTTCCCTTCTCAAAAATAAGTTATGTATGCTCTCATATTGCCTTTTTTAGGTGATCCTGAGGATAATAAATATCTAAATTTACTTTTTTATTTTAGATGTGAAACTTGGATCTTGATCCCTAAATGTAATTATCTATGGTTTGGAGTTTGGGATTTCATTCCCCAACATTAGGACCAACCCCGTGTTCTAGTGGTCTATAGAAATTAAGGGAAGATATGTCATTATTGGTCAACTAGAATGTTGTTTTACACACACTATGAAGTGGGGATTTCATGATCCAATACCTAGACCCTACACAACATTGTTTAGGGTTCTATTTTTTGGTGACACTCCAATGAAATATTATGAATGGAGTGTGCTCTAAAGGACTATACCCTTGTGTGTAGCATATTAATCATCCTCTTTCAAGGATTTGGGCCTCATGTACTAAAAGATATATCAAGGACACCTTTAGTTGAACCTTGTTTAAACTAGTTTAAGACTTATTAGTTACACATAGTTAGTACTGCAAGTGAAACTAAACTCCCCCAAGATACTCACAACATACCACTTAAAGTGAGGGTTAAGAGATTAACCTAGTCTCACTTGTTGTGAGGTAGATATGTGGGATACTAGTTATATTGCACATCTCTTTATACTAGCATAAGGTTTGTAATTTGTACTTTATCATTTAGATGTTATAAAGAATTATATTGATTGAAAACCTCACACATTAAATTCAAACACAATCAAACAATTCAAATTCAAATGCAATCAAATAATTCAAATTCAAATCTACAATCAAACAATCCAATTCTAAATCAGAAATATAATGATCCAAATTCAAATCAAATGTCAAAAATCAATCCAAATCCAAGATCAAACCAATCAAGCTAATTAAAATCAATCCAAATTTTAAGAAATCATCTAAAAATAAACTTTCAATCCAAACTAAAAATTTATAAATTCTAAATGATAACTTTAATTCAAAATCAAACATCAAAATGACATTCGCATCCAAGTCAAAGATCAAATAAAACAAGTCCATTTGAATCCAAATCTAACTCAAAAACAAATTCAATATCCATGGCACGTTACACTAGGATGAGAGTGAAATACAATCCTAGTTTTGATGATTATTTTTGTGAAAATCTATTTCATTTTGATAAAAAATGGGAAGTTCATGTTCATACTGATAACAATGTTGATCAAGTTGAGTATAAACAAGAAACTCACAATGATCTACCTAAAACAAATATAAGTAGAGCCCAATTTGAACAAGAACTCTTTAAACAAAAAAAATGACATCCTTTTATGATT
Organism: Torreya grandis; assembly: GCA_037957365.1. Lineage (NCBI taxonomy): Eukaryota > Viridiplantae > Streptophyta > Pinopsida > Cupressales > Taxaceae > Torreya > Torreya grandis. Next base: position 5,557,050 of record JARHVA010000138.1, read on the forward strand.
ATTATAACTAGGTGCTAATTTCATGATTAGTTATGCCCAATAATATTTACAACATATTATTTATGTGCCACAAGAAGATGTCCAACATCAACACCAATATAGGTATGATTCTAGTCACATCCCAAATCGAGATCAAGATGATGTTTAAAATATACACCCCAATCAAAAATATATAAATAAAGGGAAACTAACTCATGTAGAGGCACCCCCTCAAGATAAAAAAAAAAGTTGTGATTGAACAATTATAGAGTGTAAGACAAGTACTTACTACTTTGGCCTCTAACTTGAATTTTACTCAATCCAATTCACAACAACAAGTCCCTACCAATCCACAACCTAACAAACCTAAGTCCAAAAATAGGGTTTATATCCCCCCTAAATCTAGATCTAATCTACATTCATTTGCAAATCCATTAATAAATTATAATCCACATACATCCACACATAAACATATGTCAAACCCACTTCAATGCCCTCCATTTTCTCAGGAGTGGTAAGGTATGAATTATGCTCTTATACGACTGTAAATAAGGAACCAAAGAAATAATTTTAAGTTTGAGGATTTATATACATATCCGTTTTATAAAAATAGTCTATAAATTCCTTTCTCACAAAAATTTAAGGCACCTAAATGTGATAAATATAAAGGTAAAGGGGACTCACATGACCATGCCAAGGAATTCTTCATGGCTTGTTAGGAAGTTGCATATAATTGCATATTTATACTCAAATTATTCCCTTATAGCTTAGGTAACCAATCCCTAGAATAGTTTCTCCATTTTCCCAAAGTGTTGGTCACTACTTTTTCTAACATCAAAACGATTTGTAAGGCACTTTTCATACAATGTGGAACAAAAGCTGACAATGATAAAAATATTCAACTCTAAATAATGAAATATAAAAAGCTTGTTGTCATTTTGGTAATGATGGAGAAGCTTAGCTGACAAATTTCCTCATTCAAATACTGGAAAACAACTAGCTAGTATCATTTATTAAAACTTGAATCTAGAATTGGCTTTCCATTTATGACAACAATGTACCACCATATTTGACAAAATCATTGAGAAAGGGGTAAAAATATAAAGGCCCCCATTGACAAAAGTTTGATTAAAATATATTCTAAGGACTCTCTAAGTCAACCTCAAACAGTTTCTCAAGCACAAGAAAATAAACTTAAGGTTTTAAATAAGAACAAAAATATAGAGGGCAATGGAATGATAAAAGCCTAACATATATAGAATGTTTAACCAAATCATTCCTAAAACATCCAGTTTGCTCCAATACCCATTTTTCAATGAGCACCACCTAAGAAATAGTATCAATGATGGACATTCACTCCTATTGGAGAACCTTTGGAGAACCCTTGAAGGCTATTTCTCAAAATCTTATGGCAAAAAACATAGTTTTATACCCTCAAACAAAGCCTTTTGAAGAGGGACAACCTAAACTAACATTGCACAAATAAGGTAAATAATGTGACTATCATAGATTTAAAGAACATGTTATATACAAGCGCATGTAGCTCAAGTATTATGTACAAGATCTACTAAATCATGGTGGAATTTAGATTGATAATTATGTGTCGTCATCTCAAAATTAGAACATGAGAGTATTCAAATATCCATTCCTAAATCATGATCAGAACAATCAGTAACAATGGAATCAAGATCAAAAACATGTTCAAAACACCATCACCAATCATGTAGATTATTACAATGTGTAACACAATTATGATTTTTTTTGGGTTGATCATGGATAATCACATTGTTACTATCAAAAAATATTCTCAACAACAACCTAAAACAACTTTGTATTTTAATGTGTAGTTACTACTTTGTGCCCCAAAGTCACTATATAAGGTCGTACTATGTAAAAATCTAATAATAAATAAGTATATAACCATTTATCAAATAGTTGTAACAGGGTTTTGCACAAATATCCATCTTGGATATTCTATGAACATACACTATTCATAATGATATTTAATACAAACTCCTTCAGTAATCAAAGGTTCCCATCGATATTGATCCCTCGCAATTCTAAATGCTTTTAGGACATTTATCCTTGGGTCAACAAATTACCTTTGATCATAATGGTATCTCACTAGAAATGCCATCCCATAAGAATCCCATATACATTCAGGTAATTATTTCCAAGCACAAAATCAAGTGGGTACTAATAGATAATGGGTTAGGTCTAAGCATTTGCATGCTTAAATTAGTGAAACACATTGGGTACTCCAAATTAGAAATGGAAGAAAATGTCATTACCATGAAGGTATATGAAAATATAGAGAGTTAGCTACCACTATCTATTTTCCTATCATTGTTGGGTCTGTCACACATCAAACCCTCTTCTATATCATTAACATTTACATACCATATAACTTCCTCCTTGAGAGTTTATGGATTCATGACATGCATGCATTTCTCTCCACTTTGTATCATTGTTTCAAAATCCCACACTTTGATATAGAGGTGATAATCCCTAGCAATCAATATCCTTATCAGTATTTAAATATGTTGGAAGTTGAATAAAACTAAACCCATCATTGTCCCATTACAGAGCATGATCCTAAAAAGGAAAATAATGTGTCACCCAATGCTCCCAAATCATCTTATATCCATCCATATAATCTTCCATCCACATCCAACAATCCTTCAAAATCATCATCACATTTAAAAATTAAAGATAAAGGTTGTGGTGAATATGAGGTAGGATATGCCTTCCATATCACAAAATTTCACACATCCCCAAAAATATGTGGCAGGCCCACCATGTATTGGTAAAAAAAGGCAAATACACACAAGGTCAGATCTCTTTCATTTACTACGAATGGTTTTTTTGATAATGAATAACTAAAAGGTATAGATTAATCATGGTTATATGGTGATGTCCATGCTTCATGCCATTAGAAAAACATATATCCCATCCCTAAAAATATGTTAGAAAAAACATACTATAAGGTTACATGCTTGGGTGAAAATCAACAAGAAATTATTGAGCTTATACGCCTTGATAAGCATAAAGGATATCAAGGTGTTAGTTACAAATCACATAGGGGTGACCCCTCTAATCTCAAAAGTGATCGTATTGTGATGTCTAAATATGAATCTCCTAATAATGATGCATAGTCATTTTATAATATCTATGATGAAATCATTGATACCAATCTCTTTGATAATAAAATTGTCCTTACCATCCATTTAGACCTTAATCAGCCTGACCTCATAGACTAAGACCAACAAGATCACATACCCTTGGATGTCTTCTATAATGATGAGGCTATCACTTAATTCTTGAGACTTCGAGATGGTTTTCTGTTAGGGGACCATAATAAGGGATTTGAAATCAACTTAGATTATGGTGCCTAATTTGGGGAGTATGTAGAGTTCCTTAGTCATCAAAATCAAAATACAAAATCAATGTCCCTTGGAAAAAACCTCTTTGAGGTGCCATAAAATAATAAAAAAAGTAAAAATAAATACGTGTTCATTGGTGAAAACCTCTTTGAGGTGTCAATGGATGAGGAAATCAACTCTCTCCATGAGGAATCATAAAATTCCAATAGTCCAAGAATCATCAACATTGAAGCATGTAATAGTTCCTCTAAAGAGAAAAAAATTGAGGAGATGGTAGTAGAATTTTCAAATACATTCATAATTGGTTATTTCCTTAAATGAATTATTCATGTTTGTCTTTCATGGGTGAATAAGACGATTCAGTCAAGCCACAATCAGACGAATAATGTCAACTTCCATTTCTTATAACACTATTAGAATATGTTTCCATGTTGCTTTTGGAATAAGCCACTAAGATTAATGTTGACATTGAATATAATCCCCACATCAAGCTTGGAATTTATCTCACAAAGGAAGAACACAAGATAGTAACTTTCCATATCAAATATTTCATTGACATATTTTCATAGTCATATGTAGACATGCAAGGGATAAACCTATCTTTAGTAGTCCACCATCTTGTGGTGCATCCTGATGCTGAACCAATTAAATAAAAACTATACAAAATGCACCCACACATAGTAATCTTGGTTAAAAAGGATCTAGATAAACTCTTTGAAGTAGGATGCATTCATCTAATTAAATATTCTGAATGGATTTCAAACATAGTGCTAGTAAAAAATAAGCCTACAAGAATTTTCCTTGGTAATGATTTTTGAGCTATAAATAAGGATTATCCTAAAGATGATTTTCAATTTCCAAACATTGATATGATCATCCATTCTACAACATGGTATGAAATTTTATCACTTATTGATGTATTTTCTAGATACAATCAAATCTATATAGTACCATAATATCAACATAAGACAATGTTCACCACTCCATGGGGACATTATATTATCAGGTCATGGATTTTGGCTTACAAAATGTAGATTCTACCTATAAATAGGCCACAACAATCATATTACATTATATGATTCATGATATTGTGGAGGATTACATAGATGATATCTTTGGAAAATCAAAAAACTGTGTAAGGTATCCAACAATATTACGTAAGATTTTTGAGTGTTTCAGGTAGTATAAAGTATGGTTGAATCCCAAGAAATGTTTGTTTGGTGTCACATTAGGAGAAATTTTGGACTTCATATTATCTCATAATGGAATTGAAGTATATCTAGCCAAATTTCAATAAATAACATAAATGACTCTATCATCTAGTCTCAAGGAGTTGTGAATCCTACAGGGAAAAATACAGGCTATTTTAAGGGTCATTTCTCAATAAGTTGAAAAATGTCACCATTTCATGCACCTTATTAAGAATAAAATAATGTTTTATTGGAACCAATAATGCTAATACACCTTTGAGTAGATTAAACAATATTTGGCCAATCCACCAATATTAGTCCCTCTGACACCAAGAAAATCATTGTTGTTGTACATATCTCTAACTCAACATGCCTTAGGGGCACTTTTGGCTCAACATGATGACCATGTAAAAGAGTGGATCATCTAATATTTGAGTATACATTTAGTGTAATATGAGTATAATCATTCACCCATTGAAAAATCATGCCTAAAAGTGGCCTTTGCATCAAAAAAATTATAACATTATATGATAAACAATAAAATTATCCTCATCACTAAGGTGGATAGATTAGATTGACTAGGTGATGAAGGAGGACCTTGGTGAAATGTTATAAAACCTTAAGGTAAGCATATATACTCTCAAACCCTTGTGTTGGTTATTACAAATAAGATTGTGTTGATAGAACACTATCAAATTCATGTTTAAAGCATGATTGGGAATTGATCAAGAAGATCTAAAGCTTGGAAATGTTGGAGATAGACTAGGAAAACCTTATAAAAGTATTATGAAAGTTTAAAACTAAGAAATACTATTTAAAATACTTTTGGAACCCTCTTAGGTTTACTATAGACTCAGAAACCCTAGTTTAGGGTTAAAATACAAAAGTGGAATATCTAATGGTTGGACTAGTGAAATTTAATGAATTTTGGTATTTAGATGAGGTTTGACATAAAGAAGGAGATTTTAAAGGTTTTATAGTGGTATGGCATCAATTCATACATATACATGTGACTTAGTGTAAAAGAGAAGCAAGGAGACCTAATTAGGTCTATGCAAGAGTAAGAAAATCTATCTAGGAGGTGAGTTAGACATTGAAACTTCATGGAGAGATGGAATGTTATATATGGTGTCATAAAATGTGTTTAGTTTCTCAATATTAAACTATACTAGTCTTTATATAAGCAAAACATTCAAAAAAGGCTACTAGGAGAGGAAGATGATTGAGGGTTTGAGGAGTAACACTAAAGGGTGAAATAGAATCTGAGGTCATTGAAAACAAATAAATTAAGCCTTATATAAGTCATTCAAGAGAAATATTACAGTCATAAGGTCACAAAGATGAGTTAAGGTGACAGTCTTAAGAGTCTTATAGCCTAGTGAAGGCTAGTGAATGAAATGACATGAAAGAGAGATTAAGTATGAATGAATGAGATGTAAGATAGCATTTTGAGGTGTACAGACGTTCTTAAGATAGATAAGATAATTTAGATAAGCTTACTGTATAATATAATACAAGAGAATGAAGTAAAATTTAGTGAGGAGTTGGTACACAAGAGGGATTGAGAAGATTGAATGCATGAGTTAAAAGTTGAAGGTGTCAGAGCTATGGTTAGAGTAGATAATGTAATAGGTCTCTACATCAAAAACTGACCTTCAGTCCTAAATGCCATGAAAGAGGCATGCTTGGTCCTATAGGATTAGTTACTCATTACATTTATTACCTCTCCCAAGCTTCACATAATCCCTATAATGGATCCATATGCCATACTTGGCCTGTAGTGGCTTATTCAATGTACAATTAAAATATGAAACTACCCTCTTTCTCTTTGGGTTGTTGATATCTCTTCAAACACTTGGTTGATAGACTTATAGATAATAATTAGACACCTAAAAGACTTGGAGATGCATTGGGGCCTATGTGAGAAGGCTAGATCATTACCATTCTTGTCCACGAAGACTCCTTGAGAGGTATTAATAACATGTATCTTCACATTTCAAGTTCATTTTGTTTCATCTTCTATTTGGTAACCTTACTTGAAGCTCTATCTAGCTTCATATTTTACTCTAAAAACCTATAAAGACTCTTGTAAATATTATAAGATTATTATGGGATGTTTTATCACTCTCAATCATGTCTAGAAACCTTATCTCTACACCTGAAACTTCCACCATCATAATGTATTTCTTCCTTGCTTTAATTATGAAATAATGAGGTAGGTATATAGACTTGAGATGTTTGAGCTCCTAAACCCTGCCTATAACTTTGTTTTTTAGTTGTAACTTTAGAAATATGCATGAAACCTTTATCCATAGCTTATATAAGGGTTCTTGGTAAATCTTGTTGATCATGTTTTCCACTTGTGACTTGGTCTCAGTACTACAAATCCTCTCCTAAAGTTCAATACTTGGGGAACTACATGAATCTTCTTATCTTTTTCTTATATCATTATATAGACCTACCAACCTATTATATACATGTTTACAAGTTTTTAAGATGATGAAATATCCTATCAATCTAACATTATCATCATAAAACCTCATATATTCTGCCATAGACCTTCATGAAGGTATATGAGATCATGGAGACCTTGTTCTTATTCTGAACATTGCATAGAACCTTTACAAAACCTCACTCCAAGGTTGTGTAGACCTATGTTTTTAAAATTTATTGAGATATACTCATCTAATCATAATGAGATAACTTGGAAATAAAAATAGACATCCTCATGTCTATTTCCTCCAAGTTTTAGATCTTTTGGGTAAGTATTTTGAAAGATATGAAGGTTTTAGGTTTGCTACCTGAAACCACTAATTTTTTTATAAAATATAAAAATAGACCTTTATTGCAAATTTAAATGCTTTTCAATAATTAGAACTCAAGTTATGCCCATTTTTCTAAAAACTAGGATTTACATGGCAACAAGAAGGCCAGTTGCTTAATTATTTTTAATCTCGAGTTCTAAAGGGTCTCAAGAATTGATTATTTTTTTTATAACTTTATGAAACAATTATTAAAATTAAAATCCTTTTTCAGGTTTAATCAATCATAAAACATCAAAAATAGCCTTTTCCAATGACATATAGGCTCTTTTAGTTCAAGCTTGAAACACTTCAAAACCTTATTGCTTCAGATCCTATAGAATTGAACTAGGTTTGAATGGTATTGGAAGGGAAATATTAATCCATTTTTAATTATTTATGACCTTCACCCAAGTGATAACACTTTACAATACATTACAAACCTCCTTCTTCATCCTGCAGACCTATGTTCTCTCATTTTTGAAACACCTCAATGGGAATCCTTGAAGGTTAATTCAATAGGCTTGAAACACTATCCAAATGGACTTAGATGAAAGGGTAAGGGTTTTATAGATTGTGTGAGGTTTAATATTCAATAAAATAATCTCAAAATCATTGAGGACCTTTATTTATGACCTATAGGTCTTCTCTCAAGCTTAAAAACTTGTTGAAATCCTGAATTGGTCCTCACGGCCTTGATGTACCTCTAATTTATTTAAAGAGATTTCAAGGGATTTTGGCATAAAAATTAAGACTCTTTATGAATTTATCTAATCCATCTAAGCATGTTTCAATCACCAAAATTGGGACCATGAGCTTGTAGGGTTTAAGAGGGTTTAGGGTAGTTTGTGGTTTTCCTTGCCATTTGACATGATCTAAAGCTTCACCATGTGATTTTATGACCTAATATGATGCTAGGTAGAGCTATTATCCTCCCAAAAAATCCATTATTCATCATTCATCAATATAAATGATATAAAAACCCATATCGTGCCTCCATTGACCTCATTTGAAGACATTTTTAGCTCCTTAATGATTGTTCATAGCCTTGTCTGAGTATTTATTCCTATTAACACCTATAATAGATCCTTAATGACCTCATACTTCCTCTCCAATGGCCATACAATCCCATACAACTCCTCAATGAAGATGACACGTCATATTAAACAACTTGCAGGACCCTATGAAAGAAATCTTAGTTAGTTCTTTGCTTTTGAGCATGGATATTCTCCTGAAAGACATGTGAGGGATTAATAATGATGGGAGTGACATCATATGACCTTGAAATATGACTTGGGATTAGCGTACAATTCTAAAATTCTCTTGAAAACCTCATAAAACATGTAATTTCATTGAAAACTTCCATGTTTGAGAGCTTTTTATGACCTGTTTTACATGTCTAAGCATTAAGAAGGCTTGAGACATCTGGTAAGTGCTTAAATAAGGTGTAGAGTTTCCTCTCCAAGCATGAATATCTAGAAAAATCTATGATTTGGGCCTTTAAGGCCAAAATCTACCACTTTTTGGACATGCATACAAGCTCCTGAGGCCCCATATTCCTCTCTTTGACACTCTAGGAAAACCTATAAAATGGTTGAAAACTCATGTTTTGAAGCCCTTTGTCATGGAGAAAGATTTTAAATCATGATAAAACTTGGCCTTGGTAGTTTGATGCTTGATATTTTCTCCATTAAACATGAAAAACATGGTTCTCCTTGACCCTGCTTGACATATAATGGTTTTATGCCATTCAAAAGCCACATTGAGGGAGAAATAAAAGCCATTAAAGCAAGGAATAAAGAGAAAACAAGACTTTCAAATCAATTTAACCCTTTTGTATGGATGGATGGATTCATGGAAGGATGTTTTAAATATTAATTAGCTTTTGAAACTTTAGAAAATACTAGTCTTCTTAAAATGACTTAAATGGCTCAAATAAGACTTTTTAACCCTTTCTACCTTAAAAATCCTTTTTGATACCAATTTTTTGATATGTTTATGACTCAATTATGACTCATAAGACACTTTTTGACCTCTTTGAAGAAGGAAACTAATGAAATTGACAAATTTTTGAAGGATAGAGGTTGATTTTTAGCCTAAGAGGTCAAAAATATTAACATTTTTAGTGATTTATGGGGGTTGATTGTTTGCTAATCAAGGAGACCAGTTACCTTGGGAAGTCCATTGGGCATGGTGTCAAGGATAAACTCAACCTAAATTAAATACCTTGTTATAACAGCTTCAAAAAGACTAAAAATCACCTCCCAAATAGAAAATAAAGAAGGAAAAGCAACCATAACATGTGTAACAACACTTAGGGAAAGTGAAAATACAACTAGACTATTAAAACTATGAAGTATAATAATCCAATAAGGGAGGTTAGTATAGTGTTATTTTAAGCAATGAAAACTAAAATAATCACACTAACACTTACACTCTTATCCTAGATACTAGGGAGAGCTTAATAACAAAAGCTAGATGAAAGTACAACTAAAACGTAAAAGACATAAATCCTTTACCTTTTTTGGGAGCTCCAAATGCTTTGTTGAGTGGATTGTTCAACTTGTGCATCAAGAAGTCTTTGGAAAATGAATCTTGTTGGCTCTTTCTCTCCTTGGCACCGTTGGCTTTGATGTGGCTTGTGATTACTTGACTTAAGATTTTGACATTATAACACTATTGATATGAGTCTCATGGAACAAATCCTACATGATAACTCTATAATATCCAAGCTTAGAAATGAATAGGTATGGCCTTGTATTTATAGCCTTAGGATTTAAATCTCACCCAAGGTGAGTTAGCATTGAGTTAAGGCTTGGAGTGGCCTCAAACTAAACTGAAGTGAGTCAAATCTAAACCCCAGTAGAGTTAATAGTTGTTAAGTAATTATGATTTTCAATTACTAGTCACGGAACTCGAATTAGATATTTTAGGATATTTTCAAAGAGCTTGACAACTCATAAAAGCAATGATGAAAGGCTAGGATATTTTGAATTTTTGAATTTCTTTTTTTAGATATTCATTAATTTTAAATGGATAATTCAACTAGGTATTTAATCTCGTTTAACTTGTTAATTAATTTTAATTAGCCTTTTAACTCTTTCAATATTTATTTAATTGTGCAAGTGCCCCACTTAATAGGTCCATAGGCCAAATTGATATTTGTTATGCTATAAGGTGATTAGGGATGAATCTATAAGAGGTTATTATTGCATACATGATAGTATCTCAAATAGGGATACCTCAACATGATTCTAAGCATTAATGAATGATGCGTAGCTAAATTTTGGATGTTTAATGATTCCTAGGATTAATTTACAATGGTTAGTATGAATTAGTCTAAAGTTTGGTCGAAATCCACTTGTGGCTAATTTTAGGTGTCTATAATTTGCCCTTATTTGGGAAGGCATTGCAAGATATAGGCGTAGTAACATATTTTCTAATAATGAAAAGGTCATATATGCCTATGAATTTAATGACAATAGATGTATTGTAGATGGCCCCTTGAGAGAGTGGACTGTAAAAATGGTCAATGATCGATCCCTTGAAAGGAGGAAAATGATGGGACTAAAAAGAGAAAATAGGGGGAAAGACTGATTTGCCCACAGGTAATTATAATCAGTGGCATATGGAGCTACCCCAATTGGGTAGAAAAACAAGATGATTTGCCCACAGGTGGTAATAATCATTGGCATATATGGGACAAAAAAGGTAATGATTTACCGAAAGGTAGTTATAATCATTGAAAAAGGCTTAAGCTAACAAGAGAATGATTTTCCCAAAGCCGGTTATAATTATTAAAAGGGAAATCAATGATTTTCCCATATGTGGTTATAATCATTAAACTAAAAATTGATTAAAACATAATGATTTACCCATAGGTGATTATAATCATTGCTTATATGGGTGGGATGATACACAATGATTTTACCAAAGGTAGTTAGAATCATTGGTAGCATAAGTGGGATGATATACAATGAGTTTCCTAGAGGTGGTTATAATCATTTTACCCCGATGATATCAAATTGGTATAGAGGAGAAAGATGAATATAAGAAACCTATTAGTAGGGAGATGTTCATCCTAACTAGAAAGGATTAAAATTATTTAATGATCTAGTGACTTTGTCTGTGGAATGATTTAGGTAGATTAAGAATTTTTTAGGTGCCAAATGTCACATTACTTTTAAGACTTCCTTAGCTAATTTTTGTTGTAGCACTTGATGGTAGGCATCATGATAGAACACCATGGTGACATAGCCAAAATATGCATAAGGACTAACACGTGATCTAATACATAATTGAAAATAATGCACCAATGATAAAAACCATGATGACAATGTTGACATATGAATATGGATGAATTCAAGAATAATGTGCAAGGAATCACCTAATGAACACACATACCAAATCAAGGCACGACACAGAAGCAAACAAACAAACAAATAGAAAAACAAAACACCAAAATAAAAAACAAACAAAATAAAAAAAATACAAACAATGGTTAATCACAATATTAGTGAAAACGCCATGATATAAACAAGATGATCAAACATTGCCACTAGATTTATAGGAGAAAAAAATTAAAAAAAAAGATGGGGGAATAGAATAAAAAGAAGGGGGTGGCTTAGTTGGCTCTAGATGCACTAGATAAGTGGACATTTCCTACATAGTTTTATGGACGTAATGTCTAATAGAAACTTCAGGCCAAATGTAGTTCTCCTGAGAAATGGGATAGAAGAAAATGATGAGAAGAAAACATGATGATTGTTGTAGAGAAATATGGGAATGGTCTCGTAAAATGATGAGTGTGTGGGATACAAGGCCAATAAAGACTGGGAAACTAAATGATAAGTGGTTGCTTGTGAACTAGCTAGGGATCCCAAAATCCTTAAGGCAAATAAGAGGTTAATGTTAATTTATTTAGGATTTTCTAGGTCTATTTTCAAATGTTTTCAAAAAAATTTAAGTATCTCAACTCGATCAAGAATGATGAGATACTAAACAGTTCAAGATCACAAAATAGAGAGAGCATTTAAATTTAAATTGCTCATAAAATGATGAGAGTATGGCAAAGGGGTGACTAAGCTAACCTCAACATGTATCAAGTGTTGCCTACATAGTCTCAGGAGGAGACCTCAAGTCACTATAGTTCCACCTTAAAGTGGAGGAATCTGACTAGATAGAAATAATTTCATAGACTAGGAAAAGTAGGCAAATGACATAATATGGCATAGACATGTCAAAGCGGTACTTCAAGTTATGATAAAAAATGTTGTTCCTAATTTGCCTAGAGGTAGTTATAAGTAAGAAATAATGACATAGTTTAATAATACTAATTTTACAGTGGGTAATTATAATTAGTAGCATGATGGTGGTATTCTAATTTTCCCAAAGGTGGTTATAATTAGTATTACTTAAATGGAATGAAACAAGGAATTAATGGTTCAATTGCCAAACCACTATCATACTACTCCAAAATATGGTCGCTATCTAGAATACTAAATCAACTATTAAAACTTTATCTAAATATTCTTACTAAAGGTGCCTGTAGAACTAATGGAATGGGACCAAGGTGAAAGGATTGGATAGGGAGGGTGAAAATAACTTGATCAATAGAAAATGTATGGTAAAATGATATATGATAAAATGGTATGGTACAAATGAGAATGTCGATATTATGGTACAATGGAAATGGGCCTCATAGACAATAGTCAAGTCTCTCAAGTGAAATAATGCTTGAGGTGTATAATGTTCATCAACTCATCAAGTTCATCCCCATCTAATGTGGTGAGCTTGTATGATCCAGAGACATAATTTGAAATAATGATGTAGTGGATGATCCAGTTTGGTTTAAACTTACCCTTATGCTTCTTATCAATCATGATATTCTATTGGTTTTCTTTAAGTATAAGGTCACCAAGCTCAAATTATCTGTATTTGACCTGTCAGTTATAATAGCCATGAATTCAGTTTTGGTACACTATAGGCTATTGACTATGGCCATGTGTTTCTCATCAAGTAACTCTAGCTCTTACAGGTGAGCTACTCGATAGTCTTCATCATCCAGGAAATACTTCAAAGAGATGGACAAAGAAGGTAACTCAACCTCAATGGGAAGAATGGCCTCATTGTCTTAAATAAGGTAATATGGTGTAGCTCTTGTTGGAGTACAATAATTGGTGTAGTATGCCCAAAGGGCATGAAATATTTGTAGGTGCTAATCATGGCTGACATCATTGACAATATTTTTAAGGATGTTGACAATGTTTTTATTAGATGATTTTCCTTGGCCGTTACCTTGAGGATAATATGTAGTAGAAAAATGTTGAGTAATTTTGTACTTGACACATAGCGATTTGACATCTTTATTCTTAAATGATCTTCCATTATCAAATATAATATTGGATGGGATACCATAACGACAAATGACATGGTTGAATATGAATTTGTAAATTTATTTTCTAGTCATGTGAGGGGCATAGCTTCAACCCACTTAGTAAAATATTTACTAGTGGTAAGGACGTGTTTATGGCCATCAGATGAGGTGGGGTTCATCTTCCCAATGAGATTGAGGCCCCAAGCAGTAAACAACCATGGTGTAAGCATTGGTTTTAGTGTTTTGGTTGGGGCATGAATCAAATTGGTATGCCATTGACATTTGTCACACTTTTTGACATATGCAATTGCATCTGCATCCATAGTTGGCCAATAATACCTAATATATAGGAGCTTTTTGGATAGGATGACCTTGCTTATGTGTGCTCTGCCTACTCCTTCTTGAACTTCCCATAACATTAATGTTGATTCTACTAAAATTAAACAATGAATCAGAGTTCCATCAAAATTATGATGGTAAAGGGTTGGTCCAAGTAAGGTATAATGTATGGTATGGTGGATAAATCCCTTGGATTATTTACATGATAAGTTAGGAGGCATAATGTGGTCATGAAGATAGGCATAAAGGTATGAATACCATATAGAGATAGGACCAACAATATAATAGATTATTTTGATGGTGAAGGTTCATGAGATGATGCAAGAAGATTTTCAACAAGGAATTGATAGTCTTTTACCTTATCTAGATGATAAATCAAAGAGCCAATGGTGTCCATGGCATACATTATTATGTTATTGGCCCTTGGGATATGTTTGAATTATACATCGGTAATTTACTACTTGAGGGTGTAGATCATGGCCTTGTATGGCACCAACTTATCATCTTTGGTCTGAAAGTGGTTTGTAACTTGATTAATGATTAATTGAGAATCACCATAAACCTTGAGATGCTAGATATTCTATTTTACTACCTGCCAAAGTCCTGCAATAAGTGATTCATACTCAATCATGTTTTTAGTATAAGAAAAGTGGATACAAAAAGATTTAGGGATAAGATCCCCCTATGGTGTAATAAAAAATAGGCCTACCCTCGATCCTTATACTATGAATGATCCATCAAAATACAGCTTCTAGTGTTACTCCTCAAGAGGTGTTTCAATGATGGTCATAATGGACTTGTCAAGGAATTGGAATGTTATAGGTTTAGTATCTATAAGGGGAGATTCAATAAGATGATCTATAAGTACTTATCCATTGATGGCCTTTTGGTTGATGTACTCTATCTCAAACTCACTGAGAAGTTGATCCATTTAGCCATACAACCTTGTACAGTTATTTTGGATAGTAGATACTTGAGCGAATCTACTTTGGAAATAAATATGGTCTTGTTGTTTAACATGTAATGTTGTAGTTTTTGGATTACAAATACTATAGCTAAATAGAGTTTTTCAATGGGCATATAATTGTGCTCATACACGACCAGTGTATGGCTTAGATACTATATGACATGTTCTTTTCCATTATCATCATGTTGAGCTAAAAGTGCCACCAGGGATTTTTTGATTGTAAATAAGTACAATAAGAAAGGATTTCCTGGTATTGGTGGTAATAAAATAGGTGGATTAGAAATATAGTATTTTAAACACTAAAAATCTTTCCAATATTCATCATCCCAATGAAATGTGACACCTTTATTCACCAAGTGTGTAAATGGATGGCATTTGTTGACCAATTGAGAAATGAAGCATATAATAGGCTAAATCTTGTCCTACAAATTATGGAGTTAATTCAGACTAGAAGGTGGTGGCATCTATATAATGGCTTATACTTTGGATGGATCAACTTTAATGCCCCTGTGAGACATAGTGAAGCCAAGCAATTTGCTTGAAGTAACTCCAAAAAAACACTTCTTAGGATTGATTCTGACCTTGTATTAATGTAGTCTTTCAAATATTCTTTGTAGTGCTACTAGATGATTGACCCTAGTTTTTGATTTTCTCAATATGTCATCGACGTAGTCTTCAACAATGTCATGTAACATATCATGAAATATGATGTCATGGTTCTTTGGTACATGGCCCTAGTGTTTTTGAGAATAAATAGCATAAAATAATGATAAAACATTCCCCATGGAGTGGTGAATGTTATTTTGTGTTGGTCTTCTAGTGCAATCTAGATTTAGTTGTATCCTGAGAATCCATCCATCAATGAAAGCATTTTGTACTTGATCGTGGAGTCAAAAATCATGTCAATATTTTTCAACATAAATTCATCCTTAGGGAAAGCCTTGTTTATATATCTAAAATTAATGTAAATTCTAATTCCTTTTAGCTTCTTAATAATTGATGCAACATTTGATATCCACACTAAGTAGTTGATCGATCAAATATATCTCACTTTTAAGGGTTTTTCCAACTCTTTCTTCACTAATACAATAATGTGAGGATGCATCTTGTGAAACTTTATTTTATAATTTTGGCATCAAGATATACCACAAGGTGATGTACAACCAAGGTAGGGTCGAAACCTAGCATGTTAAAATAGGCCCAAGTAAATGTGCCAAAAAATTCCCTTAGAATAAATAAAATGATGTCACATTTCTCCTTAGTGAAGGATGTGCCTAATTTGATCCATTTCAGGTCATCTAGAGTCCTAAAGTTGACCTTTGTATTATCCTCTACAAGAAGAGTCAAATCATCTTCCATAATGGTTGGCAAGAATTTAAATTATCCTACAATGATAGAGTCCTCTATTGGGATTGGTTCTTCCATTTCTATTAGGCAAGATGAATCAAAATCTCCCAATGGTAAACATGGCCATGTGATAAATACTATTGGAAACTCTTAAATGATTTGGTCAAAGTCATGTTGCTCTTTAGAACTGAACTTGGATCCATTGACAAGTTCATCATTGGTGGTCTCTTGAGATATTTTAAAGGAAGGTTGAATATCCCCATCTAATGGCGCTTGAAATAGGTTTTCACCACTAGACTGATCTTTCTCTTTACTTTTACCCTAGTCTAAAAGTAACTCAAAGAAGTTTTCACTTTGGGACCTAAATGTTTTATTTAACTATTTGTTACTAAGGGTGTTCACCTGCTCTCCAAAATAGGCTGTAGGATCCAGTGTGATTGAGAAACCTTTTTTATGGTCTGCCAATGGAACATTGTCTCTTAAGCCTAATAAATCATAAAAGGCATCATCATTCTCAAACTCATTTGTAGGCACTATAGATTCTTATTGGTCCCAGGCTATAAGATGAGGATGATAAAAAGGAAGCAAATTATGGAAAATAATGAGTCTAAGGGTATAAATGGCATGAGTGTCAAATAGATTGGTAATGGCCAGGTCTTCATAAGGTCTATGATCAGACTTTGCTTTGCTATCAGCATCATCGTCACTAGTTGTTGGTGTTATAACATGAATAATATACATGGGGTTACCCTTAGGCAATTTAAATCTAAGACCATAGGTTCCATTATATCGAGTCATGGATATTGTCTCAAGTGTGCCTTGTTAATTTAGCCTGGGACCTCCTCCTTCATAGGCATACTTCTCCACAATCATGTTAGGAATAAAATACTTGGCATTTTTATAATAGTCAACCAATTTTTCATTGTATAACCATGATTCATCATCTATAAATAGGTCTTTTTATTGGCTAATTGTCGATGTGAAAATGATAGGAGTTTGACTATGTAATTTGCCTTTGCCCTTTCATTTACATTACATGCAAGGTGGCTTGGATTTAGGTCTTTCACAAGAAATGGGGTTCTATGGAAGCTTGGCAATTTAGAATGTATCATGGGTTAAATATTATCCTAGGATATGAGCCATGATGGTAAAATGATTGGACATTTCAGGAGGTGGCATATGGGAAGATTAATCCAGAGTATTTGGATCGATGCAATTAGCCTCTAGCAAATCAACAAGAATTTATTTTCCCTTATCCTTTTTGGGAACTAGATTTAAGTCAAAATGGTACTTATAGCTTTTGTACCTAGCCTCCAAATATTTTTAATGTTTATAAGGTTGTAAATCTCCATGAATGGTGATCTCCATACCATAATGAGAGAACTTGAGACACTAGTACAATGCTGAAAGGATTACATGAATATCATCTATCCAAGGTCTACCCAAGAGCAAGATATATGACAAATCTAGGTCTAACACATGGCATAATGTATTATGGATCAAAGCCCCAATGATAACTAGAAAGCTAATAGTGCCTTAGGATTCTCACTCTTCATTGTTGTAGTCATTGATAGTGATCTTTTATAGCTGGATATTAGTTGTTGTGTATCTGAAATGATTGATGAGATTTATAGATAATATTTAGGCTTGATCCATTATCTATGAAGACACGCTTCACTTTATGCCATGTTATGACAACTTTGATGTATAATGGATTGTTATGAATAGGGCTAAGGATGACATATCACTTTGGTCAAAGGATAAACAATGGCTTGGGGCTAGATGTCTAAACAAAGCTTGAAATTTGTTTAGGGATATGTCCTTAGGAACTTGAGATTAGTCGAGGTACTCTGTTAAGATGTTCTTGTGGATTATAGATGTACATAAAAAATCTAAAATGGCCATTTATGTGGGCATATTCTGAAGCTATTACATAATATCAAACATCTTTTCGAACACATCATTAAATGTTTTATTCTTAGCTAAAATGGTGGGTCAAATAGGTGGAGTGGCAGATGGTTGTGGGTCTGATATGGTAATATTTGACCATCAAGTTGTGATTGTACAATCCATATTAGATACATGACCATTGTTTCTAGAAAATGATGGTGGAGGGGGACCAGATAGTATAATTATCAGTTGTTAGTGCACTTGTATGTGGTCATGGGATAAGGATGAGTTATCAGTATAAGGTTTAAAAGTAGTAATCCATTTTTGATGGTATACTTGGATACAATCCTAGGTCAATAAAGGATCACTAGCATAGGTTGGTTGGTTGGGATGATTAGCAATAATCTTATTTGGTTAATACTTAGTCTTGAATTGATAGAAATGGTGAAAATGTGATCTCCCTCAATATGGCCTACAACTTTGTTGTAGTCATGTGTAACTACATGGTAAGTTTATTGGTTGTTGGCCTCATTCTGGCCTTGGTTTCATCTATTTAGCTAACATTGGTTCTGTTGTTATTGGTATTGTTATTGTTGTCTCAGATGTTGATATTATTTTTGTTATTATTTTGGCCTTTGTTGTTATTATTGTTGGTTATTATTATGTTGTGGAAAAGGGTTTTGATAAATACGAAGGTTCTATTTGGATGTAGAAGCTCCATTATCCAATGTTATCTCCCTATTTTCCAACATGTTTTGAATCATGTGTTTGATCTACACACAATGGCATAAAGTATGCCCTTTAACCTGATGGTATTCATAGAATTAATTTTATCTATACCAATCTAGATAAGGAATTCCCTCAAGATAGTGATTCAAAATGGGCTAACTAATCAAGCTAGTAGAGGTTAGTTTGTGAAACATAGCTTCAATAGGCTCTCTAAGGTCACTAAAAACTTAGTGAGTAGGCCCATTTTACCTTGGAAGAGGGGTTTGCAAAGGCAAAGGTTGTTGTGTTTATTGAGCTAGTCTAGGATGTTATAAAGGCCGCACTTACTAAATTGGTTATTGGTGAGGAGTAATTTGCATTTACGGTGTAGGTTGAGTAGACAGTGTTTGCACCATTCGAACATGTTGTGATTTAGTTACTCTATTCCCAAAAACATTCTTATTTTGGTTAAACCGCTTGGATTTTTCATAATTATTGGCCTAGGCTAGTGTTGATGATTGTGCTTGGACATGATTGTGGTTTTGATTTTAACCATTTCCTTGATTTTGGTTTTAGTTATAATTAGATGAGGTAAGCTTGATAATCTTTGTTTTATTAAGGGCCTTTGTAATTATCAAACCTTTAGCGATGATTTCCTTAAAGGTATCTGCACATTACAGCTCCAAATGGTAAGATATCTCATTATGAAAAATATTGGTAAATACAATGGCTAGTTGCTTATTTGGTAAATTATGGGTGAAATGATTGACAATTGCTCTCCATCATTGTAGATAACTTATGAAACTTCCATTGGCCTTTTGTTTGGATTTAGTCAAATCTACCAGTAAAATATCATGCTCAATATTGTAGGATAAATGTTGTACAAACTTGTCTAAAAGGTCATCAAAATCATATACTGAGTTCTTTAACAATTTTAAGAACCACACCAAAGCTTGTCTAGCTAAGCTCTAGAGAAACAACAGTTGGAGGTATATGTCATTGTAGGCCACTAGTTGATAAGCGATAAAGAATTCCATTAAATGGGCCTTAGGGTTTCTTTTACCTTTGTACTTGTCAAACTTTAGTGGTTTGTACCCTGGAGGAAATGGTATTTACAAATACTCCATGTTGAATAGGTAGGAACACATTTCATCCAACTTAAACTTCTTGGTTTGTTTCCCAGCTTGAATGGTAGCAATTACATCCTTCATTTGTTGTAGTTCTTGGGTAAGGAAAATTGATGGAACACTAGTTTGAGGTGAAGGATGGGTAGTCAAAAGTGGATTACATTGACCAGGGTATAGTGGAGGCATGGTTTGCTATGAAATGTTGGATTGGTTAGGGAATTGATGAGAAATATGCATTCATGGATTAGGATGCAATTGTTGGAATTGCATGCAATTCATTGTGATATTTTGGTTTGGGTTTGGTATATAGGCCTAGTTTTTAGGGAATTATGGTTGAGATGGAAGGATATGGCTCTGAGTGAATTAGTGTGCCTACTATAGTTGAATAGGGGCTTGTTTCCAACTAGTTAAACCTATCTGAATGAGGGGAACTTGTAGTGAAATAAGGACCTATCTTTGGATTTGTGGCACATTTAGAATAAAATGTAATTGTTAACTAATTGGAACTTGTGGAATAGTAGAACCTCTTGGTTATACAAACACTTTTTATGAAGTAAACACTTGTAGAGTGTTTGGCATTTATCATTGACCAATTGACATACATTATAGATTAGGCAACATTTGTGAAGGCATGTTGGTCTATGATTGAAGAGTTACATTGGTTGCTACCTAATGAGGTGGAACATTTATTGCCCCTATTGAGGTGGTAGAATGTTTGATCTCTATTACAATGTTATATTAGACTGTGCTTATTATTTTGTAATGTTAGTCATCACCTATTGTGGTGGAGTAACATTTGTCATGTTTTATTGAGGCAAGGCACTAGTTGTCTCTTAACTACTTAATCCTTGCAATTTCATGTTTAAATAAGAAGATGGTTAAGGATTAGAGGTAGCTTGTTGTGATTGGGAGGTATAAGTTCCTATCCCCTATGGTTATGAACCAATCGTGGTATTTACTAAAGTCATGTTTTGTTGTGGACTAGTTATTTGTGCAATTATACCACTTTGGTCTAGATTGGATGACACTTGTGTGTTATCCACTGTATTTATCTCATTCATCTACGTAGAAGTAGTAGACACTTCTTTGATAGTTGGGGCATTGAACATGTCTCTAATGGAAGTGTTGTGTAAATGGGTCTATACCTTGATTTTATTGGCCTGTTAATTTGATTAAAACTCATGTTGAAGGAGCTAGCTCAATGAGTGGAGCATTTGTCATGGCCATGTATTGAAATTACATGTTAAGTTCAAATAGATATGATATGTTATTTGCATCTATATGAAGTGGTCCTCCATGATGCCTTTTCCTATGGCAAGTATACATGGATTTTGATACGACACCAGAATTAAAGCTTGTGGATTGATATAAGAGGACTGTTCACTGATTTGGTTGTAAGGCACTCTAAATAGACTTGGTAAATTTTCATGGGGGAAGTCTTCTATAAACTTAGCCCCTACCTCTATGGTTATGATTAAAACTTTTTCCTTATTTGTAATTAAGTGATGATTAAATACATAGGGATCATACGTTGATGGCATCGTAAATTAGTACAATTGTTGTTAAACTTGGTCTACAACTGATGGTACGTTAACTAGGTAGTGTGTTATTAATTCTTGGTCCTATTCTAAGTATGGAGGCATGTTGACCAAATAGTGATTTAAAGGATATTGTCTTTGTTCCCTTGATTGAGTGTTTTAAGGTGGATAAGGATTCATTTAAAAAACTACGTCATCACCATAAGGGTCTTAAAAAAAGTTATCTTGTGCGACCACATTACCATATCCAGGATTACACATGGCTCCACTACGAGTAAAGTGAGACATATTTAAATTAATGATGAATGTTTAATGAAAAGGATTATAGTTCTCCAAAACCATAAAAATAATGTCCAAAGGAAAAATGATTCAATAAATTGGTCTAACTTGGTCAAAGGGATAGAGTTATATCTCTAAAAAGGTTTATGCTAAAAATTTGTATAAAATAGTCTAATGTCAAATGTCTTACATAAAAAGGTCAAGTGGATGAAATAAAAATAAAATGCCAAACTCTAGATAAAAAGTGTTCTAAACAATTATAATATAAGAAAACAAAAGTTTCTAAGTCTTTTGGCCAAACACGACACAAAAGCTAGGCTCAAAATAGGCATATACTAGGTATTTTGGAAAAGACACAAAAACTAGACTTTAAACAAAAAAAGGTATGAGATTTTATTCTAAAAAATATGAAACTCTTTGGCATAAGCTAGGCATTTGAATTTAAACATGAACTTGGTCAATTGATATAAGACATGAAACAAAAGGCATAAGGAAGATAGATTATTTATCCCAAATCTAAGCACAAATAATAGTTTTTAAATTGAATAAAGAATTAACCTAAGTTGCACAACCCAAAAGATAAAGATCAATGTCTAGGCAAAAATTACATAAGGCATAGGCGTAAATCAATCAATGTTTAAATTTAAACTTGTCAAGCTTAATTAAAAACTCATCTTAGGAAACTAGGCTTCTTTGAAAAAATAATAAGCTAGACAAATATGAATGACACAAGAACACGATCTAAAGATCCAAAAGGCATATGCATCTTGGTTTTGAATTGGAAACTTGGACACAAGGCAAACAATTCTATGAAATGAATTGAGTAGCATAATGATGTTATCATTCTCTAGAGATGTAATCAATGGTTGGTTTCAAGACTCAAAGCCAAAAAGGTTAGAAATGAATTGGGTAGCATAACATTACTCTTTCCAATCAAATGACACACACAAATAAGATTTGTTAAAATACTAAGGCAAAGTTATGGTATGAAATGGATGGCATAACACCTCCTCAAACAATGGAGTGATGTACAAGACAAGACTCATTTGGATGTGGGAAGATAAACAAATAGTTACACTCAAAACCATGCACTAAAAGGATAAAATGACACAAACACCTAAGTTTAATGTCCTAAATCCTAAAATTGACAAGGTTGAAAATTTCATAGATATACTTAATCTTGGGAGGATTTTAAGTGTTAATCTAAAAATAAAAGTGCATGAAAATTAAGGTTTTTAGGCCCCCTTATTCTCCCAAGAGTTTGTACTGTGACATGGAACTTCAGTGTACTCGCCCTACATCAACAATATGTCTGTGGTAAGTGGGGTTCTAATCTATCAATTTTCATGCATTTCTAGACCTAAGTATGGATAACACAAGAGATGATCATGTCAATTGGATCTATGTCAACCAGTTTATTATGAAAATGTATTGTCTTTTTCACAACCACTACATTCATCACTTGCTCAATATAGTACAATGTCTGAGTTACCTTTACGATATGAGGCAGTCTCTTACTAACGAAACTTGTTTAACCGCTAAAATAAGTGTCTAAGTAATTTAACCTCAATTTTTATACCCCATTATGGAGTGGGATTAAAATGATGTCATAAGATCAATTCTTGGGTCAATGTTTCCCTAAAAAACCAATGAGGAGGTAATGAACTCCTCATAAGCCAAAATGTATAAAAATAAAAAAATAAGTGAAAAGACTTTAGGGTCATGTTTGGATCACCCAAACCATATGAATTTGAGGAGGGCCTTAACGATGTTATTTTCATTCTTTTAGACTAAAGTAACCAAGGAAATGAGTGAGTGCTTTTGGTCACCTGAGTTCTGTAAAGGGGATGGGGGAGAGCATACACGCATCAATCATTTTACTAGGACAAACAACTTTTAACAAATAAAGCATAAAATAAACACTCTTAAGAGCATGTAACCAAGTGTTTAAATTTCATTTTAATGCACCAAAATGAGACATGTGAAATTTTTGCACCTTGGCATTTTTGTTTAAAATCTTGAAATAAAATGAAAATGATTTTTAAACAACAAGATTATTAAAAAAACCAATTCGAAATGTGAAATTTGCAAGTTAGAAGTGTTTTAAATTTCTCCTTATGGCCTTTAGGTGTTGAAAAACATGTTAGAAAGTCCTTGTGCTTAGAATCACTTCATAAATGAAAAAATCACTTCACAAATCTTGCTCTTAGGTTTACATAGTGTAAAACTACAAAACATAGCGCAGAACTACAACACTACAAAAACACAACTATCAGCATAATACCGTAACCTACATGAAAATAGAGTATAAAATGCAATATCACTAATCTAGTGGTAAATTTGCTAAACACATGCCAATATAGCTACTATAATAATCATGCTATTAAAACATAACCCAAAATGGTTAGCCTAACCACTAATAATTATGATGCAATATCATTGACTGGTACACAATGTCACAACTTGCAAAGTTACGGTATTATAATATCATGACTATCAGAGTCACAATATTGCAATGTCACAAAAATACTTTTAGGCAAAAAAATTTAGCTAAAAATTTGACAGTCAAATGCAATAATGCAAAAACAAAGACAAAACCATGATTGTGTGAGTTGCAATATTGCTGTAATATTGTGACTCCAGAGAGCAAAATTGTAACTGCATAGGGCAACTTTGTAAGTTTTTAAAAAATGTCCTTAGCCTCTAATTTTCTCCTATTTTGGTCAGTATGCTTAAAATTTTACATGAAAATCATTATTAGAATGCTCTAAAAGGATTTAGAAGCAACTTCGTGGGATACAAGTCCCATCAAGAGTGTCATTATGTATATCATAGGAATCCAAGAAGGGAGGTTAGTATAGTGTTAGTTTAAGCACTGAAAACTCAAATAAACACACTAACACTTAAACTCCTAGTCTAGATAATAGGGAGAGATTAGTAATAAAAGCTAGATAAAATTATAACTAAAACATAAAAGACAAATCCTTTACCTTCTTTGGGAGCTCCAAATGCTTTGTTGAGTGGCTTGCTCAACTTGTGCATCAAGAAGTCTTGGCAAATGAAGCTTGTTGGCTCCTCTATCCTTGGCACCATTGGGTTTGATGTGGCTTGTGATTTATTGGCTTAATATTTTGGCATTATAACACTATTGATATGAGTCTCATGACACAAATCCTACATAATAACTCTACAATATCCAAGCTTAGAAATGAAGAGGTATGGCCTTGTATTTATAGCCTTAGGATTTAAGTCTCACCCCAGATGAGTTAGGGTTGTGTTAAGATTGGAATGGGTTCAAACTAAACCTAAGCGAGTCAAATATAACCCTATCATAGTTAATAGTTGTCAAGTAATTATGATTTTCAATTACTAGGCATGGCTCTCAAATTAGATATTTTAGGATTTTTAAAAGAACTTGATAACTCATAAAGGTAATGATGAAAGGCTAGAATATTTTGAATTTTTGAATTTCCTTTTTTAGGTATTAATTAATATCAAATGGATAATTCAACTAGGAATTTAATCTCATTTAACTTGTTAATTGATTTTAATTATCCTTTTAGCTCTTTCAAAATTTATTTAATTGTGCAAGTGCCCAACTTAATAGGTCCATGGCCAAATTGACATTTATTATGCCGTAAGGTGATTATGGATTTATTCTTGGGAGTTATTATTGCATAAGGGATAGTATCCCAAATAGCGATACCTCAACATGATTCTAAGCATTGGTGAATGATGTGTGGCTAAATTTAGGACATTTAGTGATTCCTAAGCTTAATTTGCAATGGTTGGTAAGAATCAGTCTGAAGTCCAATCTAAAGCCAATTGTGGCTAGTTTTAGGTGTCTACAAAAATAATGTGCAACCAACACTTGGAGTAATAAATAATAACCAACTTATTATTTAAAAGCTAAATATGTATCCATTACTCCACTTGGGTTAAAACAAAAATTATGGAGGTCTCTTTTACTACATGTAAATATATGATCGAATGATCCATCCCTGAGATAGTCATGCCACAAATGGATGAATGCTTACATTTCAGATTGGATACATGACCAATTAGAATTTAAACATATGACCTTAGCTATAAAGACCTTCTCATGATCTCCCTCTTTGATAAATGAGTCCACTTTATTTCCCCTAAGGATCTTGGTCAGGTTGAATAGACCATTTGGAAGTTCATGAGCACTTGGCTGCACCTTATTATCATTATAGGCCACTCATACCCTTGACTAAGCTCTTGAAAAAACATTAGGACTCCTCTTGAAGAGGATGATCAAATTGAAATCCACTTCTAAGGTTTAACTAATATACTTGCTTGTTCAAAGAAACTAATTTTATCTATGTCTTAATGTGTTGGTATTTTTCACTTGCTTGCTCATTTTGGGTGGTTGGCTCCATCACTAACTTAGTCTATTATTTTTTCTCTTCTATGATGCTCATAGACAAATCTAGACGAGTTTAAACAATTGAAAATACATTATTATCCTCATTTTGCCCTCTTAGAATTGTTGGCCCACTAACATCCTCAAACTCCTCAATAATTTCATAGTACAACTACCAAATTTTATCAAGGTCTTCATGTTAATTGGTATTCATGCATACAATAAGATCATAAACCTACATCTTTTAGACCATCATGTGGATAAAACTCATAACATCCCTTTGCCTAGTCATCAAAAGAATGCTTATGAATCTCTTCAATAAGCGTAATAGCCTCATGAGTAGAAGTATTCTATTCTAAGGATTGTGATCACATATTGGGCATGATGGAGTATCCTTCCTCATGAAAGCAGTAAGCTTCCAAAGTTGTTCCTAAATTGAATCCATGATTTTGAGGTCACTTTCTTCCCAATTCAAGAGAAGAAGCTTAGCTTATATTTATAATTACTCTTGTATTTTTTATTCTTGTGAAGCTAATCCAACTTACTGACCCTATAATTCCAATGCATGTTGAATCATGAGAGATTTAGGAGTGGCTATAGCAATAAGATTCTACATATTAGATAGCATAAGATATAAGAGTTGAGCTTGGACTTGTGTAGTGCCTTGGATGGGCTACCCATGAGGCTGACAAGTTTGATGGAAAGGCTGATAGTGTTCATTTTATTGTACTTGTTGCTTCTTGAAGGCTTCTAGTTCATTTCCCAAACCTTGTATAATACTTTTAACTTCCTGTAACTTGTTATGAGTGACTATAAATGGGGTTGTGTGGCTGTTCATTACATAAACATAGTTTAGAATGAGATGATTGGATAGAAGATCTAGTAATAAAGGCATTGGAGGCCTAGATGCAATCTTCCTAGGTCAAATTACATAGTTATCTACTACAAGGGAAAGCTCATAAGCATTAGGTAAGGTAGTTTCCCCCATAGAATGAATCAAGACCGCCACATCAATAACAAGGGCTCTCGGGTAGTATAGTACTGCATTAAGGACTAAGGTTTTGACTAAGGGTAAGATTCAATCCCATGTTCTCTATAACTTCAAAGCTCATGGAAAAACATTTTGGCATTGGTATACTAATGAATACATCATGCATGCTTCATCAAATAACCTTTTGAACTATTTTGGGTCAATTCTAGAATCATGAGGACATTTACTAAATTAGTACTCCTATTTATAGACATTGTATTTATATTATAAAGGCATCACTATGAACATTATGTAAATTGGTTATCATATCATACATGACTACAAAAGAAGACATTATAACTATCTAAACCTAAAATATCTCTACAGGGGAACCTACGCATCTCTTCCACTATTTCATATTAAAACATAGAAGGAGGTTATAACTTCTTTTATATTTATAAAATAAATTAGATGTAGTTAGAAATATTGTTAGAGAATAGCTATTATAGTCACCTGTTGTAATCGCATTGGGAAATATAACCAATTTTCTTGGTTGATTAAAAGGCTAAGGATTCAAGAAGATATGATGGAGATTAAACATAGTTGTTGAAGTGTTTTCCAAATTGTAAGCATTTTTGTTGAGTTAATAAAAATTTGATGTTCTTGAAAGACTAAGTGTGATCTATATTCTATTCCAAGGAAGAGAAAGGGCCCACTCAATTGAGGAACTGGAATCTTTTTATGGTATTTTATGTTCTATATTAAAACATAAAAGGAGGTTGTAACTTCTTTTCTATTTAGAAAATAAATTAGATGTAGTTAGAAATATTGTTAGAGAATAGCTATTATAGTCACATGTTGTAACCACATTGGGAAATATAACTAATTCTCTTGGTTGATTAAAAGGCTAAGGATTCAAGAAAATAGGATGGAGATTAAACATATTTGAAGTGTTTTCCAAATTGTAAGCATTTTTGTTGAGTTAATAAAAATTTGATGTACTTGAAAGACTAAGTGTGATCTATATTATATTGCAAGGAAGAGCAAGGGCACATTAAATTCAAGAACTGGAATTCTTTTATGGTATTTTATGTTCTATATTACTATTAGTCAATCTTATACATCTTTAGATCAAAAGTATGGTTTGATATAACATGTAGGTCTTTATGTATGTGTGTGTTACTATTTTAAGATATTTTTAGTCTCTTGAATTTTAACATTCTCTTTCTAAGCATTTACTCCAAAAACAATATTTCAATTAATAAAATATATTAATGTGTGTTTTCATTTACCAACAAAAATGTTCATTTCCAAATAGTTTCCTTTATAAGCAAAGTGTGTTTCTTTTCAAAGCAAGTGTGTTTACTTCTCTAATCAATATTGCAATTATATATTAGAGTGTTTTCCTTTCAAGTAATTACATAGATTTCAATTTAAAATATTAGAATAGATCATTAGGATAAATGATCCATAATTCCCCCAAGAAAAGACAAAAGTTAGTTATTATTTTTGACACCTTAGTGTAGACTACCATTGGACACCCAGCCTAGTTTGACATGACATCAACCAAGCTAATTTGATCTAAATGAAGAGTATACAAATACCTTCATCAATATTGATTTGAGAAAAGTAATATATGTCAATAAGTTGTTTGAATGTTGGTTTTGAAAATAAATATACAATCAAATTATCCAGTAACTAGTTTTATTTATTCAGAATTCTCATTCTATTTATTTTGAAGCTTCCATCAAGTCATTGTGTGTAATAGCTACAGACTTGTGTATTTGATTTATTTTGATAGAGATTATGAATTATATGCTCACATTTTTTCTTTTGAGTCTTGCTCATTGAGTTATTTAAGTTGTGTGATAGCTAAACTTGATGCTTAGTGATATAATTATAGACAACCATGATTTATATTTCTCAACAGTAAAATATCTAATCCCAGTCAAACAATCACCCTTTTTCACCCTACTCTTTCCCTCTTTTTAATATTTTTATGATAAGATGTCCTACTCAGTAGATTATAATTACCTTATCTTATGAAATAATATAGTAAACTTATGGTTTCAACAAGATCACAACATTAAATAAGTTTAAATCAAGGAAAAGATAAGTTTAACCTTTGGTGGTAATAGTTGTTACTCACCTAACTAAATGTTCTAGAAATTTATCAGCCCTTAGATCCCCAACATAATCCTAAAAATGAAGGGACATGCATCATATGTGCTATAGACTCTATTTATCCTCTTAAATCAGTTAATCCAATAGCTGTATTTGAGTGTGTCACAACTTGAGCCTAATAACTTGGATTAAGCCTTGTTTATTTCATAATAGCTTGTATAAGGCCTAGTAAATTAAAAATGGATAATCAGTTAGAAATACCTAGTGATTATCATCTTATGGACTTCAAAACATAATTACTTATGATTATGATAATGAATGGACCAATAAACAAACATGTGTGATTAATAGTGAAAATTACATGCATGAAGAATACAATAGTGAATGATTGGAGTATGGTTGTAATTCTGGATATAATTCTACTGGTGAAAAATAAGGGGTTTGGTATGATAGTGAAGACTTTAGTGAACAAGAAAATCAATCCACTAATGAAAAAATAAAGAAATTCCATCTGCTAATTCCTCTATTTCTTATTAATCAAATTATATAATAGAACAAGATAAGTAGGGTATTAATGAGCATATGCATGTTTCTATTGTACCTTATGAACTAAGAAGTGAATAGGAAAGTGAACATATGTATGTTTCTATCACACCTTATGAACTAAGAAGTGAATATGCCCTTCCTGATACACTTTAGTTATCTTTAAAATTTACCGCATTAAATTCATCTCATTAATCATTATAAAAGACAAAAGTATAAACCTTGTATAAATGATCCAGGCAACAATTTAGGTGACAATTCGGGTGACAGTTCCACCCTAATTGATGACGAAACTTCTGGGAGCCATAACTTTTGTACCTTAGCTCCAATTGACTCACCGTTTGAACCATTGGAAAGCTAAGAATGAGGATAACGTCGTGAAATGGCATGGAGCTCTACTCAATGAATTTTGACCCCCAAAAACCCAATGGAAGTGCCCTAAATTACAATTCTAATATTGCAGTCTAAAAATAGTAAGTTTCTAAAAAAAGTAATTCCTTGAATTCTATATTGTTTCAAATCTTAGAAGTCGAACCACTTAATCTTACACAAGATTGGTGACCTTCCACATCCTTCCCATGCTTTCACAATGTGTATAAATAAAGAGGTAACCCAAAATGTAAGGACATACATCTCTTCCCAGAGATAAGCATATATTGGTATTGCGATCTTGAGTAATACTACATATCTTCTCAGAGAATTCATTGTTACTGTGTTATTTCTATGTTATTGAGATATTTATCAACCAAAACTTGTTAGTTTTGGATCAGTGGTATCAGAGCGATTTGTCTTGAGAGTGTATGATCCTGAGGATGAGGTCAGGCTACAAGAAGCTTGGGTGGGAAATAATAGAGCTTCCAAATTTTCCACCTGTTCGCTCCAAATGACTTCAAATTGCAGACGACACTGAGACATCTGATCCTTTCAAGGAAATCGTGAATGAATCCCTCCATTGGCAACAAGCACAGATGCTACAACAATTTTCCCAAATTCTTTAAACACTTCTGATGGGAAATCCTGGCTCCACAACTCCACTTCCTGGCTCCTCATCTAGGGAACATCCTTTTAGTGCCCGAACACCCTTCAAAGTTTAGGTAAATTTTGATATTCCTACATTTGAAGGCAAAATCAATCCTGATGTAGTAGAAAATTGGTTGGATCAACTGTCTTTCTACTTCTTTGTAAATAAGTTCACCGATGGAGAAAATATTACTTTTGTTCTTTTGAAATCAACATTGCCTGTGAAAAACTGGTGGGAAGTGTACAAAAAGAGGTTCAGTACAGATGACATTGGCCTTGAAGTGGAACCTACCTAGGATGATTTTGTGGAAGTGGTGAAAGAAGAATACTATCCCATCAGAGCATATGATGATCTGTACAAATAGTGGCAACAACTTTGCCAAGGTAAGGACCAATCTGTTCAAGATTACATAGACACTTTTCATTCTTTGTCTGCAAGATTGGGCATTCAAGAAAGTGAGAAACATAAGACTCTCAAATATCATGGTGGACTACAATGGTACATACGGGGGGAAATTAAACTCTTCAATTTGGAAACCCTAGGTGAGGCATATAAATTTGTAGTGAAGATTGAACAGAAGCATGGCAAAAAGAATACGAAGAGTCAACCCTCAAAATGGAAAAGTGACAAGGAAGGTCAAACACGAGGCTAAAATTTGAAGCAAAAGGAGTTTCAAGATAAGAAATCCTAGAAGGGGAAGGCTGGAAAATGGTGTGATTACCAAAAAATTAGAACTCACTCCAAAGAATAATGTCGAGCCATCAAGTCATTGCTTTTTGAGTCACAATACTCAACATTTACTACTCTACCTCATACAAAACCCACAGTCAAAGAGGATGAAGAAGAAATTGTAGACGCTGAGCTTGACACCATTGTCACTTCATCACAGACCTATGAGGAAAGACCAAATGACAAGGAAAGATTGTTTCACTCCAAATTATGGGTAAAAGGTAAGCCTCTGCATTTCATTCTTGATAGTGGGAGTCAAAAGAATTTAATCTCTGCTAAAGTTGTGAAAAGTCTAAATTTATACATGAAGCCTCATCTAAAGCCCTATAGTATTGGATGGTTGAGCCCAGGGAGAGACCTCTGTGTCACCCATCAGTGTCTTCTTTCATATGCTATAAAACCATTCCAAGATGAAGTCTTGTGTGATGTGGTCAATCTAGATGTTTGTGATGTACTCCTTAGTCAACCATTCATGTATGAGCGACATGGCATCTATGAATCATGAACCCAAAGGATCACCCTCACCCTTGGAACATGGTGCTATAGGGTACTAGAGGTACCACCTCCCACAACTATCTCCCTGATCAGTGCTAAGCAATGCAAGAGATTGGTGGAGAAAACAAAGCAATTTGTTATCATGGTGGTCAAGCCATAGAAATCTAAGAAGGCCGATGTTGTAGTCCTGACTACACAATCAACACAACAACAAAAGTAGATAGGATGAATCACAGGAGAATATGATGACTTATTCAAGTCACCCACAGGAGTTCCATTGCATTGCTAGGTAAAACATTCTATCGATTTGATCCCAGGATCACCTTTGCCTAACAGTCCTGTGTATCACAGATCAGTTTTAGAGAATGATGAGATAAAAAGACAAATTCAAGAATTGATCCAAAAGGGTCACATCAGACCAAGCTCTTCACCTTGTGGTAGCCCAATTGTCTTGGCACCGAAGATAGATGAAGGAACATGGAGGCTTTGCATTGACTACCGAGCCTTAAATAAAATCTCTGTGAAGAATCGTTATCCTCTCCCCAAGATTGATGACCTACTGGAATAGCTTTGTGGTGCGAATTTCTTCACCAAAATTGATCTCAAATTTGGTTATCACCAAATCCCATCGATCCCACTGATGTCTGAAAGACTACATTTAAATCTAAGGAGGAGATCTTTGAATGGTTGGTTATGCCTTTTGGCTTAACTAACGCACCTATAACCTTCATGAGGATGATGGATGACATCCTACGACCCTTCACCAATTCATTTGTGGTTGTCTACTTAAATGACATACTCATCTATAGCAAAACATGGGAAGAACATTTGCAACATGTTCCTAAGGTGCTTCAAACTCTTCAGGAGCACAAGTTGTATGCAAATCTTGACAAATGCACATTTGGGATGATAACAATTCAATACCTCAGGTACATTGTGAATGAGGAAGGGTTCCATATTGATCCATAAAAGATTTGGGTTATTCAAGAATGGCCCACACCAAGGACCCTCATAGAGCTTCATAGCTTTTTGGGTCTTGCAAATTTCTACCGCAGGTTTATTCTTGGATTTTCACATGTTGCTTGGTCATTAACCCAAGTGACTAAAGGAGGAGCTAAAGCTACATTCTAGTGGGGTGAAATACAACAAAGGGCATTTGAGAATTTGAAGAACAGACTCTGCTCAGCCCCTATTCTTGCCTTGCTAGATTTGCATCAACCTTTTGAGTTAATGATAGATGCATCTGAATATGCCATGGGAGCTGTCATCATGCAACATGGCCATCCTATTGCATATCACAGTGAAAATTTCACTGATACAGTCAAGAAATATCCAACATATGATAAGGATCTCTATGCCATTATGCAAGCCTGCAAACAATCAAAACACTACATCTTGGGGAAAGAAATGGTCATCCACACTGACCACATACCATTGGAATTCATCTAGATGCAAAGCAAACTATGAAATGAGAGGCACCAAAAGTAGGCCACATATCTTCAGCAATTCCACCTAATAATCAAACACAAAAAGGGGAGCTCAAATATAGCTATAGATTGTCTAAGCTACCCATGAATTACTACACTCACAACAGTTTTGGACCTCTGCAGACATGAGACTGCCACTTAGGGTGCTCTGTATGAAGCAGA
Source organism: Torreya grandis (assembly GCA_037957365.1). Taxonomy (NCBI): domain Eukaryota; kingdom Viridiplantae; phylum Streptophyta; class Pinopsida; order Cupressales; family Taxaceae; genus Torreya; species Torreya grandis. The sequence continues at coordinate 5,590,892 of JARHVA010000138.1, forward strand.
TCCTACCTTTGCTGATACATATCAAGCACTTCAAAAAGGTAAACATGTTTCTGATTTTTATTTTCAAGATAATGTCCTATGTCATATGTGGCACATCTATGTTCCAATTTCATAGCAACAAAAGATGATATGGGAAGCACACTTCAGTAGGACAGCTGGACACTTTGGTATTGAAAAGACATTGGCAATTCTTTAAAAACACTTCTATTGGCCCCATATGCAAAAGGATGTGGAAAGATATCTCAAATATTGCACCCCATGTGCAATAGCCAAGCCAACAAATAAGAAGCGAGGATTGTACATGCCATTTCCAGAACCAACCAAGCCTTGGGAATCCATCTCAATGGATTTTCTCTTAGGTTTGCCCACTTTAGAACATGGTAAGGACTGTATTTTTGTGGTAGTTGATCATTTTTCAAAAATGGCTAACGTGATTGCTTGTAAGAAAAATATATCTACTGAGGAAACTGCTCAACTATATTTTAGCCATGTATGGCTCCATTTTGGTCTCCCCAAGTCCATTGTCTCAGATCGAGATAGCAAGTTCCTGAGCATCATTTGGTCCACTCTATGGAAGATGATGGATAATAAGCTGATAAAGTCCACAGCCTTCCATCCATAGACTGATGGCCAAATAGAGGTGGTAAATCTCTTGATTGTTCACATGATTTGGATGTATCACTCTAAACATCCACACACACATGGGATGAGGGACTTCTTTTCATACAACATGGATACAATCGGGCACTGCACAGCTCGATCAAGCACAATCCATTCCAAGTATGTTTTGGGTTCCAACCCATGGCACCAATTGATATAGCTATTCCATTTTCCACCATGGAATACACACCTCATGGAAGATCTAAGGCAGCAAAATCAAGAAAGTTTATTGAACAAATGCAACACATCCAGCAGCAAGTTCATGACATCCTGGAGAAGATGAATCAGAAGTATAAGCAATGCCATGACAAACACAGGATTGCACACCATTTTGATATGGGTGACAAGGTTTGATTGTAGTTTCAGAAGGAATAAATTGCAAGCCCACACATAAAGATTCAGTTTCTACGATATGGTCCCTACACCATCACCAAAAGAGTTGGAGAAAATGCTTTTGAGTTGAACCTACTAGCCTACCTTGGTCTACATCCAATATTCAATGTGGAGCTCCTCAAACCATATCACCCACCTCTATTAGACACTTTAGTTGTAGTAGAACAACTAGACATTGATGAGCTTAATCCATAGAGTTTTGCTCCAGTGGAAGAGGATCAAATTGTGGATACCTGGATGAAGACAACAAGAGGACGCTCTATTCTGCTTTATTGAGTGGTCAAAAGGGGCCAGCTTAGCCATCAAGGTGAGTGGCTCACAGAGAATCAAATCAAGAAACAACTACCACACTTGATGGGGAACATTGATGCAATGGGGACCATTGATTTTCAAGGAGGGAGGAATGATCCAGGCAACAATTTAGGAGACAATTCTGGTGACAGTTCCACCCCAATTGATGACGGAACTTTCGGGAGCCATAACTTTTGCATCGTAGCTCCAATTGACTCACCATTTGAACCGTTGGAAAGCTAAGATTGAGGAGAACATCGTGAAATGGCAAAGATATTTTCTCAATGAATTTTTACCCCTGAAAACCCAATGGAAGTGCCCTAAATTTCAATTTTAATAGTGCAGTCTAAAAATAGTAAGTTTCTAAAAATAGTAATTTCTCAAATTCTGTGTTGTTTTAAATCTTGGAAGTTGAACCACTTAATCTCCCTCAAGATTGGTGACCTTCCACATCCTTCCCATGCTTTCAAAATGTGTATAAATAAAGAGGTAATCTGAAATGTGAAGACAGACATCTCTTCCCAGAGATAAGCATATATTTGTATTGCGATCTTGAGTAATACTACATCTCTTCTCAGAGAATTCATTGTTACTGTGTTATTTCTATGCTATTGAGATATTTATCAACCAAAACTTTTGAGTTTTGGATCAATAAAAATGACAAAATAATGTGAAGTACCTATTCTCACTATATAAATTTAAAATGAATGTGATGAATGTGAAATTACTTCTCTTTATAAATGGAAAAAGAATGTGATGAATTTAAAATTCATACTCTATAAATAGAAAAATAATGTGATGAATTCAAAATTCACTCTCTCTATAAATGGAAAAATAATGTGATGAATGGGAAATTCCATCTCTTTCAAAAAATGGCAAATGAATGTGATGAATTTGAAATTACTACTCTGTCTATAAATAGAAAAATAATGTGAGGAATGTGAAATTCCTACTCTCTCTTTAGAAATGGAAAAAAATGTGATGAGTGTGAAACTCCTAGTCTTTATAGAACTGGCAAACAAATGTGTAGAAAGTGAAAATATTTCTCTTTAGAAATGGAAAAAATATTGAAATACCTTTGAACTCTTTAGAAATATTAAATAATATAAACTCATTGTGAATAATGTGTATCTTTTTCTTGAAAAGTGATTTCAAATTATCTCCACAAATGAGCTTTTATTGAAATAAAATGTGATGATTATATAATGATATGAATGGTACATCTTCCAAATGTAAATCTATAGAAGAGCAAGCTACACATGAGTGCGTTGGGTCTTCTCAACCTATGCCTAGTGTACAATTTTTTTCCTAGATGTCCTTCACTCATCTGTAATAGTTTACTTATGGAAACTTATAATAATAAGATCTAACATTTTATCCATTTACATACATACATACATACATACGTACATACGTACACACACACACACACACACACACACACACACACACACACACACACACACACACACACACACACAGGCAAACACAACATCATCTATAACATCAATTAGAGCTGGTTAAGGGGTAGCCTCGCCTAATCCTCCTTGTTCTCCTCCCTACACTAGAGGTAAATGCAACAATGGGAAAGATATCAGGTCATCTAACCCTTATCCACCACTAGGTAAACACTATAATACACTCGACGTCATCCATATTGGAAGCCAAAAATAGAGGATCAACATCTCCTACAAGTAATGTTGTTAAATCCACACCACTCGACCTTAGACTATCACTAGGACAATGAGCTAAGCTTGTAGTCTTGGTCCATGGATATGTAGTTGGGGGCACATCATGTTAGATATCGAACTAGCATGTAACCCCCTTGAGCTAAAAACTATCTAAAACTCTATGGAATTGATCATTTATCCAAATTCTCACATGAATATGATGTAACTCCACAACATCCTTAAGCCACTAACCATAACCATGATATGATCTCTAAAATATACCAATAAACATGAGTATATCAAGTATCACATGATACTCCATCATGTTAAGGCCCCGATGCCTCTCCAAAATCCATTGCTCTATAAAAATATGAGGTTGGACCCAACCCTCACAATGTCCTCCAATACGTTGAATGATATTAATGTGATCATAAGCCTAAACATGTAGCAAGGTCAATACACAAGGCATTCACTATGGCCCTCCAATGTAAATCTATATATGTGCCATTATATATGGGCTACCATGGTGTGCCCCCATGAATATTTTGCGCCTCTCTCCTTGATAACACATAAAATCATACATCCAATAAGAAATCTCTATATTGTCACCATCCATGACAATGAAAGAAGCAAGTAACATATAAATATCTATAATTATGAAACATTAAAAGCAAAAATGTCTCCAAGAAACACAACTCATTCATGGGCTCTATAATCATCTCCACAAACATAACTAATGTTAGCCTGAAAATCAAATTCCCACAATTCATTTTTTAAACTCCGTCATACTAAATTCTAAATTTTCAAGTGTTTTTTCCCCTTGTGAACAGTATTAAAATCTTTCTTTCATTCATTAGAATAAATCTCTTGTAAAACCCTTAATTGTTCTTGTTTTTCCATGTAATGATTCTCATAAACTCCTATTTATACTTGTTTTACCTTTTCAAACTTCCTCTTATCCCTCCACGTGGCCCACAAAAAACTCGAGTGAATGCTTTTCAAATCCTAATTCCTCACCAATTCGTGGTTATGGTTTTGAAAATGGTGGTTTTTGTTTACAATTTGTGGTATTAACCTTTATAAATGAGGTGGTATTCATATTAATTCATGGTTTTACCTTTTTCTTAAAGTTTCCCCTCCCAATTAAAAAATAAAAATAAAAATCATGGTGTTTGACTTTGTTAAGAGTTGTTTTAATCCCAAAATCATGGTATTCAAGTTGAAATTCATGGTATCAAGGCAGTCTTCATTGAAAACCCATAGTATTTGAAAGATAAGGCTTGTTTCATGATAAATCTATGGTATAAAGATTCTTTTTTTCTTGAATAAAAGCAACAAAAAATTATAAATAGTAGATTATAGATGTTTTGTTAAAGACATGTAATATAATTAAATAGATTACAGAGTATTAGAAAAAGAAGAAAAAATTATTGATGTACAGTCCTGAACATCAGAATAAAAATAGAAGTAAACTGTTGTGTTATCATGGAGATATTTGTTAAATCGTTAATAGTGAATCTCAGAATAGTTAAATGTATGTGGAAGTGTATCAGAGCAGCTGCACTTGTGTCACCCTGTGCTGACCCTGTAATGATTGTCATCAATTTTGGTCTCCCTCAATACTATGAAGCTGTGAAAGAAGGTTGTTGATGATGTCCAACAACTTGCCATGAGTTCTCCGCTAATCTTGAAGATAAGAATACAAGTTGAATATGTGGAGGTATAAACAAGAGCAGGCCATCTGCATTTCAATTTATCTAGGATATAAAGTGCTGGATAAAATATCTAAATAATGAAATCTCCAGATGAACTTAAGAATCGCATGTTTTCAAATGTGGGTGATAACATTGTGAACATTAGAGGTCCCCAGGAGAGCTAATTTCCATGTCGAAGACTTAGGGAAGATGGTAGGGAGTGCGGAGAAGAGGGAAAGCTAGAAGTGGCGAGCATGGAGACAAGACCAAAATGCATGTTTAATAGACTCACACTTGGCACAGAAAGGACAAGTTGGCAGGTGGGAAGGGGGGCGATGAAGGAATTTGAGGCGAGTGCCAATAGGGAGTTTGATGTGAAGGATTTTCCAAGCCATAAGTTGGGATTGAGCATCAATGTTAGATTTTCAAATCTAGAGACTGATTTTATTCCACCTTGAACATTAAACCTATAGTGTCATTTAACATTTAAAAAGTGGTTTCAATTCATATTTCATGGGTTTTGGTGTTTAGAAAGTCATTTCAAAAAGGAAATTCTTGGTATTAGTTATTCATATATATTTTTTTTTTGATACTCGACAAGTTCCCAATGAATTTGACAAAGGTTAAATGTGTAACAAAAATGGATATATTTATAAAATTGTTGAATGAGGTAACTTAAAACTTGTCTCGTATTCACATCACCTCCTTTTTATAATGGAATATCTTAATGGGTCCTTAATTTTACCAAGGAAATTTTACCAAAGAAACAAATTTTCAATTGGGGGCTTTGCAAAATTTCAAGAACACATTTAACAATTGATGAAAATTAATTGAAAGTGGGATTTTAAATTTAATTGATGTTTAGAATGTTCAGATATTTAAAGATTTAATAGTGTGATATAAAGTGGAATATGATTTTTAATATTACACAATTGATGTTTAAGTTATCATATTCTCAAATAGTAAGGCAAACATTTTTCCAATAGAAATTGTGGTCTCCTATAGACCTACTTTGGATTCTTCTCCTTTGAATGTAATTCAATGTATAAAAAATAATGGTAACTACTCTTAAGTACAATGAAGTCATATGAACACACCATTGAGGTATCCATATAACAAGTAGTTGAAAATGACATGGTAGTAGCAAGACATGTTTATTGGCCCTAAAGTCTTTAACATATGGCTAACCTTGGTATGTTTAGTGTCTTTGAGTTTTGGGGAGCAAACCTTGACTCCAAGTCACTAGAAAATTATTAAGGATATTGAGAAGCACAAATCCGAAAGACTTTGTTGTGTTCAAATATCCAAAAGCATATAACATATGAAATTGTTAACAAAGATAGGGAGTTGACACAACTAATGTTTTTAGTGTTAAAAAGGATGCACATATGTTTCACTATGAAAATAGTCATTGGAGAGAAACCATAAGTGAATGTAATTATCATGGTATTCATGAGGCTATATACAATTAATTTCAAAGGAACATTATGAAAGTATGCATAAGGCATGTGGATTTGTTTGATAAAATGTCTCCACAAGACATGGTCTTGTAGAATGACATTACTGCTGATTTGTGAGTTCAAGGAACTCCAATAGGAAGTAAAAAATAAATTTTAGTGATCAATGTGATTGGAGTGATAAAATATGAATGATCAATTCAATAAATATAAACAATAGAAGGTAGAAGACTTGCAGCGTGTGTTAGGATTAAATACCCGAAGGAGAAATAAAACTTGACAAAACAAGCAAGAAGATTCAAATCCAATTGAACTTATTGAGCAAGGTTTATCTTATCAAAATGAGTTTTCTTCTTCCCAATAACCACTCAAAGTCACTTTTTATCTCTCCAACTTTATAATTTTTTGTTTTAATTTTTGTCATCACTTAAAAATATCATATTTACCTTTAAATTTATAAAAGAAAAAATAACACTGAAACAGAAACAAGTTACCAAAAAGGTGGTTATGGCTGGTTACAAGGTGGTTAAAACTATTTTAAATTATAAATAAGATATCTGCAATCATTTGAAGGGATTTTTGATAGTATGAGAACTTTTGGCAAGATGGAAGGAATGAGTCTGTATGTATAGCCCCATGAAGGATCAATGCAAAAATAATTTATAGGACTTTGTGGTATGAATTTTTTTAGATGAATGATGTACATGAATATACCAATCTATTTTGATTATTTCTCTTTCAATTTTCTAAAATATTATTGTTAGATAGTTAATGAATGCAAAGATTTGAATCTACATTAAGAATGTTTACTGTTGTGAAACCTTGATGAGATTGAAAATAGAATTTATATCTATTTTTATTGGAAAATACAAGGTTATTATCTATATTTATTTGTAATGATATTTGTAGATGAATTTTGAGCAATATGGATTTGATTTTGTAATTATATCAAAACACCTAAAATGTCAATCCACCAATTGAGATCTAGAGCCATTAGAATATAAATACAAACATAAATGACTATTCATAACATCACTCAAATCCTAAAGCTAATTGCTCCAAACCAAGAATAAACAATAAAAAGACTAAAGGATTAAGAATGAAGATTGCTCACAATTAGACTCAGATTTGCAGCATTATGATAGCTTGATTCAAGAGACTTGGATGGATTAATTTTCTCAATGACATGGAGATTTCATGGATTCCCCTATTATTTTGGCCATGGATAAGTGGCTTGTATAAATAAGCCAAGGAGGGAAACTTTGTGGTTAACATTCAAAGTTGAACCATGAGGATCAAGGGTTCTAGAGAAAAGGGAACACGTTAGAGAGGATTCTAGAATTGGAGAATTCTAGAATCCATTAAGAGGCTAAGTAAGATTAGTAGGGGATTAATATGGATGATTAGATAGGTGATTAGGGACTAGAGATGTATGAGAGTCTAGGAATGTGCTCGGGTAGGTAGGTAGGTGGGTCATAAAAACTTTAAATTCTAAATAATGGATAAGTGGAATTAGTATAAGATTAAGAGATGATTAGAAAGATTAATTGATTTATGTGGTAATGATAAGGTTATTGTGATAAATAACAATGAAGGAAATGTTAAATAAATGACTTGAAGGGGTGGAATTAGAGGGGATAAATGAGATAAGCAGAATTAGTGTCAACTAGTAGTAATATTAGTGACAATAAAGAAAGCGAGCAAATTTAAATGCATACAATATCCAATATCCTTATTATATGTATACCATTTTAATGTCCAGAATATGTATTTCCCATCTCTTTTTCATGATAAATGTTTCCTATGTTACATTTTCAATTCTTAGATTATTCTAGTGAGTTTATGTGTTTAACCACCTAGAGTTATCCTTTTTCTTCCCTAGGATTATTATAGTAGCTTTATATGTTTAAATTGATATAATTATCCCATTCTCCCTTCCTCTTTTATTTTCTCCTTTTTATCATTTTCATTATTCCCTTCATTTCCCTTTTCACCACCTTTTCATACTTTTTTGTTAAAAGTATGAACCCCCATAGAAAATATTTTTATTGCAAATAGTTATAAATAGGTTTATTTCTCACATCCTTTTTTGTTATCAATAAATATATCTCCATCTAATAATAGGAGATGGAATTTGTCCCCATGTTATTGACTAAAATCCCACAATTTATCCCCTTGAATTTTTTTTAGTCAACAGTTTTTGATGACTCAGTTGGGGATTGAGGTGCTTTATGCACATGCTTTTTAGACATTATAATGAACCTTCGATGGAATGGAGGTTGGTGACTCCATTAAGATTAAGTACGTAGTGACTACGTCTTTCTAATTGAATAAATGGTATTGATCCACCCCCAAATCCAATGTTATCCATGTCCCATGGGGAAAATGTTTTGGTCCATTAACTTTGCCTCAATACAATGAATCACCTTCAAGCTCAAAGAAAAGACTTCCAAAGTTTTCAGGAGAAAATTGTCAAGATGCAGATAACCATAACCTTGATTTCATGGTGTCTTGTAGCATCTTGGGAGTTATGTATGAATATTTTGTTGTGAGATGTTTTGTTGAAAATCTCATTGGAATTGTTGTTGAGTGGATCTAACACCTAAAAGATAGATGCATTATGAATTTGGAATCCTTGAAAAATAAATACTTAAATATATTCAAACTAGTTGTTGATGTGTGTGCATTATGAATTGGGAATCCTTGAAAAATAAATACCTAAATATATTCAAACTAGTTGTTGATGTGTGTGCATTATTTTTCAAATTTCTTCCAAGTCCAGAAGAAATGAGATGAGTAGGTAAAAGAGTTTGTAGCATGATTCAACATGTTGTTGAGACTAATTCCTATAGCGGATCAACCAAGTCCCAAAAATAAACTCTATGTTTTTATTAGATTTATACATCTGGAGATCAAATTCATCTTGATGAGGAACAAGGTAAATGATGTGGAAGCCACACAAAAAGAATATTTTAACATTAAATATCACATGATTTTATTTGAAATGTTGAAGAGCAAAGTTTTAAAATGTGTTAAAACTGTCATAAGTGGTTATGAAGTGATGGAAACTAATATAATTAAAATCCATCAACATTCAGAAGAAATATTATGAAATCAAATACCTAATCAAGAATGTCAAAACATTAATAAATAAAAAGTGAAAGTGCTTCCTTTCATATATGATTGTTTAAGTTTCATAATTATGGAAGAAGGTGAACATTTCGAAGAAAATGATTGATCAACGAATGAATGAAGAATTCAACTTCCTTATTTGTAAATAAGAGAAAGTTATTCTTGTTTCAAAATATTGCTCAAACATCACAATCCTAGGAGAAGATGAATTATCTAAAGAACAATTGATTAAATCACAAACAAAAAAGAACAATAACACAAAATGTGATGTTTTACTTCTGAAGGAGAGGATAATGTTGAACCAATTTTTTATAAAGAAGAAGATCCTTCTTGTATCAAAGTGGAAGATTCAATGGTTAAAAGAGAAGATTTATATGGAATTTATTTTTTGTGTTCTACTATATAAGATTTCTTTGAAAGATTTGAATTCAATGCAATCAATCCTACACAAATTGAATACCATAGTCATGCCAAGGTTGAAATCGAAGAAGATATGAAGGTAGAGTAAAAAGAATGGTTCCCAATATTCATTTCAATTGAAATGGAAAATGTCAAGGTAAAATAATTTGATGAAAATGATGATGATGATTCATTCAATAATGAATTTGTCTATTCTTTGAGACTAAATTTGAAAAAGAATATTAGAACTCAATGCATTCTAGTTGGCACTATTATTATTGTTTTAGTTCAGAAAGAAACATGCAACACAGTTCTATCTGATTTAGATCTTATATCTAGCACAAATGCATTCAAAACCACTTGAGAAGATATTGAAGAAGTCCAATACTACTCAAAAATGCTCCCATAAGACTAGATAACTTACATCGATTCCATTTCAAAACCTGGAGACACTATTGATTTATCTATTCATGACTATCTCAGCATGCACGATGATTGTAATTTCATCCTCTTCCCACATACTTGGTCATTGTTGTTGGATATTTTTGGGCCTTATAAGTAAAATCCATTGTTCCAAATGACAGGTACTTCTCCCAACTAGTTAATGGTTTTGTATAGTATTATTTTTCCTCTACTTCCCGTAAATATTTTTGCTTTCCCTATTTAGGCTTGTTTCCTTTTCCCATCTTTGTTTTGGTGTGTGTGTTTTTTTCAATAAATGCAACATCTTGTCTATTTTCCCCTCTTCTCCATGTATTGGTCCTTTTACCTACACCTATTTTTAGCTTTGTTCTCTACCTAGAAACTCTTAGTATATGATAATATGATTTCCATAAGGAGGCCAAAAAAATCACTACTTCAAAGTAGATGAAAAGATTACTTTTTGAGAGATATGCAATCATCATTTGATCATTTAATGTTCATATATCTATTCCCTTTGACACCTTATTTGAGCACAAATGAACTACACATCTTCAGTCCTATGCCAAAGTTGTATATTGCAAGTCTTCTTCAATTTTTGGAATAACATGCAGATAAGGGCCCTTGAAGATTTTTAGCCAAGTGGGTGTCCAAGCCATATTTTTGATAGTGTATTCAGAAGATGGTGTTTATAGTCATGAAAATGCTGATGTGAAATCTTGTTCCTTAGATGTCAAAATGTATAGGTAGATATTTGTGTGATACTCTTTAAGTGAACAAGCATATATATAAACATCTTGAATCAGAGTGATCTGACCCAAAAATGTGTGTTCATTTCTCATACAATTGGGATAGGTGAATTGGTTTTTAGTTGGCTAGATCGAGACATGAATAAATTCTAGAATGAGTGATTTGGACCAAAAATGCATGTTCATTTATCATTAGATTGAGATAGGTGAGATATATATCAATTGATTAGATTATAACATGAAAATTTATGCTACACACTATTCTTAAGAATCTACAATAATAAAGGTACTAGTCACTAAACCTTCTAGAATTCTCCTACTTTCACTCTCATCGTAAATCAAAGATTTTTCAAAGATAGGGACAATGGATTTTTTTAGGAATAAAACTTAAATGGAATCCATTTCCTAATTAGCTATGAACTTTTCTATGAAACTAGATTTTGGAGTTATATTTTGTGCCTTTCAATCCAAAGTTACTAGTTAAAGCCATTTGTTATCCTCAAAATAGAATTCTCACAATTCAATTTCTAAACTCCATCATACTAAGTTCCAAGTTTTATAGTGTGTTTTGCCCTTGTTGATGTTATTAAAATATTCATTAATTCATTCAAATTAATCCATCTTAATATCCCTAGCCCTTCTTGGTCATTCATGTAATGACTCTCATAAGCTCCTATTTTTCTTTTGTAACTTTAGTCAAAGTCAATTCCTCAATAACATTTTATGAGGCATATTTTTGTAGCTCTAAGAATCCAAATAGAGCCATGAGGGTTCAACACGGGGGTACACAAGATACTAAGCAAACACCTACTAAGATCAAGGGCACTATGGGTTACTAGAGATATATAGAGGCTATCTAGTTTTCTAACTTACACCAAGCTATAAATAAACTTATAAACTAGGTTAGGGTTAGCGTGATTAAATGCATAAAGGACATAAATATATCTCTAATCAGTATACTCATAGTAAATTAACTAGTTAAGGGGGATAAATCAATGCTTAAAGAATGATAAAGTAAACTAATTGAACAAAATAACATTACAAAGCAAGAAAAACATTTCAAGAACATGCAACTCTAGCAATTGAAAGATGGTTTCAAAAGGGAAAAGATATTTTCAAGAGTGAGAGAGAGAGATGGAGATAGCATGAACTTTCAACAACCTAAGCTAATGCCTTTTATTCAAAGCAAACTATATTTAACATTTGATATCTAACTAAGCAAATAAAATGTTATTCTAAGCAAATTAACTAAGATATTTGAACAAGAGAGCATATATCTATAAACAATTTGATTCAAAACCAAATAAACCTTTGAATTAAAATAAATTTTTAAGAGGAAAGATGTTTTTAGGTTTAGGATAATGCATAAACTTTGGAATATACTATAAAACATGTTTAAAATGAGCTAAACTAGCATGTAAATAATAAACCCTAGAAAATGCACTACTCTAAAATAATGGAGTTTCATTTTTCATAACAAAATACCCTCAGATCAAGATCAAAATATTGTGAAAATGTTATACCAACTAGGAATCCAAGTATGAGACATCTATGGTGGAAGAGAAGGTTGTAATGTAGGGCCAAGTCCAAATCAATATCCATACAACAAGGAGGAGGTGAACTGAGAACTTGTAGGAGTGTGTAATCCCAATTTAGGTGTAATGCAACTTGTAGAATTTTGGATCAAACCACAATGGAGTGAGAGCAACTAGAAGCAATAATGCAATCTCCAAATCAATATGCAGTTGTGTAGGAAAACCTCTATCATAATAAAAGTTCAAGATCACCAAGAATGAACCAAGATAGATTCAAGAAGGTGTGAGAACCAAAAGAGTGAATAAGCTGAAGAATAAGGGTAAAGATGAGTGATCTAGAGTGATATAGGGAACCCAAAGGTTGAGAGGTCTAAAATTTACTTGTTTTTAGTCATTAGAGACCAAACATGCTCAAAAAAGGTGCATTCTAGCAAAGTTACAGCTTAGACCATGTGTTTTGGGCCGAAAAGTGTGACCTAGGATGTAAATTAGCCTAAAATCCATGGTCTGTATCTACTAAGAGTCTTGGGGTGGTCAATGGATCTTTGGAGGGGTTCCAAGAAGCACTAAAGGGGTTTGATAGTGAACATGAGGACCAAAAGAGTGCAAGGAATGTATGGAGATGTGCACAACAAACTAGGGAGGTGTACAAGCATGAAAATAGTATCAAATAGGATTGACGAGGTTGATATTCTAAAATAAGCTGATATGTAATCATCAAGAAGAGTAGGGTCACATAAATTATGATTACATATACCCTTGAGCTACAAGAAGTCGATGTTAAAATGAACAAGGAGTGTTGTGTAGTACATGGAATCCACACCAAAGTAGAGAGAAGTAAAAACCAAAAGATAAAAGAGAACATTACCTACATTTACTAGATAGGGATGGTAGCAAGGGAAGTTGACAATGTGATCCGTGGGTAGAAGTGCAAATGTTTTGTAATCTAAATCCAAATCCACCTCAAACTCTAGCTTCTATGTAAAAGGAACACAAGTGATATCAAATCAAATCATAAAATATAGAATGACATTCACTAGAGCATTGGATCTAGTGTTTTCCATGTGAGGGATATGGGATATCAATAAGTCTTCAAAAGAGGATAAAAAATCCTGCACTACCTCAAAGAAGGGGATCAACTTAGTTGTAAAGGCATTCTAGACCTTGGTGAGCTGAGACAACTAATAGTGAGTCAAAGAATAACTGCACATATCATGCACTGAGTGTATGATCATCAATCAAGGCACTAACTATTGCATGATATGAGGTTATGTTATTTATCTTGCTATTAAGAAATAAAACAACTATAGTAAGATCATGTCCCCACAAATCATTCATAATCTAGTCCATAATGGTCGGTCTAGGTTTGCCTTTATTTTTGCCATCTATGTGAATCACCACTGAGAGGTACACCATGATGGGGGTCGAGGATACAAGATGCATCTGTGTAAGTATTATCTTAGTGAAAATTAGGAAAAATAAGTTACACAAAAGAGGTAGAGAAAGCATCCAAGTTGTAATTAAGGTAGATGACCAATACCAGCCACTGTAAGAGGTGATGGGGTGTGGTATGAAGTCTATAAAAGACCAAAACTAAATAGTGAAGACAGATCAATTCTTGAACCACCAAAACTAGCAAACAATACCACTTTCAATAACCATGATGAAAGAGAAAAATTTGGAGTTAGAATGGATCAACTTCAAAACTACAGATAAATGACTAAATAAAAGAAGTAAAGAAAACACATTCTATCCCAAGGAGCATTTGACAAGGAGTACATAGTCCCAAGAGGCCAATGAAGACCTAAAGGGTTCCTAGAGACCAAAAATGTCTAATGTGGGCCCAAGAAGGCCTCTGAGAGATAAATGAATGTTGTGATTATGTTCAAAATGAGATGAAACTCCTAAGATGAAGGTTTCAAAGTGTAAAACATAATAGAGGGCAAGAAAACCAAAATGGGGCACATAAAAGGCATTTTTTATGGATTTCAATCGATTTCGGTGACAACTCGATTAAAAAAAATCCAACGTGATCATGAGGAGGTAAATCTCCCAATCCCAAGAAGAGGCCAAAATGGGGCCTAGGGAGTGAGTTATGAGAAGACCTAGGGCTTCCCAGAGCATCATGCTCTAGGCCACGACCTGCCTGGGTAAACCCATGACTTAGACCATTATTCAGCTATGGGAGTCATGACCTAGACCACTAGAAGGTAGTAAGTTTTCCCAAAATGTTATGGCCTAGGCTAGAGAGGTCCCAAACATAGGCTCCAAAAGGTTAAAAAAGGGGGAGGCATAAAAGTTATTTTTTGAACACATTTTTTAACCTAATTACTCACACAGCTAGCCCATTATCATGTTGATTTATCTTACAGATGTGAGGAGGACGAGGTGTGGTTAAGGAGGGGGAAAATTGAAATAATAGGTGTATACCTATATTTCACTTAGTTTTCTCACAGTAACATCTTGATTTTGCATGCAAGGTTGCAGACATGAAGATGAGTCAAAGTGTGAGAGGTAGGAGAGATATTTTCTCCAGTAGAGCCACTATTGTTATGCAATGGCCATTCAAGAGAGAGTGTCCTAATGTTGGTTATGGTGAGAGGCAAGGATGGGTGGTAGGATTTCTATGATAGAGAAGGCTATTAAGTCTCAAATAATCACAACCCCTAACCCACCTATAAGAACCACAATGAAGGAGAGAGGCAGTCAAGAGAGGACTAATTACAAGAAAGCATTACTACCATTAATTAAAAGAACCAAAAGACTTTGTTTCTATCTTAGGGTTCATCCAAGAAGGATTACACAAAATAAACATCCATAAAGACTCACAAAGTCTAATGGTGGATGCCATGAGAAAGGCAATCCACCAAATGGGGACCTAGGAAAGGTGTTTTGATAAGTTATAGGGCTTACCAAGGAACCACAAGCTTAGGCCCAGGCCTTCCCCCAAATTTAGGCCACCACTTCATCCTAACCATGGGCTTGCCCCTAAGGCAGGGCACTATTAGCCTCTAAAGAGGCCAAATGGTACATAAAAGGTTGTAAGAGAGAGAGATGGAACATCCATATCTTTAGGCTCATTAGTCATGACTTGAAACATGAGAGTTTTAGAGGTGGAGTCATTATCAATGAATGCAATTTCCAAAGCTAAGAAACTAAGAGTATGGTATCATGTACGGTGTGTAGGCATGATATTTTTATAATCTCTCCTCTTATTGACTAGATCAATTGTTACAACATGGATGGAATAAAACTCAAGATCTGACTCAACAACTCTATCAGCCTCTATGGGAGAGGCGTTGAGAGTGCCAATGCCATAATGATAATCATGATAAGAGGGTATTATGTTCAAGATTTAGGGAGACATCTCAGAAGAGGTAACATAAGAGTGAAGATCCAGCTAGATACTTGAAATTAAAAAGTGTAAGGGGTCATGCAATGGGCATGGGAGGAGTGAAAATTGACCAATACTCAATAGGGTTGAAATGTTCATCCTTGAAAAAACAAGATTCAACTATAGGGGCCTTGGGAGAGGCTAGATAACCTTGCATAGAGACAGATAAATCCTCATCAAAGGGCTTTATCTTTGTATATAACAATGCCCAAGGATCTGGGCCAGCCTCCATGGTGTGAACCTCACCTTCATGCACAAACTAGACCATATAAAACATCGTCGACACAGTGAATTACATGGAACTAATCCAAGGACAACCAATAATCATGTTATATGACATATCTAGGTCTCACACACAAAACTTGATCCTAACTATCTTGGGCTAAAACTTAACCTAAAGCTTCACATTTTCCATTAGTGCAACTGTGTCATTGTTGAAACCAACATAGTTATGGTGATAATTAAAGAGCTTCTTATGGCTAATTCTGATCTTATTGAACACCCATAGTGGAATTATATTCAACATGACTCCATCATTAATGATGAATATCTTGATGTGACAGTCATCGACCGAGGTCTCTATGTAGATCATAAACTAGCCTTCTTTACAAGAATGGAAATGTTAGGCAAAGAGGCAGGGTTAAAGGACTATGTAGGAGGATGAGGACAATCAAGGATTTCAGAGTTAAAAAATACCTCCATGTCATTCTATAGCAAACCCTCATGAGAGAGACTAAACTCATCAAAGATGAGTCCCCTTTGCTTAGGGCAAAGGTGAATAAGGTCCCAAATGGAGATCCCATCAAAAAGGGACTGCAACTCCTCTATAATAAAATAACGACATTATTTAGCTTGGGGAGGGATATTATGTTGAAATTCAAATATAAATTTGGGCTTTCTTGTTCCCATGGTCGAGGTTTTAGGCCTTATAGTACTAGAATCTCTAACAGGTTTGGTGGCTTGACCTGAGCACATGTTGACAAAACACTCATACCCAGTAAAGGCTATGTCAACAACAACACTGATGTTACTACTATCACGCTTCAACTTCTTTTTCAAGTTAGTTGAGGAAGAGGATCTAGAAGAGGTAGAAGAACAAGAAGGAAAGTGACGAGTCTTAGCCTTGGATTTATTCTTATTATTTTTCTTATCATGGTCAAAAAGAGGCTCCTTGAACACATTAAACTTGAGATTATATTCCATAAGTTGAGAGTTCTGAGGGGAAGATGAGGTCTTTGCACTAGATTTTTGAGTGAAACATTCCTTGTTAGAATGCCCCTTAATTTTATGGAAGTTGTAGAATTTGGTGGGGTCACAGGGATACAACACCCGTTGCCCTTATACACTCTTTTTAGGGGCCTTATTTTTAGTTGTCTTCTTGCTTAAAGTATTAGCCTCACGACCATCCTTATTCTCCTTCTTCTCTATAAGAGAAGTAGTGACACTGTCACCAATTGCATTATGGTTATGTTCATGGAAGGATGATGACTTTTGGGTAGGTGTAGGCCAAATGCTCACATGTACTTCAAAAACTTTGATTTTCTTACACTCATTAACAACCTCATCATAAGAGGTGGGTTCACATTTGAGGACCTCAAGGTGAACCTCCAATGCTCGCATGACCATGTCATAAATTTGATCATCTAAGAACCTTATCTTACACATATGTATGGTTGAATGCCATCTATGCATGAATTCAAAGTTCAACTCACCCTTGGCCTAGACCATGGAGGTGAGTGATTGGATGTTGAGGTTAAACGGTCTAGAGATATCAAAGTATTGGAGGAAGTTATCCAGAAGGAACTAGAAATTGGAAAGAGAATCTGGTAGTAGATTCTAGAACCAAATAAGAACTTTAGCTCGTAGGAAATGAGTAAAGAGATTCAACATTACGCCTTCATCCTATTCTTGATCCATACATGTCATCATAAATGTCATGATATGCTTTATGGGACTATCATCCCCAGTCCCGTTGAACTTGGGAAATTCAGGGATTGGAGTAGGAAGGAGAATAACATTTACCCAAGGGGCTAGAGGATTCTTATGAAGATCCTTGTAGGTATAATTGATAATGGGTCGGTGATGAGGTCCCTGAGGAGGCTTGTATGGGTTATGATGTTGCCTATGCCATTAGGGGTCATCAAAACCATAGTTGTGTGGGAGATGATGTTGAGGTGGCTCTTGATATAGAGGACATTCATGATTAGGATCGTACCAATCATGAGGTGGAAAATGGCCATGTGAAAGGTATTTTTCCCTATAGGGTTGATGAGATGACATGGTATGCATAAGAGGATGGTCAATATGACATAGATCCTCATGGTTTTGGCCACATGCAGTAAGACAAGGGTCTATGTAAGGGTGTTAATGTTCAAGATAGGTATCCCATGAATCCCTAGTCCAAAATTGGCATTTGAAATCAACATGGTCATCTGAGACCTTAAAGGAAGGGATAGGATGGTGGGAAGGCTCCACAAGATGTGGATGCCAAATTGAGTTGGGGTGTCCATGTCTCTCAGCATGGACACGAGGGGGTTCTCATCATAATGTCTCCTACTAAGAAAGAGGTGGGGGGCCCACACAAAAATTGTTTGAGGCACTAAAACTAGATTAGATGCAACCTATATCTCCAGAATAAGTATGCCTCTTACTCCTAAGGGAAGGGAGGTGATCTTCATTCACATGCATCTACCTATAATAATTGTCAATGATTGTTTATAACTCATCGAGCCTCAATCATGAAAATGGATCATCTTCACCCGTAATTGGTGAATGAAAAATGGTCTCAAGGCTTAGGGAGGTATCCTTAGACAAGTAAAGCTTGGACTATCGAAAAGGTGAACAAGCCCATTGGTTATAAATTTACCAATCTTATTCTTCTGATACCACTTGTTGGGGATCAATCAACAAAATTGATTACTATATGAAAGCAATTATATGCGGAAATAAGCCAGATAGATAAGTAACTAGAATCAAAAATAGCAAAGAACAAGAGATACAAGAAACCACCCTGAAAACTTGTATTAAACTCTTTACAGAAGGAATTACAATTGAAGAAACTTCTTTTCTTCCACACCTCTCTCAGATGTACAGATCTCTTCTTAGATCTCTTTCCCTCAAGAGTTCTCTCTCTCAATTACAATCAACTCCAACAACCTGGATTGATTCACATATACAGTCTGTATTCTACTTCTACAGTAGTGTCTATCACTCTACAGTATTGTCCTATAAACTATGAAGATCTATCCCTAATATATAACTTTAGAGATTCATGAGCATGCACTTACAGCCATTAGATGCACCTCCTAATCAAGGGCTCTAATCAGTTCTACTCAAAATAGAACTTACAACCAACAGTTGATCTTTACATGCAAACATTATGTTCTCGCACGAAATTAGATTCTGCACACACAGGTGACCGACGTCGGTCCCTGCCATTAAAGCCACTATGCTAGGGTGAGGTAACCTCCTAGGTCTTATGGTGTCTATGGTATTCCATTTTAGCCTCAGCTTGATCATGAGTGAGCTCAGGTATAAGACCATGAATCTGACAGAAATGGCCTCCCAAGGTTGGAAGACTAGACATGGATGCAATGAAATAAAATAAATATGAGAGACAACAAAAAAGGTAAATGGTCAGTGAACTAGCAGGGAGAAGGACACAAAACCAATGCAAGGTAAATAACCAAAGAAAGAGCCAAAACATGACTAAAAGCAAATCCTTACAACTATCAGAGGGGAATTGGCTAAGAGAGATCTAAATGGGTTAGAACTAGCATGAGACTGTATGTGAGGTCCCATCGAGCATACTAAAATGTAGCTCCAATAATGCAAATGGAGCCATGAAGGTTTGGCAAGGGGGTACACAGGGTACTAAGTAAACCCCTACTAGGCTCAAGGACACTATGGGCTACTAGAGATCTATAAAGGCTATCTAGTTTCTTAGATTTCACTAAGCTATAGATAGAGATGTAAAATAGGTTAAGGTTATGGTGATTAAGTACATAAAAGACACAAATATATCTAATAGGTATAACCATGGTAAAACAAGTAGTTAAGGGGGAGAAATCAATACTTAAAAAATGAAAAAGTAAACTACTTGAACAAAAAAGCATTACCAAGCAAGAAAAGTGTTTCAAGAACATGCAATTATAATAATTAAAAGACCGTTTCAGAAGGGAAAAGACATTTTCAAGAGTGAGAGGGAGAAAGATAGAAAGCATGAACTTTCAATAACCTAAACTAATGCCTTTTATTCAAACAAACCATCTCTAGCATGTGATATCTAACTAGGCAAAGAGAATGCCATTTTAAGCAGGTTAACTAAGCTATTTAAACAAGAGAGCATCTATCAAGAAGAAAATTGATTCAAAATAAAGCAAATCTATGCATTCAAAGACATTTTCAAGAGTAAAGATGTTTTTAGGGTTAGGAGAATGCATAAACTTCAGAATCCACTCTAAAACATGTTCAAAATGAGCTAAACTAGCATGCAAACAGTAAACCCTAGTACATACACTACTCTACAATAATGAAATTTCACTTTACATAACAAAGTGCCCTTAGATCAAGCTCAAAATACTGTGTAGAAGTTTTACCACCCAAGAATCCAAGTATGAGGCAGCTATAGAGGAAGACAAGGTTACAATATAGGGCCAAGTCGAAACCAATGTCCAAACAAGAAGGAGGAGGTGAAGTGAGAACTTGCAGGAGTGTGAAATCCCAAGGTAGGTGCACAAATGAGGTGCAATGCAACTTGTAGAAGTTGGGATCAAGCCACAATGGAGCAAGAATAACTAGAAGTGACAATGGAATCTCCAAATCAATATGCAGCTGTGTAGGAAAACCTCTATCACAGTGCGAGCTCAAGATCACCAAGAATGAACCAAGAGATATTCAAGAAGGCTGTGAGAGCCAAAAGAGTGAATACGTTGAGAAGAAGGGTAAAGAAGAGTGATCTGGAGTGATATAGGGCACCGAAGGGTCAATAAGTCCAAAATCTACCCATTTTTAGCCATTGGAGACCAAACATGCTTGGAAAAGGTGTATTATGGCCAAGCTACGGCCTAGGCCATGGCTTTTGGGCCAAAATGTGTGGTTTAGGCTGCAAGTAAGCCCAAAATATGTGGCTTGGGGCAACGAGTAGCCTTGGGGTGGTCAACGGGGCTCTAGAGGGGTCTTGAAAAGCACTAGAGGGGTCTGACAGTGAATGTGAGGGCTAAAAGAGTGCAAGGAATATCTAGAGGTTTGCACAATAGACTAGGGAGGTGTCCAAGCATACAAATAATCTCAAATAGGATTGACAAAGTCAATAGTATACACGTGAACTGATATATAATCATCGAGAAAAATAAAATCATAAAAAATACGATTATAATTTTTATATTCATCACCCATTCAAACACATTCTAAATCCTTCCTAAAACATAATAAATATTTATGAGTTTATTTTAAATAACTAAAAAAATTAAATAATATGTTATGACCTTTATATACTATTGTGGCCTTTTCCTTGCATATTTGTATGTATCTTCCCTTCAAAAGTCTACTAACAAGTATTCTACACTTTAAAAACTTGTCAACATGCATATTGTACCTCAAAAACTTGTTAGCATGCATATTGCACCTCCCAAAACCTACAATAAGTTACTTAGCTGCATTTTCAAGGCTTTCAAACAATTAATTTGATCTCCATCAGCCCACAAAGTGTAAAATGAACTCCAAAATCTAGCATTGTTTTTCATAGTGTAAAGTGGCCCACAAAATACTCAAATCAAGGCTTTTCAAAGCTTAATTCCACACCAATTCATATTAATCTTCATTGAAAACCCGTGGTATTTGAAAGATGAGGTTAGTTTCGCGGTATAAGACATTTAAAAAGTGTTTTCAAGCCATAGTTTGTGGTTTTTGGTACTTATAAGGTGGTTTCAAAAAGTAAATTTGTGGTATTAGCTAATTTGGGGGCGTTTTTTTTTTATACTCAACACGTTCTAGAGGAATTTGACAAAGGTTGAATGTGGACCAAATGTGGATCTGTTTATAATTTTTTTTGAATGAGGCAATTCAAACACCACCTCTTTCTTATTAAGTCGGAGGTTTATATGGTGAGGTAAGGTCTTAACATTTAAGAGAAAAAAATATATATATGTTGTTTTCAGTTATTCAAATTCTGACATGTTTTATAGTTTTGCTTTGGACGAATTAATTTATAGAGTGGTTTTCAGTGTAGCTTCACGCATGGAATTGGGTACAATAACATAAATCTTTTTTATTTATGAGGATTTAACAAAATAATGCAATGCAGATTGGCGATTCATATCATATAAAGAAGCTTCTGTGGAGGACCCATTGTAAAAAATTTCAAGAAAAGAACATAACTTCGAAATACCATATATTTTACAGGGCGCTACATTATTGGATAAAAAATATCTTGCAGGGCACGTTACTCGTGTCAAACTTATCATGTATTACTTCGTAAGGAACAAATAATACCATGAATCAATTAAAACTTACTAAGATTTTTATTTCTGTACTGACAAAATCATATGCATAAAAAGATTTCAATAAACAGATTTCATAAATGAACGATAATTTTTTTCATAGAAATTCTAATTCAATTCATATTCAATCTACATCTTAATGTTCCAAAGAAAAGCATAGAATTTTTAGAAAGAAAGGTGGGTAAATATTTGTCCCTATTGACTAAAATAAAGAAATACCTAAATTCGAATGGGAAGTTACTTAAAAAGAAAACAACAAAAATACCAAAAACTCTTCTAGATAACCATGAAATAGAGAGAAGCTAAATATGGATAATGGGGCCATGGAACTAGGGATGCACGTTTTCAATCTAGAACAGGATGAGAAGACTAATCTTGGTTGAAAGTCAAATACATTTCAATCAATGCCAGTTAATTTTACTGCTAAACCCATTAGAACTTTATAAAGTAAAAAAATATGTTTCGAATTAGCATATGTATCCCCTCAATCCCATTAAACATAAAAAACTTTGCATATATTTCGGATTGCAGATTGCCAATCTACTTGGCAATTCACAAAGGGAAAAGTACTTCACAAACAAAGGTGTAGGTGACTTCTAACCAACCATGCATAGGCTTGATTGCAATGAAGATACAAGGAGGGCTCGTCAATGACACAAACGTTATATGATTGAGATTGAACAGCTCGGGCGAGGCATTGAGTAGTCATTGATTTGCCACTATAGGGTTGTCTGCACATCAACACTAACGTCATTTTTGTCTATTTGTCTTCTGGATCTATTCTGGATAAAAGTTAAAAAGAAAATATTGCTCTGTGTTAGTCCTTTATAACCACAGGTAAAAAACAGATTGAAAGATTCGTGACTTCAAATATTTGGGAAGAAATTGAGTTGCATACTCTCTGCCTGCATCCCTCCTTTATTTCCTGCACCTCTTGCCATAGCTCCATCACAAGGAAAATCAAAACATAATACCATTTAGATGCTCATTTTGTTGGCAATGCAGGATCCCCCAAATCTCATTAACAAAAGCCATTATGGAAACAAACTGAAAACAAAGGGACCAAGCATTATAACAAAACATCGCCGACCCCCAGTGCATGTTCCATGTACCAGCACAAATGGGAACCTCTATAATTCAAAACATAGTTATGACTATTGTAGCACCACTTGTTTAGCTTCTTCACAATTGTCAAATATTTAGCGGCACTTAGAATTTAACTTCTGAAGTTCTTAAGACATTATAATATTTATAAGGTAATGGACTAGAATTTTATAGATAGAAATTCATGGTAAAGTGTAGGCATGGGCAGAGAAATGAGGCCACATAATATACACAAATGTGCCACTTATGAACAATGTGTTGTTATTTCTATGTAATGATAAATATTAATAAGTTTATCATACATGCCACATATAAGAAGTCATTTTTAGATTATGATCACAACGTAACACTAATTTAAGGTTTGAGGTATGTCATTTATATATAAATATTTGTTTATTTTAAATTAAATATTATAGAACATTGGATGGCTGCGAACGGAGGAGGTACCGGCGAGGGAGGAGATGGCGGCCCGTCAACAGGCCCCAGGAAGGAGCTTGACACACCTGGGGCGAACTCTCAAGGCCAAGACAGTGTTTATACCAGTGAGCGCACCAGATTAAGTAAGGTAAATGGCTGTTTATTGAGGAGCCAGGTTCGCCCTGTTTTGGTAATCCCGCAGGAAGCAGTTCAAGAGGACGTGGAATACTTGGCATCACACACTCTGATATGCAAATTTCTGGGCATCAGGATTCCGTTGGCGGCCTTAGAAGCCTGGATTAGGCACTCTTGGGCCATTGAAGGAGATTTTGATCTAATGTTGGCTGGAAATGGCTATTTCCTGGTAAGTTTTTCTTCTGTATCTGACAGAAATTGCATTTTTGAAGGAGGCCCTTACTTCTATGAAAGGGTGGGCCTGTTTTTAAAACCATGGCATATGGGTTTCAATTCAGCGGATGAACTTCCAGCCTGCGTCCCAGTCTGGGTGCGGCTTCCCCGACTTCCATTGGAGTTTTGGAGGGAGGATATACTCAGGCAAATTGGGGCTTTGTTGGGTAAGCCAATGGCTATTGCACACCAGTCACTGGACAAAAAGATCATCTCGTATGCTCGAATTTGTGTAGACATGGACCTTAATAATCCTCTACCAGACTCCTTAGAAATTTGTATGGGTTCCTTGTCATGGATACAACAGCTGGATTATGAATCAATTCCCTTCAGGTGTCGGATTTGCCATGTATATGGTCATTTACACAGGCAATGTCCTTTGGCAGTCAAAACTAAAGATTCTGAAACAGATTCCCTCTTGGCAAATAATGCTGCTGCTGGAAAGGAAATTGGGCGTAGGGCTATGTCTGCAAATACCAAAACGCTCCCTGATAAACTTGGCAAAGGGAAAAATGCACTTAACTCTAACTTGGTGCAAGGGTCAGGAGACCATTTTCAGGGGGAGGTGGACGGCTTTGCACCAGTTAAAAAGAGAGCAAGAGGCAGGGCTCCAAGACGTGGAGGTGAGGATAGACAGGCTGCCTTGGGATTTAATAGATTTGAGGTTTTAGATTGTATGGCTATAGAAGACGGTATCCTGATGGAGGATCAAGTGGGTGAGATGGAGCAACCTGGCCAATCTTCCCTTTTAAATGATAGTATAAAATTGCAGGCCTGTGCGCCTTTTGTTTGCTCTCAGCTACAGGAGAGCGAAATGCCGGAAGCTCAGGTTGACCTGCCAGAGAAGGATATGAGATGGACGGACTTGCTTAAGGAAGGAGAAGCTGGGAAAAAAGATAAAGGAATTAGCAGCACTCTCGGTCTTGCGCAGAAACAATTCAAGAAAGGCTCCTCGACTGCCCCCTCCAAAGCTGGGAGAAGGAAAGACCAAGACCGACTGAAAATTACAGGTGATTTGCTGGTGGAAGTTGGGGTTGTCAAAACCTTGGACGAACATTTTCCCCACCCCACCCAATGATAGTCTTATCATGGAATGTAAGGGGTTTGCATAGCTCCCCCAGACAAAAAGCTATGCGAAACCTGGTGTGGGACAACTCACCGAATATTTTTTGTATTCAGGAGACTAAATTAGCGGTTGAAGCTTTTTCTGCTTGTATGTTAAATATCTGGCCTAGAGGCCAATGGCAATGCATTGGTGCTTGCGGTAGTGCTGGGGGATTAGCCTTGGGGTGGGACCCTAGGAAAATCCTTCCGATTCATTGGCTCTCTAGCACCTCAGCTTTAACAGTGATGGCTTCCTCCTTTGAAACAGGAGAACAACTTCTGATCACCAATGTGTATGCACCTATGGATATGGCTGGCCAGCTGCAGCTATGGGAACATATCCGCTACATCCGTAAATGCCATCCCTTTCTGCCTTGGATTGTTGCTAGAGATTTTAATGTTGTGATAAGTCTGGAAGAAAAAAGAGGTGGGCTGAACCGGCTTGGTCCTTCCGCTGATTGTCTACGCCACAATGTGGAGGCGCTACGCCTGACGGATGTTAGACCTTCTAATGGACTTTTCACCTGGAGCAACCGAAGAACAGGTAACGCTGTAATTTCTGAACGCCTTGATAGATTCTTAGTTTCCTGCTTCTGGGAATCTAGTGCTTTTTCTCTAAATTCTAAAATTTTGGACTGGAGGGGCTTTGATCACTGGCCTATCAAGTTGTCTATTGGGCACATTGAGAGGCCCAAAAAGCCCCCATTCAAATTTCAGATGATGTGGCTTAGAGATACTTCGCTTCAGGATCTCATGGCGCAGTGGTGGAGACAGGGAGGTCCTGCTTTTGGGACAGCCATGTATTCCTTTCTTAAAAAACTCCAATATGTTAAAAGGAAGTTGCAGGGGTGGAATAGAACTTGTTTTGGTAATCTTCAATGTCAGAAAAAGAAGGCCCAAGTACAGCTTGATGCTATAACCAGACAAATCAGAGATTGGGGGCTTTCAGAGGATCTTCGACTTGAGGAAGCTAGAGCTGCCAACGCTTTAGCAGAGTGGGATCTTCGGGAAGAAATCTACTGGAAACAGAAGTCTCGCAATGATTGGCTCCAAGAGGGAGACAAGAACACGGCATTTTTTCATAAGTCGGTGCAGGCACGGCGCAACGGAAATTTTATAACTTCTCTTGTCACTCAAGATGGCTCCTGCTTAACCTCTTCTCAAGCTATTAGCAAAGAAGCTGTCCGATACTTTTCTGATTTGTTTACTAGTGATCCTATGCCTGCTGAAGGGGCAGAAAATACTGTTTTATCTTGCATCCCTTCATTAATAAATGAGGGTATGAATGATCGCCTATTGAGGCCAATTGGCGTTACTGAAGTGGAGGAGGTTGTTTTCAGTATGAAGAGAGGCAAAGCCCCTGGACCCGACGGATTTTCGGCTGAATTCTTCCAAGACTTTTGGGATATTATTAAACAGGATTTAATGGATGTGATACAGGAATCGTACTCCAGCAAAGAAATGCTTAGAGCATTGAATGCTACATTCCTGGCTCTTGTTCCTAAGAAAGAACGGGCTAATAAGTTGGAGATGTATAGGCCTATAGTGCTTTGTAATGTCATTTACAAAATCATCTCTAAAACTATAGCGCAAAGGTTGAAAGGGATCCTTCCCAGCCTTATATCGGAAGAGCAAGGAGGTTTTGTGGCAGGAAGACATATTTTGGATGGAGTGGTGATGGCTGCAGAAGCCATTCACTCTATGAGTTCTTCTCAGGAGAAGGCCATGTTTATCAAGCTTGATCTGGCCAAAGCCTATGATAGAGTTAGCTGGAGGTTTTTGCACAGAATCCTCTTAGCTTTTGGCTTCCATCAGGATTGGATCAGTTGAGTGTTCAGCTGTATCACGACTCCTTCATTCTCGGTCCTAATAAATGGTGCTCCTTCGGAGCTTTTTGGTGCCTCGAGAGGCCTGCGCCAAGGTGATCCGCTTTCCCCCTTTTTGTTCATTATTATGGCGGAAGGGCTTGGGCGGCTTCTCAAATTTTGGGTTTCTCAGAACACCTTACAGGGCTGGAAATGGGGTCATGGAATCAGCCCTCTGACTCATCTCCAATTTGTTGATGATACTATCTTAGCTGGGGAAGCTCGGATTCGTGAAGCGGAAGCCTTTCGGTACACTCTTGACAACTATTTAGAAGCTTCGGGACAGAAGATCAACGATCACAAGTCCTCCATCTTCTTCTTCAACACGCCAGAGTCTATTCAAAGAAGGATTGCTGCTATCTTGAGGTTTCAAATTCAAGCTCTTCCCGTGGTTTATCTAGGCATTCCTATTGTTGTAGGGAGGCAGCCCAGGCGGTTTTGGCAGAGTGTTTTAGACAAGCTAAGAACGAAAATGGGCCACTGGACCCACAAATGGCTCTCCACGGCTGGGCATGTGACTCTTTTGCAATCTGTTATTCAGGCTTTACCCATTTATAGATGCATGATCCAAACTGCTCCTGTCTATTTCCTCAAAGAATATGACGCTCTCTCTAGAAGATTTCTGTGGAGTGGGAATCTTCAAGTTACTAAATGGAGCCTTATCAATTGGGAAACGGTCTGCAGACCAAAGCTGAGTGGTGGCCTTGGTTTGCGCTCTGCTATCTTGGGTAGCCAAGCCTTGGCTGCCAAGTTATACTGGAGGTGGTGTTCTAACCAAACTGCTCTTTGGGCCAGGATCTTAGCTGTTAAGTACTTTCCGGGCAGTGCGCCTCATGATGTCTCCAGATTTCCTATTGAGGGTAGTGGCTCGATGGTGTGGAGTACCCTTAAGTTGGGAGCTCAGTTAGTGAAACAGAGCCTGTTTTGGGTTTGCAATAGTGGGTCGGAAGCTTTGTTTTGGGAAGACTCATGGGATGGTGATCCCCCCCTTTTAGTTTCTCATCCTCACCTTCAGCCACTTGCTGAGAGCTTTATCTCCGCTGGGTGGAATACAGTGGTGCATTATAAGGAGGCTGTCAGTTTGGGCCTGGCTATAGGGTACAGATGGAAGAACTCCTCCGATTGGCCCCCGGGAGGCTCAGCTGCGAACAGAAGTGAGCTTGGCCATATCCTTGAGTCCAGAGGGTGCAATTCTATCCAACGCAGTGATGTTCTTGCCTGGGGAGGAGATACTACTGGTCAATATTCTGTTGCGTCTGGATATTCTATATTGATCAAGCAAATTGACAATGGTGACCAGGTTGTTTGGGGGAAAAAAGTTTGGAGCCGGATTTATTGGCCCAAATGCAATTTTTTTTTGTGGCTTCTCACTCACAACAAATGTCTCACCTGGGACAATTTAGTTAAGCGCGGCTTTCAAGGGCCTTCTATTTGTGTTTTTTGCCATAAGAGTGAAGAGACAGGGGCGCATTTGTTCTTTCAATGCCCCTTTGCTAAACAGGTTTGGCATCTGTGGTGGGATGCCTGGGGCGCCCCCTGCCGCCATGTTCATTCTTTGTGTGATTTCTGGAATAATCACAGACCTGCATCTGTGAGTAGTTCTTTGCTCCAAAATGCTTGGCTGGCCGGCCCTTCCTTTATTCTTTGGAATTTGTGGTTAGAAAGAAACAGGAGAATCTTCAGGGGAGCGCACCTAGCATTGGGTCAGCTGTGGTCTTCTATTTTAAATTCGCTACAAGAGACGTTGGCTGCCAAGTGTATGAAGGGCGCGGCCTTGGATGCTGAGGAGGACGGAATGCTCCAACGTTTGGGTCTTGCTCTAAGTCCTTGTTGTGACTTGGCGTCTGGTGGAGGAGTGCTGCGTAGGAATTCCCAAAGGGCGCGACCTGTCAATAGAGCTGGCCGTTGGACTCTGCCAGAACCCGGTTTTGTCAAGGTTAATATGGATGGGTCCTCTCGGGGGAACCCAGGGGAGGCCGGCATTGCTGGTATTGGACGGGATTCTGCAGGGAATATCAAATTTCTGTTTTCAATCTACAAAGGCTGCCATACTAACAATCTCATGGAAGCCATGGCGATTCTGGAGGCTGTTAATTTTTGTTGTCAACATGGATGCAGTAATATCATCTGCGAATCGGACTCGCAAGTTGTGATTAATCTGTTGAATTCCGGTGAGACAGGTAAAGTGGATTGGCATCTTAATCTCATTGTTCATCAGATTAGGCATTTAAGTACTTCATTGAATTCTATTGCCTTCAAACACATTCCACGTGAGTGGAATGGTGCTGCTGACTGTCTTGCCAAATGGGCGTCGGAGAATGGTTCCGCGTGGAAGATTACTGATCTGGAAATGCTCCCTGCTAGGATGTATCAGGACTTGCTTTCCCTGGTTAGCCAGGAGAATGTTTTGTAATTCTGGTCTTTTCGTTTTCTTAATTAATTTTTACCCCTTTTAGTCCAAATTAAATATTATAAAATATATTAAATAATGTTTAGTTAATTTTTAAAAAAGTTCTTCGTCTGATTTATTTGTTCAACTTTATTAAATCTTTGTAATGTATGTTTGATTTAGTCAATACCTAGTTTTATTATATTTCTTTGGAATACTACCAATAAGTTTGGTGATAAGGTTGCCGTAACAAAATTAGCATTTTTATAGTTTAGATTATGATTATTAGGATTTGTTTTATTTAATTTTAGGTGTTATGTGATGATGAATAGTTATATTATTTAGTATTTTTTAATAGTATTTTATATTTTTAATTTAAGTTTTTATTTATAGTGTGGGTCATTAGAATTTTGTTCATAGTTTTAATATTAATTATAATAATTATTTATTCATAATCATAAAAGATTATGTGATATTATTATTTAATTGTTTTTAACTCGAGGATCAATGAATAAGCGTGTTAATGATGATTTGGCTTCCTTCCAATTTAATTAGCAAATTGTTCGAAGGTGATTAAAATAAAGCAAATCTGATCATTTATTGTCAGTGTAGGCTAAAGTAATATAGACATCAGAATTTGTGGAAAATAATATTTTACAAATGTGTAGAAGCAAGCATAATCTCTTCACTAAAACACGAGAGAAAATAAAAATGACTTAGTTGATGGCCTCACTACATAAATGGCCGAAGCACAATACCTATGTGGGCTCTCAAGTAATTAATAATCAGATCATCTATTATTATTATAGAAACAAATGACATACATTAATGTTACTTTGGTCTTTCTATATATTTATGTTCTTTTATGTTATGGTGGATATTGTCTGTGCTTTAACTATGCAATATGATAGATGGATTAACATGGATTTAAACCAAATAAAAAAACTCCATGTCAAATTTAAAAAAAGGTTTCTTTTTGGGATGTTATTTGAAATTGCTTACAAATATATGAGTGCAATATGTGTCTGGCTCGGTAAGTCAACAGGTATTGTATGAATAATACATTAACTTATTTTTGTTGGGCCATTATATGCTTTACAGTTCCTCCATCTTTTCTTGCACCTTTGGGGCAACTGCTAGTACTATAATATCTCAATGGGTCCTTAGTTGCACCAAATAAAAACTATCAAACAAACAAATTTTTAATTGGAGCTTTGCAGTTAGGTTCAATAACACATTTAACAATTAATGAACATTAATTAAAACCAAGGACTTTAAATTTAATTAGTGTTCACAATGTTCAGATATTCAGAGCTTTAATAGAGTGATATAAAGTGGAGTATGATTTTGAATATTACATTATGGGCATGATAATTAATGTTCAAGTTATTATACTGTCATATTGGTAAGTCAAATATTTTTTTAATAGATATAATGGTCCCATATAGACCCATTTCAGAATCTTCTCCTTTGAATATAACTCAACATACAAGCAATAATGGCAATTGTAATTAAGTACAATTAACTCATATGAGCACACCATTGAGGCAACCATGCAATAGGGAGTTGAAAATGACATGGTAGCAATGAGACAACAAGACATGTTTATGGCCCTAAAGTCTTTAGTAGATGGCTAACCTTGGTATGTTTAGTGTCTCTACGTTTTGGGGAGCAAACCTTGACTCTGGGTCATTGACAAATGGTTAAGTATATTGAGAGGTAGAGAGCCAAAAGTATTTGTTGTATTCAAAGATTCATAAGCATACATCATATGAAAGTATTAAAAAGGATAGAGGGAGTTGACACATATGATGTTTTTAGTGTTAAAAAGGAGACACAAATGTTTCATTATAAGAATAGTCATTGGAGATCAAACACAAGTGAATGTTATTCTCTCAGTATTCATGAAGCTATATACAATGAATTTCAAAGGAACAATGTGGAATTATACATAAGGCATGTGGATTTGTTTGACAAAATGTCTCCACAAGACATGGTCCTATAGAATGACATTACTGCATATTAGCGAGTTAAAAGAACTCCAAGAGGAAGCACAACATGAATATCAGTGACCAATGTGTTTAGAGTGATATAAAATATTATTGAGCAGTTTGAGAAAGATAAATAATAAAAGGTAGAAGACTTGCAGTGTGTGTCGGGATGAAATTCTTGAAAGAGAAAAAAACTCGACCAAACAAGCAAGAGGAGTCAAATCTAGTTCCAGTTGTTGTTCAGGTTTCATCTTATGAAAAAGAGTTTCTTCTTCCCAATAACCACTCAAAGTCAATTTTTTACTCTCCAAATTTCTATTTTTTTGTTGCACTTTTTTTAATCACTTAAAAGGTCATATTTACCTTTTTAAAGTTATAAAATATGAAGCAACATTGAAATAGAAATAAGTTACCAAAAAGGTAGTTATGGGTTGTTACAAGGTGGTTAAATATATTATAAGCTATAAATAAGAGTTAGGAGCTCATTTGAATGAAGTTTTAATAGTATGAAAACTTTTGGCAAGATGGAAGGAAGGAGTCTGTGTTTATAACCCCACAAAAGATCAATGCATAAATATTTAATAGGACTTTGTGCCATGATTTTTTTTAGATGAATGATGTGCATGAGTATGTCAATCTATTTTGATTCTTCCTCTTTCAATTTGATAAAATATTATAATTAGATAGTCAATGAACGCAAATATTTGAGTGTAGAATTTTTGTTGAATCTACATTAGGATTTCTTGTTGTTGTGAAACTTTAGTGAGATTGAAAATAGAGTTTACATCTTTTTTTATTGGGAAATACGAGGTTGTTGTATATATATATATATATATATATATATATATATATATATATATATATATATATATATATATATATATATATATATATATATATATATATATATATATATATATATATATATATTTGTAATGTTATCCAATATCCTTGGTGTATGTATCATGTTTATATATTTATAATATGTATTTTCCATCTCATTTTCATGATAAAGGTTTCTTATGATACAGTCTCAACTCTTGACTTATTCTAGTGTGTTTATATGTTTAACCACTTAAAGTTATCCTTTTTCTTACCTAGGATTATTTTAATAGCTTTTTATGTTTAACTAGATAGAATTATCCCATTATCCCTTCTGCCTTTCTTTTCTCCTTTTTTCCCTTTCCATTATTCCATTTATTTCCCTTTCTATCACCTTTATGTACCTTTTGGTTAAAAGTATGAACCCCCATAGAAAACATTATTGGTGTATAGATGTAAATAACTTTATTTCCCACATCCCTTTTTGTTTTCAATAAAGGTAGCAGACTTTATCTCCACGTTGATGACTAAAAGTCCAAAATTTGTCTCCCTGGTAATTTTTTTAGCCAATAGCTAGTCATATATCTATGGGCGTAAAAAATATATCGTCACCTAACTATGGCCCACACTATGGCCCTCTCACCAATAACTAAAAGCCTTAGAATCCACCATACATCTGTGAACATCATATTCATTTTCCATGTTGGAATACAAAATGTACACATTTTGGGTTCTATCTCTCAACGAAGGCAGTCATCAAATGTATGTCATAAGGGATCTTCTCTAAATGATCAACAAGATGAAGTCTAACTCTATCTAACATCTACTAGTCATCATCATCCAAATAGAGCTTGATCATGGTATCCATATGTTGACCATATCAATACTCCCTAACATGCAAATCCTTATGCAAATATAAAACCAAAATAAATATCAGATGCTATCAAATAAAAATTTGCATCAATACAAAAAAATAAGTTAAAATAAATAAATTTCAAAAGTCAAAACTAGTTTTACAAGGTCAATATTGTTGGACACTAACATCCCATATAGTTTGTTCCATCAGTTAGTACCATTGGAATAAAAGACAATTCCATTACAATGTTGATGGTATTGACCCCAAGGGATTAGTATCAAAAATGCCCTAGATATGCTTCAAAATGCCTAAACATAGATAATAATAAAAATTGAAAAAACTCATTCAAAGATACAAAATAATTTCAAAAAATTGAAATTTTGACATATACCAAGTCCTTAGGTTGCTGCAAAGGAGAAGAAAGATAGGAAGTAAGAATCACTAAAACAATAGGCAAAATAACAGAGACAAGGGAAACACAAGCACACTCACAACAATCTAAAAAATAGTCTAAGAATAGCTAATTTACAACAAACCAACAATAAATAAATAACAATCCAATAGTTAAGTATTATCAACAATGTTTATGAGGGCATTAGCCAAATCCCATTCTTCGTTCATAAAATTGATGACATATTTGGCCTTCTCTAGGTCTATTTCCTTATCAATAGCCTTCTTACTTTTTCCTTCCATTTTCAAATTTGTACTTACTCTATTGCTTGTTTGTTCTTCCTTGTTCTCCCCAATAGCTTCTTTCATCATATTAATACTCGCATCACACTTCTTAATAGAAACCATAATGAATTGGATGAGTTTCTTCATATCTTATTTCTAAGTCCATCTATGCTATCTTCTCCTTCATAGCATGACCTTTTTATTAATATTTTCCAAAGTGTCAGTTGAATCCCTTCATTTATCCCAAAATTCCCTTCATTATTTGTAAACTTTCGTACTATTTAATTTTATCTTTTAGCATCTCATTATCCTTGATCAACCATTTAATAAAAAAATTATGCAAGTTTATATCCTTTTCCACATAAGTGATTACGTCTTGAATTTTATTAGTATCAATATCAACTATTTTCCTTTTACCCCTCCCTATTTCATTACCTTGATCCTTGATCAGTTCATCTATATACATGATTTCATCTACAAACTTCCCCTTTTTAGTATCTTCACTCTCCTCCATAGAATAACTCTGAGAGGGAGAAGAGTGGCCTTTGTCTAAAGATGAAACTTGGAGAACTTCTTTGTTAACAACAATATAATATTTGGGAGATTCCATGGTTTCCATTTGTGCCTCATCTTTACCCTTGTTTCCCTTAGGTTTGGATTTATTTGGAAATTTTATAGTGACTTGCTTGGACCTCTTGGGTTTAGAGCTTCCTATCCCCCTTTCCCCAACATCTTGTATAGGGTAAGACCCCAATTTCTTAGATTTAACCACATTAATGATAATATTTCTCCCAATAGCTATATTTATAGAGTGATGGTAGATCCAATAAATAAATGCATGTGTTATGGAAGCATAATTTTTATTACTTGAACATCCAAGATAGAATTTTCCAAAGAGATAAGAAAATATTAAAAAAAATTGATCAATTTCTTATGTCTAAATTGGTTGAGGAAGGAAAAATGGTAAGAGTAAGCACATTTAAATCTACTTGTAGGGTGATGAATCACATCTTTGAATGGAAGAATTGATTTTAAGGGATAGGGATTGAGTCTCTCAAGTATCCACCTTGAAAGTTGATGATTTTCTCCTTTCCCCTCAAAAACATATCACTTCTTCACTATTATCTCTTTTGGATTTGTAAATTTTGATGCCATCAGAATTCATACTTGTTACCATTGAAATGAAGTCTTAGAGATAGTATAAGAGACATCCCTTACATTTATAACACGAGACTTCCAAAAATAAGATATTTCCTTCAAAATGTGTGGATGAAAACCCTTTATTATTTCAATGAATGTTACTAATCCTCCCTATATGAGGATTCTCCAAACCATTACATTCTTATTCGTTGATTTAGCTTCCAAAGGTTCTACACAACACCTTTCTCCTCCCATATTGTTTAGAAAACTTTCTGAAAACAAAGTAGCCTTTGATTAGTATTATATAATCTTCCTTCAAGGTTTATAATTTTACATCATTATGCTAATTATGGGAATTATTGCTCGCATAAGAACTTATGATGTCACCTATGTTGTCGTGGCTTTGATTGAAATGACTAGCATGCTTGGTGTCTCTTTCCATCATTTTCCTTCTTAACCCTACACATGCCTAAAAATGTTGATTAATCATGTTGATGTAGAAACCATTATGGAAATCTAAGGCCTTTAAATTTTATTAATGCAATTAAATTTTAAATAATTAATTTAATTAGAGTTTATTTAATTTATCTAATTGATAAATTTAGAGCCAAATAAATAATAATGAATTAAGTTAGGATTAATAGATAATTAATAATAAAAAAATTAAATAAATTTGAAAAATTAATTCATCAAATATTTAAATGTAATTAATAAATCACAAATAAACATTAATTAATTGATTTATTTGGATAATTAAATAAAAAATTAATATGAATGATTGATTAATTAATTAATTTTTGTTAAATATATTTTTTTATTAAAGGTAGAAAGGGGTTTTGAAAGGGCCCCAACCCTTATAGATTTAAGTAGCAAAGATAAACATGAAATTATCACCGATGAAGATCATTAACAAATAGAGATAGCCTAAAATTCCTCAAACAACATAAACAAACAACTAAGAGCCAATAAAACTACAAGAAATAGATGGAAAAGAAACAACATAGAACAAATTAAGATGATCCAAAGTCACTAAGTGCCTTAGCCACTTCCAACTACTGAGCCATGAAGTTTATATAGTCCTCTGTAGTGTCAAAATTCACCTCTTTGATTTTAATGGCCTTTCCTTTTTCTTTTATTGTAATTCTCTTGTTGACTATGGTTTCCACTTTTTTTTGTTTTTTTTTTGTTTGAGGTTATCATGCATGATAGTGATACTCATTGCACAAGTTTTGATTGTAGTTTATCTGATTTTGATTAATTTGTCTATGTTTCTTCATTTCATGTCCAATTGCTTCATTTTGTCCTCCATCTAAGACATTATGCTTCTTAAATCTCTCACTATTTTAATTAAGATTCGTGCTTCCCTATTCAAATTCAGATTCCCATGATCAATTTACCATAAAATTATAGAATCAGCTGGTTCATGTTGTTTTTAAGATCATCATTTTCTTTCGATACAAATTTTAGGGTTTCCTTATAAATGTTAAATGTCTTTTTTATGGGACTAATTTTATCTAGGGATATAATGTTCTTAATGGTCTTTCTTTTTCCTTTTTTCTTAATAGGGTTAGTTGCTTGGTTTAGTTCCAGGTTCCCCACATAGTTTTAAAGAAACTTACCTATTGTAGACATTTGGTTTTATATGAAGGGGCACCAGTACCTAAGTTGTCAGAGACCTCCAACTGGTCATCCAAAGTTAAAGGCTCAAGTTCTTTAGTTGAGGCCTAGGAAACTCTTTCATAACTTCTTATTTTTGAGGTCCCTTTAGTAGCAGTAGTGTCTTTGGGAGGGATAATTATGGAAATAAATTTTAGATATTTAGGATTGATATGAGGGATATCAACAACAACCACAATAGGATGCAAAGAAGATTTCAAAGAGTTTTTCGCACTGAGGTTTATTTATGGTTTGGGAGAGGGACCTAAGAACTAGACTCTAGTGTGGTGGAAAATAAGGTAGATAACAACTTAATGGAGGGGGAGTATACACTTATCACATTGCACACCAAAATAGATCTCCCTAGAGACATCATAATATAAAATGGAAAGATTAACAATTTTTTATGTCTGAAATGATTTAAAAAGTAAAAATGATGAGACAGAGCAACTTTATATTTGCCTTCCAAAGTGATATACCTAATAACTATGTGAAGGACCTTATTCCATGGATTTGGTATGGAATCCCTAAGATAACCCCTTGAAATGTGATCAATTTCTCTTTTCCAACCATAAAATCCAAGACTTCTTTCTTCTCCCTCTTTTGTTTGTAGTACTTTCTACCTTCCATGCTCAATCTGGTCGCTTTTACAATACTTTCCTCAGACACTTAAAAGGAAAATTATTTTATTGAGACCATAAGAATGTTCCATTAATTTTCAAATTCTAGAGACACCTGTGGGTCATAACCCATGATCATATCTATGAAGTTTGTCAACCCCCCTATTTGAAGATCTCCAAATAGTGGCTTATTTTCTTCTTGTTTAGGGTGCCATGGGTTCCACTCTACATCTATATCCTTCCATGGCTTCATTGATGAAAAAAAATGAATACCTCTTTCTAATCCTCTTACTATTTTTAACCCCTATTTTAACGGAAGAGAGACCCCTGATTGGAAACTTATCTTCACTCCTTATGGATTCATTAAGGTCACTTGGACTCACATAGAAATCAATGAATGATCTCCATGTGTCATGGCTCATTCCCATATGATTACTCCAAATGAGATGAAATTTGGAATGCTTGGGTATATTATTGAAGACCTTCCTTCTCATGATTTATTTACACCAAAATGACTCATAATGAATGCCTATTATTACCATATTTAATATGTTAAGTCAGTGATAGGTGGAGATGGTATCATCAAAGTACTTCAAGTTTGTAATTTGATTGAATTTTTTTATCTATTAAAAATTACCATATTACAATTTATTATGGTGGGAATGATCCCCAATCGATCCTTTGTCTCGAACATCATCAGGTTTTGAATAAGATCACTTAGGTT
Organism: Torreya grandis; assembly: GCA_037957365.1. Taxonomy (NCBI): domain Eukaryota; kingdom Viridiplantae; phylum Streptophyta; class Pinopsida; order Cupressales; family Taxaceae; genus Torreya; species Torreya grandis. The sequence continues at coordinate 5,628,957 of JARHVA010000138.1, forward strand.
TATCCTCTTACAATATCTGGATAACTTCATAAGGTAGTTCCTGATTTCCATTCCAGTTCTTAAAACTATTATTGATAATCCCTTGGTTGGCAAACCACTTAGCCACTTTATTTCCTTCTTTGTACACATGGGTTATCAAGACCTCTTCGAATCATTGAAGGATATTTATGGCATTTGAAATAATATTTTTCATAGTCCAACATGAAGGAATTTTCTCCATTAGGTAATTGATCATATTAAGAGAGTATCCTTAAATCATTAAATGGGTTGCTTTAATCTCTTTTTATACATGTATATCCCATAAGGCATATTTTTCTACTACTAAATGATTGGTCTAAGTTCTAATATTTTCGGTATAAGCAACTATTAGGTCTCTTTTATTATCTCTAATAATTCCTCTGCCTCCTGTCAATCCTAGGTTACCTCTTGAACATCCATCATAGTTCAGTTTACACCATCTTGGGGAAGGATGGGACCATTTTATGGATATCATGTCTATCCTTCTTTGGACTGTCTCTAAGTTTTCTTCCTTTGAAATATTTCAATTTGAAGCTATTTTGTTTTCAGAATCTATAATTTTATCCTTTTTATTTTTGGTAGCTAAGAAATTCTTAATGATGACTTATATGATTCTCAAAGCAACTTTGTTTATAATTTTCATCTTTTTCTGAAAGATGCGAAGATTTCTTCCTTCCATATTCCCCACAATAAAAGAGGGAGTGTCAGCTTCAAGAGTTTTTTAATACTTTTAATATTGAAAGGAGGTTGAATTACAAAATTCAAAATAGATTTTGGTTGAACCCAATATATTTCAAAGTTGGAGAGAATGTTTCTTAGCATTTGGTATGAAGAAAGGTAGTTGAGTAGAAGGTGGGACACTGATTCTCCATCAATCTTACATAACACACATTTGTTTGGAATTTGAAGACCTTTTTTTTCAATAAGTTGAGTATATTGTTCTATACAACCACCCAAAATAAAAAAACTATCTTTGGAATAAGATTTTTGTCCCAAATATTATAACAAGAGAATTCATCTGGGATAACATTTAAATCTGTCTTATGCCATATTTTACATTATACTAACTATCACTAGTCTCAATCCAAATTAATTCATTCTCTCTATAAAATTGAATAATATGAAAATGATCTCTATATTTTAAATGAGTATTTTGTTAAATATATTTAATTAAAATATAACCTAAAATTAATTTGATTGATTATTTAATTAATAATTAATTAAACAATAAAATAAAATTTGAAATTTTTATTGAGTTGATCGATTAATTAATTAGTTTCGATCAATTTGATTAAAATAATTTATTTATCTATTCTAATTATTTTGATTAATAAATGAATTAATATGTAAATAATTAATAATATAAAATAAATGATTAAATAGTTGATTAATAATTAATTAATTACATAATTGATTAAAAACTAAGCTATAAAAAATACCAATGTCGATCTTTTGATATTAAAAATTAAGCTAATTAATTAATAATTAATTAGTTTTGAGTTTGTGTTCCACCAATGTCGATCTTTTGATATTACCACTTTTTATGTTCTATGCACAAAATGATCTTTAGTCTCACCTATGCAGGGTACGACACACAAGCACTAGATCTCATATACTCCTTTTTAAAGCTTAGTTTCTTGAGGACATTTTACAGTTTTTAGGCAATTTCTAAATGTCTTGGTGGGTTTTGAATTAATTTTTGATGTCATTTCTTTTGAGAATCATCACTAGTTTTCTAGTGTTTCCTTGGAACGTATTTAGGTAAGCCTCTTTGCATTGTGTGCATGTATTGGGTTGGTCTTGGCATCTTAAAAAAATATATATATTAATTTCCCATTCTTGGTACTCATTCTTATTAAATACCTTGTGTAGGTGATTTTATTCAATTTTTAAAGTGTTCCAAATTTAATATTTTAAGTTTTTTTTTGTGTATAAAGTTTCTAAAACTCTCATTTTTTTAGAAGGGTTATGATGTAAGTAAAATTTGATATAAACATATGTTTGTATTTTATATGTATAAATTTGTTGAGAGAGGGAGTCATTCGCTCTTTGAGTGATAAAGACATCAAGGAACAAAAGATTATGATTTTGATTGACCTCCATAGTAAATTTAATATGATTGTTTCATGACCTTCTTAGGTTGCTTCCCTTTGTGTGACATGTTTTACTTATGTGATGGCTAGTTAGAAGGTTTATTATGCATAGGTTGGCTCTCATGCATGGCATTAGATGAAGAAGAAAACTTACGTTTTATATCTTCTTTGGCTTTGATCTTGGCGACTTTGTGGTCTACGTGCCCCAATGTGTCAAAAGTCAAAAACTCTGTCTTGCATGACCATAAGATGAAAGTCCATTGATGAACTTCAAAACTTTATAGTGTGATGCAGTCGCAGTCAATGTTCCCAATGAAGGTATGCCTTACACCACACAACCAAAGTGAACACACTCATATCTAGAGACACACACACATAGCTAAAAGCAAAAACACAAGTTCTAATTTATGTTAATGATTAAATAAGATTACATGAGTTTATTCCTAAGGCAATAGTTGTAGGCTTTACTAGGCATGAATCGTAACATGCAAGATTGAAAATACCCTAATAAAGCCTATTGGAACTCCCTCCCTCTACCTAAGGTTATTGGCCTTCTTTGCAAACTTACTCACTTTTGCAATATGTCAGATTCTCCCCTTAATATGGCTCAACCTCTTTCAAATGGTAACCTTCACACCTTTATATAGGCTTTAGAAGATGTCATGTCAATTCAGGCAGGCTATTGCAAGTTTCTAAGATTTATGATCTTTTCTCTATGCAACCACAAGCAATGCTTTTATTATTTTTGACGTATCATATGTTAAATATTGTACAGGTATACAAGTCTAGTTCATTTCCATAGAAACCTACCAAGATCTCACCACCTAAATCTCAACTTCATGTTAGTACGTGTCTTCATGCATTGTCAACTCACACCTTTTGATTTGAATTTCACATCATGTAACCGTATTAGGGTTTACATAGGCTTGTTATAGATCCACATGACTTGTAGTCAACTCTGGTTGACTTTATGAAAATATCATTGCATGCCATCCATTAAGCGATCTTCCTAATGTGTTCCTTTACACTAGATCTTTTTCCTTTACACAAGCCTAACACATTGCACTTATGTTATAATTCCTTTTACATTCCTGCACCTTACATGAACCAAAAATTCACTTTTGCACAACCCTGGTGAACCAGCTTTTGAAACCTCATCCTTGTTCTTGCATGCCAACTTCATTCATCAAAATAGAAGTGCATTTGTGCCTACTGTGTCTTGCATGTTGTACCCTCCTTAATAAAATTGGACTTAGTCATTCTAGGCAATGCAAGATAGCTTTTGTGCTTGGGATGATCCTACATCATGTTGCTATGTCAAGTCCTCATATTAGCATGTAGTGTAGTCATGGAAATAATTGGTATAATCTTCACCGAACTCCTCCTTGCATTAGCACAATTTTTGGAACCTGATGCATTCATTGTCATAGTGCTTGAGGGGGTAATACTCATCATTCAAGTGTTGAAAAAAAACTTGCAAGACTTAGTGGGCTTGTAGACCTTCTCATGATGTGCACTGAAGGTTTCCCAACACTAGGGAATTGAAATGGATATATTCAACACCGTAAAGGTGATCTTCTTTGCATCGATGAAATGATTAACTAAGAAGTATGCCCCGAGTTTTCAAATCTAGGTATCCAATGTTGTGGCATTGATTTTATCTTCGACCACTGGTGTGTCAATATTAACTTGCACTTTGAAGGGGTTTTGTTGCTGAAATGACAGATGCACAAGACACATGAAGAAGGATTGGATTTTGGCCCAAGTTGCATTGTGAGTTTACAAAACTCACCAACTAAATTTCATTATGATTTTTGTCAAGGGCATCGTGAATAAATTTTTGGACATTTGAGGATGCCTCATTGTCTATCTATGCGTCTACCATTTTTATCTCGCTACAACATTATTTTAGATACTTTAAAACATAATTGATTACTAGTCCTTCTTGCTCATGTGTTCATAGGTTTATGAGAGCTCTTGCTTTGATACCAATGATCTACACCATAAAGCCTAAGATGCTAATGCAGTTGATAATGTCATGCTTTGAAACAAATTGTGGATTATAAAATACACAAAAGGTAATCTAAACAACAAAAAACCAAACACACATTCGAATGCAGAAGGCTAATATATAAAATAATGCAAATTTTGTTTAATATGCATAATATGAAAATGTACATCCAAGATTCAGTCATACTAGGAATGCAAGTCCCTGTGATCAAAAGGGGAAATAATTCCTTGTTGATTTTTATAAACTAAAAAGAATTTAAAACTACTTGTGCTTGAATTATAGATACAAAAACATGTTAACTATATCATATATGTTATATGTGTGATCTCTCTCGCCTTTGATCCCTTATGGGTTAGATGGTTACAATGTCTACATCATTACAAGAAATCGTTACAATAAGCTTTGTGATTACTAAAAATAAAAATTGCCACCCAACCACTTAGACCCAAGAGTTTTAATTTCCTTTAATGGGAAAGAAAAGAAGATTCGCAAGCATATTCCCTTAATCAGTGACACGCCGCTATCCAAGTGTACCGTTATTATTTGTCACTTTGCAAATTATTAAGTATGACGATGGCCCATAGGTTGGGGTCAATTTCGGCAGCCGTTAAACAGAATGGTGGCGAACATATTTGACACGTGGAAATAGAATGGTGGCGAACATATTTGACACGTGGAAATAAATAATAAAAATGCATCTCTTTCTACATCCGTCTTTCCGTCATATATATATTTTTGTGGTTGACGTTTCAGTGATATATAGATGTTAATTGTAAGATTGGAGGGACCACACCCAATCTGGTATATGAACGGTGTTAAGTTCTCGAATTTTCAGTTTGTCAATTTATTAATTTTATTTTTTTCATTATAGGTATTTTAATCGTTGGTAAAATTTGAATTTAAGTTATTTTAATAAAAATGTATTTGTTTTAACTGTTACACACGGAAAGTTGAATTGATATTATTTTATTATTAATAAATAATAAAAATGTATAAAAACAAATTAATAATAAAAATTTATTGTTGAACGTCAATTTCATACCTTTTTTTTCAACATCAATTTCAAAGTTGCATAGGAACACATTGTTTTACTTTCTAGTTACACTTGTAAGAATAAATAGTAAAAATGCATCTCTTTTTACATCTGAATTTTGCCATATATTTTCGTCGTTGATGTTTCATTGATATATGAGAGTTAATTTTTTTTAGATGTTAATTGAAGGAATGGAGGGCGCACACCCAATTTGGGATATAAGTCGGGTTTAATTTTTGTACTTCCACTTTGCCATCTATTAATTTTGTCTTTCATTATGGGTATTTTGATCGTTGGTAGGATTTGAACTTGAGTCACTCTAATAAGAATGCATCCGCTTTAACTATTACAACACACCCATAATTACTCTTTCTTCAACATCAATTTTAGAGTTCCAGAGGGACTCATTGTTCTATTTTCTAGTTACATTTGTGAGAAAATATTTTAAACAACTTAATTATGAACTTGTGTTTTATATTTAATCTCTTTTTTCGATTACATATTTATACTTAATTTTTTTTAAAATCTTATTATTAATAAACATCTATATATATATATATATATATATATATATATATATATATATATATATATATATATATGGTATAACAAATTAAACCGAAAGTCCTTTTAAGGTATTATTCTCTATGAGTAGTCATTATTTTAATGATTATTTTACTATTCATTAAATATCATAAATATTCATTAGTAAAAGGAGGAACGTTGATTTTAATTTATTATTTCGGGAGTCTCATTATTTAACCCTTGTCCCGCGATTCTTATTAATCGGAGATTAATTTAATTACAACCTAATTATGTATATGTATTAAGTAGTTGAAATTTTTACGAATAATTTAAACTAATTGTTAAACTTTGTGAGAATTTTACTAATGTGTTTAAATTATCTGAATATAGCCTCCATGGAAGAGGAACAATAAATTAAATCAATTCCTTTTGGCTTCTCACCCTTTATACTTTTAGTGAATAACTACATTCTTTCATAAATTTTAATAGTTTATTCATAATTATATATTTCATTTCAAATAGTGTATAAAGAATTTTCACCATATATTCTGATTGAAAAGTTGAAATATATAGCTCCGAACTCTATAAAAGACGTTAACCCTTATTTTAAAAAAATGAAATGCATATAACTATCAAATTTAATCTCGAGTTGTAAGGCATGGGACAAAAAAGTTAAGTCAAAGATTAAATGTATAAACATACATTTAATGAAAAAGCATCTAAATTATTGCAAGAGTGTGTAAAAGGTCTTTATTATCCTTATTTGATTGTGAAAGTGTTTATTGAAAGAGTATTTTTACTATTTGAAACATATTTATTAATAAAGAACTAACAATATTAATTCATAATTTTTACAATGAGAGAGCTCTACGCTTTTTAGAATAAGAAAGAAAAATAAAGAGAAGAATTAAATAGCTTAATTGTAAAATCTAGAAGTACAAAAATATTCGTTTATTGTCCCTACAGTGTATAACCCCACATATTTTGTCTTGTTATGAAAACTTGAGTTTTGACTTTATATTTTAAAAGAAGAGGAAGCTTTCTTATAAATATTTAAATAAAAAACTTTTTGTGAACTTTTTACCCTGTCAGAATTCTTTTAAAATAGATATATTTTTAAATTAAATCTTAACTTATATTCTTTTTTAAGTAAAAGGTTTTTAATTGATTTTAGTCTATGCACCTTCTCTCTCTTGCCTTCCTAATACATAGGCTTTTTGTATAAGTTAGTGGAGTGAGCTCATTAATTAAATAAGCCTTAGTTTTAGAAAAAATAAAACATTTATCTATAAAGTATTAATAAATCTATTTTAACTTAGAAATTTAAATAATGTTTTATAAAAAATAATTAAAGTTTGGTGCAGTTTTTTTTTAATACTTTAGCAATTTTTAGGAGAACTTTATCTATTAATTATTGAAGTCAGAAATATCAATATATATTGAGCATATGTATCATGAAAAATAACATTTTGTTTGTATCGTGTCCCCACAATTTAGTTCTTCTATGGTCTTCAAATTCTTCTTCGTGCAATATTTTTTCTCTATATTTTTTTATCTTTTAAAATTATGAATTTTTATGTTCTTTGATGATGTTTCTGCACAAAATACACTCTTGGAGTCTTTCTTTGTATTTATCTATGTATTTTGTGTCATGGATATTGAAAATTCGTGCATTTTCCAAGCTAGAAGCTGATTATTTGTCCATTGTTGACTTTAAGCTCTCTTTACTAATTAGACATTGGGTGGGGCTTCTTATAAAGTATACTTGATGGTAGGAGGAGCTTTTGAGATATGAAATCATGCTTTACTTTTAAAACAACTCCTATCATTTGATCTTAAAGTAGTCAATAGTATGAGTGATCTCAAAACTCCAACTTTTCTTCTTTTATGAGTGGGCACCTTCTCACAAACCTTGAATGATGTATAGCTATTGATCAATCGTGGGAGAGGCTTTTTTTAATTCAACGATGTGAGTTACTTTTAGCAAGTGACATCAACAAGCTTTCTCCAAAATAACTCGTGTCCCTTAAATTTTTAACTAATGGTCCATGCATTTTCTAAGGCAATTTTAGTTTTTAATAAAAAGCTCTTTCCTTTATTCTTTATACCTAATGGCTAGTTGGGAATATCTTGTTGAGAAGTGTTGTCATTGATGTCATCTTGATTCAGGTCAGCTTGAAGTTGTCAGTATTGTCATAAAAAGTTATGATGGTCAAGTGAGCAGTGAAGCTTGTTTGAGTACTAGTTTTTGAGTACAAAGTGTCTTGAGGATCCCAATCTAGACCCTATGAGAAGGTGTGCATAGTGAATTTTGGTGAAGTAAGTAAGCACAAGATTATTAGAGGTTGTTTGGCATTGAGTGATAATGAAATATAATTATAGATACTTTCATAAGTGTTTCAAGGTCAGTTGTCAAGTTTTAAGTTCTTGAGAAGCCTTGCCATGGCACGAGTCATAGCATGAAGAGACCTTATGAGAAGGTATGAGTATGATGGCTTGGTGAGATGAGTAAACATGGGCATGAGTGGTTATATGAGGATGCTTGAGCATGTATGTGAAGCATTGGATTATACCATTTTGTAGGAGGCATCATGAGCTGTTGTCAAGACATATGAAGGATGTATGGTTGTGTTTAATAATAAGAGAGGTTGTATGGAATTATAATTATCATGACATTGAGATTTTGATAGCATGAAATAAGGTATGAATGATAGATCAATGTCTAGTGAGTTATGAAGACTATGGTGTAGAGAGAGAGTGTGTGTAAGCCTAATGGGGTATCAGGATCAGTTTTCAAGGCAAGTGTGAGTAGGTGAGCATTGACATAGGTGAGTCAAGTTATTTTAATATTACTCATGTATTTTAAGGTCAAGGTTTACAAGAAAAGGCATGAAAAGGTGCTTTGAGGTCTCTCGAGTGCACATAATGAAGAGTTGTCTACCTGTGAAAGTTTTTCAAGTGTTCATTGGCACGTCCAACATATGCATAAGGACCTAAGTTATTCATGGTATATGGGTAAGGGTACTCACTCAAAGTTTTAGGCATTAATTTTTGGAATGAGGGGCTAAGCTTTATGAATGATAGATGGTTTAAACCTTCAAATAACCCTAATAGTGACATAATATGCAAGAAGTTAGTTTAAAGTTCTCATAATGGATTGGTATGGATATTTTAGTGATTGGAGGTTGTATTCAACTCTTTCAGGCATCTCCAAGTGTGATTGAGTCTTTAGGTGAGTGAGTGGACCCTACAAGAAAGTCCTTGTTTCTCAAAGATTTGTTGTACCAATCAGATTTGACAAAGTCAAAGTTACTAAATGGATGGAGGACAAAGTTTGAGACTTTTATTTTATGTCTATGAAGGTTTCTAGATAGGTTTTATCCCTTATGTATTCTAAACTTGTCATCCAAGATAGCTAGTCACTAATAGGCCTAATGGTGCAAATAGTGAGAAATACAGGTAGAAGTTAAAAGTTGATTAGGGATGTGTTATCATGGAATAGGGATGAATCCAAGTGTATGGAGAGATTTTTTAGGACTTGTAATATATGTTCATTTTGGTATAAGTTTTGGAAGTTAATGAATATAGTGACAAAGTTGCTCACAAGTTAACCTATTTAGTGCAGATGAGAGAGTGAGATGTAAGGTCATGAGATTGGTCCACAAGACCAATATTTGTCTTTTGACCATGTTATATTTGTTAGAAATATTGTCATTGATGTCAAATGTCTAGCATTGGTGATAAAGGCCCCATAACATTTAATAGTATTTTTTATATTCATATCTTGGCTAATGTGTGTTACTATTTATTTAATATTAACGAATATATTTTTGGTTGTATAAAAGTTAAAAAAGGGCCCATGGAGAAGTCAAAGAGTCATGGGGTAAAGATAAAAGAGGAATGGGATGCATTTTCTCATGAAGAGTCATCTTAAGGAATTCCAAAGTCACCAAGTGAAGACAAAAGAGGGTATGGTGCACTTTTCCATGAAGAGTCACCTTAAGGAATTTGAAACGTCGCCAAGATAAAGACAAAAGAAGAAAGGATGCATTTGCTTATGAAGGGTCACCATGTGACTTTTCAAATGAAAGGATATGAAGTGTTATGTAAGTTTGGCACTATTTTCCATGAGGATCGAAGGGTCACAAAGGGGAACACCAAAGGTCATTTAGAAAGCTATAAATAAAGGCTTGAGAAGCCATTTATAATATGCAAGAGAGTGCATGGTTTGTATTTATTTTATATAATAAAAGAGGAGAGAAAAGTAGGAGATATTGTAGAGTTCTATCATTTCTTGAGTAAGCAACATTGAGAGATAGTTGTGTTTTATAGATAAGAGGGATTGGTGCTCACAAATAGTTGTTGTGTCGGTGCTCGAAAAAGGGGTTGGTGCTTGAGAAATTTGTAATTTGAGTTGGTGCTCATTCATATACTTGAGATTCTTCTCCATGGTTTTTTATATTTTGGGTTTTCATGCAAAAATCTAATCTCTCTCTCTCTCTCTCTCTCTCTCTCTCTCTCTCTCTCTCTCTCTCTCTCTCTCTCTCTCTCTCTCTCTCTCTCTCTCTCTCTTGTGGTGCATGTTACTGTTTCAATTTTATTGCATATCTTGAATGTGTGATTAAGTGGTTAAAGAATATAAATTAGATTAAGTAAAAGATATATAATATACTGATTTACCCTCCCCTTCTCAGTATATTTTTTGCTTAACAATTGGTATCAGAACAGGTTCCTTTTGAAAAAAAATTACAACTTGAAGGTAGATTAGGGAAATCACGATGGCTAGATCACATGAATGTTTTTCTACAAATAAGGAACCTTTTTTATGGGACAAATTATGCTTTTTGGAGCATAAGGATGAGGACTTATTTAATGGCCCTTGGATTCAACATTTGGCAAGCAGTGGTGGAGGAATATGAAGAGCCACATACACTTGTAACTACTCTGACAGAAATGAAGGCAAGTGAAAATAGTGCTAAAGCTTTAAATGTTATTTTATGTGGTTTATGTGAATTAGAATTTGTTAAATTTATGCAATATAAATTTTCTCATGAAACTTGGGTAAAGCTTTATAATATTTACAAAGGTGATGTAAAGGTTCAACAAGCTAAGCTTTAGACTTTCAAAAGATAGTTTGAGAGTTTGAAGATGGAAGAGGAAGAAATTATAGCAAGTTACCTTTTGCGGGTTGATCAAATAGTTAATCAGATTCAAAGTCTTGAAAAAAAGTTAGAAGAATCAATCATGGTATAAAAAGTTTCGAGATCTCTACCATTGAGATATGATGCAAAAGTTTTAGTGATTGAAGAGATGAAGAATTTATCCAAGCTAAAGATGGATGAGCTACGTGGTATTCTTATAGCATATAAGATGTAGACCGAATAAGAGAAACCCTCAAAGAGAGAAGCTACTTTCAAGACATCAAAGGAAGAGAAGGCTAATATTCAAGAATCAAGTGACAATTATGGCGATGATGAAGATGACAACAGAGCTTTATTCATTTGTAAGCTGAAAAAGGGCACAGGTAAATATCAAGCAAAATTACATTTTAAATGTTTTAATTGTGGAAAGACTAGATATTTTATAGTTAAGTGCCCAAATAAGGGTAATGGTGACAATGAAGAAGGAATGTCTACATATAAGAAGTATTTCAAAAGAGAATTCTAAAAGGGATTAGAGAAGAAGAGTTTGTATTCTAAAGATCCTAGCTCAGCCAAAGATAGTGGATTCAGTTGTTGGGATATAAATACCGGAAGCACACAATTGATTACCAAGCAACTTAATATACAGAAATAACCAGAATCAACAAGTAACTAGAATCTAGAAATAACACAAGATATGAGAGACAATACACAACTTGTATTAAAACTCTTTCAAAAGGAAATACAACAAAGAAGGCTGCCACAGTTCTTCTTCCTTACACACCTCTAGGGCTCCCACACCTCTAGGGCATAAACAATAAATCTTCCCTCAAAGCTCTCTCCCTTAGGTCCCAACACCCAACTCAAACACTGAGTTGGTGTTCACCTTACACCTGTGCTCCACACACTCCACAAGTGCTCCACGCACTCCACAAATACTCAACGTACTCTAAGTAGATCCCACCTGATTCTGCTCCCTATTGTGTTGCTGTCCTCTCTGATCTTGCACACTTGCAAATCAATTTGGTTTTGCACACCTGTGAACCTTGACCTTGCACACACATACACCTGCAAATCAATGATCTTACTTACCATGCAGATCTCCTATCGTAGCCATGCTCACCTGATGACCAAGATCATACATACATGAAGAACCTTACTGATTCTCCAATCCAACACCCACACTTGGTACTGTGGCACTATGAGGAACACACCATTGCTCACTTCACACACAGAAGGAGCTTATAATATTGCTCTTTTACTCTCTAGCACAAGTTTACAATACAATCCATGAGTCTATTATATAGATCTCATCCAAACAATAATTAGACATCCAATTACAATAATTAGATCTGCAGCTCTTAGTCTAAAAATGGCTCTAAACATGCAAACACTTGGTTCGTCAACTAACTGCCCATAACATACTCGTAGCTCAAACCACACAGGTGACCGACGTCGATCTCTGTCTGCCTGGGGGGTGCCAACGCCGACCGACTTCTGACCAACATCGGTTGCCTTCCTGTCTCCTCCCTACCGACGTCGGTTGGCCTGACCGATGCCGGTGACAGTAACACTCCACAACCCTTCTGCAACCTCCTCCATGTCTGCATCAGTGAAGCTTTTAGCTCCACAACCTAACAATCTCCCACTTGGAGATAAACAACTACACTGTACCTGTACCTGTACCCCATCTAATCTATTTCCTGGCTTGTATCCCTCTTCAAGATCAATCCTGAAGACAACCCACCACACAACCTGTGGTGTACCTCCTGTCATCCGAGTACCCTGCCACATCTAAACCTACAAACACATGTAGTGAAGTCCTGACCCTAAATAGCATGAATCCCTGCTGCTGGTCCCTCTCAAATCCCTAAGAATCCACTTCTCTGAATTGGCTCCTAACTCTCTGACAACACCCACTGCTTGGGCAAACTCAGGTCTATACTAGACCTCATGTGATTTTGGACACTGAACTGTCTAGCCCTTAGTGTGCTCCGGCTCTGCATCCTGCGTAATGAACCTCGCCAACACCTGATTCACATCAGCTCCCACTGGAGACAAAATCAACCTGTGATCTCCATGTCTCCCATGCTAAAGAATTTTACTGGTCCAAATTCTTCATAGCAAACCACTGAACTAATCTTACCCTTAGCTCAGCAAAACCCTATATGTACAAACCTGCTAGCAAACATACCATCCACATACAGCAACAAAATGATGTCATGACTCATCATCCACCTGGTAAGATAAACCATAGTAGTTACCCTGACATTGACTGAAGCCATGCTTCATCATCCACCTGTCAAACTTGTACCATTGTCCTACAGCTCCCTCAAGACCATATGACCTGGTCTTCCGTCTCACGTATCCGTTCTCTCTATTTTTCAACTAAGGTATCCATTCGTCTCTGTGCTTTCATACCTACTGGCAACCCTACCAAGTCTCTGCTTGGTTCTACATCATATTCCTGCCACGCTCCCACTGTTTCTTGGATCCTTCCTGCTCTGCAGTCAGTAACTAGTATAAAGAAGAGGAACAATGAATTTGAGGCCTACTTACGTCTTTAGTCCTCCATATGGGCGTTTGAGACTCCTTGACAGCTTGTTGTCCACCCAAAATCTGTTACAGTGACTGACCTCGGTCACCACACAGTCTGCATCCAATCGACGTCGGTTCCATGCGCCTATCCTGACTACCAACCTGCCGACGTCAGTGTCTCCTACTGTTGACGTCAGTCCTCATGACCAATGTCGGTCTTACCTACTGCCAACGTTGATTTTCTTGCTGATGCTGGTACCTGTGTTTTCCTGTGAGTGATGACTTTTTACCTGTGAGCTCTTTTGAATCAAGTTCCATGTCCAAACTGCCCTGCTCAAAAGTATCCAGCCCCATCCACTGGTCTCTGTCCACCATCTCCTCCATAAACACCAAGGCTTTCCAGTTCTTAAGCCTGTCAAATATATCTATCTTTCATTTAAGAACATGCATCTCCTTCCTGCTCATGTGACCAAGCCTACAAAGCCACGTCTCTGCAACAAAAGAAGAATCAGTAATATAAACAAGTAGATAAAGAGTACCTATTTTCTTACCACCAGCTAATTCAAGTGCATCTGCTGTGAGAGTTCTTGTGCATCTCTTGTCACCCAAATTTTCTGAAGAAATGAGCCACATCTCCAAACCTGGGACCTGCATGACCTCCTTCAACACCCATGTGTTGGCTGCCTACAATTTCAGCTTCACTTTCCCTTTGCCAATTCTTTGGCAAGGCTCACCAGCTCCTCTATCTGAAGCTGCATGGAAAGAGGCAACATAATCTATAAAACAAGATTCTACTTTATCCAAGAAACCTCCCAGAGCATCATGTGCCACATCACCTGCAACATCTACTTCTTCAGTTCCTTCATGCTGATCTTCCACAAGCCAACACTTTTCTTTTACCTGCTCTTTCTTTCCATAGGACCGTAAGTGACCATCTATGCTTTTCAACTCCTCCATTCTTAGCTTACTATGATCTGCCATTGCTCTACTCCCACTCAATCAAAAACCCCTGAGAGTGACCTGTAACAAAACACAAAACCTGCTCCCTGCAACCTTAGCTCTGATACCACGTGTTGGGATATAAATACCAGAAGCACACAATTGATTACCAAGCAACTTAATATGCGGAAATAACCAGAATCAACAAGTAACTAGAATCCAGAAATAACACAAGATATGAGAGACAATACACAACTTGTATTAAAACTCTTTTAGAAGGAAATACAACAAAGAAGGCTGCCACAATTCTTCTTCCTTACACACCTCTAGGGCTCCCACACCTCTAGGGCATAAACAGTAAATCTTCCCTCAAAGCTCTCTCCCTTAGGTCCCAACACCCAACTCAAACACTGAGTTGGTGTTCACCTTACACCTATGTTCCACGCACTCCACAAGTGCTCCACGCACTCCATAAGTACTCAACGTACTCTAAGTAGATCCCACCTGATTCTGCTCCCTGTTGTGTTGCTGTCCTCTCTGATCTTGCACACCTGCAAATCAATCTGGTTCTACACACCTGTGAACCTTGACCTTGCACACACACACACACCTGTAAATCAATGATCTTACTTACCATGCAGATCTTCTATCGTAGCCACGCTCACCTGATGACCAAGATCATACATACATAAAGAACCCTACTGATTCTCTAATCCAGCACCCACACTTGGTACTGTGGCACTAGGAGGAACACACCATTGCTCACCTCACACACAGAAGGAGCTTATAATATTGCTCTCTTACTCTTTAGCACAAATTTACAATACAATCCATGAGTCTATTATATAGATCTCATCCAAACAATAATTAGACATCCAATTACAATAATTAGATCCGTAACTCTTAGTCTAAAAATGGCTCTAAACATGCAAACACTTGGTTCATCAACTAATTGCCCGTAACATACTTGCAGCTCGAACCACACAGGTGATCGACGTCGGTCCCTGTCTACCTGGGGGTGCCGACGCCAGCCGACTTCTGACCGACGTCGGTTGCCTTCCTGTCTCTTTCCTACCAACGTTGGTTGGCCTAACCGATGCTGGCGACAGTAACACTCCGCAACCCTTCTGCAACCTCCTCCATGTCTGCATCAATGAAGCTTTTAGCTACACAACCTAACATCAGTTATTCATAAGAAGAAGAGATTTTATTCATGGCAATACATGAAGATGCCTTCACAAGTAAAAGTACATATAATCAAGAATAAGAATATAATGAAGCTAAAGTGAATCTAGAAGGAGAACTCATTTGTGCCTTAGAAGAGTTAAAAGCTCTTGAGAAGAAGAATCGAAGATTGAAGCTCCAGATCAAGAAAAATGAAAAGGATTCAAAAGAAACAATTGAAGATCTACAAACACACTTTGAAGAAGCCAAGAATGATGAAAAATATCTAATGGCACAATTTCAAAAAGTAAGTGAAAATTGTGAAAGGTATGTTATTAAAATTGCTTCTTTAAAACTAGATCTTGTGAAAATAAATAAAGTAATCAATGATAGAGTAGCCAATGATTCAAAATTTAAGAATAAAAGTAATTTGTTGAATAAGATATTAGAAAGTCAAAGATCAATGAAAGATAAGACATGTATTAGATTTGAAAAAGAAAAGGGGGAGGCCACTACTTTCACAAACAAGGTTAACATAAAAAAAATAAAGAGCTATGTTGAAGCTCTTACAAAAGAGGAAACAAAAAAGGAAGTTAAGAATACAGAGGACATCTCAAACAAAGAAGGCTAGAAGGAAAAGAGCTACAAAAGGCAATCAGGTCAGAGATACATAAACAGGTCTTATTTTTATGGTTACTATTTTTATCATAATGTATATGGTCATAAGAAAATAAAATATCAAAAGAAGGCTAACAATTTCAAAAATAAGGAGAAGGAAACTCATACATAGTCAAGCAGAAGCCATAACTCTTTTGCTCCTCTATTAGGCTTTAATGAAGAGGCCATAATATGTTATAAGTGTAACAACTTCAGACACATAGCTCGGTATTGTAGAAGTGTGTTCAATTCAATCAAGAAGGACCAGAGTTTCAAGGCTCCATTCATCAATAAGAAAGTTCAAACATGTTCATGGTAGAAGAAATAACTTGAAAATTCTATGTTGGTACAGACAACTTTACATGCAAAAAATGAAGAAAATCCATGTTTCATTAATATTGGATGTTTGAGGCACATGATAGGAGACAAGAGCAAGTTCATAACCTTAAAGAAGATCAATGGTGGCATAGTGAAATTTAGAGATAATACTACTGCCAAAATTGCTAGAAAAGGTACACTAAGTTTGGATAATGGTAAAACTAAAACTAAATTTTTTTGTATGTAAAAGGTCTTAAGCATAATATTTTGAGTGTAATTCAAATGTGTGATTAGGGGAACACACTAAAGTTTTATGTAGAAGGTTATGAAATTAGTATAAAATATTCAGATGTGTTCGTTGTAGATGCTCAGAGAACAGACAATAATTTGCATATGTTATTAGACATCAAAGGTCAAAGATGTTGTTTGAGTCATATTGAAGAAAGTTGGCTATGGCACAGGTGAATGGGACACATAAATTTTGATAATATTGTCAACATGAATAAGCAACAAGCATTCAAAAATCTTTTAAAGATTACAAAGCCAGCCAACACGCTTTATGAACCTTATCAGCATGGGAAGCAGGCCAGAAGGTGGTTCAAAACAAAAGAATACTTGACCACTCAAATGTTAGATCTTGTTCACACTGATTTGTGTGGACCTATGAGAACCAATAAAATAGTTGAAAGTGCAAGTGTCAGGATAGAAGAAGATGGAACACAAAGAATCAGTGATCCGATAGACATTTCTGAAATCATTGAAGAGAAGATTTTAAAGAATCAAATGAAGATGATAAGAAGGAGAAAAAGGACACTGAATCCCCATCCAAATATGTCCAGAGAAATAATAATGAAAGTGACATCATTGGGGATATAAATGAAGGAATTCACACTAAAAGAATGATGGTAAGTGAATCTGAGCAAGTTAATTTCTCTTTGTTACCCAAAATTCAGCCTAGAACTTTTTCAGAAGCTAGACATGATAAGCATTGAGTTAAGGTAATGGATGAATAATTAAATTAGATAGAAAAGAATGATACTTGGGAATTAGTACTTAGACCAAAAGATCACAATGTGATAGGAACAAAATGGGTTTACAAAAATAAGTTGAATGAAAATGGAGAAGTGACCAGGAATAAAGCAAGATTAGTATGTAAAGGATATGCTCAGATTGAGGGAATAGATTTTGAAGAAACTTTTGCATCAATGGCAAGGTTAGAGGCTATTAGATTGTTTCTTGTATATGTAGTGTTTAAAAATTTCAAAGTGTTTCAGATGGATGTTAAGTTTGCTTTCCTGAATAGGAATCTAGAAGAGGACATTTACATTGAGCAACCAGATGGATTTATTCTCTCAAATAATAGTAACCATGTATGTAGATTGAAGAAAACACTGTATGGATTGAAACAAGCTCCCAGAGCTTTGTTTGTAAGACTTGATAAATACCTGCAAGATCAGGGTTTCAAGAGAGGATTTGTTGACAGTAATCTCTACATCAAAATTGAAGGTGAGCATCAGTTAATTGTTGTGGTATATGTTGATGACATAATATTTGAAGGTAACATTGAAAAGATGATAATTTTTATTTTGACAATACGCAAAAAGAATTTGAGATCTCTATGCTTGGAGAATTGTTATTTTTATTAAGGTTGCAAATTTTTCAGTCAGATAAAAGAATTTTCATATCTCAAAGTAAATATGCCAAAGAAATGTTGAAAAAAATTGATTTTGAGGATTGTGCACCAGTTGGTACATCGATGGGTACAAGGAACAAGGTAAGTAAGGATGAAGATTCACCCATTACAGATCAACCTTTGTAGTCTTTTATATTTGACAACATCGAGGCCAGACATTATACATGCAGTAGGCATAGTTGTAAGATATCAGGCAACCCCAAAAGAGAGTCATGTTTAATTAGTGAAGAGAATATTCAAATATATCAAGGAGACATTGGATTATGGTATCCCACAGGTAGAGATTTCACTTTGGTTGCTTATACAGATTTAGATTGGGCAGGTTGCTTGGATGATAAAAAGAGTACAAGTGGAGGAGCTTTCTTCTACAGTGATAGCTTAGCATCATGGCTAAGTAAGAAGTATAAATCAGTATCACTTTCTATAGCTGAAACAAAATATATTGCATCAGTATTGTGTTATACTCAAGTGTTTTGGATAAAGCAAACTTTGGAAGATATCAAGGTAAAATATGATGAACCTATTTCTATTTTTTGTGACAACACAAGTGCTATTAATATTTTAAAAAATATAGTGATGCATTCAAGAAAAAAACATTTTTCCATCATATATCACTTCTTGAGAGAGTAGGTTACAGATCAACATGTTAAGATAGAATATATCAATACTACAAAATAGATTGCAGATATTTTCACAAAGGCACTACCAAAAGAAACATTTGAGTATTTGTGGGAGAAGTTGGGAGTAATTTTTTTTACTTCCTGCCATTAAAGATCATCATCATTTGAGGGGGATCTAAGTGTTAGCTCCAAGATAGGCCCTTTACCATTGATGTCAAAGGGGGAGAAGAACAAAAATAGGTACATGAATAGGTATAGGTACAGATGTAGAAATAGGCACAAAAATAAGTACAAGGAATAGATACAAGTTGCTACAATAAGGGGGAGTTACTATATGTTTTTCAGATAGCAGTATGTGCAAGTTGGCATATGCAGTGCAGTTTTTAGGATGTGGCAGTTTAAGTTTGAGGTTGCCAGCAATGACAAAGGGGGAGATTGTTGGAAATATTGTCATTGATGTCAAAGGTCTAGCATTGGTGATAAAGGCTCCATAGCATTTAATAGTGTTTTTAATATTTATATCTTGGCTAATGTGTGTTAATATTTATTTAATATTAATGAATATATTTTTGGTTGCATACAATTCAAAAGAGGGCTCATAGAGAAGTCAAAGAGTCACGGGGTAAAGACAAAAGAGGAATGGGACGCATTTTCTCATGAAGAGTCATCTTGAGGAATTCCAAGAGTCACCAAGTGAAGACAAAAGAGGGTATGGTGAATTTTTTCATGAAGAGTCATCTTAAAAAAATTGAAAGGTCACCAAGATAAAGACAAAAGAGGAAGGACACATTTGCTTATGAAGGGTCATCATGTGACTTTTCAAATGCAAGGATACGAAGGGTCATGCAAGTTTGGTGTCATTTTCCATGAGGATTGAAGGGTCACAAAGGGGAATGCCAAAGGTCATTTGGAAAGATATAAATAAAGGATTAAGAAACCATTTTTAATATGCAAGAGAGTGCATGGTTTGTATTTGTTTTATATAAGAAAAGAAGAGAGAAAAGTAGGAGATCTTGTAGAGTTCTATCATTTGTTGAGTAAGAAACATTGAGAGATAGTTGTGTTTTATACACAAGAAGGGTTAGTGCTCCTGTGGATTGGTACTCACAAATATTTTTAAGGGGTTGGTGCTCCTATGGATTGGTGATCACAAATATTTTCTATGTTGGTGCTCGGCAAAGGGGTTGGTGCTCCTACAAGTAGGTGCTTGCAAAATTTGTAATTTGAGTTGGTGCTCATTCATATACTTGAAATTGATCTCTGTGGTTTTTCCCACTTTGGATTTTCATGTAAAAATATGGTCTCTCTCTCTCTCTCTCTCTCATGTGATGCATGTTATTGTTTCAATTTTATTGCATATCTTGAATGTGTGATTAAGTGGTTAAAGAAAAGAAATCAGATGAAGTAAAAGATATATAATATACTGATTCACCCCCCCTCACAGTATATTTCATTATTAAAAATATTTCTATATAAAAATTGTCTAATGATCTCATAAGATCATCTACATGCATTTTAAGTATGTTAAAGTGGTCATATAGGTGTTGAACGTCATTGTCACTATGACTGTGCTTTAAGGGAAACTAACAGATCTAGGTAAGCAAGTTGTAGTGATGAGTTGGAGAAGCTTTATCCTGAGTTTAAGTATATAATGCACATGGTGTTTTTGTTTGGTATATTTATGTCCTATTCATTCTTTTTATAATGTTTTTTATCCAATGAAATAAGTGAAAATGTTGAAGCCAAAGTGGCTTGTCTAGCTGAGTGAGGTCTGTGAGAGAGAAACTCAACAAATTGGTTTGCAAGACCAATAGTTGCCATTAGATTTGTTGGAGGTTGTTTTGGGAATGTTTTAGGATAATTTTCAATAATTTTAATTCATTTATTATTTGCTTTTAGGTGTCATAAGTTCAAGTTTCCATGACTATGTTTTGAAGCTAGTTGGCAGTTCAGAAGTGAACATTTTGTAGAGAAGAGTTTGAGCTTGTATACCCTGAGTTGAAGTATCTAATGAAGTTTTTTATTACCCTTAGGTCATGAGGTTTTTGAATATGTGATTTATTGTTATTTTTATTTTTCAAAATTGTATTTATGTTCTATTTTTTCAAGATAGACTTTTTGTAGGTTCACAGGCCTAATTGTGAACATTGCTAATAATGTGCTTCAAGTGGTGGTTAGATATAAAAAGTGTCACGGACCTAAGATGATATTATTAAGGAAATATTTTAATAGAATATGATATGTTTATTCCATTTGAGGAGCTTGAATATGTTCCAATTAATTCATAGGGTAACGTGTGCTAATGAAGGCCCAATTGAATTAGGTCTCCTTAAGGCCTAAAAGAGGTTTTAGTCCTATTTGAGATATGGCCAACCTAATTTAATGATTGATTTATGTTTATGGAATTTCCTAAGGCCTATTATGTGTAAAATATAAGTGGTCAAGTGTGTATGGATGACTAATAGATGAGTGATCAAGATCCTAGTATACGAACAAGGCTAATTAGGCATATTTGGGTTAGTTGAGTGTGTGAAGAATATATGCAAATGATATAGCAAGTTATTAAGTAGAAATATGTATTATATAAGATCATATAAGTGTATAGGATTTGAGATGAATATTTGAAAGTGTATATGCATATGAAAATCAAAGTCATATGACCTAATTTATCTTAAAGAGACCTAATTGAGTGAAGAGGCCTAGAATGTAGTTTGAGAGGGATAAGAGTGTGAAGAGATGAAAAGGTTGTCTTCATTAGTTAATAGAGAAAAAATGTGTTGTAAATGTGATAAAATGTTTTATGTGGATGAGTTGGTGCTGAGTCATCTAGGGGGTTAGTGCCTCCTTGCAAGTTGGTGCTTCTTAAAGCCTAGCTGAGTTGGTGCTTAGCTAGTTGGGGTTGGTGCTCCATGTGAAGTTGGTGATTCACTAAATTGTGATCTTGTGACTTATAGGAATATAGTCCATTTTTAGTGTTAGGTTGTGGAGCTAAAAGCTTCACTGATGCAGACATGGAGGAGGTTGCTGAGAGGTTGCTGAGTTCTAGAGCAACTGACATCGGTCTGATCAATTGACGTCGGTCATATACAGTGAGAAGAGTAACTGATGTTAGTCATGGATCGGCCGATGTCGGTCACCTCCAGGCAGACAAGGACCGACGTCAATCGCCTGTGTGGTTCCAGAACTACTAGTTCATGGATAGTTAGTTAATGAACCGGTTGTTTGCATGTCAAAGGCCAATTTTAGACTTGAAGCTGCGGATCTAATTATTGTAATTAGGTGTCTAATTATTGTTTGCATGAGATCTATATAATAGACTCATGGGCTATATTTTAAATGAGTGCTAGTTGAGTTGAGAAAAGTTAGCTCCTTTTGTGTGTGAAGAGAGCAAGGGTGTTCCTCCTAGTTCCACAGCAGTGCCAAGTGTGGGTGCTAGTTTGGAGAATCAGAAGGGTTTTTCAAGTGTGTAGGATCTTGATCGGCAGGTGTTGCAAGGCCACGTTTGGAGATCTACATGGTGTGTGTGTTTGCGAGGTCAAAGGAGATCTGCAGGTGACAGCAGGATCAAAGGTGACAGCAACACATCAAAGAGCAAATAGAGGAAGGCAAGGTAGTTCCTTCTAGGTAAGTAAGATCAGTTGATCTGGAGGTGTATGTGGGTGCGGGATCCAGGTTTGAAGGTGTGCAAAACTAGATTGATTTGTAGGTGTGCAAGATTAGGGAGGACAGCAACACAACAGGTAGCAAGATCAGGAGAGATCTACTTGGAGTATGGTGTGTACTCGGTCATTGAGCAAAGAGGAAGGCAAAGTAGATCCTTCCATAAGTAAGATCATTTGAGTTGCAAGTTGTTGCAAGTTCATGGGAGATCTACTTAGAGTACGTTGTGTACTCGATTGAGTATGTATGTATACTCGATGTACTGACATTAGTGGATACTGACTGGTTGGAGGTGAACACCAACTCTGTGTTTGAGTTGTGTGTTGGGACCGTAAGAGAGAGAGTGAGCTCTTGAAGAGATTTATTGTTTATGCCCTAGAGGTGTGGGAGCCCTAGAGGTGTGTAAGGAAGAAGAACTGTGGCAATCTTCTTTGTTGTATTTCCTTCTGGAAGAGTATTAATACAATTGGGTATTGTCTCTCATATTCTATGTTATTTCTGAATTCTAGTTACTTGTTACTTTTGGTTAATTTCGCATGTTTAGTTGCTTGGTAATCAATGGTGCTTCCTTGGGTTTCTAATAGTTGGTATCAAAGCTAAGGTTGCAGGGAGCAGGTTTGTGTTTGATTACAAGTCACTCTCAGGGGTTTCTGATTGAGTGGGAGTATAGCAATGATAGAAGAAAGTAAGCTAAGAATGGAGGAATTGAAAAGCACAAATGGTCAATTACGGTGTGATGGAAAGAAAGAGTAGGTAAAGAGAAATTGGTGGTTGGTAGAAGATCAGCATGAAGGAACTGAAGAAGCAGATGTTGTAGGTGTTGTTACACAGGATGCTCTGGGATGTTCCTTGGATAAAGTAGAATTTTGTTTTATAGATTCTGTTGCCTCTTTCCATGCAGTCTGAAATAGAGTATTTTTCCATGTTAAGGTCTTTGGAGACTTTAGAAAGATTTATTTAGGGGATGGTGTGCCTTGCCAAAGAATTGGCAAAGGGGAAGTGAAGCTGAAATTGTAGGCGGCCAACACATGGGTGTTGAAGAATGTCATGCAGGTCCCAGTTCTGAAGATGCGGCTAATTACTTTAGAAAAGTTGGGTGATGAGAGATGCACAAGAACTCTCATAGCAGATGCACTTGAATTAGCTGGTGGTAACAAAGTAGGTATCCTTTATCTATCTACTTATATTACTAATTCTTCTTCTGTTGCAAAGACGTGGCTTTGTAGGCTTGGTCACATGAGCAAGAAGGAGATGCATGTTCTTAAGAGGAAGTCAAATGTCTTTGACAGACTTAAGAACTGGAAAGCCTTGGTTTTTTTGGAGGAGATGATGGACAGAGATAAATGGAGAAGGCTAGATAGTTCTGAGCAGGGAAGTTTTGACATGGGATTGATTCAAAGAAAGCTCGCAGGTAAAAAGTCATCACTCACAGGCGAACACAGTTATCAGTGTCGATCAAGGGGAACCAACGTCGAACAGACAGGTACTGATATCGGTCATGTGTAGATCAGAGCTGGTGGTGTCAGGCAAGGTGGTTGTCGATGTCAGTCATAGAACTGATGTCGGTAACCAGGTAAGACTGAATTCAGTTAGAAAACCAGCATCGGCATAAAGGATAGTCGCATGGGAACTGACATCGATCAGATGTAGATTATGTGGTGATCGAGGTTAGTCACTGTAACAGATTTTGGGCAGATAATAAGCTGTCAAGGAGTCTTAAACGCTCATATGGAGGATTGAAAGGGTAAGTAAGCCTCAAATTCATTGTTCCTCTTCTTTATACTCATTGCTCACTGTAGATCAGGAATGATCTAGGAAACAGTGGGAGCATGGCATGAATAGGATGCAGAACCAAACAGGAGATTTGGTAGGGTTATCAGTCGGTAAGAAAGCACTGAGAGACGAATGGATACCTTAGTTAAAGAATAGAGAGAATGGACACGTGAGATGAAAGGCCAGGTCATATGGTCTTGAGGAAGTTGTAGGACAGTGGTACAGGTTTTGACAGGTGGATGACAAAGTAGGGCTTTAGTCAATGTCAGTGTAACCATTGTGTTTGTCTTACCAGGTGGATGATGGTCATGACATTATCTCGTTACTGTATGTGGATGGTATGCTAGCTAGCAGGTTCGTACATATAGGGTTTTACTGAGCTAAAGTAAGGTTAGTTCAGTGGTTTGCCATGGAGGATTTGGGAGTAGCAAATTTTTTTGGCATGAGTAATCCTAGAGACAGGAATATCACAAGCTGATGTTGTCACAGGATGATTGTGTGAAGGTAGTGCAGGATGCAAAACAGGGTAGCACACCTATGGATGGATAGGTCACAGAATAGGGTCCCCAATCACATGATGAGGTTGAGTATGTGTACTCCCTGAGTTTGCCCATGTAGTGGGAGCTGTCAAAAAGTTTGGAGCCAATCCGAGAAAGAAGCACTAGAGGGTAGTTCAGTGGATTCTCAGGTATCTGAGAGGGACCAACAGTAGGTTGACATGCTATGCAGGGTCAAGTTCTTTTCTACATGGGTTTGTAAATGTGGATGCAGCAGGTTACTTGGATGATAGGAGGTGCACCACAGGTTGTGTGGTGGGTGGTCTTTAGGTTTGATCTTGAAGAGGGATACAAGCTAGAAAAAAGATTAGATGGTGTACAGGTACAGGTATAGTGCATCTATTTATCTCCAAGTGGGAGATTGTTAAGTTGTGGAGCTAAAAGCTTCATTGATGCAGACATGGAGGAGGTTTCTGAGAGGTTGTTGAGTTGCAGAGCAACTGACGTCGGTCATATATAGTGAGAAGAGCAACCAACATAGGTCATTGATTGGCCGACGTCAGTCACCTCTAGGCAAACAGGGACTGACATCGGTCGCTTATGCGGTTCCAGAACTGCCAGTTCACAGACAGTTAGTTAATGAACTAGTTGTTTGCATGTCAAAGGCCAATTTTAGACTTGAAGCTGTAGATCTAATTATTGTAATTAGGTGTCTAATTATTGTTTGCATGAGATCTATATAATAGACACATGGGCTGTATTGTAAATGAGTGCTAGTTGAGTTGAGCAAAGTTAGCTCCTTCTGTGTATGAAGAGAGCAAGGGTGTTCCTCCTAGTTCCACAGCAGTGCCAAGTGTGGGTGCTGGTTTGGAGAATCAGAAGGGTTCTTCAAGTGTGTAAGATCTTGGTCGGCAGGTGTTGCAAGGCCACCTTTGGAGATCTACATGGTGTGTGTGTTTGCGAGGTCAAAGGAGATCTGTAGGTGACAGCAGGATCAAAGGTGACAGCAACACATCAAAGAGCAAATAGAGGAAGGCAAGGTAGTTCCTTCTAGGTAAGTAAGATCGGTTGATTTACAGGTGTATGTGGGTGCGGGATCCAGGTTTGCAGGTGTGCAAGATTAGGGAGGATAGCAACACAATAGGTAGCAAGATCAGGAGAGATCTACTTGGAGTACGGTGTGTACTCGGTCATTGAGCAAAGAGGAAGGCAAGGTAGATCCTTCCATAAGTAAGATCATTTGAGTTGTAGGTTGTTGCAAATTCATGGGAGATCTACTTGGAGTACGTTGTGTACTCGGTTGAGTATGTATGTATACTCGGTGTACTGGCAGTAGTGGATACTGACTGGTTGGAGGTGAACACCAACTCTGTGTTTGAGTTGTGTGTTGGGACTGTAAGAGAGAGAGTGAGGTCTTGAAGAGATTTACTGTTTATGCCCTAGAGGTGTGGGAGCCCTAGAGGTGTGTAAGGAAGAAGAACTGTGGCAATCTTCTTTGTTGTATTTCCTTCTGGAAGAGTATTAATACAATTGGGTATTGTCTCTCATATTCTGTGTTATTTCTGAATTCTAGTTACTTGTTACTTCTGGTTAATTTTGCATGTTTAGTTGCTTGGTAATCAATGGTGCTTCCTTGGGTTCCTAACATGTAGTTATTAGTGTGTTTTCTTTCCCTTGAGGGTTTCTCACATATATGATGTATTGTCTTATACAATCTTGTTTCATGCTTGTATAATTGATTGTTTATGCATTGCTTGATCTATATGTTGATGTGATGGTTCATGTATGCTAAGGAGGAATTAAAGGAAAGGTTTTAAGACACTGATTCACCCCCTCCTTCTAGTGATTGTGCTTCCAAAATTTGATATCAGATTAGGTCCTTTGAATTATGTCTAATAGCCTAAAGGAGATCCTAGAAGCAAGGATGGCTAGTCAACAAACTCAAGATGGTTTCTCTACCAGTAAGGCTCTATTATTTAATGGGACTAATTATGATTTTTAGAGAATAAAAATGAGGATATACCTAATTTCAATGTCCCATGACATATGGTAGTCATTTGTGGATGGATACACTCCACCTCCTATACCACCAACTGATGTAACATGTAAGAAAGAAAGTGAGAGCAAGTCCAAGGCAATGAATGCCATTCTATGTGGGATATCAGAGGTATAATTTATGAATGTGATGCACTATGAGTTAGCCAAGGTGATATGGGAAAAATTAAAGACTATAAATGAAGGAAACACCAAGGTAAAGATGGCCATGTTACAGATCCACCAGAGACAATTTGAAAGTTTGAAGATGAATGAAGATGAAACCATTGCATCTTACCTATTGAAGGTTGATGAAGTTGGCAATGTCATTAGAGGGTTGGGAGAAGAAGTGAAAGAGTGTAAATTTTTTCAAAAGGTGTTGAGATATATAACTCCTAAGTTTGATTCTACCATGTCTACAGTAGAAGAAATAAAAGATTTGGATAAGCTAGAGATGGATGGGCTTCATGGCATCTTGACTGCCTATGCGTTAAGAATAAATGAAGGAAGACCACCTAAGAAGGAAGCAACTTTTAAAGTTGAGAAGAAGTCAAAATCCAAGAAGGTAAAGGATGAGGTATGTTCAAATTTTGATGATGATGAACTAATATCCATGTTTTATATGAAGTATGAAGGTAAGAATGGGTCATTCAATAACAAGAGAAGTTTATATTCCAAATAAGACAATAAATCATCTAATGTAAGTGACATAAGTACATTTAATAGTGATGATGGTAGTAATGAACCTAAACATGAAAATAATGAAACCTTATTCATGGCCATAGAAATAGACAATGAGGGTTTATCAAATGGGAAAGGTCTTATGGTTGATGAAGAAAAAGCTAAAGTGAACCTTGAAACAAAATTAGTGAGTAATCTAGAGGAGTTGAAGTTCCAAAGAAAGAAGAATCACAAACTAAGATAATTAGTTAAGGACTATGAAGATCAGATTGGTTTGTTTAAGGAGAGATTGAGTAACACATCCAAGGAGTATGATGATATCATCAATCAGATTGAAGCACAAATGGAGATATTCACTTCAAGCCTAAAGGTTGAAGAGGAAGAATGCACCAAGTATAGAATTGAAATAGAATCCTTGAAAGTTGAGTTGGATCAAGCATCTAGAAAGTTGAAGACCTTTGTGAATTTTGAAAAGAGTAATGATAATCTAGATAATATCTTGAGTAATCAAAAATTTTAAGTGATAAAATAGGTCTTGGTTTCAAAAAATACTAAAAGGAGATAGCTCAAGTCAAGGATAAATCTAATGAAGACAAGAATATCAACATGAAGAGACAAATCAAACAACTTAATGTTATAAAGTATGTTAATTCATTCAATGGTTACTATTTTGTATGCAGTCAGTTTGGTCATAGAGCAAGAGAGTGTAGAAGACCCTCCAAGAATGAGTACTCATGGGACTATGGAAGGAGCCATAGTTCACATTAGTAAAGAGGTATGTATGAGATTGTTTGCTAAAGTTATCATAATGTGGGACACATTACAATATTTTGACCCAATAAATTTGGGTCATCAAGTCAAAACAAGAGGTCTAAAGCCCCTAGAATACAAGAGAGAAGGCAAATGAATGTGTGGAAACCAAAGATAGTAAAGGTTATTCATGATTAGTCTATAAGCTCAAATGGAATGTTTGCTATGAAAGGGCATACTTCATATGAGAAATCAAGTCAGTAATGTTTGTTATCAGCTCATATTGATGATCAAATGGTTGATGAAGAGGTCAAGCCCATAGTGCCAATCAAGCCTAAAAAGATACTAAAGGATATTCAATCTTGTGAGAACATAGAGATCTTGGAATCTCTAGAACTTGTGTTGTTTTAGAGACCTATGGAAAGGGGTGACTCCATTAGGCTTCATGGAGACACTTTTTAGTTAACAGAAGCTTGATGGATGTTTGGATTGAGGGGGATATATCCAAGTTGTTCATAAGCTCCAAGAGTAGTTGTTGACAAGCAAAAAAGATCTCAAGATATGAATACAAAGGGGGAGTCCCTAATTCTTCATTTGATGACAAGAATACGATGGCCTAATGTGTGATCAAAAGATTTGTGTCATATCAGTCATGACAAGAACAAGGTGAGTGGTTTTAAGTTATGAGTTCATTTGAAGGAAGTATGCATGAAGCATGTTTCTGTAATGTTTCATACTTTATGTGTTTAGCTTCTATTACAAGAAGGTGTGGTTCCATATGTTAGTTTGTGGAAGACCCTGTTTCATTAATGTCAAAGGAGGAAAATATTTAAGAAGGGAGATTGACCAGATTGGGGGTGATGAGAGTGATCAAATTGAAGAATGTTTTTCCATCAATGAAAAAGGAAGAGTTTTTTTAGAAGTGTTTTCATTGATGTCAAGGTCAATGTCATTGATTTCATCATGGTTCATCTCAACTTGAAGTTATTAGTATTGTCACAAAAAGGTATGATGGTAAAGTGAGCATTGAAGCAGTTTGAGTACTAGTTATTAAGTACAAAGTGTCTTTAATAAATCTAGTTTATATTTGAGCATGTTTAACATAATAGAGATGAACACTAGAATATTAAAAACTCATTATATTATTTACTCTTTATATTATTTAGGATAGAATAACCTACTACAATCGAGACTAATAAATAGCCATACAATAGGAGAAACAACCTCCTATAAAGGAGGACCAAACCATCTGAATTAGTTTATGGATGATAACAATCATATGGGAATATATTTCCCATGTCATAACCATATAACCAACTACCACGTGAATACTTTCCTCAACATTCACCCCCTAATGTGAACGTGGGGGGAATGTATCCCTATACTATAACTAACCCATACTCATGATCCCTCATAAAGGTTTTCAATGTGGTAAACCTACAACCATGACAATAGATGGTTTTCAATGTGGTGAACCATCAACCACAACTACAACTACAAATGGTTTTCCAGTAGGTAACCACCAACCACAACTATAAATGCTTTTCAATGTGGTTGACCACCAACCACAAAATCATGAGGTTATATTATTTATTTTATCCTCATCACAAACATGCTACAAGAGCAAATACAAGGATAGAAGTTCACATTTTACACTCTTTTGAACATGCATGTATCATCTATTCTTATTTTGTAAATCACACAACA
Organism: Torreya grandis; assembly: GCA_037957365.1. Classification (NCBI taxonomy): domain Eukaryota; kingdom Viridiplantae; phylum Streptophyta; class Pinopsida; order Cupressales; family Taxaceae; genus Torreya; species Torreya grandis. The sequence goes on from JARHVA010000138.1 coordinate 5,658,809, forward strand.
AAGAAGCACACACACATAACACACTAAATGTGTCATCAAAATAAGTGAGCAGCTTCATCGCTAATGACTGATGATAGGCCATAATTCACGTCCAACCTCATGTGCCTCCTTTAATATGTCCACTGCTTACTCAATCGACATGTCGATGAAGCTCAAAAGTTTCTAGGTTGTCGGGGACTCCTCATAATGCATCCAGTTTACAATTTTGTGAAAATGACTTTGACAAGATGATAAGGACTATTACAACATATGAGACTTTTATCATAAAACCAACTCTTAATAATTTGAAACTTTAGATTTTTGACATAGACATAAAAACTAAATTGTAGACCCACACAAAAATATAACACTCTTTCTAAACAAGATTAGACTTTATTATTTTTAATCGACTTTATTATGAAAAATACAAAGAAAATAATCATAACAAATGAATTTTGAAAACTAATCAAATTTATAAAAACACACTATACACAGACTAAAAAATAGGACCATCAAATAGAAAAATATCTAACAAAAAAGTGCTAAAATTTATCATTAGCATATCATACCTAAAGACAAACTTTTTTTTCAACTAAAGACTCAACCAAAAAAAATAATTTTGACCAACCTTAAAAAAAACTTTTAACTCGATTTGGAATGGAATGTTGGAAGAATGCATGGAAGCACATGGAGAAGATGCAGGGATATGGATTGAAATTTGTCTCACATGCCGTGGAGTTTGTGGAATGAAAGAAATCCAACAGAGCTGTCGAGAGGATACAAAACATTATTTGGGGCCAAGAATATAATGAATTTTGGTCAACATTATGTTGATATTGCTAGTATGAAAAAAAATGCACAGGGCCGTATTTGTAGAAATAATACATTGGAACACGCAGGATAGTAGGAAGGAAAATTAGCTAGCACTGAACAACTTTAGAATGTATTTAGATCAGAAAAATATCTTCTCCTTTTTTCTACGTATTATGCATGGATATGTAGAATTCTGACAGGAATGTACTAGAGAGCGATGATAGTTTTGAAGTTTGTAAGCCAAATTATATAATTCACATCCATGTCCGCCAAGTGCATTTTAGTTTAGTGCCATATTCACAGATTTTGTAACTACACAGAAGGTGCTTAGTATGATACTATGGATCCCACATTGAGGATGATATTTATGTAAACAAAATTCCAATGCTAATGGAATAAAGGTCTAAGGGAACATTTCAATGCAGTTAATGATGATAAAAAGCACGTGTAGATCTACAGATGTGTTTGTCAGATATGTATTCTAGTTATGGAATAAAAAAAACATTTCAGCCTCATAAAGACTTAAATATGGATGCCAAATGATGTGTGATCAAGACATTAATATGCAGGCTTGAATGATGAACATGTGACTAACAAAATTACACTTGCATAAATTAATTTGATCTCTCATGTATAAGGGGTGATATATCAAATGAACTATGTACAAGTGAAAGGATGCCACCTCTACAATTAACATAAATCACTATTCTAAAACTCTCTGAAGCAAAAAGATTAGAAACAGCGTTTATCAGTTGGGGCAATCATGGTAATCAACGGATCTACCCCTCATTATGTTTAGGATTGCATAACTACTATGATACCAGATAATAGATATGGTTTAGATCTAAGCACGTTTAACACAATAGATCTGAACACTAGAATATTAAAAACTCATTATATTATTTATGCTTCATAGTACTTAGGATAGAATAACCTGCTACAACTGAGACTAATAAATAGCCATCTAATAGGAGAAAAAACCTCCTATAAAGGAGGACCAAACCACCCAAACTAGTTTACAAGTGATAAAAATCATATGGTAATATGTTTCCCATATCATAACCATATAACCAACTACCATGTGAATACTATCCTCAACAGTCTTGAGAAGCCCAGTCTAGACCCTTTGAGAAGGTGTGCATAGTGAAGGTTGGTGAAGTAAGGGAGCACAAGATTGTGAGATGTTTTTTAGCATTGAGTGGTCATGAAATATAAGTGTAGATACTTTCATAAGTGTTTCAAGGTCAGTTGTCAAGTTTCAAGTGCTTTAGAAGTCTTGTCATGGCACTGGTCATAACATGAAGAGACCTTGTGAGAAGGCATGAGTATGATGGCTTGGTGATATGAGTACACACATGCATGAGTGTTTGTATGAGAATGATTGAGAATGTATGTGAAGCATTGGATCACTCATAATAATTTCAATGTGAGCTTATAGGGGTAAGACCTTTACTCCAAGTCTGTAACTAGACCAATTCTAGACCATGCCTAACCTAATAAGGCATCATGAGCTATTGTCAAGACATATGAAGGATGTATGGTTGTGTTTAATCATGAAAGAGGTTTTATGGCATAAAAATGATATTTTTATCATGTAATTGAGGTGTTGAGAGCATATAAGAAGGCATGAAGGATAGATTAAGGCCTAGTAAGGTATGAAGACTATGGTGTAGAGAGAGAGTGTAATCCTAATGGGGTATCAGGATCAATTTTCAAGGCAAGTATGAGTAAGTGATAATTTACATAGGTGATTAAAGTTATTTTAAGGTTATTAATGTATTTTGAGGTCAAGGTTTACAAGAAAAGGCATGAAAAGGTGCTTTGAGGTCTCTCAAGTGCATAGAATGAAGAGTATTCTACCTAAGAAGGTTTTTAAAGTGTTCATTGGCATGTGAAACAATTAAATGAGGACCTAAAATAATAATGGTAGATGGGTAAGGGACCTATCTCAAATTTATAGGCATTAATTTTTAGAATGAGCAGCTAAGCTATATGAACGATTGCTAACAATAGAAGATGGTTTAAACCCTCAAAGAACCCTGATAGTGACCCATTATGAAATAAATTTTTATAAATTGATCAAAATAGATTGATATGGTTATTTTAGTGATTTTAATTTGTATTCAACTCTTTTAGGAATCTCTAGGTGTGATTGAGTCTTTAAGTGAGTGAGTGGACCCTATAGGAAAGGCCTTGTTTCTCAGAGATTTATTGTAGAAGTTAGAGTTGACCAAGTCAAATTTACTAAATGAATGGAGGAAAATTTTTGAGACTTTTATTTTGTGTCCATGAATTTTCATGGATAGCTTCTATCCCTCATGTATGTTAAACTAGTTATCCAAGATATCTAGTCGCTAATAGGCCTGATGGTGCAAATAGTGAGAAACATAGTCATAAGTGAGAAGTTGATTAGGGATGTGTTATAATAGAATAGGGATGAAACCAAGTACATGGACATATATTTTAATAATTTTAAGACATTAATGTTTTTTATAAGTTTTGTAGTTAATTGAATATAGTTAAAAAGTTACTCATAAGGTGACCTGTCTGGTGTAGATGAGATAGTGAGATGTAAGGTCATGAGATTGGTCTACAAGACCAATATTTTTCATTTGACCATGTTATATTTCTATCTAATAATTGTATAATTATATAATAAGATCATATAAATGCATTTGATTTCTTTTAAAGTGGTCATATAGGTGTTGAAGGTCATTGCCACCATGATTGTGCTTTAAGGGAAACTGGTAGATCTGGGTAAGCAAGTTGTAACAATGAGTTGGAGACTCTTTGCACTGAGTTGAAGTATATAATTCACATAGTTTTATTTATTTTTAATTGTATGTCATATTCATTATTTTTATAATGTTTTTTAGTCAGTGAAAGTAGTGAAAATTTTGAAGCCAAAATGGCTTGTTTGGTTGGGTGAGGTTTGTGAGAGAGAAGGTCAACAAATCGGTCTGCAAGACTAATAGTTGCCTTTAGATATTATGATATTTTTATTGGAGATTTTTTTCAGGATGTTTTAGTATCACTTTATTGCATTTCAAATCCCTTATTATTTTCTTTTAGGTGTCATAAGTTTAAGTTTCCATGACTATGTTTTAAGTCGAGTTGGCAGTTTAGAGTGAACATTTTGCAAAGAAGAATTTGAGCCTATATACCATGAGTTTAAGTATGTAATTAAGTTTGTGATGATCCTAAGGTCATGATGTTTTTGAATATATGATTTATTTTTATGTTTATTTTTCAAAATTAAGTTAATGCTTCAATTGTTCAAGACAAACTTTTTGTAGGTTCATAGGCCTAATTGTGAACATTGCTAATGGTGTGCTTAAAGTGGTGGTTGGATCTAAAAAGTGTCATGGAATTAATATGAGATTATTAGGGGTATATTTTAATTTCATATGATATGTTCCTTCCATGTGATGAGTTTGAATATGTTCCAAGGAAATCATAGGGTAACATTTGCTAATTGAGGCCTAATTGAATTAGGTATCTTTAAGGCATAAAAGAGATTTTGGTCCTATTTGAGCTATGGACGACCTAATTTAATGATTGATTAATGTTTATGGCATGTCATAAGGCCTATTATATGGAAAACATATGCATTTAAGTATGTATGGCCAACTAAGAGATGAATGAGCAATAACCTAGTATAAGAACAAGGCTAATTAGGCTTATTTGGGCTAGTTGAGTGTGTGAAGAATATATGTGAATGATATAGCACTTTATTGAGAAGAAGGAGGTCTTATAGACCATTATATAAGTGTAGAGGATATGAGATTAAGATATGAAAGTGTGTTTTCATATGAATATCAAGGTCATATGACCTAATTTGTCTTGAAGAGACCTAATTGAGCAAAGAGGCCTAAAAGGTAGTTTGAGAGGGATAAGAGTGTAAAGAACTGAAGAGGTGGTCATCATCAGTTGATTGAGAAATAAGGTATTCTGAATGTGATCAAAAGTTTTGGGTGGTTGAGTTAGTGTTGAGTCATCTAAGGGGTTGGTGCCTCTTTACAAGTTGGTGCTTGTTAAAGCCTAGCTAAGTTGGTGCTTAGCTAGTTGGGGTTGGTGCTTCATGTGAACTTGGTGCTTTACTAAATTGTGATCTTGTGACATATAGGACTTTAGTCCATTTTTATATATTAGTGGGTTTTCTTCTCCTTAAAGATTTTGTTATGGATTTAAAGATCCAAACACATAAATTAAAAGTGCACAGAGATTTTTTTAATTTCACACAATAATATTCTGCTATATTATTTCTTTGATGCTATAATATTACAAACCATACAGAGTACAATTATATAGGAAATGGCATTCCTATATTCAGGATGATATATCCCTACAAACTCTCAACCATATAACCACATAATTTATACGTGATATATTATTGTTACAACAATATACACATCTAACAACCTTACTGTATTAACCATATGGTTACTAATTACTAACAATACTATAACAAATATTTACCTCTTGGTAAATCAACCAGATTCACTAATGTAAAAACTATATTTCCTAATATTCCCTCCCCCATAGTTTTTACATGGTGCAAAAACATTCACACTCTTACATGCAGTATATTTACCTCTTGTAGCATGCCCTATTTGTTTCATGACCTTAATACAAAGAGAGCCTCACTCTTCCCATTGTTTTATAGGTTTACCAAAAACCTTGACATGAATAGAATGAACAAAATTATATGCCACCACATACTCTTAGGTTTGCATACTACTAATGCAATCTTGCTGCACATGACCACTATATGCAAAGAAATGCATCTCGCATTTACATTATATGATCGTAATGGACATGTCACTAAGGGTCATTTCCATAAAGAAGTGAGGTAGTCATGGGATCTCTACAGTAGATGCTCTCTTAATTGCTGCCAAAACACTATTCACATCATGTGGTTTTTTGGATCTCTACCACAAAACCTTTTAAGATCCATGAACTGACTTACATTGGTGCTTTTGTCCTTTCACAATGTTTTTACCTTAGGGAATCATGTTTAGAATTTCATATAGATTACATTACATGAATAGACATTATTCTTCTATTATTATTTTTAAAACACATAACAGAAATGAAAAACATGCACACATAAATCACAAAAACATTGATGTGGCTCCATCATTGGTGATTGACGAGAGGTCACTGAATGACCTCCATCCTCCAGTTGGTTGCTACTTACTCAGTTGATGATGTTGTAGAGCTCATGTGCATGTTTTTTTGACTGAAATGGGCCCCGCCCCGCCACCCCCACAATATTGACACATTTGACATTAGGATGTTGCATACAAACGATAGTGCATCCTTTATAACAAAAGTTGACTTTAATGACTGACCAACTTTTAACATATAAAATGACTTTACTCATTTTTATTTTGACTCTTTTCATATAAAAACGACTCTTGATTATTGACGTCAATAATTTTGGAATTTTTTATGAATATTTGACTATTAACCCTAAAAAATAAAGATATTGACACTTTGAATTTTTTTTACTTGACGAAATAAAATATTTTCACTTTTTAATACACAAACTTATAAATGACACGTAAAAAATAAGTTTGCCAAAACTAAAAACTAATAAAATTCTTTTATAAATGGAATTGACCATAATGACTTGACAAATATATACAATGACTCATACCATTTTGCCCTGTTTATATATATATATATATATATATATATTAATTATTGGCACGAACAAAATACTAATAATGAGACTCATGCCATAACATATACTTAAATTATAAACTATAAAAAATAAGACTTTGACCAAACTACTTAATAAAAAAGAAATATTAAATTACTTTTCTTAAATACTTAGACTATAAGAATATCACTCATAAACAAAAACATTAAATGCAATATTGGCAATTTTAAGACTTTCTCATTGTACGCATACAACCAACGGAGAATTATTATAATGACAAAGAACTTAATTTGAGTGAGCTTGAAAAACTTATTATACCAGACTTCCGAATTTGAGATGGAAGGACATCAATGCAATGTGGCAAGATAAGAAAAGATTGAACTTTTCTTGTATGGTGACAACTGCTTGATTCGAGCAGATTCTTTTGATGACATCAAGGTTTGGCATAGGTTTCTAGATGGTTGTGATAATACACGGCTGTAGGATAAACTAGCTAAACCCTTCAAAATACTGACATAGCTGGTGAAAGGAAGCTTCATGGCTCAAATGGTGAGTTGAAGGATCGAAACAACATTGTTGATGATCTAAAAATATGAATAATACAAGCTGAGGTGATATCACCTATAGTCTACATGCTATTCATTCCACATGAATACAATAACTATTTGTTCACATACACCACATCAATCAAATGCTTGGATCTACGGTAGCTAGTTGGGCGTAGCTGGAAATGGCTTGTGTTAGCTGGGCATAACTAGAAATAAACAAGCATAGATTTGAATATCACAACTGGGACTACAATGCCTATATGAATTTGTCATATTTTCTTTAATCTAAAAAATCTTAGGCAATATGTCAAAGTGGATTTAATACTCGGATCCTTGTAAATTTGGTGTGAACCTCACATCATATTTCTCCTATTCGTTGTTGAAAATTGCCTAAGGGTTCTCAATCTAATACATAATTTTGCTCTAATATAGTGATATATTCCATAAATATGGTACATTAGACATCTACATGATCAAGTTATACGTTGACTTGGTAGGCGTATAATAAATTATGTAAAGCATGATTAGAGTGGATGCCATTTTGAATGCAAAATGGCTTGCCTTTCCTTCAACAAACTGAACATTATACAGAATACTATCTTTTTCAAGATACCATTACTCAATCCAAACACATAAATCAATAGTGCACATAGATTATTTTAATTTCACATAATAATATTCTGCTATGTTATTTCTTTACTGTTATGATATTACAGACTTTACAAAGTACAATTATATAGGAAATGACATTCTTATATTCGGGATGATATATTCCTATAAAATCTCAACCATATAACCACATAAGTTATATGTGATATATTGTTGTTACAAAAATATACACATATAACAAACTTACCATATTAACCATATGATTACTAATTATTAATTACTAACAACATTTTAACATATATTTACCTCTTGGTAAATCAATCATATTCACTAATGTAAAAGCTAGATTTCCTATAGATATGATGTGTTGTCTTATATAATCTTGTTTCATACTGTATATTTGATTGCTTATGCATTTATTGATATATATGTTGATGTGATGGTTCATGTATGCTAAGGAAGAATTGAAGGAAAGGTTTTAAGACACTGATTCACCCCGCCGCACCCCTGCTGCCTCCGCGCCCCCCTTCCCCCTAGGTCATCCTTATGTTTTTAAAACAACTCCTATTATTAGATCCAAAATTGACCTCACTTCTTTACTTTAGTCAATTTTTGCTTTGGAAAGTCATGCGATGAAAAAAAAAACATGAGTTCTACTAGATTCCATTCTCAAATAGCTTGATTTTTTGAAATAAATCCTAACTGTCAAGTGTATTTATTTTTCAACTTTTAACCCATAAATTCTCTTTCAAGTCAATTTTAGCTTGCTTTTGAATATTAACTATGGGAGAGCATTTATTCTTAAGTTTTTAGTCTGATGGTAGGAGGAGATTCTTACACATGACATCAATGTGCTCTTTTTAAAGTATCCTTACTATTAGATATAAAACAAATGAACGGTAGGAGAGCCTTTTTAGAGAAAAATATTTTTATTGAATAAAAATAACTCTGTGAGAATTTTTTATTAGTTTTCATGAAAGTGACAACCTATTACTATTAAATTCTCCCTCCTTTGACATCTAGATGCTCTGAAATCGATCCATCATGCTGACGACACATTGAGTTGAATATTAAGCCAAAACTTTTCCACTCTTGTAACTCCTTCTCAAAGTTGTCCTTTTATGAAATTATTATTTTCTCTTAGTTGGCCTGCTAAAAAATTACATCCAAAAAAAGAAAAATGCTAACAAAAGCCCAAGTGAACTTATTCAAGGTGATGCAAAAACATCTTATTGTACAAGAAAATGGAAATTCTACCATGCCCAATATGGAGAATATCAAATCAATACAACCATTAACTGGTTGGGAGAATTAGTTGCCATTATTGATCATATTTGGCCATGAGGTTGACTTGGAGGTAGTAGTAACAGTCGATAACAAGTGTTGTAAAAAAAATATTTATTTGTACCTTTTAGCCTCCATCTTCTCTACAAAATTTTCCTCTCCATGTAAATACATCCATTCTTCATTGGCATTTCTATATTTTAATGGGTGGAATATTTATAAGTTTAGGCTCATTCTTATGCTCTGAAATGAGCATAATTTATGGCTTCTTAGTATTGACTTCCTAGAGATCTTGGAATTTGATTGAATGTAATTTTCTCAAGGGAATACTTACATGAATTCCAAAAAAAATGGGCTCCCTTACTCTATTGTTTTAGTAAGACTCATCTTCATTTTCCTCCCTTGTAATGAAAGTTGAAATGGAGGCCACTTGATTTCCTCAACAAGGAACAATAATTCATCTTCATAAACACTTTTGATTGCAGCCATGAGTTCATTTATGTCCTCTGCTATAATTAGTTCCTTCCTATTGTTCTCTCTTACGTGAGGATAATGGTCCATTTACACTAGAATTTCCTCTTCATTGGAAGTAATCTAATCTTCTACTTCTAGTATCATTGTTTTTCATCATCATTAGTGGAATAAAAAAAATCATTAAGAGGAGGAAAAAAACCTAATTGAAGATTAATCCTCATCAAACAAAAATTTCATTCCCAAGTCCTCTCTTTCGTCATTCTGTTCATTTAAAAGAATATATATACTCCCGAAATTATTTTCAAGTGTATTTTACCATGTATTTACCTTAATAAGATATTTCTCTTCTCCTTTAACTTCTAGGGAGACCAAAAACATGTGTATAATTTCCTCCTCTTCAAAGATTGTCTCTATGCTTTTTGATTAGTCCATTTCAAGTTTTATGTCAGCTAAAGCTTTCTTTCTAATTTCAATCCCTTTGAGTATACACTCCTCTTATCATAAATTAGTCCAATCTAATATCTCCATATATGCATTCATATTACTATCCTCTTTTATTTGTCCCTTATATTCATGTTGGAGGAAAACCCCTTTATTAATCCACTCATTGCTCAAAAAAAAAATCTAAGTTTTCAATCATTCATTGACTTATTTTAAATTTTTGGGGTACTAAGGCCATATAAGAACACCAATTGATATAGCATAAGGCCTATTTGGCTTGTATAAGGCACATGGGAAAATATTTTTTTATAGGGGTTCAAAATGAAGATAGGCTTGCATTTTTATGGGGATTAGAAACACTTGTAACAACCACATGAATTTATGAATTTTTGTAGCTAATTTATTTTTAAAGCTAATATACTCATTAGAAACCTTTGTAACAAGGCCTTTTATCTCAACCGGTGATTGATGATTAATGGATTCAAATTGAGGTGGGAAACAAAGTTGCATTTTGAAATATTAAGGAACTTGGGCAAGATTACAATGTTGGAGAAGTAATGATTTTTGAGCTAGTAGAGTTAATATACCAACTTGTATAAGGATTTACTCAGTTATGATGATAATATCATAAGCATGTGGGAATGCTCTTTATCTAAGTGTTTGAATCATGGTAGTAAGGTCTAAATCAAAATATTTTATACAATATAAATGAACAATATTGGGTGAAGCCTTAAATTTAATAGGGACCCTTTTCCAAGTTCTTTTGAATACAAGATTGAAGTTCATCATGTGTTCCAAGACATCTCTTCTAATTGTGCTGAGATGCTCATTGATAAAAAACACGTCTACATCCTCTTTGAACTATTTATACAACATTCCTCCCAGCTCATCCCATGTTGAAATTGAGTTTGAATCCAAATGTCTAAATTATTCAAGTGCTTCTCCCTTGAGAAAAGAAGCAACCAACCTGAGGGTTACATTTTTCTTTGTAATGCGGTGGACTACACAAAGGTCTATCAAATATTGAAGGTGGATTATTTGTTTTACAATCAAATCTCTACTAAAGGTAAGAAGAACTTTAAAATCAAAATTTTGAATGTCATTCCATTGTTGTAGACATAGTGGACTACCAACTACTAGATTGGCCATGAGACTCTGATATCATTACAAAGCAAGAAATTAAAAAGGGGCAAGGTTTGCAAGATTTGAGAATGAGAGGTAATGGGAAATTGCTTTAAAAATGTGGATATGAGATTCTCACCAAAAACCTTAGACAATTATGTGAATTAGTTGGATTTGTTTGAAAATAAATCAAATCATTGTCTCACATGGTATGCCAAAACTCCTACACTAATAAGGCATCCCATGTTGTGACTGAAATGTGGGTTGCATTCAATCAGATATTTTAGACCATTAACAACTTCCACAACACACATATATAATTGAACATTTGGCTTGTTTGTCCAACTATCTTAAACATGACATTTCTTCTTTCCACATATTATTGTTGTTGCTTATGCATTCAATTTCATAATCATCCCTTGTTAAATATAGTAAAATTGGACTGATGGAAAAATCTTTCATATAATTCATATCATATCCCTATTTTGGGAACCTTAATTTTCTTGTTGTAATAATTTCTAAGGGCCTTAAAACAATCATTAGGACATATAATAGTCTATTTATTTTATGGAAATCTAACAAAAAAATTATATTTATAGGATGAATATAAGGAAACACTAATTTTTTTATACAAGTTGTTGGTTACAAAATGTTATTTTTTATCAAAACTTTGTATGTTAAATGTCTTACAATAATTTTTTGATGTTAAAACACTTGTAAAATTTGTTATATTCTAGTTTTATACTTGTAAAACATTGATTGCTAATAAAAAATATACGCATATGAATATTATTTTCTTCTGGAAGATACTATAGAGTTTTTGTCTATTATTTTACAGGTGCTAAGATAGGCCATCAAAGCTAGGTTTGGTTGCAAAAGACCCTTGGAACTTTGATGAAAAGAGAAGAGATGGAAGATAGAGAGAAATAATAAATAGAGGTAACAAAAATGTAGTTTTAATTAGCCATCTATTGTAAGTTAAAAAGTGTTCTTAATATTATATGATAAATTATGATCGTTTACACCTTAATATTTAGGAAAATCTTGTAGAAATTTATCCTTAGTAAACAGTTTGAAATTGTTAGATCAACACACTTTATTTCAAATGTCAGAGCTAGGAGTAAGTTTATGATTCATTAATTGTTAGATATGTGACAATAAAGTTAAATTTTGGATCCTTTTATGGTTTGGTTTATAACCCATTCCTAAAAAGGGGGGAGGGGATGGGGGGGCAACATCCGCGCCCCCGCCTGCCCCCACCCCGCGCACCCCCCGCCGCCCCGCCCCCCCCCCCCCCCCCCCCCCCCAACTATTTTTTCAAGGGGGTTTAGGGGTAGTAACATAGGATTCCCCCTTGTGGGGGTTTGGGGGTAACACTACCGAAGCAAAAAATCAAGGAGTCAAACTCTTGTTTCTAAGAAGATAAATTCCACCAAATTATATTTTTAGAAAGGAAATTCTTAATGGCATTTTTCCATTCCATTTTTAGGAGGAATCCTAACGGTGCTTTGCCAATTAGGTGTATTTATCTTTGTGGAGTTCACATGTAATATACACAGTGAATTTTCATGTAATTTATTCATCTTGGAGTTAATAAAGCTTTATATCTTGCACTGTGGATGTTTCCTTAACTTTGCTAAGGTTTTACCACATAAATCTTATATTTTATCTCATGTATGTTGGGTATTTTATCTGTTTAATTATCTCTGTTATTAAATTCTAATATTATTTTTTTGTTGTAGATTGTATAGTTTCCTAACATCATTTTTCATAATCAACTTACGAAGAAATGCACCAGTTTTAGTGTAAAGGGAAAAAGTGGCATCATGTTTTTTTATAAGATGCCACACATTTTTGATGTAAAAACAATTAGAACAAAAGCCATTTTTGGGGGAAGAACATAGTTAATTGTATGTATGTGTGTGTGTGTGTGTATATCTAAATTTGATAAGCTAATAACTGGTAACCCAAAAAAATTAAGGCATGAGGAGGAAATTTAGTCAAATGTGTTTTATTTGGAGGAAACCCTAGTGTTTGATCTTTGGTTGTGCTTAGTCAAATGGAGTTTCTAAGTTTAGATAACTCATTAAGGATAAAATACCAAGAAGAGTTCAGAGTGTTGTTAGAAATTATGTTTAATGAATCATGGGGTTTTTCGTTACAATGCACCTTAACTACCTTGTCTTTCCACTAATTGAGGAAGTGTAAATTAATATCTTGATTTCGGGGAGACATTAGGGTTTATGGCTCAAAGTGATTGTCAAAAACTAATAAGGAAATTTGGCATAGTTCTAAGGTTCAATAAACCTTTAAGATTAATTTAAAAGTTAGGATTTATGTGTTTATAAAATAGCAGATGAGTTTTAGAGAGGTGTGGGTATCAAACATGGATGTATGAGAAAGAATAAAACCAGTTTAAAGTGGGTATATCTTATAATTTTCTTTACTAAGGTAGGTCATAAAAAATCCTTGATTCAATTTTATATTCATAAATGTTAATGGATATATTAGTCTTGTTTTTTAAATTAAAATTAAAAAATATAACTAGTGGTGGTTTTGGTTGGATGCATTTGTTTTATTAAAATCAATAAAGCTTTATAGGTTATAACAAGAGGGCATTAGTTTCTATTTAATATTTAGAATGCAGTTAACCTCATATATCCTTGTCTCTGAATGTCGTGTGCAATGAATATAAAATTATGAGGTTGTGATTCAAATTATGTACTACATAGTATAGACCTACGTATCCAACCAAATTGGATATGGTTCAATGTAAAATTCACTGCTTGTGTCCTATTAGAGTTGTTAAACCCTATGGGTCATAATAAAAAGATGTTGGTTTTTATTTAAATAGAATGAAATCAATAATTAAGAAATTGTTTTTGATAGTAGTTTATAAGAGGTACTCCTAACCATGGCTTGTCCAAGTAAGAAGCTATTAGTAGGATCATTATAATGGGTGTACACAACCATGGAAAATTTTCCAAGACCTAAACAACATGATTAAGTCCAATAGGTGAGGATTTAAAAGTTAAAAGGGTGTATAGTAAGTTTTCAAAGTACTAGATAATGGTCACCTGGAGCAGTTAGTCCTACTACTAAAGATAAATTTGTCTTGGGTCAAGGTTATATATTGTTCTATCATGCAAATAGTTATTAGTTATATACAATCATTATAATGATGCCAAAAATATAAGAGGTCAGGGTTAAGAAAGTTAACAATAAATTATAACGAAAAATAAGAGATAAATTATAAACTAATGGTTTGGAGTGGGTATGGCCTTACTAAACTTGTCAATGGTTAGGCTCAACTGGGTCAATCCTGATGAAGGTTAATTGAAGATATGAAGAGAGTTATTTGGATGGTAAACTTATTGTTTTGAATAAATTCTAATAAATTGTTTTTTTAGATTTTTATTTTTATATTTGAAATTGTAAAGTTATGAAATCATTGAATTCTATTATTTGAATATGTGAAACAAAAACATAGTGAATCAAAAGAGAATTTCACTTATTTGTTTAGATTGTATGGTTATTTTTCTAAACTGTATGTTAATATCAGCATACAATTGCAATTGATAGCAATATTCCTTTCTATAATGAATGATGTATAAACTTTAATGTAACTAAAGCATTCAATTAAGATAACAAGTTATTAATAAGCCGATATAAATTTTTTCTATTTTTTTGTATTAATTGAAGAATTTAATATAGTTGTTATGTTCTTATGAACTAGTGATTTTAAATGCACCTATTTGATTCTATGTATGAACTAATGACTTATATACAACTATTCTATTTTTCAACATGAACTAATACAACTATTATGTTTTTTGGTATGAACTAGAGATTTTAATACAATTGATTTGTTTTTTTGTCTGAGTGAAATAAAATAATATTAGTGATGGTTGAATTCATATTGGAATACAAGTTGAAAGTTTGATTAAATATTGAGTTGCGTCATTAGTAGAAAAGCTAAAATAATATATAGAATTTGTATGGTGAAATTGAATACTAGTTTCAATTGGGATTTATATAGAAATTTGTATATGGTTTTATAAATGTGTATACAGTAACTTTATTAGATATCATTTTACCATTGAACTAAATTTTGTTAAGGAATTTAAAATAGTAACTTGTTAATTTATTACAATGAAAGAAAGATATATTACCCTAATATAATTTAGAGAAATTTATTAGAAGATTCTATCATCTTTCAAAAGATATGTTGTTTGGTTTAGAAATGATTGTTATTATATATTAATCATGGATAGAATCTTCTAATAGGCCAAACCTTCTTGAGTTTTTGATTTTAAATTTTAATCCAATGGGTTCTAACATAAATTTAAATTTCTATTAGTGTAGTTATCTAAAAATATAATATGCAGTAAATATTATTTGAGTGAGAAATCATTTTTAAATTATCTAGACAAGATTCTCAATATGTAATGAAGGAACCTATCTTTTCAAACTAGCTAAGGAATTTAGATAATAATGGCCTTAATAACATTTTAAAATCTATCTTTGGGTTAAATAAAACTTGATAAGTAATTGACTTGCTCAAATCATATTGTGAATATTTAATAATTAAGTTTGTAGAGTTCAATTAAATTATGTTGAATCTCTAATGATATAATTGTAGTCACTCAAATTTGGTCATGAATATTTGACAATGTTAGTTTTTCTCACTTTTACTTTAATTAGCTTGAGCACTTGAGCTGGACCTATTTTTCCACCTCACTCTATTTTGAGTACTTTTATGGACATATCCCATTCTAAGTTGTTGTCTTATACCTACAAAAATGTTATTAATCATTGAAAACCTCTTTAAGCATATGTACGAAAATACCATATCCTTAATTTCAAGAATTACCCTTCGAGACAAAATCAACTAGAAAGGGATAGTAGTGGTAGTCAATCTTGACCCCTATGGTTCAATATTGTCCTTCACTTAGTAGCAACCATTTTTTTAGTTTAAAGCCTCCCGTATAGGTTGGTATATATTTTTAGGATAGTATCATAAGGTTTTCCCCTTTTAGATTGATATAAAGACACATCTAAGTCACCTATTCTATCACTTGGAAATTTAAATATTGAGGCATACTTACACTATTTCACACTAAGCAAAGTTTCTCTAATATTCTCAAATTTGATTCTATTTATTTGAAGAAAATTTTATCCAATTCATGAGCCTATTTTATCTAAGTCAAAACAAATCATTATCAAACATTCAATCCATCTCTAGCTTCATACATTTAGAAAAAAGGAGCAAAACCACACAAAACATTCTAAGTGGGAGAACTACATGGGATTGATTTCCATCTCTAGAGTATTGGATATGTAGGAAGTGATCAATTTTCATAGGCGTGATTGGGGTCAGATCAACCCATTGCTCTCCCCATTTCTCTTTGTAGGTTTTAAACTATTGAAAGCCTTATGAGAATTTCAAACTTTGAAAATGTCGTTTGAAAGTCATTCATGTGTATTTGAAATTTAAATTTCCACACATATATGTGTTTCAATTAGATCTAGGGGGCTGTGATTTAATTTTATTTAATTTTTTTAGGGGACAAGATCAATTCACAAAGGATAATAGTGATAATTGATTTTATCCCTTCTCATTGATTCTAACCTTGAACAGTTATAGTCATAGTTCATATTGTACATGCAAGATCAGTCTAAGTTGATCATTTCCAACTATATTTTAGTCACACACAATCAACATACAAGTAGAAAACAACTAATTCCCCTTGTATCATTCATAATTAACTTCCTTTTATTCATGCATGTTTCATTCATTTCAGTAATTTACAGTGATTTTGCTAGTTACAAGATAGTTTACAACATTTGCTACATTTATATTTATTTTATCTTAATTTGATTTAATTAACAATTCTAAATTATAATAAAACATATTAGTGAACCTACACATTTAATTTAAGTATTTGTCTTTGGCTTTAGATAAATTATTTAGCATCTGATACTATAATTTTATTTTGACCTTGGATCTAATATCTAACACTAAAATAAGTTACTTTCGACCTCAAATTTAATATTTGACACTAAAAACACTTTATTTTGATTAGGATATGATATCTGACACTGAAATCACTTTATTTTAACCTTGAAATTTTGAAAAATTTACTAATCTCCATACACAATTTTTTCTTTTTCTTTCTAGGATATAAATTTTAGTTCCCTGTTATTTTCCTTTCAATCTGTAAATAAGATATGGCTATATTAGATGATATTTTTCTGATTAAATCTTTATTAGTTATCATTACATATTATCTTCCCCTAATAAGGAAGATCATTAACCCTCATGTAATAAAATGAATCAAATCACATGCTAAGACACAAACACCTTTAATTCAAGATTTTGTAAAGTCATGTATGACATGGGAACAAGAGAAGTTATATACTCATGATGATATAAGACTTACTCTACAACCTCAAGCATTACTCAATTCATATTTTTTTAACATTCAATCTAAGCTTTTATCAGTTGCTACTAGATGACAAAGGGCATGCACGCCTCATTTCATTGTTCCTCCTCCTCAACCTCAAGGTTATAATAGAAACCATTCTATTCCCATTATTCACCCATGAATTATATTAGATTATGTGGTCCATGTTGTTAATAATTGAAAAGGTCAGCCAACACATAATGGAGGAAGTCAACCTGTTCCTCCTGACCCCCTTCACCTCCCACAAGGCAAGAAAATAAACATAAAAATTATGATATCATGGATCAACTAAATAATACCCATGCTAAAATTTCTATTTTGGAGTTACTAAATATGTCATCAGTCTATAAGGATATTTTATATGTTGCATTGTGATACAATACTATCTCTAGTGATACACACCTTGCCACTTTTGTGTCCACTATGAACACCTTTAAGGATATTGAAAATATTATCATTTTTAAGAAAGAATAATTACCAACACAACATGTAATCACATAAAATATTCCACTATTTATTTAAGTTATAGTAAAAAATAAAGGAATCAAACAAGTATTGTTTGATGTTACTTCTGAAGTGAACATTTAAAATAGTTATTTCTTACAATAATTGTACATTAACATTGAAAGTATCCAAAAAATATATCAAACTGTCAAATGGTTTGATGATTCTTCTTGACAAGTCCTTGGAATGATAAATCTAGATATAACATTCAAACCTAAAACAATGTCCAATTTATTTCATGTTATGGCCAATCATCTACATTATAATTTACTATTAAGATGACCTTAGATACATATGTTGTTAGTAATACCATGTACATTGCACATGGATATTAAATTCATGCATGAAGGATACTCATACTTATTTTTAGTGGATGATAACCGTTTCAAATATTTTAATTTATCAAATCATCTCAATCATAGTTAGATTATCCAACCATTGTCCCTCCTTCTCAAGTCATCCCTTGGGATCAAAAGAAACTTATGAAATTGGAGAGTCGAGTACTAATAACAAGCAAGTAGAATAAGGAAGTTACAAATGGATAGACAAGAATTACATCAAGCATAAATGGATATCGAGTAATTGAAAATGGCACAAGTAAAGGTACACATAGAAATTCATAAAATATAATAAGAACAAACAAGATTCCATAAAGAATAATTATGATATAAATAGCTAAAATGTCAAAAGTTACAAATGGAACAAATTTAAAAGGAAAAGCTAAGGAAGGAAAAAGAGTGGCTCTAAATGGAATGAAAATTTACATAAGTCACAAGTGGAACAAGAAAGTATACAAAAATAACATCAAGATAATTTGGATCTCCCTTTACTAGTCAATTCATAAGTACAAGATGACAATGTTTTAGATTTTTATGATAGTGATGATGATGAAGCTAACATGGTTGATATGGCAAATGATCATATATGAAATTTAAATTTAAACCCCTCAGATTATTATTTAGCTCATACTTTATTCACACCCATTGATCAAAGGGTATACCTTGATTATTCAAAATTAATCACTAAATATCAATCAGATTCAAAGGGAAAGCATGTTTTAGGTATGCCTAAATATTATAATGTGAAGAATTATTGTAATTTTAGATCTCATATGGAGTTTGTTACAAATTCAATGAATAATGTGGAAATATCTGGTACAAAGGTTTCATTGTTACAAATAATGCAACATCAAAATATGCCCACAATCATTTTTCAAATGTTATTGGATAACAAGCTTATTATATTGCCTATTACTGGACACCAATCAACATCATGTCTTTTGCATAAATCAAATAAATCATATTTTCTTACCATATAATCACAAGACATGATACAAAGCATTATGAAAAACTATAATAGAAAATTTATAAATACAAATAGGATGACACTATTAGATTAATACAAAATCACCAAGTATCACTTCTTGCAAGTGTTTAAAAGACATTATCTATATATAAAATAAATAAAAGTGTCCTTGAAAAGAAGCTTTAATCATTACATTATATATGAAAGATTATTTTTATTATCATAATGACATTTATAATACTAAAAGGAAAACTATTTACAGTAATATAGGATTACAATAAATTAGACATAATATGAATGAATTACATCATAGTGCAGATGGGAAGAAGCCTTTAGATATATCATAAACCCAATAGCTCGTGGACCAAAATTTGTCAATACAAAGGTATGAGTTATGCCTCAAACACATCGGGTACCATTTACATTAGGACGGTCATGGTTACAATAATGAAAGCTATAGTGGATATCAATCAAAAGTGCATCACCATTTCACATGAATGAAAAATAATTCACACACCACATGATGGTAACAATGAGTAGGATATTTAAGGTGAAGAGGAATATGCCATGTATTTTCATAACTCTAAAGATTTCAATCCTAAAGAAGATGATTTACTAGATGGTTGTTGATTATTTCAAAAAATTCAAAAGCATTCAAATAAATGAAAAAAATAAAAATTAATTGTACATAGCTTCTTGTTTGCTTCACCATGTTATTCTTTTACTTTTTACACATGTGATTGATTTAATCAATTTTCTAGCCATTGGCTCTTCATGAATTTTTGGTCCCTTGGCTCTTCTTTTTCATCTTTCTAGATCTGAATAATCTAACATGGTGACTTATCATGCCAATTTTTGTCATTGATCTTGTTATTTTTATAAATTTGAACAAAGAAAACTGCATTTTGCCATCATAGATAGTATCGACTAGTAACAATCAAGATTAACTATCTATACTTTCATAATTCAATTGATTATCTCATTTGGTAGTTTTAAACAGCCAAATCAAAATCAGAGTGAACATAGCCTTAATACATCTATTTTTTATATTACTCTTAGTTATAGTATACACAATAGTACTTATTAATGGAAAATATTTTTATGTGTGTTATATTACTCATGCATGCATGTTATGTAGTTTTATGAGTGTATATCAAATGAGATGATAATGTATAATCACTCCACATATATATTCTATCTCTCACATGGTTTTCAGTTAAATTCAAATATACAGTGAGATCACCATGCTCATGCATGGCCCTGCCATCATATTTAGTGCATGCTTTACATTGACACATATTGTGGATTATTCAAATCTCTTCCTTTTATTATAATTTGTAACCCATTAGTACTTAATTCATTTTGTTATAAGTTACAAAATTAAAAAAGTATAAAAAATCAAATATTTCAAAAAATATAAAAATCCAAAATCAAGACCTGAACATGATTAGACATCTATTTTACACCATTGATATATGTTATTTATCTCATGATTGGTACATAGTATACTCTTTTTTTATCACAAGTGCATTTCAATGGGATTTATGAGTGTTATGTAGGACATACAATTTCACATGGATCAAGATGTTAGACTTGATTCTACTCAATTGCCATGCTAGAGTAAGGGCATCTTACCCACATGTTACATTATTTATAGGTGTTACCATTCTATAAATCATATAATATTGAGCTATATTTTTTTTTATAAATGTCTTGTTAGCATATTGATCTTACAATGTGTACATAGATATGCTATTTGTTATGATATGGTCACATTACATATATATGGTGTATACTATATTTTTAGTTCTATGCTCTATTGATGTTATTACTTATACTTAGTAGGCCAACCCTTTTTTATCTATTGTGTATGGCCGCTATCCATTGTATTGACCAAATTGTTTGAATATCTATACAAGATCCTTACTTGCTATGTGTGTAACATTTGAACATGTCTATTGTTTATGACCCTTGATTCTATGTTTTGTGTGACATTTGAACATGTCTCTTATTTATGGCATTATTAATATCCTTTATGTATAACTCTTGGCCTTGTGTATGCAATATTTGATTATGTGGCATTTCAAAATGTCTCTTATGTGTGGCCCTTGGCCTTATTATATGACATTATGATTGTTATGTTTGTTTGCTTGTTGAGCTTGTTAAGTTTGATGAGTGCCATGGTCCATATCACACACTAGATATTGTGTATGCTTCTATTACAATTACTTCGATAAGTTTCATTGATACATTTATCTAGATTCAACACTTTAGGCCTTGCCTCATAAGTTGCATATTTTAAATGATACATGTCTTATTATGATGACATTAATTTTCATATATGTTACAATATTCAATGATTATATATTGATACACATGATTTAGTCAACTTTTATTTTGAGATGAGTGACTTTTCAAATACATACCTCAACTTAAAAATGAGGGAAGTGATATTTTAGTGGGATTTTTATACTTGAAAAAAAGCCTCTATGAATATAAATTAGTTTTGAGTATAAAATACAGATTCAAAAAATTTAGATTGGTTTAAAATTGAATTATCAGTACAAATTATGGGGGCATATGTTATGTATATGCACTCACATCATAGGGATATAATATAGATAATATTTTAGGTGCATGATATAGATTCATGCACAAGCTTCAATAAAATTTACAAATTTACATCACATACAGTTATAAATTTTACATTTATCACATGGGGGCACGATATAATTTCATGCCATATTTTCAATACTAATCACTATCTAAATTCATTAGGGGCATGGATTCCATCTATTCTATTTTTGATCATGTATAAAATGATTAAGAAACAAATTGAAAATTGAATTTGTATGCACCTAAATCTGTTCACCCTAATAATCCTAATAAAATTCACTAATTTAACCCATAACCATATTCTTAGCCAATTAACTAATATCCTAGTTCCTACACAAAATTACATACATGCCATGAACCTTATCATACCCTTGCAACCAATTAATTACCCCATTAACCCACTAACTATCCTATTTAGCTACTAATCTACTCACTAGCCCACTTGACAATTTAAAAATCCTCTTTATTCACCTACCCCTTAGCTACCCTACTACCATAGCCTTTCCTACATCCCTAATACCTAATTATCTACCTAAAGATATTCTAGGATTCTCTAATTCTAGGACCTCCCCTAACTTGGCCCCTTCTCTCTAGAAGCCTCTATTCTAGATGCTTCCAAAGAATTTTTAATTCCTTAAAAATTCCTCCACCCTTAATCCTCATGGCTCAAGTTTGACTGTGATCCATTGATTCCCTAACTCCCCCCCTCAAACACCCCCCCCCCCCCCCCCCCCCCCCCCCGCGCCCCCCCCCACCCGCCCCGTCCCTATGGCTTATATATATAATCCACTCCTACATGATCAACTTAAATTGAAAATCTATAAGCCTCCATTATACATTCATTATCAACCACTATCAAAACATTTCCATACTCTTGTTAAGATATTAAACAAATTAAAGAAGCCATTAAATCCATTTGAAAGCTCAATCAAGGAATCCACATTCCAATCATTTTGAATTCAAATCAGCTTATAAATCTTGGAGAGGATCTCTAAGGGACAAGAGGATGGTAAGAATCTTATTTTAATTAATTGATTTTTCTTTTATCCCGTCCTTTGATATTGTGTGTTCTTCGATTTTTATTGATAAATATAGTAATTTTGTGAAGAATCTAAAATACCATCACACATTAGCAACCACGGTGGGAAATAGCCCTTTAATATAACCTCTTGTGTTTGTTACTATTGATTTGGCAATCTGTAGACATGAATGGATAAAGAACAAGCTCTAAAATTGGTCAAAACATCACGCACATGCAATCAACAATATTGACCTGCAACTAGCAATATTATAGTAGCAATTTTGTCTATATTTAAGTAATATTGCCTTAATTATCAATTTAACCGCTAACATTTGTGTCCTTTTGGTAGGTTTTTAATCTTAGGCAAGACTGTTACTTCATGAATAACAATATTGCAGTAAAATTAGTGATATTATCCTTTTAGTTACAATTTTGTAGGTTTTTTGTGTTAAAGTAAAATAAACAGTTTTTTCTTATTAATCTATCAGCTTTTGTGGGTCCATATCATTTGATTCTATCTTGTCAGAGCAAGGTTTTTGTTCTCTATTTGCAAGAAATTTGGATTGATCAGCCTCAAGTTGTTGGGGTGTTAAAACACAATATCACCACTTCGAGAATCATGACTTGTGCTAAAATTAGCGATATTGTAGTTGATAATCATGATATTGTGTGTTCTTTAAAATCTATTAAAATAATTTGATTATCTATAAACTTCAAGTTGTCTAATTGTTTCCTCTTTGTTTGCAAGAAAACAACTGATCAAACCCTTTCATACAAAATTATAACCCATTTAAATAATATAAAATACTAGGGAATTGGTGCTGACCCTACTTTTTGGTTGATTTCTATGTGAATCTTGTTTATTGATAGGGAGAAAAGAATAGACACCTTATAAGGAGAAACCCAAAAATTTCATCCCTGCCCTTTTTTTATTTTATGCAATATCACTACTTTCGAATCTACAATTTTGTAGTTAAATCAACAATATTATAATTTGTTAGTTTTTTGATATTGTCTATTTTTGGTACCTATTTTTAACTGATAAACATAGGTCTAAGGACCACTCTAATAAATAAACATCCTTTTATTTTGTAGTTTTGAGTAGTCTTGTCTATTTTGGCATTAGTTCATAAAAGGTTAAAAGTCTTATATTTGTGTCTTTTAAACAAGTTTTTAATATAGGTAGTAGTAAATAAATTTATGGTGTGTCTTCATTAACCCTGCTATAAACATGAACTAGTTTAAAAAAATCCAAAAGCATTATGCATTTGTTTTCTGTAATATCATCACTCTCAAAATTGGTTTATTGTATAAAAAGTCATGGTATTGCTTAACCATCTATAGTTTTACATGGATTGTACAGTTAATTATCATAGTTATCTACTTATTTATAATATCACAATTTATAAGTACCAACTTTGCATAAAATTTATGGTATTGTAGTCTCTCGAATGATATTAATTACACTAACTATATTTTTTGTGATTTTATAGGGAATTAGCGATTTTGCTTAAACTCAAACTACTAACCCCTTTCTTGCAGGACCTTTTAATATGGATGCACTAAATTTGATTTTCTAACCCTTGTGGTTGTAGGAGTGCCTAAATTATATTTTTTTATATTTTTGATTGTATATATCTTGTCTTATGTAGATTGATTATTCACTTTTCATTTCCTTACATAGGTAATTAATTGAGAAAATTAATCTTGCTTCCTTGTGTGTTAGCCTATTGAGTCTAGGATAACATGTAACATAAAATTCATCACCATGCATAGGCTTAGTCATTAGGGGTTGGTGTCTTGGATTTTATCACTATGTAATTGACCAAACTCTATGTTCTAGCATAGTATAAATATCAGGGATAGTTGTCATTAGGCTAAGCGGTTGACCCCATATAGGTCATCTGTGAAAGGGAAGAGTTAATTCCTTAAACTAGGCATTAGACAACAACCTATATGGATTCGAGCTCCATGTACCTTCACATATCTTGGGGACTCCCTTATACATATTTTTAAAAACATAAGACCTGTCAGTTGTAACACTCATTCTTCTATCAGAGTCAATATCAGCTCCCAAGTGACCATCATGTACAAGTAGGGTCAAGAAGGTTTGGTTGATTTTGTAACAGGTCACTGACCTATAGCCTCACCCATAAATCTATTATATTTTGTAGACATCAAGTTACACACCCATTTAGTTTACCAAATTAGGGCTTGTGGTTGATCATGTTATTTGTGTGTTGTGTTAAATCTCATGTTATTTGTGAACCAAGACAGCCTATCCCATTTTTATCATAAAACACCTAGAAACCCCTAATGTATATCTCATTTTAGACTCAAACAAACCACCCAATCCATATTCATTATTCACATATTTGGATATAACATTAGTCTTAAAATCAAACCTTAGTGTTCACCCATCATTTTCTATATTGATCATCACCTTTTAGTCTAAACATTATCAATATACATAGCCTTGTCAGGTTTTTAGTTTAGCACCCATCACTTCATCATCGCTACCTCTTCATACATATCACCCATCTAATCGTCACTTCGCTAGTGTGAAGTGTATTTAGTCACTTCACCTTCTTAGTCTCTTTTCTAGATTAAATCCTTATAGTGTTTTTGGTTTCGGTAGTATGTGGTCATTATAATCTTCACATCTCCCTAAATCTAAATCTAAGTCACATCTAAATCATGTATCTTGAACACTCTTAGTTTTGGTTTTTAGACAAAATTAGTGTTCAAAGTCACCTTTTGTCTCATCACCCTACATTACAAACACATCTAATCACTTTTCTTGCATCACCCCTATCATCCATCATGCCTATGTGAACCCGTGTCCAAATTCTTAAAAAGGGACAAGGATCCAAACATGAGAATGAATTCTTGGGGAAACTAAGTGATCTAAATATAGATAATGATGATACACACAATGACATGCATATTATTGGAGAGGAAGATGGATTCACAAGTGACTTATTCCATAGCGATGAGGTTAGATCATAATTTGATTAATATATTTATGAAAACCATGAAAAAATCTTAGCCCAAGTGATTGGAATGAGGTGTACACTACCCATTAACTTTGATCAAAACCTTTTGCAACACCTAGTTTGCCCATCCACTTGGCCCAACATTCCCCATAATCACACCAATAACAATTAAGAGCATGAAGAGGATAACCTTTTGGAACACAAATAAGAGCTTAAAGAATAAGAATAAGAAAAACCACTCCAAAACAATCATATTGAGGCTAATAGGAGATGAACCACCTTAGAGGATCAGTTAGATCAACTAACCCAACAAAATAACTCCCTAGCATCATAATTTTGAGCACAAAATTAAAGACCATCTACTCCAATGAAAAATGTCTGCAACACTAATCTCGATCATTTTAAACCTCACACTAGTCATGATCAAAATTCCAATCCTCTCATGGACTCATCCTTTGCTCAAGAGTAGAAAATAATGAAGGAAACTCTTTAGAAAATTGACCTTTGTATGAAAACAATGAGGTACAAGTATGAAGATTTTTGCAACTCCCCTTTAAATATGATAATTTTAAAAGTACCTTTCCCACCACATTTTGAGGTTCCAAATTTTGAAAAATACAAAGGAAAAGGGGATCCCCATGATCATGTCCAATAATTCTATGTAACATGCCATGAGGTTACCTATGATAATGCTTTTCTCCTTAGAATTTTCCCTAAAAGTCTCACAAGACCCGCATTAGAGTGGTTTATGCATTTGACAAAAGGGTCCATATCCAACTTTGGATAATTGACTAAAAAATTCATGAGACACTTCTCATTCAATATTGAAAATGATATATCCATCATAGATATTTACAATTCTAAACAAAAAATGGGGAAAGCCTAGCCTCATTCCTGCAAAAATGGACAAGTTTGACAAGCTAATTCTATTGTACAGTTATAAATAAGGAATTGGCCAATACATTTATCAACAACCTCAACACCAAAATGAAATATTAATTAAAGTTAGAATGAGCTAAATATTTTGATGAGATCATCAAAAAGGGGATCCAAATTGAGAAGACCCTCATTGAAAAAGGAATAATCAAATTGTATGCTCAAAATGAAAAAAAACCATAATCAAGAAAACTCCTTTTAGGGTAATCCAAAAATATTTAACAAAAATAAAAATATCTTGGGAGACAGAGTCACATATTCTAAACAACATGTCCAAACAGTACAAAAAAGGAATCCTACGAATCAGTAGACTATCTCCTCCATTAGAGAACCTTAGAGGAAACTAAAACCCTAAATAAGGAAAATGCCTCTTACTAAGCTTGGGATACCTATCAATGTGGTCCTCTAATAGTTAATCATTTCCAATATGATTACTCTCCCCAAAATTCAACCTTTAGATGACAACAAACCTCGACCTAATTGGTATCATGAGGATGAGTTTTATAAATATCATAGAGTTAAAGGTCATGATACTGAAAATGTATTAAATTAAAAAATTATAATCAGGTTATAAATGAAAATGGGGACATTGAAGTTGAAGGGGAGAGCACTACTAATTAGTCTAAGAATCAATAGCTTGGCATTTATCAAAACCCATTGCCCGAACATGACCAGAGCTAAACAAAACCACCTACAGACCAGGGTCAAGCATTCACCTCTAATCACACCAATTACCATGCCATCCCATTCCATTATGTAAACACCATCAAAATATATTTCCATCAAGAGCCCACATCACCACCATCCACCATTCTTAAGATTAATCAGGCCACAACTGACTATGTAGTCACCACAGAGTGCAACAAAATTGTAGTTCTTAGAGCACCACCAAAGACCCATCCATGTCAACATCCCAAGGGGTCAATGTCTCTAAAAAGTTTTCTACATCTTCTAATAATCCATATGAAATAATCTAATATCTCAAAAATACCACAACCCAAATCTCCCTTATGGATCTTCTCAAAACATTATCAGTGCATCGAAAGATCCTTAATCAAGTCTTAAATGATCTTAAAGTCCCTTGAAATATTGACACTAGATAATTTCAAGCATTGGTGGGTCACTTGTCTCCCTTGAAATAAACAAATTTTAGTGTCCAAGACATGCCTTCTATTAGATTGCATAACAATTACCCATTATTTATAAAAAATTTCATTTTCAGCCACAAATTCCCTCGGGTGCTCATAGTCAGACGGTATGCATTGAATTTGTGTAATTTGGATTTTATAAATAAGTTGGGATACTTTGAGGCATCATTGGGGCCTAATTTAATCATGATCAAGGAATACGATGATAATGAAAGGCCATCTATGGGTACAATTTATATTCATATTATTGTGGGACCCATCATCTATCAGAGCTTAATTCATGTTGTGGTTGTCGATCTTCCATATAATATACTTCTAGGCCATCCATGGATCCATGAAATGCAAGTAGTCCCTTCCACCCTCCATTAATTTTTAAAATTCCCTCATTTTTTCATGAAGGTCACCATCCCTGGGGAAATCAAACATTTCCATAGATTTTAGATGGATCAATCTCAACCCACATGTTATTGCCATAGCACACACAGTTCTACTCCTAATCTAATAACTACCAATTATGTCCACCTGGATGAGATAGTACCTACTTAAAATCCATCACCATATGTCACCCATCTTAAGATCACATCCATAGGTTGTGGGGAATATGAATACAATACCTTTTGTGTAGGATATTTACCTCTCTCCCCACATAGCTATGGGTCCCTAGATATGAGGAAGAATAACCCTATCAACTATCAGTTTAGATCAATGGCCTTTACTAGTGAAATTTTTCTATTATAGGAGTACTTTGATGAGCTTGATTATTTGTGGCTTATTCTAGACAATAAGGCCCTTGCATTCCATACATGAAAGTACCCCCAAATTTAAAAAATGTTGCCAAATATGAATTATCATGGAAAAGGATTAGGGAGACATGAACAAGGTAGGATTGAACCTATAGTGGTTCAAGAATGTCTAAAAAATCTTGGTCTAGGGTAAAAACCTCTAGAAACTAACCTAAATAATATCATCTTGGATACTTCTTCAGTTCTTAAGGAGTCTTCTTCTGATGAAGTTGAAATAGGATACATTTATAGTCTATAAATAACTTGATGTCACTAAGCTCTTCCATGATACTACCATCTCCACCATTGATATATCCCACCATTACCCTAACCTAATATATTGGAATCCAAAATATGTTCTTTATTTTGACATGTTCTAAAGTGATGAAGCCATCCTAGAATATTTGGGATTGTGAGACTTTATGCCTTTCAAAGATCATAAGAAGGATTTCTCTATTACTCTCAGTCAACCTATTTTGGGGAACAACAAACATCCCTCAATTAAATTGAATGAGAAGATAAGATGAGGATCATTCTCAACATTTGGAATTTCCACCCACTCTTGATTAATTAGAATCCTATATATAATTGGACATAGAGCTCCCAGATGGTTCTAATTTAGAAATCTAGGATATACCATCACCCCCTACCTATCTTCAGGACCACTCACCCTCCCTCATCGAGGAATTTGTTGAATTCAATATTGGAATAGAATAAAGTCCTAAAATTTTCAAATTGGGGGCAATTCTTATGATCAAGGAATGGCAAACTCTGATTGAGTTGCTCAAAGAATGTATAGATATCTTTGCATGGTGTTATTAGGACATGCCAGGGCTTGATCTCTCCTTGGTAGTAAATCATTTATTAGTCCATCCTAATGCAAAACCAATCAAGTATAAAAATTTTAAGATACACCCCAAGGTGGATTTATTAGTCAAAGAAGAATTAAAAAAATTCTTGGAAGCATGATTTATCTGACGTATCGATTATTCTAACTAGATATATAACATTGTTCATGTGGCCAAGCCATAAGGTGGGATCTAGATTTGTACTAAATTTTAAGAATGCAACAAAGCATGTCCTAAAGAAAAATTTACCATATTAAACATAAACATTATCATGGATTCTACTATGGGGTATGAGATGTTATCCCTCATGGATGGATTTTTGAGCTATAATCAAATCATAATTGCACCTAAGGATCAACACAAGACAACATTTATTACTCTATGGGGAAATTTTTGTTATCAAGTGATGCCCTTTGGTCTCAAAAATATAGGTGCTACCTACCAATAGGTAATGACTGTCATCTTCCATGACATGATGAACACCATCATTTAGGATTATGTAGATGATATTCTAGGAAAGTCAAAACTCTGATCCAAGCATCATGTGGTCTTAAGGAGAATCTTTGAGCACATCCATGAATATAAGGTCATATTGAACCCAAAGAAATAAGTGTTTGTAGTCACCTCAGGAAAACTATTAGGGTTAATTATGTCCAAGGGAGGTATTGAGGTTGACCCCTCAAAATTCAAAGCTATTACATAAATGCCTCCTCAAAATATAAAGTAGCTCATGAGCCTTTAGGGTAATGTATAGGCCATCCATCAGTTCATTTCCAAACTAATAGACAAATTTCAACCCTTCACCCATATTTTAAAGAAGGGGACTCATTTCCATTATAACTCTGAGTGTTAACAGGCCTTCAACAATCTTAAGCAATATTTTCTAAAGCCTCTGGTGTTATCACCACCAGTCACGGGAATGCCTTTGCTATATATATATATATATATATATATATATATATATATATATATATATGTAACACCTTATACAATAGGGGCCATTTTAGCACAACAAAATAATTAAGTGAAAGAACAGGGAATCTATTATATCAGTTTAACATTAATTTACTATGAGATTAATTATACCCCTATCGAAAAATAGTGCTTGGTCATTTTATTTGTATCCCAAAAACTTTAGAATTATATGCTCAATAGCCAAGTTCAGTTCATAGCCAAATTTGATCCACTTAAGTACCTACTATCAAAATCTACTCTTACTGGTAGGATGGCCAAGTGGATAATGTTGTTAAGTGAATTTGATATCTAATACATCAATCAAAATTCCATCAAAGGATAATCAATCATGGATCAACTTGCATAATCACCTCTTGTAGATACCAATCCCTTTATCATAGCCTTTCAAGATGAATCCATCTTGATCACTACAAAATCCAATAGCTATAAATTATATTTTGATGGCTCTTTTACCACACATGGGTCAGGAGTAGGTATCCTTTTGGTAACCCCACAAGGTGACCTCATCCCTAAAGCTTTATACCTTGCTTTCCTATGTACCAATAATATTTTTGAATATGAGGCCTTAATTACTGGTCTCTAATTAGCCATCCAGTGGAACATCAAGCACCTTTAGGTATTTGGTGATTCATAGTTGATTATCAAGTAAGTGAATGAAGAGTTTCAAACCAAGGATGAGAATTTACTTCCTTATAAATAGTTGGTGGATCAATTAAAGCAAAAATTTTAATCCCTTACATTTGAACAAGTGCCAAGGGGAAGTAATAAAGTAGATGACTCTATGGTAACTATTAGATCTTTAATTAACCTACTAAAAGATGTCTTTGAAGGAAATTTTCTAATTGAGCATTTAATATTACCAACCCTTCAATCCATGGTTCATTTCTAAATTTTTTCCATCCCTAATTCTAATCTACCTTCATATCATGACATATATACCTATATTCATGATAATATGCTTCAGTTGAACCTAAATCATCATCAAAACAAGGCCTTTATCCACCACACATCCCATTACAATATCCTTGGTAGCACACTCTATCGATAAGGGTATGATGGGACCTTGTTGAGATGCCTAACCTTAAAGGAGGATACTCTTGTGATCAAGGAGATCCATGATGGTATCTATGGAGGTCATGTCATTATAATGGTCTTAGCCAAGAAGTTACTTAGGATTGAATATTATTGGCCTATAATGGATCAAGATGCCTGCCAATATGTATGCAAGTGTGTAGCCTATCAAAAATAAGATAATCTTATTCATGCCCTCACACAAGAGATACAACCTATAATAATCCCATGGCAATTTTCTATATGGGGATTAGATTTAATCGAAAAGATAAATCCAACATCATTTGATGGGCACAAGTTTATCATTACAGTTATAAAATGCTTTAAAAAATGAGTTGAAGTTATGTTGCTTATCTATACCATAGGTCTCCAGATCTCAAAATTTATCCTAAATCAGATCATTTGCTATTTCGACATTCCATCCAAAATATTAACTGATAATAGAAAGTCTTTTAAGAATGAACAAGTTGAAGACCTATGCAAACACTATCACATTGAGTAGCATTTTTCCACACCCTACTATCCGCAGGGCAACAGATAAGTAGAAGCCACTAATATGACAATTATTAGGATTCTAAAGAAAATAGTCAATGATGCAGGTAAAAACTAGCATTTACAATCATATCCTATACTTTAGTCTTACAAAACTAGTGTCCAGACACTTATTAGGGATACTCTTTACTCTTTAGTCTATGGTACAGAAGCAACCTTGCCTATATAATTAAAACTCCTCTCTTTCTGCATCTCTTTGTATGGCATCATTACCGACCATAATCTTAGGCAAGATAGGCTACAATAGCTAGAAATTTGGATGAAAAATGTTAAAATGCTTTAAATCATCTTCGGTCATATCAAAATAAGCTAAAAGGCCAATATCACAAAAGGATCTAGTCTTGAAAATTTGAAGTCAATGATCTAGTCCTTAAGGAGAATCAAAGGAATACCAATGACTAGGACAAAAAGGGAAATTTTGAAGCAAACTGGCTTGGGCACTATATAATTATTGTGAAATTTGCATTAGGAGCCTAAAATGTTAACCACACTCAAAGGTGATGAGATTGAGGATCCTATGAATATCATGCATTTAAAACATTTTTATACTTGAAAGGATTTATATACCTCTGTCTATGAATCCACACTCTTAGGGGCAAATCCATTCTTATTTTGCTTCTCCCTTTTATTCCATTCCATCTTTCTTTAATTGACCCTGGTCTTAATAGTGGGTGTATACTACATGCTTAGGTAAAATCAAGAGATAGGAATTTCAAGTTGAGACAAGTTATTGCTAGTCGTGCGAGGGGAACATCTATTGAGTATTTTTTTAGAATATCGCTATCCACTTTTGATATATCCTCCATCTTATTTACACCTTCATACATATCCCAATTGCATCCTCCTTAATTATTATGTCTCTTACTATCCTCAAACTTGCATCCATCCTCATATGTATGTATCTATCCTTAAGCCATGATCCATAAGACCCCATTAATCACATCATTATTGAAGGGTTACACAATAGTCTTATTCTAGGATCCATAATTCACTCTGCAATTGAATCTTGATCATTCATTCTAGGCCCTATAAATGGTTGTTTTTTACTAGATTAGATCCTTGTCTTAGTCGTGATAAAAACACTTTTAGGCACAATTTACCCCATGTACATATTTCACTTTGTTATTAAAATCCATTGTAATTAATCTTTTCCTTAGGTTATTTCTTAAAATCACATGCATATAAATTAACCATAATTACCCTAGTTTATTTTGTCTATAGTGATGTATTGTTTTTATCTTCTTTTATATGTATGAATCTATGTTATTGTTTGATAAGTCACTATGTCTTGTGAATATTTTTCATCATTAGTAAAATGGTCTTGTTATCTTGTATTTTTTTATATTTTTTCTTTCTTGATCAAATGGGAACAAGGATGGTCTAAGTGACTACCCAAGCTCAATAACTTGGGAAAGTCACCCAAAATGGAGTTTCCATGCATTGTGACTTCCATGTTCCCTCGACTAATATCATGTCAATGGCACACTTTTACATCTTTAATGGCTTCAAAAATTTCCCCCATCCCATCCCCCTAATTAACTCACTATCCAAACTAATCATCCTAACCTAGTATCCCATTCTACCTATCCCCTTGGTGTAGGAGGATTTTTGCCCAATAATAATTACTGAGACACAAAGATTAAACCCAATGGATTATTTTATTAGCACATTTCTCAAACCTATTTCATAACATTTTCATAAACCATAACCATCTCATTTTAACATTTAAACTAAAATATCTCATTAATATCAAATCACATCACAACAATCCATAATTAATTAACACAAGTACCATCTATTGATGATCCCATCGCATCATCATATAATCAAATGTCTAAACATATAACATCAATCTCTAACTAATCACTCATATAACATCATAAGTGTAATAATAAAATCA
Organism: Torreya grandis; assembly: GCA_037957365.1. Classification (NCBI taxonomy): domain Eukaryota; kingdom Viridiplantae; phylum Streptophyta; class Pinopsida; order Cupressales; family Taxaceae; genus Torreya; species Torreya grandis. The sequence continues at coordinate 5,692,868 of JARHVA010000138.1, forward strand.
CATAACTCAAGCATAATCATCAAATCACATACATCACATATGTCTGATATCACATCATCTATCTCATCACCAACCAAATTGTAGTACACCACATATCAAATAAATTTCATAATCATATATAATAGTCCATAATGTTCACATGAATTCCATGTCAAAATATATGGATACAAAATATAGACCCCATGGTCATCAATGTGACACAATATACAGACATCCATCATATAATACAAGTCTCAAAAATCTTGACTATGGTCTAGGTGGTCCCTTTGGAGGCTGGTGTATTGACTTCAAGGAGTTGGCTTTGAATGTACCTACATGTCAGTTAAGTGGCACTAATACCTCATAAATATATCTATAATATTGAGCCTCCCATGTTATTTGCATGATATACCTCAGAAACCAATCTATCCCCCTCACTATCATAGCTTCATCCCCCTCCTCCTTGGCCTTCTCAACCACATGCACCTCTCCCATCAGATCCCTCACTCGAGTCTACAACTACCCAATCTGACCCTGTAGACTCATAATCTATGCATCTTGACTCTAGATCCAACTCTGTAAAACCACTATTTGTGCCTCTCTACTCTGGATGTATCCCTAAAAGGTAGTCACCTACCCCTACAACCCTGAGATCTATCCCTATGAACTGGATAATTGGTCATCCCTATGTGCTAGTTATCCCTATAAGTGTGCATTAATCTAGTCTCTCTATACTATCATCCTTTCAATCTCTGATACATGGGTTTGCACCTCTCTCCTTAACCGCTCCAATAACGCTCATTCATCCTATGTTAAGGGCGGTCAAGATGGCCCTGCCTCATCTCCCCCTCCTTTCCCTCTCACCTATACTCTATTCCCTCTTACCTATACTTCACTCCTTCCAGTCTATCCCTAAACCACTACATGATCCCCATCTTAGCCTCCTTGATCTCCCTCATCAATGTCCATGGCATCAAAACTCCCTGCCCATCCTATGGATCCTATATTGGGGCCTATCCTCTCCTCACTCACCTCCTCCCAAGCCTCACATGTGCCTATATATGCCTTCACACTATCCCCCTCCTCACTCTAGCTTGTCATCTGAGTACCTAAGTGACCAGCTCTGTGTTCACCAAGTAGTATATGTTGTTGTAACATTGGATCCATGATTAATATCTAGTAATCCCATGCCACTATGGAAATGTTATCATAATCCACACATGTTAATGCCATGTCTACCAATATCCCCCACTAGGGCTTCTCTTGGTTACTATAGGAAAATAAGTGTTCCTCACTTGGCACATATTATGGTCTCCCAAACTACCTCGATCTTCGATTAGGTCTATAATGCTTAATAATATAATCCTTAAATCCTATAATATAACACTCTATCAACATATATCAGGTAACATCTACCTCTTGAACCCATCCAAACTACACCTATCTATACATCATCCATGTGATGTGATCTGGTCATAATATATCCAATGCATGCTTGTAGAATTAGATCTCCCATACATAACTTATCTTCACCCACAAAATAATATACCAACCAAATACTATGGGATCATGTGGCTATCTATCTACACATGTACCTAGGGGATGATTTATCGCTATATGCTCCCAACTCTATATATACAATAGTAGAGATGGACCTAGGCTTGTAGCTCCCCTATGTACTCTCATGTGTAGCTTTTGGTATAAATGTGCCAACACTACTATACCCCATATAAACACTTTATAGTTTGCACCATGTCCAAAACCACATTTTCCAACCCCAAATGGAACCATTGTCTATTCTTGCCTGTCAAAAGTATGTTGGTCACAAGAGACATCACCACTAAAGTTAACCTAGCAATACTACCCTCCCTTAGACACCTATCAATGTCTACATGTGCATCTTGCACTCCAATCTGAAACATCCTAGATAGAATCTAAACTATAACACTAAGAGTGTGAGACCATCAATAGATCATGTGACCTCTCATCATAAGTCAGAAAATCCAAAACACATCTTCTAGGGTGATGGTCATCTCTCTTGTCATAAAGTGAAAGGTACTCATCTTCAAGTGCCATCTCTCTACCAAGGCCATGATCAAAGCTCTATCAATCCATACTATTTACATGATAATGACATAATACAAATTGATCAAATCTAACACATTATACTCCTTTAGTGTCAATAAATGCATCTCATGTAAATCCTAGGGACATCATAGTTAGGATGACATCACTCCTAACTCCTCCTACACTAATCACACATCTTATCACAATGGGTTCACCTCATCACATTTATCCCTAGACTATCTTGTCTAACCATCCTAATAAATTACCCAACCCATCTATTCATTCCCTTACCTATATACCTCATCAACTATTACCCCTCCCTCAACTAGTTACCCTAATCCCTAATCTGTCTTTCCCTATTCCCATCTATCCCCCTCTATCTTATCCCTACACCCTTCATCCATCTAACTTATCCTACCCTACCCTAATTTAATTTATTCTAACCTTAATCACTTCACCTTGTTCACCCTCCATTTCTTCAAATATTTCATGCAAATCCTATCCATCCTAAGTCTATCGCTTTCATTCCCATAAACCACCTAAACCCCTATCCCTCTAACCTTCATCCTAATATTTTCTAACTCTAACTAAATCCCTAGCCTACATAACTCATTCTTATCCATACCTTCATTCCCCATAAGTCCCTATCATAACCCACGTAACCCCATCCAAATAATACTTAAACATTTATTCTACCCAACACAATACTGCTAATCATGAATTAGCCCTTACTCACAATAATGCCAATATCATGACTTGAGTTTCAAGGTTTTGCATAACTATGATTGTAACCTCATGGTTTTACAAAACCATGATTCACCCCTTGAAGTATTATGATATCACTAATTTATCCTTTTAGTATTTCAATATTTTAAGTCACTTATCATGGTATTGCAATACCATAGCTCACGACCATAATATCGAAAGTCACTGGTATAATATCACCACTGAGGACATTGCCCTCAATCATAGTTTTATACCCATAAGATGTAAAAGCTAAAAACAAAGCAATAAATTCAAACATATAAAAATTATTGGGCTAGGGTTTGACTACATATTGGTGGCCCCATGTCGATCAGCCTTTCGAACTCTCTGACCCTCTCTTCACAATGTGGTGTGTGAAATGTAGTCCATAGTTTTAGCTCTAGAGCACTAATCAGAGTAAAAGTCAAAATGAACCTTTTCACTCCTTTTTTCCTATTTTAACCCTATTTTACCCATTTGAATCACAAATATTGAGGGGGGGTGGGTGTTAATCAATGTCTTCAAAAAATACATTCAATTCCACTTATCAATTATGAAGCATTCATTTAAACATATAGATCAACCAATGTTTAAACAAGCATACACAAGAGCATGAAGAAAAAATCACATTATATATGTGGGAAACCATCAAGGGGAAGAAAAAACATTGAAACCTATAATGTAGTACATTCCTATAATGACAATATCCAAATTTAATGAAGCACCAACTCCACAAGGAGCACCAACCCCTACCTAGTCAAGCACCCACTCAACTAGTCTTTAACAAGTAGCAACTTGCAAAGAAACACCAACCCCCTAGATGACTTAGGACCAACTCAGCCACCTAGAAATTTTAATCACCTTCAAAAACCCATGTTTCTCACACAACATTTGATGATCACCTTTTTTTGTTCTTCACACACTTCTATCTCTCTTGAATAGCCTTATAGGTCTCTTCGCTCAACCAACCCTCTTCTTGACTTGATTAGGTCATATGACCTTGATATTCAACTTTAGAACAAATACTAGATCTTCATAATAGTTTCAATACACCTCTATGATGGTCTAAAAGACCTCCTTGAGCTCACAAAGCTTCTATCTCATTTTTTATTCAACCATTCCTCTTACTCACATAATTAAGCCTATTAAGCCTTACTCTTATACTTGATTCTTGCATACACATACCTTGGTCAAAAATAAACCTATCCACACTTGTATTATCCTTAAAACTGGTCAAATAAAATGTTTCATACAAGAAACATATATTACATAGGTCAGTCACCACTCATAAGGACCAAAACCACCATTAGGCCTAGAGGAGACCTAATGTAATTAGGTGTATCCTCTCCATAGAATAACTTGAACCTCTATGGCCCAGATGGACCTCACCAATAAAATAAAACCTTTCAAACACTTAACTATAAACCTCAATTAACCTCCTCAAATCTCAATAATTTGAAAATTCTTTGCTCACAACTTGAATGTACAATTAGGCCTTAAAGACCTATTAACCTAATTACCTCAAAAACATTGTCTTCAAAGATGAAGCTCATACAACCTGTAGAAACACATTCTAGGCACAAAAAACATATTAATGGAAACTTCATGACCTCATGGTCATCGAAAATTCCATTATACATCTTCTATCAGGCTCTAAAGACTCAAGAACAACTCATCAAAAAGCTCACTCAAAACTACCAATTTGCTCAAAACCCAGTCATTAAAAATTTGACCTCAAACATATATAAAAGGACATTTAATTACTCTAAATGAATTGATATGAAACTCAGAGACATTAATAACATATTCATATTCATTATACTCTTCAAGTCTAGTCAAATCACCTCAAACTCATCTCTGCTAGATGACTACTTGGAACTGTTAGAAATTCAAAAACCAGTTAGCATGCCTTTGATTTTCCACACTAACATAGAGACTTATAATGATAATAAATATATTAAAATTATCCTATTAAATCCATATAAAAACTTAAAATACAAAAACCACATGGTCTATAATCAATAATTCAACTTGTAGACCAAACACTAGTCTTTATTATACACAGTTTTAACTCACTCAGATAGGCAATTTTGTAACCAAATTCTCAAACACTTAAAATAAATTTAACATTCTCTCCAAGGAATTAATATTACACACAAGTAAAAAATAACATCTTCAATCACTCAAGATCAAGACTCTATTATCCAAAGGCCTTCAACAATAATAATTCTAGAAACACATATTTCCCACTACAAGACCAGTTAGCATCTGGCTCACTTGGAAAACCAAAAATATTGACATAGAGAATAGATATTGTATTAAAAATTTTATATACATAAATTATGAGTCTTTAATTTCTACCTCCATCTATTCACTTCTTCTGGTCACTGCAACTTTTGAGAATTACATAGACTTCATTACACATATGCCTATAAATGATCATGTTCTCTCTCCTCTCTCTAACCAATGCCACCTAAAGGTGAATGAGAGGGTTGAATAAAATATAAAATCATCATATTAACCTTTACAAACCATTATAATCACTTTTTAATCATATCTCTAACATTGCGTTTAACTTAGGGTTTTAAGGCACTAAAAACTAGTTTCCCCCCTTAGCAATTGTTCATAAAGGATTGCCTCTCAATCCAAAACTAATGCCTAGAGAATATACCTAGGACCCTTACCCAACTACTATGAACTACTCAAGATCCCATGAAAATTATTTATGAGCTAACAAGCATGAGAAAATCCTTCTCATGTCTATAACACCACATTGTAGCACTCAAGAGACCTCAAAACCATTTTTTATGCTTTCTTCTTCAACTCAAAACCTCAAAATTCACCAACACACTTGAAATAAAATATTATACCTAAAACCATGATAACATGATCTCAAAATCCTCCAAACATAATCATTATGCCTCATCATGCCACATAGGGTCTTAAGGCAAGGTTCATGAGAAGACCACCAATGAAGAACTTACCCCTTTGGCTCACTCTGAGAGTCATGTGACTAACTCTACATATTTCTCTTATGCTATAACATTGTGTTACCAAAATTAAAGTACATATACATCCATATCATCATCATCATGCCTCTATAAACCATATTCATGCTAAAAACCTAGTCCATCAAACAAACCTACTAGGCACCATACCACTTTGAGACCTTCAAAACTCCTTTTGTAGCTCAAAACTCATCTCCAAACATTTGAGATAGGATCCACAACATATCCCACCATTTTAATTTGACCAAGACTTCTCAGACCATATAGGTCATTTGTCAAGATTGAACTATCCTTCTTGATCAGACAAGATAAGAAGACAGAAGACATTAGTTGTCTTCAAATTCTCTCTCTAAATTCATGAAGCTCTAAAGACATTCATGCCACTATAGATGCACTCTAAAACTCATTGTCATTATGCTACCAATCCTCTACCTTCTTACTATTTTTCTTCATACAAATGAGTAAGCCATAAATTGACCTTGAAGCTTCCTTTGAAAGCTTATCTACCTTGTACACATTTTTACATAATGTCAAACATCTTCTCACTTACCTGAGCTCACTTATTTCACCAAGATTCACTATTCATGCCTTCACCAAGACAATACTAAGATTCTCAATACACCTTGTCCATAAAGACTTGTTTATTATGAACTTGGTCAACAATGACCTTATCACAATAAGCACTTTAACATAATCAACACTCTCTTTCTAATGATCTCTCATAGTAATAAAAAACAATATTTCTCATAAGCTTGTCACATCACAACATTATGCTAAGATCTTATGTAGAACTCAAGGACCTACTAGACCATGCTTAAGCCATCATGATCATTTATCATACATCTTCACAAGAGCACCTCTAAGACATCAATGACACTCAATTACCTTTGACATAAATGACAACAACAATGCCTCAACATAACAACAGGAACATACCTCAACAATCTCCCCCTTTGTCATTGATGGAAAACACTTTAACAAAGCATATCATTCTCATCTACCCAAGTTCGATCTCCCCCAAACTGGTCTTTTTCCCAATCTAGTCTTTCTTCCCCTTTGACATTAATGATAAAGGGTCATCTCTGACAATACTATCATCTAAACCTTGGACTTGAAACATGCTTTCTCCCCAAACAAGATCAATCTTTCTTTGATCAACTAAATAGGAGCTCAACTCATATAAGTACTTAACCATGCTCCCCTTAATCTTATGAATACCTCAAACACATGAACATCACTCTCTTTGCTTTAAATCTGGAAACAACTAAAGAAGGAACTCCCCCTTTGACAAAGAATCTTTTTAGTAATGACAACCATCTTTAACAACCAAAAACTCAACACATAGGAACAAAGAAATGTAAGAAGAATCTTAGACACATGTTCCCCCTAACACCATGCATATCAGTTTTAGATGAAATCAGAGCACACTACTACTCACTTTATCCTTGTCATGACTAAAACCAATTGATCACACTTATAATACTCACTGGGACACCTCACCTTAACATCCACTAAAGAACCTTCCCTTGTCTTCACAACATGAGCTCACTGAATGATTCATTAGGACTCTTTAAAATAATGCCACTTTCTTAACATAGAGCTATAGATCTCAACTACCAATTGCTTGAGACCAATAATCTAAAATAAAGAACAACTTCTTACCTTTCAACAACACTTATAGTTTTGTTAACAAACTTCAAATGGTCTTCATAATCTCATTAGTCTTGCAGACCAATCTATAACTCACATGCCTTCTTGAAACTCATGATCAATCTCAATATCTCATAGCTACTTCAATTCTTCTCATCATATTATTTGACTGCCATCTTGAATTTTGGAGATAAAACCATGTCTACCTTATATTTGAACCATCATGCCATTACCTTATCTAAGTCAAACCTCTTTGCAGACAAAGGGACTCCATCTTAGTCTTTACAATATGTGCACTCATAATTAAAATGAATTCTTCCTCTGCATCTTTTTACCTTAATTCATATATGCTCAACAATCGTATAAACACAAACAAGGATATATGCTCATACCTTTATATATCATGATGCCATCTCATTTGATGACATAAGGATGGATAATATCCATCTTTCCTTCCTTTCTCAAACATTCATCATGCCCTCAATCCTATAAATAGCATCAAATATGTTTATAATTCTTTGTATACCTTCTTGGCACTATACACCTACTCTACGAAAATATATGTGACTGATTTGATCAAGTCATCATACAGATACTTTGTAACCTTATACATCTACTAATAGAGGATTGTCTCCAATGCTTCATGCATAAGCATCCTCAAAGATCTATCTTACAACACTTATGAAGGCTTCTACACCTAACTCTTAAGACCATACAATGCAAAACAACTTCTCATATACTTAGGATTACTTACTTCACCAAGATACTTGCACATACCTTATTACAAGGCCTAGAATGAGGTTTTGAAAGACACATTGATGCCTTGACCTGTTTCATCATGTTATGACGTAAGCACAACATTAATCAAGAATATATGAGACAATTGGACCTATACATTTCTCTCAACATGTCTTTAATGTCCTTCTAGACTTGACTATCAACTTAGGCTTGACCTTTGACTTGGCTTCTACATAATCCTTCTGAGATGGAAAATAACACTTTTGACATTCTTTCAAATCTAACTTATGTCCTACAGTAACACATAACTCACCTTGGTTTATGAGTTAATCATGACTCATATTTTCATCCTTTTTCTTCTTAGTCAACTCTACTAGTACCATTATTCTTTGGCCATCATTACAAGCATTATAAACACTACCATCATCATACTTCAAGCTTGTGCTTCTTAAGATCACCTTTAGGTTGTTATGACTCTCTCAAAGTACTAATTATGATACCAAATGTTGGAAGCACATCTACTGAGAGGGAGGTCAGTGTCTTCACAAAATACATATAATTCCACTTATCAATTATGAAGCATTCATTCAAACACATAGATCAACCAATGCATAATCAAGCATACACAAGAGCATGAAGCACAAAGCACATCATATATGCAGGAAACCTTCAAGGGGAATAAACCCAATAATCCATAAAAAATTACTAAAATTCTATAATGACAAGATCCAATTTTTAGTGAAGCACCAACTCCACAAGGATCACCAACCCCTACCTAGTCAAGCACCCACTCAACTAGTCTTTAGCAAACACCAACTTACAAGGAGGCACCAACCCCCTAGATGACTGAGCACAAAATTAGTCACATGGAAATTTTTATCACCTTCAAAAACCTATGTTTCTCACATATTATATGATGATCACCTTTTTATGTTCTTCACACACTTGTATATCTCTCAAACAACCTTTTAGGCTTCTTCGCTCAATTAGCCCTCTTCTTGACTTGATTAGGTCATATGACCTTGTTATTCAACATTAGAACAAATACTAGATATTCATAATAGTTTCACTCCACCTCTATTATTGTCTACAAGACCTCCTTGATCTCACAAATCTTTTATCTCATTCACTTATTCAACCATTCCACTTACTCGCACAATTAGGCCTTATTCTTATACTTGATTCTTGATTACACATATCTTGGTTAGAAACAAAACTATCCACACTTGGATTACACTTAAAATTGGTCAAATAAAATGTTTCATACATGAACAACCATTACATAGGTTAGTCACCACCCATAAGGACCAAAACCACCATGACGCCCAGGGGAGATCTAATGCAATTATGTCTGTCCTCTCCACGGAAAAACTTGAACCTCTATGGCCCATATGGCCCTCACCAATGAAATCAAATATTTTAAACACTTAACTGGAAACCTCAAATGACATCCTCTATGATCAATGAGTCACAAATACTTTGCTCACAACTTGAAATCATAATTAGACCCTAAAGACCTATTAGGCCTAATTACCTCAAAAATACCATCTTTAAAGATGAAGCTCATACAACCTGTAGAAACACATTATAAGAAAAAAACACATATTTATGGAAACTTCATGACCTAATGGTCATCAAAAATTCCATTATACATTTTATTTCATGATCCAAAGACTCAGGAACACCTCATCAAAAAGATCACTAAGAACTGCCAATTTGCTCAAAATCCAACTATTAGCAATTTGACCTCAAACATCTATACAAGGAAATTTAATGAATATAAATGAACTCATATGAAACTTATATACATTAATAACATATTAATATTCATTATACTCTTCATCTATGGTAAAATCGCCTCAAACTCATCTCTGCTAGATGACTACTCAAAACTACTAGAAATATAAAAAACTAGTCAACATGCCTTTGAATTTTCACGGTAACATAGAGAATTATCATGATATTAAATATATTGAAATGATCATATGACAGTCCTATAAAAAATTAAAATACAAAAACCACATGGTCTATAATAAATAATTCAACTTATAGACCAAACACTAGTCATTATTACACACAATCTTAATTCACTCAGACAGGCAACTTTGTGACCAACTTCTCAAATAATTAAACTGACTTTCACACTCTCTCCAAGACATTAATAGGAAAAAAAATTCCCAAAAAACATATTCAATCACTCAGGAGCAACAATCTACTATGAAAAGGCCTTCAACGATAATAATTCTGGAAACACACATTTCTCACTATAAGACCAGTTAGCATTTGGCTCACTTGGAAGACCAAAAAGATTGACATAGAATCTAGATAGTGTATTCAAACCTTAATTAACATAAAATAAAAGTATTTAAGTTATAACTCCATCCATTCACTTCTTTTGGTCAATGTAACTTTTGAGAACTACATAAACTCTTTACAAATATGCCTGTAACTGATCATTTTATCTCTCCTCTCTCCAACCAATGCCACTTAGACATGACTGAGAGAGTTGAATACAATATCCAATCATCATATTAACCTTTCCAAACCATTTTGAGAAATTTTTAATCATATTTATAACATCGGGTTCAACTTAAGGTTTTAAGGCACTAAAAACCAATTTCCACTCTTAACAATCATTCATAAAGGATTGCCCCTCAATCCAAAAACTAATGCCTAGAGAATACACCTAGGACTCTTCCCCAAATACCATGAAATACTTAGTATCCTATGCAAAATATTTATGATCAAAAAATCATGAGAATCTCAAGTCTATAACACCTCATTCTAGCATTCGAGAGACCTCAAATCCACTTTTTATGATATTTTATTCAACTCGAGACCTCAAACTTCACCAATACACTTGGAAAAATATGTCAAACATAAAACCATGATCACATGATCTCACAAGCCTCAAAACTTGATCATGATGCCTCATCATGCCACATAGGGTCTTAAGACAAGGTTCATGAGAAGACCACCAATGAAGAACTTACCCCTTTGTCTCACTCTAAGAGTCATGTGACTGACTCTACATCTTTCTCTCATGATCTAACATTGTATTACACAACTTCAAGTCCATACACATCCATATCATCATCATCATGCCTTTACAAGACATATTCAATCTCAAGATCTAGTCCATCAAATAGACCTACTAACCACCATACCACTTTGAGACCTTCAAGACTCCTTTTGTAGATCACAACTCATGTCCAAACATCTGAGACAATATTCAAAACATCTCTCATCATTCTCATTTGACCAAGACTTATCAAACCATAAGTCATTTTCAAAGACTAAACTAGCCTTCTTGATCACACAAGACATGAAGACAAAAGACATTAGTTGCCTCAAAATTATCTCTCTCTAAACTCATGAATCCCTAAAGACCTTCCTTCCACTTTCAATGCACTCTAAAACACATTCCCATTATGCTACCAAGCCTCTATCTTCTCACTAGTTCTCTTTATGCAAATGAATAAGCCATAAACTGACCTTGAAACCTCCTTTGAAATCTTATCTACCTTGTACACATGGTTACATAGTGTAAAACATATTCTCACTTACTTGAGTTCACTCACCTCACCAAGCTTCACTATTCATGCCTTCACCAAGACAAGACTAGGCTTCACAATACACCTTGTCCACAAAGACTTGTTTCTTATGAACTTAGTCAATAATGACCTTATCACAACAATCACTTCAACACAATCAACTCTCTCTTTTTGATGATCTCTCATAGAAATACAAAACAACACTACTCATAAGCTTGTCACATCATAACATTGTGCCAAGACCTTATGCAGAACTCAAGGACCTACTAGACCATGCTTAAGCCATCATGATCACTTATCAGGAATCTTCACAAAAGTGCCTCTAGGACATCAATGACACTTAATTACCTTTGCCATCAATGACAACATCAATGCCTCAACACAAAAATAGGAACATACCTAAACATACCCTTTATCACCCATTTGACCAGACTAACCTCATTATCCTATCTTGTCAACTAATTTTCATCCCCAAATCTCTTTTCTTAATCTGTTATCCCATTTCATCATCACTTATCATCCCTAAGTATTTCAAGGCATGGAATTCCATATCCCTATTATCTATCCCACTCTTGAGTCAGAACTAGATTAACCTAAGGTCTCCTAATACTCTGTAGGCAACACCTAGCCATAACTTTTGGGCAAACTTTTGTGCCTAGGGATAACTTGACCACTAGTAACCCCCAATCTCATTCTATCTTGGATGGATCCCTTGACCTTATTACATAGTTTTAAGCTAAAAATCTAACATAATGTGGCTTATTATCCATAATCACTCATCTAATATCCTTTATAGCTCTCTAGCCATCCCAGGCATGTGTCTTTGCTTCAAGATTTATTATCAACTTATGACGTCTCCCATCTCTTTATTTCCTGAACCATGTCTGCATCTTAGGAATTCCAGTCTTACCATCTTAATCAACCTACCTCCCTTCTAGACATTGGTCATTTGTCTAGAACTCATCTCCTGAGTCTAGGTTGGTTTATCCCATAGTATTTATGATTGGGGCATCTCAATCGTAGCTACATCAATACTCAAAGTATCCTAACCCCTTATCATCATTCTGGTCTTATCCCACCTTAGGTATTTCTGTTTGAGTGACTATCCAGCTTGTTTTTTCTTGTATGCTCCTTCAAGGAGGCATCGCACCTACTAACAATATGATTTTTCTTTGAAAACCCATTACTCCTTCTGCTTTATCCACTCGCAATGCCCTTTCAAAGAGGGGCAAATTATATGCACCTAAATCTGCTCACCTTAATAATCCTAGTAAAATTCACTATTTTAATCCATAATCATATTCCGAGCTAATTAACTAATATCCTAGTTCCTACACAAAATTCTATACATCCCATGAACCTTACCATACCCTTAAAACCAATTAATTAACCATTAACCCACTAACTAGCCTATTTAGGTACTAATCTACCCACTAACCCACTTAACAATTTAAAAATCCTTTTTATTCACCTACCCCTAACTACCCTACTACCATAACCTTTCCTACATCCCTAGTCCCTAATTATCTACCTAATCCCTATCCTAATCTCTCACTAAATCCTAATTAATCCCTAAGAAGATTCAAGAATTCTCTAATTTTATAACCTCCTTTAACTTGGCCCCTTTCTCTCTAGAAGCCTCTATTCTATAGGCTTTCCAAAGAATTTTTAATTCTTTGGAAATTCCTCTACCCTTGATCCTAATGGGTCAAATTTGAATGTGAGTCATTGATTTCTCTTGTGCCGCCCCCTTAGCTCATATACACAAGCCACTCCTCCATGACCAACTTAACTTGAAAAGTCATAATCCTCCATTATACCTTCATTATCAACCACTATAAAAACATTTTCACTCTTGTCAAGCTATCAAACAAGTCGAAGAAGCCATTGAAGCCAATTGAAATCTCAATCAAACAATCTACAATCCAATCATTTTGCATTCAAATTAGCTTGAAAATCTTGGAGAGGAGATCTAAGGGACAAAATGATGGTAAGAATCTCATTATAATTATCTAATTGTTTTTTATCCCCTCCTTTGATGTTGTTTATGTTCTAGGGTTTTTATTGCTAAACATAATAATTTTATGAATAATCCAAAATATGATCACATAGAATCTATAAGCCATTTGTAGTGGTTGATTCAGTTAAAGTGCATAATACATAACTTAGAGATTCAACGCCCTCTAATATTATACCCTATGAATCCACTATGGATTTCAACCCATTTCCATCTTAGGGTTGTAAATACCAACAACAAAAATTGAGGTTTCGATGTTGTTCAATGGGTTCTATTCTCTATTCATGTTCAATCCAAATTAGGGATTGATCACCCTCAATTCTCCATTGGTTCAACAAGTGAACCAATATCTCCAAGTGTTTCATGAGAAGTACCAATTCTTCAATTCTTCTAAGAAGCACCATCTTCAAGTATAATTAAAAAATCAACATTGGTCTCACACATACATGTATATTCATTTGAAAAAATTTAAGTTCAAGTTTTTTCAAATTTCAAATGAAAACAATGATTACTTCATGAATCGTGCAAGATTTACAAAGTTAAAGTGTCTTGCATAAATGAAGTTTTTGCTTAAAGACAAAGTGTGTTGTACACTCTCAGGTATATATTTTATTTTACTCTACTAATTTTATTTATAGACTAAAGGGTTGGGGTGGCATTAAGGGTTGGGGGTACGGAGAGAAGCGGGGGGATGTAATCACTCAAAATCAATCAATAATACTTGATATTGTTAGTTTTGGCCCACTTTTACTTTAATTGGCTTGAGCACTTAATTCGGTCTTTTTTATTTGCCTCACTGTATCCTAAGTACTTGTATGGACCTATCCCCATCTGAGTTGTCTTACACCTATAGAAATGTTCTTAATTTCTAAAAACCTCCCTAAGCATATGTAATAACATCTCATATCCTTAATTTCAAATGCTACTGTTTAAGACAAAATGGACCAGATTGGGACAATAGTGGTAATCGATCTTGACCCCTATGGGTCAATCTTATCTTTAACTTAGTAACAACTATTATTTTAGTTTAAAACCTCCCTTATAATTTGGTTTATATTTTTAGGATATGTAACATGAGGTTTTTCTCTTTTGGATTGTTATAAAGGCACATCTAAGTTACATCTTCTATCTCTTTGCAATTTCAATGTTGAGTCATATTTATTCTATTACATTGAGCAAATCTTTTCTATTCTTTCCAAATCTGATTCTATTCATTTGAAGTAATTTTTAGCGAAGTCAATAGCTTATTTTATCCAAGTCAAAGCAATGCACTATCAAGTATTCAAGTCATCTCTAGGTGCATACATGTAGCAAAAGGAACACAATCACACAAAACACTTTAAGTGAGAGAATTGTGTGAGCTTGATTTGCCTATTTGGAGTATTGTATACATAGGCAATGATGAATCGTCACTGGGGTGATTGGGATCATCTTAGCCCATTACACTCTCCCTTTCTCTTTGCAAATTTTCAACTATTGCAAACCCTACTAGGGTTTCAACTTTGAAGAAGTTATTTGCAGGGCATTCACACACATTCGAAGACCAAATTTTTGCACACATGTGTTTCAAGTAGACATAAATGATTGTGCCTTAATTTTGTGATTTTATGCAAAGAACAAGATTGACTCATAAAAGACAATAGTGGCATTCTATCTTGTCCCCTTTTGGTCAATTCAAAACCTAAGGAGTTACAACAACAATTCATATTACACATGTATGATCAATTTGAATTAATCATCTCCAACTATTTTTTAGCCACGCATAATCAACACACACACATAAAATAACTAAATCCTCTTGTATTATTCATAGTTTTTGTTTATTTATTCATGTTTTATTCATTTCAGTTCTTTACATTCATTCTGCTAATTATAAGATAGTTTACAATATTTACTACATTTCTTCTATTCATTTTATATTAATTAAAATTAATCACCAAAACAAAATATTCTCCTTTATACACTACATTTAACCTTGTTGACTTTAAATAATCATACATTTTCTTTTACCTTCTCATTACCACATGAAAGGAGTAATGAATAAAATAATTCTAATCCTCATCTTCCACATAGTTTTTGGATTAATTCTTCTAAACTACTCAAAATAAATAAATAAATAATTTTTGTGGGTTCCCACTATGCATTGTTGAGAAAGATTAGTCAATGAGATTCGGAGTGATGATACTTCATCAAATTTAGACCTTTTTCAAGTTCTTTCCACTCTTAAAGAGGAGTGGGAGGAGAGAATATGCCTCTTTTGCAACAAAGGCGTGGTGGAGATGGAACGACATTTTCTCTTAGAGTGTGATGCATACAACGACATCCGATATAGTTATGTTGAAACTTTGAAAATCGCCAACCTTGACACCTGTTTGAAGCGACAACGCTAAGTAATACCATGAACCTCATGGTCAAACTTCACAGCAAAAGGGAAGATCTCAAGAAGGAAGCTCAGGGAACTTAGGGAACATTTTGTCACTGATGTCCCATTTTGAAGGGGATGTGTGCCACTGATGGGTCCTATACGTTGTTGCAGCATCGTGGACGTTATTAAAATCCTTCATTCATTCATTCATTCATTCAAGTGAAAAAAGATTCATAAGTACATTCCCTTGTTCAATGCCACGTCACTATCCAAATGTACCGTTATTATTGAGTAAGTATGACGAGGCTCAATCCCCAACAAAGACAGCGTAACGCCCTGTGGGCAACGTGGCGATTGCTGTTTGGGCAGCTGTCATAACTTCCAAACGGATAGTGACGTTTGCGAACAATAAACAATTATCATACGTCCATCACATCACAAAAAAACATTGAATTATAATGTATACTATTTTTAGTTCTTCCTTTTGACTTTGTGTTGTGCATTTTTTTCATATTTAGCATTATTTTAAAGTATATATTTTGCTATTTGTAATTTTTTTTTTTTTTTTTCTTTTATTCAAATGTATTTTATTAATTTGGTTTTGATATAGTATAAAGTATAATTTTGTTGATGGTATTATTAATTTAATTGTAAACAATTAAAATTAGAAAGTATAATTAAATCTAAAAAATTAAATGTAGTTATTCTTTATTCTTTTATTGTCTTAAAAAAAACTAAAAAATAAATAATTTTTTAATCAAAACTTTAATCATTTTTATAAAATAATTGTTATATTATATATAATTATATATATATATATATATATATATATATATATATATATATATATATTAAAAAAATTATTATTATGTGATTTTGAAATTTCTCAAAATTTATGATCAATATAAAATTTATTTATAAAAAATATAAAGTTATTTTAGAATAAATATATGTGGAGGATTATATATCCATCCCCAAATAATTGTTCAAGTCATTTGAATGTAGCTTCTCTACCTTTTAATAATTGTCATAATCACATTAAAATATAGTTATTATTGCCACGTTAAGTCCAATACATGTATAATTTCATCTACCTTATTTCAAATTAATATTGTCTTATTTTTTAAGTTTTAAATTAGGTGCATCATATATTCCAATTTAGTTTTTTAATAAATCCATAAACTACGAAAGCTTACAAACATTTTTTTAGTCCTAACTAAAGTAAGGATAATAAAAATTTCACTCCGACTAATCTTATTTTAACTTTAACTAATCATAATTAATACCTACATATTAATCACTGTTGTGTTGAGCTTACATATAAAATATATATACAAATTCAATCATAAATAATTTTCAATACAAAAGTAAGGATTAGACACTACACAATCTTTGTAAATTATATTGTTAATTAAAGTTTTAAAACTTTTAAAGTCTATAATATCTATAAACATTTATTTTATAAATTTTGTGTAAAATTCTAATTAACATTTTATATCAATATGTAATGCATGGATTTTAGTCATCTCAAGATGACCTTCAAGTAAGTATTCCCTAAACAAAAGGACCCACTTAATACAAACATTAGAAACATTTGTATGTTGGTAGGGAGGAGGAATAATAAATTTAACAATTTTGTTTAGGTTTTTACTCTAAACATTACAAAAGGACCAAATTTTTTATATTTCATTCTAAATAATTTTTATATTTTTAAAATTATATATCATAATTAAATAAAGTTCAATACAATCATATAGATGTAGAATTTTTTTTCTAAATATAATTGTGTAAATATTTTTGAATTGATATTTAGAGTTACACTTTATAAACTATCATCAAGATTAAAATAAAATCCATCAAAATGAAAAAAATATATATATTTAATTAATAATTTTTGTTTTCATTTTATTTTCCTTTTTATTTTATTATTCGTTTTATTTTATTAAAACTTTCTCTCACATTTTTTAAACAGATCTAAATTTACGATCACCAATCATTCTATTATCATCATAATAATTTATAAAATATAATCCAAAATATCAATCTAAATATATTCACACACTAATATTCAAAAACTTTTCTCCATGTTATTGGGTCACCAATAATTAACAAGTAGGACAAGAAGGTTGTCAAGACGTCCAAACACACAAACATACATTTAATAATAAAAATGGAAGTGCTTTAAAAACAGTTAAAAGGCCATTGTCATCTTTGTCCTGGTGTAGACATACATTTAATGAAATAAGCATTACATTAGAGGGAAGGTGCATAAAAGCCCACATTATCGTTCATGAAAGAAATGTGGAAATAAGAAATATTATATTGCATTATTTCATGGTTAAAAATTAATTAAACTAAAGAGTAATTGGTTAAAAATTAAAAGGTAGGATGATTTACAAAGCTAATATCTTTGTAGTTTGGATTGACAACCCAAAAAAATCATAATTATTGAATAGGAGGAACTAATAATTAAATTTAAGGCTTTATTTTTTTTCTATTTTTTATTGTTTAAGTATTATGTTAAGACTAGTTTTAATATTTTAGAGATAAAATTGAGAAAAAAATTAAATAATTTAATAGTGAGAATAATATGGCAACATAGAGTAATTTAGTTTTTATTATTGACATTTAAAAATAGTATATAGGTATTAATAAGTTGTTAAAATTAGTTATTTTAAATTTTTAAATATTTATTGATTACCCATTTAAAGTAGAATTGTTGATGCATTTTATGGTTTTTTTTCATGTTTTTTTTTTCTCTTTTTTTTAATTCTTTAAAGTGTTTAGAGCATTGTGTCTATAATGTACCTCAACGTTTTAGATAGTCTGAAACATTAGTGCATTTATGGGGTTTTTAGTGGCTCGTTTTACTCAATATACATTCATTTTATGTGGTTACATCTTTTTCATTTTGAGTTGTGTTTTATTGAAATTGGAATTAATATGACAATTAATCTTAATTAAGATAAATTGAATGGAATAAATCAAAATGCTTGAAATTGACTTTTGACACGTAGAATGAATATAAAAGACTATATTCAATAAAGTATAATTGATTGCAAGAAGATTAACTATGAATTGATAAGATAAAATTAATTATTTTTACCTCAGATCTAACTATGTTGACTGATAGACAACTAAAACAAGGAGACATGGACACACTCTATATGTTCCTAGAAGTTGTGAATCAAATTGTAAGAGATCAAAACCATCCAGTTTGGGTCAATATCGACTGCCACTTCTAATTTAGATGGTTAGTCTTGACCCTCACCAAAAAACTAAAAACTTAGGTCATGATCGTCTATGGAAGCATGAATCAGGTATGTATGAAAAGTTTTAACTTTTGGATGTGTCCAAAAGACTTACAAATAACTTCTCTAATGTTGAAACCCTAATAGGGTTTTGCAATGATAATTTTTTTACAAATATAAAAATGTGGAGTGTAATTGGGCTAAGCTAATCTCAATCACCCCCGTAATAATTAAATGTTTCTTACATATCCCATGTTTTAAAGTAGAAAATCAAGTCCATGTAGTTCTCCCACTTAGAGTATTTTATGTAATTATGCTCCTTTGACTACATGAATGCATCTTGGGATGACTTGAATACTTGACCATATTTTATTCTAACTCTAATAAAATACATTTTTGACTTGGTTGAGGACTGTTGCAAATGATTAGAATTAGAATTGGAAAGAATATGGAAGCTTTGCTTAATACATAATATTATAACTGTCTCTATATTGTAATTATCAAGTGGTAGAATAAGTGGTCACTTGAGTGTACCTTTATAGCAATCTAAAAGAGGAAAACTTCACGCTACACATCCTAAAATTGTGGATAAAATTTGTAAGGGAGGGTTCAAAATTGAAAATTTACCGTTAGAAGGCCTAAGGTTAAGATAATCTAGTTTGGTTTAAGACTGATTGCTATTATCGACCCAACTAGTTGGTCCTAACCAACAAGAAAAAATAAATTCTTTGGATTTAGAATGTTCGTACATATGATTTGAAAGAATGTGTTAAGATCTCTGAATAACATTCAAGTAACAATGTTGATTCCTGTAGAGAGAGCTCCAAAATTCCAAGAGAAGGAAAAATAATGCATTCAATTGATTGCAATAATGAGTGAGTAACCTTCCAAAAAGGAAAAGTGGGGAACATATAGGGAAAATTAGGGAAACATGATGAAGCCCTTAATTTTACTAATTAACTAATTAAAATTAAATATAATCAACCTATGGACCCTTTATAATTAACCGAAAGAAGCTTAAATAACATAGAATGGCCATATGACCATGTAGGCAAAACTCAATGATAAAATGTACTACACCAACACCCCCCTTAAGCATAGCTTAGGTGAGATGAGAATTGGGTCCCAGTATTGAAAACCTGATGAGGTACCCAAGTACATAGTGATGAACCTCCATAGGAGGAAGAAGAAGGTGGAGCAGCTCTAACCCCAACGAGAGCTCATAGATGAACAAATTTACTCTCTGTGAAGGGATTGGTCAGAATATATATAATTTGCTCCAATGTTGGATAGTATCAAAAATCAATGACGTGCTCATTGATAAGCTCCCTAATAAAGTGCATGTGAATCTCTATGTGCTTGGTCCTTTGATGGAGAAATAGATTCCTACAAATTTGGGCAGTGTTTTGGTTGTCATAGTAGATGATTATTGGCTTATGAAACTAGACACCAAACTCAGTGAGAATCTCCTGAATCCATATTACTTCAATGGTAGCATTGACAACCCCTCTATATTCTACCTTTGTGAATGATAAAGCAATTGCATGTTGCTTCTTGCTTGACCAACTTATTGGACCTAAACCAAGTGAGAAACTATAGCCTAAAGTGGATTTTAAACTATGAATATCTCCAACCTAATTTGAATTTGTGTACCCAATCAAATCAACCTCTATTCCTACTCCATAGTGTATCCTATTATTGTGTAAACCTTGAATGTAGTAAAAATTTTGATTTTCTACTTTCCAGCGTAACTCATGTGGATCTTGCATAAACTAGGAGATCAAACCAACTACATAGGATATGTCAGGTCTAGTGTGTGTGAGATAGATAAGACTGACCACAAGTTGTCGATATGAAGTTACATCAATGAGTGGTGTAGGACAATCAACCTCAAGCTTCACACCAGACATGAAGGGAGTAGGAGCTGTCTTACAATCATCCATGTTAAACCTCACAAGTAAATCAATAGAATACTTGGATTGTGATAAATTTATCCTGCAATCTAACTGAATGATTTTAATCCCAAGAAAGTAGTGCAACAATCCCATGTCCATCATTAAAAATCTATTTGAAAGTACAATTTTCATTGTTGAGATGGATGATTATAAGCTCCCTATAATCAGTGAGTCATCCACATAGAGAACTAGGATCAATAGAGAATCATCTTAATGTAAGATGTAGACATTCATATTTGAGTGGCATTTGGTAAACATGACTATGAGGAGAAAGGAGTCCATCTTGGCATAACATGCTCGAGGGGCCTATTTGAGTTTGTAGATAGATTTCCTGAGTCTGTAGATTAAGGAGGTATCTTCCACAAGGACTTGTGGTTGATCCATATATATATATATATATATATATATATATATATATATATATATATATATATATATATATATATATATATATATATATATATATATATATATTCTTTGAGGTCACCATGTATAAAAGTACTCTTTACATCCATTTGGTGAACATCCCATCAACGTATGATTGCGATGGCTAAAGTGAGTCTTATAGATGTCATCTTGGCTATAGGAGCAAATGTCTCAGTGTAATCTATGCCAGGCACCTAAGAAAACCCCTTTATAACTAGATGAGCTTTGTACTTATTGACTGACCCATATGCACCATACTTAGTCTGATAAACCCATTTGTAATGGACTAATTTTCTTCCTTTTGAAAGAGGGACCAAGTCTCATGTTTTGTTCTTGATTAGGGAACTATACTCTTTCTACATAGCAAAATCCCATTCTAGAATATTAGATGCCTCATGAAAGGTTTATGGATCTGAGGCAATGGCCAAGTAGGCATGTGATGTCCCTTGAAATTTTGATCATGTCCTCCTTGTATCTGATGGATTTCCAACCCATCCTCTAACACTTTGAAGTGTTTGTCTAGCCCAAATAGGACTAGAATTGTATGAGATTAGAGAATCAGGAAATGAGTCCTCATCATCCGTAGTATGAGTATGAGATGGAGGAGGAGAATCCTCATCACTGCTCTCATCACTTAAACTTGAATAAGAAGAAGAGTCATCCCTGTCATTAAGAAGATCTTGAAGCGGATATATGTCACTATCTGAAGTAGAATCAATATCCAGTGAGACTTTTGAAGAGTCTATAGTGCCAAGATTATGTTCAGGTGGGCCCTCACAAAACTTAACGCTCCTCTCAATAAACAACTCATGAGTTTTAGGATGGAGAATCTTATATCTCTTAACACCCTTTGCATACCCCACAAAGATGTAAGACTGACTCTAAGGGTCTATTGCCTTGAATTTCTTCTTGGGAACACGGGACATTGCTAGTGATCTAAACACTTGAAAGTGATCAACTACAGGCTTGTGATTGTCCAAGCTTAAAAAAAAGTGATTCCCTTTAAGGATTTATGTGGAACTTGGTTCTAAATATAACATGCATAGTTGATTGCTTTGGCCCAATACTGAGGAGAAAAATACTTTGATTAAAGCATGTAGTTTGCCATTTCCTTCAACGTGTGATTCTTGCATTCAACCACACCATTCTAATGAAGACTGTATGGAACTATGTGTTACATCTAAATCCCTTCTGATATGTAAAACTACTTAAACTTATTGTTGACATGCTCCTTTCCATTTTTAGTCCTTAAGATTTTAATGGAACATTCTTATTGGTTCTCCATAAGTGCCTTAAAGTCCTTAAAGTGATCAAAGACCTCAAACTGATTTTTTAGAAAAAACACCTAGGTGTACCTTGAAAATTTATTGATGAATATGAGCATGTATCTTGTCCTATTGAATGAAGGTTTTGGAAATGGACCTGTTAAGTCACTGTGGACTATCTAGAGCTTATGTTTGCCTCTCCTTATTTTGCCCTTGTCATATTTCTCTTCTCGATGCTTACTAAGAATTCAACCATTGCATAGGTCATTTGAGAATTTGACTTTGGGCAACCCTAAAACCATGTCTTGATGATTGATTTGCTCTAGGTAATAGTATTTTAAATGGCCAAACCGTTCATGCCATAGTTTGCTCACTCCATCTGCATGAGTAAGCAGTGTAGTTGAGGGCTGATATGGGGAAAAATGTGTTAAGGTATACATCTTATACTAATGATTGGCCTTCCCATAAGCCACTATAGTGTCACTTCATAACTCCTTGATGACCACTAAATTAGGTGTGAACTCAATTTGTTTCACTTCATCTAAGTGAGTGATTTGATATACTAACAGAAGATTGGTAGATAGTGAAATAACACACAAAATATCATTGTAGGTCCTGTCACTTACTTCTATCGATCCTTTACTACTAAATTCTACCAAAGTGTAATCACCCATGAGAATTGAGGGCACAAAACATGGCTCTATTTTTTAAAATAGATCATCTGAAGAGGCCTTGTGATAGAAAGCACCCGAGTTAATAACCCAAGTCAAAGGTTGAGAAGCTACTGAAACAAGTGCCTTGACCTTATTTTTACCCTTTTTTAATCCTTACCCTTTAAAAAATCTTGTGCTGATGTGTTCTGAGCTGAAGACTCAAGAACATTGATGTTGTTCTTCTCAAGCATCTTAGTCAAGGCGTCAATCTTCTTTTTCATGCACTGAGATTCATCATGCCCAAGTTTCTTACAAAATTTGTATTTGAGTTTCTCTTTCTTAGGTTTCCTACTTGAAGAGGACTCATTTGATGATGCCTTTAGCTTGGCATCTAATATTTTTATGCTTATGATCTAGTTTAGACTATTTATTCTCTTATTTGTCATTACTAGAAGGCTTTTTATTATCCTGATTGACAATTAAGGCATGTGATTTTGAAGACTTCAGTGCACCCATTTGAACCAACTTATCTTGATCCCAAGTCAGATTGGTAAAAAAATCATCAAATGATGGCATTTTCCAAGTGAATTCAAGTGTACGTTTGGTAGCATGAAATATAGAGATGAAAACTGAATAGTCGTGACCCTATTTTGCAAGCATAGATAGAATCAACTAGTCATCTATTTTATCAATACTACTTTGCTTCAATTACAATCTCAGTGATTTAAAATTTGTAAATAAATATTTTAGGGTGTCATAGTCACCTGGGCTCAATGTGATGAGCTCATTCTCCAGCTCATGACCCCTCATGATGTCCTGCACTCTAAAAAGCTTGTCCAAGATTGTCTAGAATTTGTTTAGAGTTTTTAATGATTCAACACGAAATAGGATATTGAGAGACATTGGCAAGCATAGAAACCCATAAGCCTCACCACATTTATTGTACCACTTAACCTTTTCTGCATTTGTAGATGGCTAAGTTTCCTCACCCATAGTAATCTGATATAATCATTTACCTCTCAAAGTGAGTTGTATTTTAGAATTCCATTCTAGATAGTTAAATCATTTGAGTGGTTCGATATTTAGATCCATTAATGTATATTAGAATGATATAAATTGTATTATTGACATAAAAGCAAAAAATAGAAAGCACACAGTATAAGTACCCCTTAAACTATCAAGAATACCCACCTTGAAGTTACAGTGCACACACACTCAGTCTTAGATGTTAGGAATAGTAGATAATGTATCTATGATCAATCAGTTTGATAAAGTATGAGAGGGACATCAGGCACAACCGATAATGCATCCAAGAAGAAGGTACAAAGGTTTGAAGAGAGTTTTAAGCTATTACACCATGTGAAAAATGGATGTTATAAAAATCTTTAAAAAATTTCACCAATACGTAGATCTTAAGAAAATATACACTTTCAAAAAAAATGGCACCCAAAAAGGAGCTATGGATTGAAAGTTATAGCACTTACTGGTTCTTACTCCTACATATTCTTGGACCCTTTCCAAAAATGGAAATAAAATTTCCAATTTTTTAATCCAAAAATACAAAAATAAAACAAATTTACTCTATTTTTTCATTACCTTTCACTTAAAATTTGATGCTCTCCTGAACATCGTTTGGGGTTTCAACACTGCTTTACTTTGGGTTCTTGCATCTGCTTTACTTCGCTAAACAAGTAAGAAGTAATTGCCCATAGAAAACCTGAATAGGTCTTCCTAGTGCATTTTGGGTTCTTACAACTGCATTACTTCATATTCTTGTAACTATTTTACTTAAACATAATAATAAGTAGTTGACCCTAGAAAACCCGATTACTTCTTGGCAGTGTATTTCAAGTTCTTTGAACAAATTTACTTCAAGGTTAAATAGCTGCAACTTAAGAAAGTTAATGAGTAGTTGACCCTAAAAAACTTGATTACTTCTTGACAGTGTACTTCAAGGTTGTGAAGTTTGACCGCTGAAGCCTGATTACTTATAAGTAATTGCCTTGGAGAATCTTGATTGCTTCCAAGTAGTTGCCCTGGAGAAGCCCAATTACTTCATGCAGTGTATTTCAGGTTTCTTGGACTGCTTTACTTAACTTCATGAATTGGAAGTAAAGTAATGCCAAAAACTTGATTTAATCTGCAATCAAGTTGTTGGGGTTAAGAAGCCTGATTACTTCCAATTATGGTGTTGGAGAAGCCTGATTACTTCCAAGCAGTGTAATTCAAGTTTCTTGGACTGTTTTACTTAACTTCACGAATTGGAAGTAAAGTAATGATGAAAACCCAATTTTGTTTGCAAGTAAGTTATTGCACTCTAAAAACTCAATTTGGTTTAGAATCAAGTAATTACCTTTTGATACGCTAAATTGGTCTACGAAGAGTAAATCGGGGTTTGCAGGCTTGATTACTTCGTTCTTATGGATGTCTGACTTGATGGAAGAAATTAATCTTTAATAAAATCTATGAACTTTCTCAAAAATATAAAAGCAACCCATTTTAGATCTCACAAAACCCAAAAATATATATATAAACAAATTTTTCATCAAAGGCCTTCTGACATGAGTTTTGAGGTAGATTAATAAAATGCCTTCAAGGTCAAAAATGGTGGCCAATATAGAAGAAAAAATCACAACAAAGTGAATGCATGGAGGATCTTACCAGGGAGTTTGATGCATGAGGCTCTCAAGAAGGCTATGATACCATGAATGAGTGTGTCAAGATATCTTAAGAGCGTTCAAGCAACAATGTTGATTCCTATAGAGAGAGCTCCAAAATTTCAAGAGAAGGAAAAATAATGCATTCGATTGATTGCAATAATGAGTGAGTAACCTTCCAAAAAGGAAAAGTGGTGTACATATAGAAAAAATTAAGACAATATGAAGAAGCCCCTAATTTTCCTAATTAACTCATTAAAATTAAATATAATTATCCTATATACCCTTTATAACTAACCTTGCGAAGCTTAAATAACATAAAATGACTATACAACCATGTAGGCAAAACCCAGTGGGAAAAAGCATGACACCAACATGCTTATATATTTTTAGCATTTAAAATATTTTTGTAGGTGTTATATGACAATTTATAATAAAAGTATATCCATATAAGTGCTTATAATAGGGTGAGGTATAAAAATAAGTCCTAATTAAATGCATAAGTTAATTAGTGAATTAGGGTAAATACCAACATAATCAAGTATTTGTGACTAGATTTAGGTGTCTATAATTGCACCCTTTAGTCTAGAAATGAAATAGCTAGATTAAAGGAAAGTTTTGAGCATGATGCTAATATTGATACTTGATAATTGATGTTAGAATTAGTTTTATTAGTTTAGGAGGGTTATTTAATTTAATTTTTCCTTAGATTAATTGTTTGATCAAATTTTATCACTTTTCAAAAACTTTTTGAAAAATTAGAAGTGCCAATTAGAGTCCAGTTCACTGAATATGTATTTAACTAAGCTCAAATTATTATCTATTCATCTCCAAGAGGCGAGATGTAATTTTAAGATTTGAGTTAACTAAATTTAATATTATTTTAGTCAAATTACTACTTTATAAGGATTTGGAGTGCCTAGCTAGTCTAGTGTGTATGTTTTGCTTACTTGTTAAGAAAAACTTCTTGCATGTTGATCAAATCTTATCAGTGAGTCAAAATTGTTATCTTGAGTGTATTTTTTAGTTATCTTGAATTTTATTTTTAAGAGTCTATTTTTAGTTAACATATTTTCTAATTAAGGTCTTAATTTAGTATTAGCTTGTCATACAAGTTACTTGTAATTGCCCAGTTTTAATTTTTTTGTTAATAAAAGGTGGTGCAATAGTTCTTATTAGAAATTATTTTTACTTGTGTTTAACTATGATTTTATTACAAAGAAAAACCAATAAGCATAAATTTTCTAATTTGAAGCTATTGAGTGCAATCTTTGTCAACAATCTTACTTACAACACTATTAAATTAACAACTAGTAATTATGGGTCATATTGAATGATATATAGCATCATTTTAAGATTAAATCAGAGCTAATTTGTACTCCTATATATTCAAATATTTATTTGGTATCAGATCCTCATTCAAGAAAGGTTCAAAAGGGTTTTAAGCTATTATCAAGAGAATCATAGACTTTATGAATTTTACTTCTATGAATATTCCTATTTTCAAAGGTGATAACTTTGAATATTGGAGATATCAGTTAAAGAGAATACTTGTTTGGAATTGAGTATGGATTTTTTTTTTCCATGGGTACACACCATCTAAAAATTTGAATACTTTGACTCAAGATAAAAAAGAACAAAAAAGGATGAAGAAAGATCAAATGCACAAGCAATATCATATCTTTAGAGTGTCATAGACCCTAACATCTATCCAAGAATTTTTGGATGCAAAAATGCCCATAAGGCATGTAATACCTTAAAAAAATTATATCAAGGATCCATTAAGGTAAGAGAAGCAAAACTCTAAACTCTTAAGATGAATTTTAAAAATTTAAAAATATTTGATAATGAAGGAGTTGGAGAATATTGCATAAGGATAAATAACTCATTGCATAGAATGAGGGTTTATGCAGAAACCATAGAAGATAGGGCCATAGTATTGAAAATTTTGAGATCTTTGACTAAAAAATAGATATATATTATGATCATTATTGAAGAGTGTAATGATACGAACACTATAAATATCGATGAGTTATAGGATTCTCTCTTGTCCCAAGAAGATAAGATGAGACTATATGTCGATGATATAGAACATGCTCTTGAAACCAAGGCAATAATTTCAAATACCAAAGAGAAAAATAAAAATAAAGGGAGTTCAATAAACACAAATTGAACGGAAAAAAATTAAGCTAACTTCATAGGTAAAATCAAGAGATACCTTAGTTATCATTATTATAAAAAATTAAGACACATTATAAAAAAAATACAAGATTTTGATAGTTAAAAATCAAGCTAATCAAGAGAGTATAAAGAAGGCATTTCAAGTTGAACAAAGTGAAGTTCAAGAGAACTCAAATAATTGTCTCACATGTAATGTAGGAATATAGGATGGAAATATTTTTTTTGTTTATTTATTCAGGTTGTTCAAATCACATGACAAGTCATAAAGATAGTTTGAACAAGTTAGATGATCCTTCAAAAGCTAAGTGCAATTGGGAGACAGAAAGTCCATCCAAGTTGAAGGAAAGGGCAGTGTGAAAATAACCACAAGTCATGGTAAGGGAAAAATAAAATATGTTCATTTTTACCAAAATTTAGATCCTAAGAGTATTGATCATATTTTTATAGGATATAGTAATGAAGGCAAATCATACAAGTTTTATAATCTTACTGGTAAAACCACAATTATTTTTAAGGATTGTAATTTTTTTGAAAATGAGATGTATGTTTACTCTGATCATATAGATACAAAGATTATAATTGAAGGGGAAAAATTGTTGAAATTTATTTTGAGGGATTACAAAGTCATACACATGTTTACAAGGAGATAATGGCATACTTTACAAGTGCCCAGAAGTTCTGAATCAAGGTGTAGGTCAAATTTTCCTAGTTTGGGTCATGATCGACTGACACTAGTGACTTAGCTGGTTAGTTTTGACCCTCATTAAAAAACTAAAAACTTAGGTCATTATTATCTGTGTTATCTTGAATTAGGTATGTATGTAAAGTTTTAACTTTTGGATGTGTCCAAAAACTTGCAAATAACTTCTCTAATGTTGAAACTCTAATAGGGTTTTGCAATGATTAAAAACTTTCAAATAGAAAATTTGGAGTGTAATTGGACTAAGCTAACCTCAATCACTCCTATAATGACTAAATGTTTCTTATGTATCCCATGCCCTAAAGAGGGAAATCAAGTCCATGTAGTTCTCTCACTTAGAGTGCTTTGTGTAATTATGCTCCTTTGACTACATGAATGTATCTAGGAATGACTTGAATACTTGACCATGTTTTACTTTGGCTCTAATAAAACATGTTTTTGACTTGGTTGAGGACTGATTCAAATGATAAGAATTAGAATTAGGAAAAATATGAAAGTTTTACTCAATGTGTAATATTAAAATTATGTCTCTATATTGTAATTATCAAGTGGTAGAATAAGTGGTTAATTGAATGTGCTTTTATAGCAATCCAAAAGAGAAAAATCTCATGCAACATATCCTAAAAATTTGGATCAGATCTATAAGGGAGGGTTCAAAATTAAAAATTTACCATTAGAGGGCCTAAGGTCAAGATCATCCAGTTTGGTTTAGGACTGACTTCCATTACCAACCCAACTAATTGGTCATGTCTAACAAGAAAAAAAAATTCTTGGGATTTGGAAAGTTCGTACATATGCTTAAAGTATTTTTAGCATTTAAAATATTTTTATAGGTGGCAGATAATTATTTATAAGAGAAGTATGTCCATACAAGTGTTTATGATAGGGTGAGATAGAAAAATAGGTTCTAATTAACTGCACAAGTTAATTAAAGTGAATTAGGATCAATATTGACATAATCAAATATTCTTGACTAGATTTAGGTATCTCCAATTTCCCACGTCAGTCTAGAAATGAAATAACTAGATTAAAGGAAAGTGTTGAGCATGATGTTAATATTGACACTTGATAATTGATGCTAGAATTAGTTTTATTAGTTTAGGAGGGTTATTTAATTTAGTTTTGTCCTATATTAACTGTTTGATCAAATTTTATCACTTTTCAAGAACTTCCTAAAAAAAAATAGAAGTCCCAGTTAGAGCCGAATTCACTAAATGTGTATTTAATTGAGCTAAAATCATTATCCATTCATCTCTAAGAGGTGGGGTGTAATTTTAAGATTTAACTTAACTAAATTTAATATTATTTTAGTCAATTTACTACTTTATAGGGATTTAGGGTGCCTAATTTGTCTAGTGTGTATGTTTTACTTGTTAAGTAAAACTTTTTGCATGTTAACTAAATCTTATTAGCGAGTCAAACTTACTATCTTGAGTGTATTTTTCAATTATCTTGGATTCTATTTTTAGGAGTCTATTTTTAATTAGCTTTGTTGCTAATTAAGGTCTTAATGTAGTATTAACTTGTCATACAAGTTACTTGTAATTGGCTAGTTTTAGCTTTTTTGTTAATAAAAGGTGGCACAATAGTTCTTATTAGAAATTAATCTACTTGTGTCTAGGTATGATTTTATTATAAAGGAAAACCAAAAAGCATATTTTTTCTAATTTAAAGTTATTGGGTGCAATATTTGTCAATAATCTCACTTACAACACTACTAGATTAACAAATAGTAATTATAGGTCATATTGAATGATATATAGCTTCATTTTTAGATTAAATCATATTTGATTTGTACTCCTATACACTTAAAATATTTATTTGGTATCAGATCCTAATTCAAGAAAGGTTTAGAAGGGTTTTAATTTATTATCAAGAGAATCATGGATTTTATAGATTTTACTTCTATGAATATTCCCATTTTCAAAGGTGACAACTTTGAATATTGGAGAGATTAGTTCAAAAGAATACTTGTTTGGAAGGGATTTTGGGGAAATTTTATCTATGGGTACACACCATCTAAAAATTAGAATACTTTTATTCAAGATAAAAAAAGATGAAGAAAGATCAAATGCACAAGCTTTATTTTATCTTCTAAATGTCATAGACCTTAACATCTATCCAATCATTTCTAGATGAAAAAATGCTTATGAGGCATTGAATACCTTAAAAACTTTATATCAAGGATCCATTAAGGTAAGAAAAGTAAAACTCTAAACTCTTAAGATGAATTTTAAAAATATAAGAATGTCTGATAATGAAGGAGTTGGAGAATATTGCAAACTCTAAACTTATAGGAACTCCTTTATTTTGTATTTCTTGAAAAATCTCCAAATAATTCATGGGTTACCCAACTTTATCATAAAATTCCATGATATATACAAAAATATGAGAATTTATTTTATCTCCAATGTTAAAGAGCTTTTCCCAATTTTCATATTCATTGGCATCTTTCTCATATGCATTGCCATGCTATTTCTTATCATGTTTCAACTCATATTTTTGGCATACTGAAGCTTTGAAATTTCTTGATACACCACCCCAAGAACCATGTTGTATAGTGTAACCAATTGCTAAATTTGTGAACTCAACACCTACCTCTACTAAAATACCCTTTTCAAATGCATGTTTATCAGTAGAATCATTCTGAAATTCAATCTGATATTTTTCTCGGATTAGAATATTACTTTCATTATCTAAACTAACATTATTTAAAGGCTCAATAAAATATCTCTCTGCCATAGATTTTAGCTTCTCACCTAAACCTATTGGTATGCCCTTAACCTATTGTGTATCTAGGGATATGTGTGGCTGACTTGTGGCTTACATAGCTTCAAGTTATCTTGTTACCTTTCTCTGTATTCTTAGTATGGTCAACCTATGGAATAGCCTTGGCTAAGTAGAGTATATATAGGAGGTAGTGGTTAGTATTTTATCATGATATTGTGAATTATGTTCTTATTGCATTATTGTGGAGGTTGTCCCCTCAAAGTAGTCTAGTCATAATATTCAAGTATTCTACTCTTTCAGAATTATTGTTATGAATTTGTTTATTCTTCTCTTAATTTTGTGATATATAATTCTATTATTATGAATCATCTAATTAATTTATTTACAAGTGGTATCAGAGCTTTGATTTGGGTAAGTTTCTATGATGTTTTTTTGGGTTTGGCATCTTGACCACTAGAAGGTCAAAAAAATAAAACTTGTGATCTAGGAGGAATTAAATTTTTTATCACCATAATTTTGTTCATGATCTTCAGAAGTTACAGATGGAGTCAGTGTGAATTACATCAAAAGAAGATCAAAATTAGTAAGCCGGGTGAATGTTATGGGAACATCCCATAGCCATTGGGTAAAAATTAGAGGCTTTGTTTGTGAGGGCTCCTCTTGTGCACCTGATTATGTTGCCAACTTATGTTGTGCATCATACCCCCTTTATTGGTGTTGAAGGGAACTCAAAGCCTAATTATATGATTAATTTTGAAGGTTTATACTGGTCCAAAGCTATTAATATTGACCAAAATATTGATAAGATGGAGATGATGTATTATTACAACTTGCTAAAGCATGTAGTTGATATTAGGGTGATGAAGGCATCCATCTAGGACTACCTTGAGTCGAACTTGTCATCTCCACTTCTAGTCCTAGAATCGCTTACTCTGTAGTCAATATTTGTTGCATTGCCACTATGAAGACATTCTTAGTAATATCTTCCTTCAACTCTTGTAATGCTCAGAATTTTTTTTCATTAAGGTTAGTGGACTTACATAAATTAAAAAACAAACCTTATGATTTTTTATGTAGTGCTATAAAAGATGTCACATGAAATTCATATGCCCTACTACCCTACATATCTCACAAAACTCATTATTAAGCTTAGGACAATCATTTTTATGATGTCCTTCCTGTTCACATTCTATGTAACATAAACTTAGTTTAGGCTTATCTTTTTCATGCATATATCTTGGCCTCATCCTTGGAACCAGCTAAAGGAGCATCCCCATAATCCTTGATTTTTTATACTCACAAACTAATATATCGAGCATCAGATTTAATCAATTATTAGGCTTATGCAATGTCATATCTAATTCTTGGTTGTAGCTCTTCTACAAACCAAGCAACATTATCTTTGTCTTCTAAAATGAATTCAATTCTATTCATGACATCATAAAATATTTGATCATATTCTGCAACTGGTTCACCAGTCTTTTCCTAAATATCCTTTAAATCTTGAATAGTTTGTCTTGTACATTTATTTACCTTAAATTTAATTACTAACATATCTCTAACTTACGTAAAGTTGAGGGTATTTACATTTATTTTATATATGAAATCTAAGGATCATCCTAATAAAGTCCTTATGAGTTTTCACCTCTTAACACCATCAAAGGTTACCCCTTTTACATTCCATTTCATGTCAAAAGTTACTAAATACTGCTCAAGATCTATAGACCCATCATATTGCATTAAGTTAACAAACATACCTACATTGAGTGACATAGTTGGTACACTTGTAATTGTTACCATGGGTTGATGAACATTGGTAACTATCACTAAAGGTAATTGCATATTGGGGACTATGACTTTATGTGACTATGCATTATTAACTACAAATATGGCCTTTTACACAATAATATTTTCAGGTGTCTTAAAAAATAATTTGGATTCTTCTATTTTCTTCCTATCTAATGCCTACTTGTCTTTACACTCACCTTTCTAAACTTATCCATAAAAGAATCAAACCTATCTGTATCTGCTTCTTCCCATGTACTTCTTCTTTCTAATAATAAATTAGGCTTGGGGATGCATACTTTTAAAATGAATGACTTATAGTTTAAATTTATTCTAAATTTAAAATTGAACATGTGATATTAATGCATTCAAACCTAACTTCTTTCTAGGAACTTTCTTGCCTAGGTGTAGATAAAAACCCTTTCATTAACTATGATCTACCTCTACCATCTAACTATTTTGTTGTTAGCTTGCCTTCTTATTCCTAGTGTACTATCTCTATATTTGCATCATTTGAATTTTTTTCCTACTATTCATTGGGCCCTTTTTCATACTCTATGAATCCTTTAATTCCATCATCTTTCATAACATTTATATGCATCTTTCCATCTCTAGCATCATTCACCCTATCTCTACTCCCATTCATAGTTGATTCTATATCTCTTTCTTTATTCCACCAGCTTTGGTATCACAATTCTCTTTCTAGTCCCAAAATTTTATCCTCACTCTGAGTCTTCTTGTCTACCATTTTATGGGATATTTTACTTAGCTTCACATCATTCAATTCATCTTGTATGCACCTCAATGGTGCCCAAAGTGACTACTCCATGCTCACCACATCAATATTAGCAGAGGTTCCTAGAAGATTCTAGAACATGTTAATTATAGGGATAACTTATGTAAATACATGAATAGAGATGAACATGACATATACCTCATAATTATAGATTGTTACTTGAATCCATATATGTACTTATGAAAGGAATAATCATAGAAACACCAAATATAGATCAAGTTGGCATATGCTAAATGAATATTAGATGTTAAATAAAAATAGAGTAATCATTGTGCATAGTACATCAATAAAAGATAATTTAAAGAACCATATTAAGACTATTCTATTAATATCTATCATGCATCAGAACCATCTAAGTAATATATATATAGAGCATTGTCTATTTACATTCTAGTCTTTCAATAGACTCAAAAGAAAAGACTCTTCACATTCTTCTACTATTACTTAAACCTACAAGGTCAAATACATCTAAAAGACTTATACAAAAGATAAAATCATATACTTTTTACATGTGTCTAAATAATTATAATTCACATTTTTGTTGACCTTGATACATACCCAACAACCAAGTAGGTGCACACCACAATGTAGTTGAAAGAAAATGAAACCAATATGCAAGAATATTACATAGGACAAAATAAGATCCAAATTGCCAATCTTCCATTAATTGAAAAATATTACCAAGTGAGATGTACATTTATGAGAGTGTTGAGTAACACCTCCATAAAAGGTGGTTAATAGACCTTCAGAATAGAATAGTAATTCCTCCACAAAAGGTAGTCATTAAAGTCAAAAATAGAGGAGTAACTACCATACCTGGAATATTTAGTCAAGGGAGTTACTTCACAGTCATCCAGTGAAATTGTATACCTAAAAAAGATTCTCCATGAATGCAGGAAAACTCCAAGTGAGAAAAAAATTACATATGTAATATGAGAAATATAAATAACCCCTATTCTAACATTGGGTATACACTATTTCAATCAGTTTATGGAATTGAAACAATTATGCCAATGTGATACCTAGTTCTAAGCCTAAAAATTAAAATGATAATGTTGATGATAGATGAAGAGTCACTTCAAGAACAATTGATATAACTGAATAAAATGGAGGAAGCAAGGTAGTTTTAAAATTGGACTCAAAAGATCCATAGTATAACTCATAAGGCATCACATGATCATAACCTATGATCTAAGGAGTTTCATCAACAACAAATGGTTATTCTATAAGAAAATAAATTTAAAAAAAAACTAGGGAAGTTATGGATCAAATAAAAAGGTCCTTACATCAATCATCAAGTGTCATAACAAGACATCATAATACTCAAGGATCTCTTAAGAAATATCCTCCTGGGTAGAATAAATTGTTATAGGCTTAATCTCTATTGTCAATCATCTCAAATCATCATGCTTAAAGTAGAATAAGTGCAACATGGCATAAAGTAGAGTAGGATTTCTATTTCAATGTTTGTTTATTTTTATAGGTTTGGTAGTTGTAAGTGTAATCGGGAGAACATATTATGATGTTTATCACAAGAAATATCATGAGGCAATAAAATCAAGTTTTCAATGTAATTGTTTGAATTAAAATAGGATCAAATTAATGATAAATATTTGTACTAGTTTTATAAAAGTTCTAAGTCTAAGAACGAGACATCAACATGCATAGAAAAAGTGGCAAGGTGTGGATAAATTCCAATGGTAAAAAATAGATAATGTCAAAAGAAAATGAATGTCAAAAAGTAGTTAATGTCAAAAGAAAAGGAATATCACAACATTCTTGAAATGGATAGATCCCTTTAAATATAGTAACGATCAAAAGATAAATATTAGGGAAATGAAATGATAGTGTGTCATATCACTAAATAACCATTCCATATAACCAAAAAATTCCAAGATTCAAATAAAAAATTATTTGAATTTAAGGTAACCATGTGGAGTTGCAAAATGTAGATCGATGGTTAGATGCAATCAAGGAGAAAAAATTGGGTTGGATTTATATAAAAGTAAGCATAACCTTTCAAGTTATATTGTGAAAACCTAATGAGTAAAATGATATTGTGACCTAACCATAATTCTCTAGATTTATCAATAGTTTGTCTAAAATCAATCACAACACTTTATACAGAAGACAAAATGGCCATACATCAGATTCTTGTGCCATTATTATAGGTTCAGAAGGAAGATATGGGCATTAGATTGGTCCTACAGTAAGATAATTTTAGTGATGATAGGACATTTGATTTCATCGATGTGGCCAATAAAGAGTGGTCTCCTCAACAATAAGCATCTAATTCATAATAGGGAGTGCTTGCACTTCTTGATATGTTTCAAGGGTATAATGATAAGTGGTTGGTAAGACTACCAATTTTTGGTCAACATAAAGAATTGATGATGACCCTAATCATTAGATATAATGAGGAAGCCACCCAAGTCATAATTCATATTGATGCCAACACTATTTCACAGGCTTTAAGACTGCCAACAAGGTGAAAGTCTCTATAGGACTATAATATGAAGAACCATCCCATTCATTCATAAATATAGAAGCGATATGTATGAAAAACTAGAAGAGTTCCCATAAACTAGGTTATGGATGTATCAGTTCATCTCCTCATAGAAAGCATTATGTGTCGATATTGACATGCAAAAAAATGTGTGAGGCAGGCCACAAAGGGTATAATACATATTACACACAAAATGATAAGGTTACGGGAGGACTTCAAATAGCCTAAATTCCTCATATTAAAACTCATAAAAACATCAAAAAGCTCCTATTAAGAGCAACTCAATTATTCCAGTACCCATTTATGGTACTTTTTCTCTACTTTACATAGTGGACATCTCCCAAAGGAAAACTTTCAACTAATGTTTATTATTGGCCAACCAATGCCTTCCCTTGTCTTATTTGGCCATAAGATGGTAAACACATACTCCAAGATGTAAAGTTCACAAATGGTGGGTTAAAATCCAAAACATGATCATACTGTACCCCCATGTACCTAAGTAAGTTCACAAGTATTTTGATCCAATTACCATTATCAAAAAGATGTACAATGGAGTCCAAATTATAATATATGTACTGAAAAAATTGCTCATCCTTCCTCTCCCTTTCTTAATGACATCTATATGGCCCATGTAGAATTTTTAAGATAGAAAAAATGGTTTTTTGGGAGTGTCCAACCACTACAATCCATGCCTTTGGAGTTAGTTTACCATAACCACAATCCAAGCAGAAATGCAAGCACAACAATAATTAGAAATGAGAAAAAAATAGGCTTATCTATAAGATCAAATTTTGGCTTCATGATCGTATGCAAATCCATCCAAACATAAGACACTGACTCCTCATCCTTTACCACCTTCCAAGTAGACCTAGAGAATATTTCCATGGCTCAGTGACACACGCATGCAAAAAATCATAGTATAGTATGATTTGAAATTATTTGGAGTTACATATAAAGAGGTGAATAGGGTGTTTCTTGAGGATATCAAGGTTAATATCTATGTGATAAGATTATTCCTAAAATAAATTATAACTAGATTGTAAATATGTGAAATTAAATAAGTAAATAAATATATATTGAATGATTGTATAAAAAGAAGGTAGAATTACATTAAAATTATCACTAGCCTCTTCAATGGGGTAACCTCCTTTTTGTAATCTCAATTCAAAACAAATATGGATGATTCTCACTAGGTTAGACTCATATTTATACAGACTATCGACTACTACTCATGAATATGGGATTATTATAATGGCTAACAAACCCCACTATGTAATGTTAACTAGTCATCAATCCCTACTAGATGCTTAAGATGAAGGGTCCTAATACTATGATAAATAAGAATAGAATGAATTATTCTTTCAAAAATTAATTCACACATGTTAGGTGTGAAATGATGTCTCATTAGTGCTACTCATGTAAATCCATCCACCTACAGATTCTATTATAATGGACACATTTTGGTAAGAGGGGGAGGCCAATAGTAGAATGCAAGATAATTTTAAAGAAGTGGCATCGAGGTAAAAACCAATAGCACAAGAAACCATTTCCACAACAAGGCTAAGTGTAGTGGAATGGTCCCATTAGAAAGGCCCTAGGAAAATATAAGTCTCTAGGGAATCTATTTTATGGAGAGTAGTGTGGAGTAAGATAAAACCTTCAAACCTTTTATGCAAAAAAATCACATGCTTGAAACTGCTCGACCACACCCAACCATCTCATATATGATGGAAACATTTTCAAGTGTAGACACCGAAATCGTGTCGACTCCCCTGGTCATTCCCCGTCTTATTCTTCTTCACCTATTTAACCCTTGTCGATCACTTTTTCCATTAGCCTTGACCCTGGCAGCATGTAAAAATGAGCACAGAGCTAAAGCTAGACTCTATCCCCATTGTGCATCTGCCGACGACGGTCTTTTCCCGACTGATGTCACCGACGTCGGTCACTTATCGGCCGACGTCGGCAATCTTGCCGACGTCGGTCACCTTACCGTTATCCGTTATCAGTTATCATTTGGTTTCCCGAAATGGTTGTCGAACCATCTCTTGAACCATCCCTTGCCTTCATCAGCCTCCACCAACCATTTTTCGAATCAATCAAACTGAGCAATCATTCAATCGACCTACGAACTCCGACATCCATAGACTCAGGCAATCAACACTCTCGTGATCAACCAACTCTGGCATCAACCAATCTGCATTCGTTTCAATCCGGCACTGCACAGACAACTTCAACTATGGCTTTCATCGCGTCTTCTGGCAGGTAAGTATTTACTCTGTTTGTTTTATTTCTTCTTGGTTATTCTTTGTTCATTATTTCTGTCATCCCGACTCTTCAAACCACAGACCCAAGTTCTACATCTCTCCTTTACATCCCTGCCCACTATTCACATCCATAACTCTGTCTAGACTCGACTAAAACCCCCAGACTCTATCCAAACCCTGCCCTGACCTTATCAGACCCTGTCCCGACTCTATCTAAACCTTGTCCCGATCCTGTCAAGAACCTATCCCGACTCTCCTAGGCCTTCTGCAACTCGTCCAGAACCTGCCCCTACCGACGCCAGTCACTATCCTGACCGACGATGGCACCTCAACCGACGCCGGCACCTTCCCTAACCGACGCCGGTGACTGTGCAGAACAGTGCTGCATATCAGGTACGCACTTTATTTTTTGTCATTTATTTTTGTCATTTTATCTTTTATTATCTACTTTCATCCAATATTCTACTTTTTTATCAGTGGGTTGATATCCTTCTAGGAAGTCTTCGTACTTCTGGGATCGGGCGTTCGCCTGACAGCCCACCATATCTTTGACTAACATTTTTCTGTGTTTCAGCATTTTCTTCTTTGCAGGGGTCATTCCTCCACAGCCAAAGAGGAGAATCTTCCAACGTCTGATTTTGGTGCGCACAACTTTATCAGGTACTTCTAGCCTCGACCATTTCTTTTAGTTTCTTATTTCTTCTTTGAATGTAGAAAGCAATTTTGCATAGAAACATTCTGGCACGCCCGGTGGGACCCTAGGTCCTCCTTGGGTTCTTTCTTTCTTTCATTCATTTAGGTGCATTAGGTTTCTTCCTTTTTGCCTCCTTTTGTCTCTTCTTAAAAAACATCATAAGCAGGACTAAAATGAACATTTCTTTCTTTCTTGCACTTCTAGACTAGCTAAAACTCATATTCTTCGACTCTTTCTCCATTCGTCTTCATACGAACAAACATTTCGACTTGGGCATTAAAACACTTTGCATTCATTTCTGATTGTCTGCATCTCTTAGACCACACATAGTAATTAAACCGCATATTGAATTAATCTAGATCACTTGATGTTACACGACCAAACCACCTGCACAAAATAAACATTTTAACTTACCTGAGACAAGGCCCGACTGGGATTTCATCCCCCAGCGGATACCTTACCCGTCCCGGTGACCCTACTTGGATTTCATCACCAAGGGGGAAGCCCACTCCGTTCTCTGGAGGAGGATAAACTCTAGTGGAAGTATATTTTGGCTAAGCGAAACCAGCTAACCACTGGAATCGTGAAGTGAGGGGAGCTTGCTCCTTAGCACCAGGCCTGTACGGAAGCTAACACAGACTTTTGAGCACCATAACAAAACCCGAAACCATCCATAGACTTCTTCTTCTAGGACCCGACTCACAAAGCCAATCTTCCTCTACACACATTCTAAGGCATAAGCCACTATAATCCTAATAATTTACTTCTAGGGTTTTAGGATCTGCTTGTGTCTTCATCTTTTTGGTTCTTATCTGCTTGTTTGAGCTTGTGAGGACGTTCTTCCTTGCCTTGAATGGTTCTGACTCGTAGCCAAGCCAAGGCTCTAGTCGATCACGCGAGGCATCATCCTCTTCCATCTACCCTGCCTACAACCAACCCTATAATGGAGTTCAACTCGGAAACTGAAAGAACTCCTACCAGACCATCTCCGACCCAAACGCCTATTATCCTAGAAGGGGACCAAGATTTCACATGATTCTTGGACCTCAATACCAAAGCCTTGCAACACTATCTTGCGAATAGCCAAACGCGAGACCCCTTGGGCAATCCAATTTATGGAATGCCGACCTCTTTCCTCGAGACTACGGCCGTATCAACGACATCCGTAGTCTAACCCTTAGACACCCAGGCTGTTGCCTCAACCAATGACCAACCTTTTACCAACCATCCAAGTGTGGCCTCTCCTTCCATCGTTGGGCCCACTTTCACCGGGGTTTCGGCTCCCCATCAGTCTCAGTCCACTCAACCACTTTCTACCCCCTTTCAAAACTTGGTCATCTCTATTCTGCCCACCCTTACTCCTATCAACACTAGGGTGGCTACCCATCCATTAGCCCATGTTACCTCTAACCAACCTCCCATGACAACATCAAACCTAGCCATGCCTTCCATCTAACCATCCTTAGTCACTTCTTCTGTCCCTACGACTAGTCATCCGTACGTTGCGCCCTTATTGGTACAACCGACTACGTCGTATACCTCTTCCAGCCTCTTTCAAACGCCTTACAATCTAGGAGGCGCTCCACCCGCCAATCCGTCAGTAGATATTATCAAGATGCTGATGGATAAAATGTCCAACCTAGAGACGTCCATTACTGGCTCACGCAACACTCTCTCGTACGAACAAATCTGCAACGAGCCTATCCATCCTTCTGTCCCCATCAGACCATATCCCAGCCAGTGGGAACTTCCTAAGTTTTCTCGTTTCCAGAGCAAGGAAGACCCACAACAACATTTACGGGCATTCAGACATGCCTGTTACCTTATCGCCCATGATGATGCGTTGCTCTTACGCACGTTTCCCATGTCTCTCTCAGGTGCTGCACTTGACTGGTACAGCTCTCTTCCCAGCCATTCCATCCTCACATTCACTCAGCTGGCCCAGCTCTTCCTCGATCATTTCTCCATCAATATCACCAAGAAGGTCTCTATCACAGACCTCTATTCTATTCGCCAGTTCGAGGATGAATCTATTGCTAATTTCATCGCTCGGTGGAGGGGCCTTATCAATCAACTTTCATTTTCCTTACCTCAGCCTGAGCTTATTGAACTTTTCTCTCAAGCCTGCGCTAGACATATTTCTTCTACCTTGAGGGTTCAAACCTTCCGCACTTTTGACGAAGCCTTCACGATGGCTCGTAAACTTGAGTTACGTGCCGTCGAGGAGAATAAAGTCAAGTTGCAGAGTAAGAATCCCAACTCCAAAACCAATGACCCTTCTTCTAAGCCCTCCTCGTCCAATCCTAAATCTAAGCTGTGGTTGTTAGATCTTCCTCCTCTTCGCCTTCAACTAATCAACCTGAACCATCCACATCTATGAGCGCCACTCGTCAATTTCAGCAGAGATACATACAGTGACAGTTTACTCCACTTGGAGAATCATACGCGTCTGTGCTGGAAAAACTCGTCAAACAAGGGGCCATCAATCTCCCTCAGATCCGACCTCCACCACAATTTGATCCCTCACGCGCCATCCCTGCGTGGTATAGGGAAAATGACTTCTGCCACTACCACCGTGTTAAAGGTCATGACACGGGCAACTATAAAACCCTTAAAAACATAGTCCAAGACATGTTGGAAAAGGGTGACCTCATCCTCGACAATCCTAACGCCCCTCCTAATCAGGGTATCGATATCTTCAAACAACCGTTCCCTAATCATCCACCAACCCAAAACAACGTCCAGACCTTGACTGACAATACCCATGAACATAATATTCGAACAGTCAGTACGGTCTCACCCCTTATTTCTAACCAACCCCAAGAGGTGAGTTCATCCATCAGTCCATCACATGTGGACGAACCTCTTTCTCTAGCTAGTTCTCCCTCAACTTCTCTAATTTTAGAGGACGCCTCGACCTTACCAGCACCGCCAGTTTCACCATCTTCCTTCTTGCTGCCCATGGAGGACCCAACCTTTCCTACTCCTCGACCACAAGTGGAGGGCACTATCATCCCTGCCCTTTACCCGCTTGAGGAGCTTCATTCACCAGTTTCTTCTCCACCCAGGGAAGAACCTATTTCTCCTCCGTCTCCAACCAAACATGAACTTGTCACAACTTCACCATGCTTTGGACCTGAGACTACTACACCCGTCTCACCTTCAGTCCCACAACCGTCGGCATCTTCTCAAGAGCCCAAACTTCATCCCGCATCTTCTCAGCGATTTTCCCGACTAGTGGAGAGACTCGAACTTCTCCCTTCTAGGAAAGTGGAACATCAGGGATTGTGGGACCGTCTCACAGCTCTTCAACAAGCCCGGGCCCTCTCATCTCATGCTGCTAATCCTCCCATGGCAGAACCTCCTAAGACTATCAACAAAAATCTGATCTTCACTTCCAAA
This sequence comes from Torreya grandis, assembly GCA_037957365.1. Taxonomy (NCBI): domain Eukaryota; kingdom Viridiplantae; phylum Streptophyta; class Pinopsida; order Cupressales; family Taxaceae; genus Torreya; species Torreya grandis. Next base: position 5,736,258 of record JARHVA010000138.1, read on the forward strand.
TCATCTACATCTTCATCAACTTCATCAAAACCAAAACCCTCATCTACTCCGCCTAAACCTATCAAATCACTTGGCGTTCGCCCCGTCTCCAACCTCACTCATCCACAAGTGAAGGTGGACTTAACCCAAACTTCAACTAATAGTAGTCTTCAACCTAAATCACAAAAGACTGCCAAACCACAGAGGTGAACGCCTCCTCTTCCGTCACCATTGCCTTCCATTTTGAGCCCGCATCCTTCAACCTTAACCAGAGTCCTTCCCGCTTCAACCTCTAATCAAAACCGGTTGCCTCCTTTGCTTCCTTTACCTACCGCTAGCCTACCCTCTTCCAAAAGGGCGATACCTCTCACGAAGAGTGTACCGTCTCCACCTGTCATCGCACCATCAACCCAGAAGGTGGTACGAAAACCCCCTCCAACTTTGCCCAAGCAAAAGTCACCGACATCGCATACATCGATGAGCACGGACCCTTTAGTGGGCTCATACTCTTTGATCTTGCAACGACTTTTGCAAACTTCTAGCATACCTCTTCCACCCATCAAGCCCTTTCAACCTCTCGGGTCTAAACCCTCCTGGTTCGATGACACGAAGATTTGTTTATATCATCGTACACCAGGACATGACACCGAGACTTGCTGTGCCCTCAAGGCTGTCATTTTCCGTTATCTGGAGAAAGACACTCTTCTCTTTGAGGACACTTTCAACCGCCCCCCGACTCCTTCTCATAACCCTTCAACCTCTTCAAACCCATTCACATCTCATCAACCGGTTACAACCCCTTCATCACCTTCACCTCCCATCTTTGAAATCAATGCCATTCACATCGCCACTAGGTCACAAAAGGACAAGGCGAAAGAAAAAGCTACCATTCCTTGGACCTACCCTTTTGTCAATCCACCTCAACCGCCTAAGCCTAAGATTTCTATCCTTGGCGCGCCTCAACCCTCTTCTTCTTCTTCTTCTTCTTCCAAACCAATCCACGACTCCATGTTGAAACAGCTTCACCAGATGCATGTGAAGATGTCCCTCTACGATCTCATCCAAACCTCACCCCAACATCGTCAGGCCCTCATCCAAGCCCTGCAGGCAGCGGAGGTCCAACCCGAGGACCCCCAACCACTTGCTGCCCTTGTCCACTCCTTAACCCCTGTTGCCTCCATAACATTCAGCGATTCTGAGATTCCCACATCCAATACGGAAGATCAGGACGCCGCCCTCTTCATCACTGCCTATATCGATCGGACACGCATTAAACACGTTATGATCGACGGGGGCGCTAGCATCAACATCATCTCCACCCATGCCTTTGATCAGTTGGCTCTTCCCAAGAATTGCATCTCCAAAATTGACGCGATCTTGCGCTCTTTTAATGACACTACTGCCACGACCATTGGCACAGTCATCCTTCATATTCACGTTGGTCCACGCACAGTCTCGAAGCTCTTCTACATCATTGAAGGAGAGTTCCAATACAACATCTTGCTGGGCCGACCCTGGATCCGCGCCATGGCCTGTGTCCCCTCCACCCTGCACCGTTGTGTGAAGTTTGAGCATGACGGACAAGTCCACACCATTCTCGCTGACCCTTCGCCCTTCAAAACATGCAACACCACCTACCGTCCAAATGATGTCCTCATTCCTATCAAGCCATCAACCCCGGCACCGCCTCCATTCGTGGAAGCTTTGACCAGTTCGCAACAGGCGGTCGCCCTTACACCTCCCCTTCAAGCGACAACCACAAACCCCATGGAAGACATCTTCCAAAGACTTTCATTGGGAGAGTATCGCTTGCTAGCTTTAGACATGTTCCAAACTCCACAAGAGTATGGACGCCTTCATCACAGCCCCAGCTACGACCATCGGATCGGGATGATCATACCTTATGGTCCCCCTCACCTCCGCACCAATCTCGTCTATGGGGGGCTTAATCTAGCTCCTACTGACGGTAATCCTCTTTCTTCACCTCAACCTTTCACATCAGATTTCTCATTTCTTGGCAACCCTGCCTTTGCACACACTTACCTTTATAGGTGTGCATGGAAGGGTTTTGGTTTCGGACGCTATGAGCAGGGCTCCCATCAGCCTATGCAATCGCTCAATGATGACGACGCCAAGAAACGGTATGGTCTGGGATATCATGACCCCACTCAAGACCCTGTAGACCTTTATCCTGAACCAATCCTTGACCAATCTCCTCCACACTCGCCTATTTCACCACCTTCACCTACGGAGTCAGTGGTTTCCATTCCTCCTAGTTTTTTTTTCCATAAACACCATCCGCCTGGACCCCTTGACTTATCATCTCAATGGGGTATCCAAGTCTCTCCCTCTCATTCTTCCCAGCATGATCGAAGATGAGTCGACAACCATTCACACTGTTCACTGCGTTGACGATGACACCATCCTTTCCTACATGGGTGCTGATGATTCTTTTATCCAGTGCTCCCTCCCTTCTGAGACCCAGGTTATGTTAAATGAATCAACCATTGACATCAACCTTCCTTCTTCTGATGTTCCTCATGTCTTAAAGATCGGCCAATCTTTAGACGCTCAGGAGCAGCTTGACTATACCCAGTTCCTCTCTGACCATAGCAAGGCCTTTGCCTGGACTTACAGTGATATGCCTGGCATCGACCCCACCATCGTTACCCATAACATTGTCACCAAATCAGAGGCTAAGCCTGTCAGGCAAAAGCTTCGAAAGATGCATCCTCGCGTTGCCCTCCTTGTCAAGGAGGAGCTTCAGCACCTTCTTTCTGTCTCCTTCATCCAGCCCATCGATTATCCACAGTGGGTCTCTAACATCATCCCAGTCACCAAGGCAACTGGGGGGATTCAGATCTGCACAGACTATCGCGACCTTAATCTAGCCTGTCCTAAAGACAACTTTCCTCTTCCTAACATCGACCAGCTTGTTGATCTTACGGCCGGCCATGAGATGCTATCTCTTATGGACGGGTTTTCAGGATACAATCAAATCCTGATTGCTCCAGAAGATCAGCACAAGACCACTTTCATTACCCCATGGGGGACTTTTTGCTATCGAGTCATGCCTTTCAGCTTGAAGAACGCAGGTGCCACTTATTAGCGTGCCATGACCTACATTTTCCATGATCTCCTCCACAAAATCATGGAGGACTATGTGGATGACCTGCTCAACAAGTCCAAACTTTGCCGTGACCATCTGACCATTCTCAAAATCATCTTTTCTCGTCTTCTTCAGTACAATGTCTGTCTTAACCCCAAGAAATGTGTCTTTGGGGTCCTCTCTGGCAAGCTTCTCGGCTTCATCGTTTCCTTCCGTGGCATCGAGATAGATCCCGCTAAGATTCCCGCTATCCTCGAAATGCCTCCCCCGACCAATCTCAAGCAGCTTCGCAGTTTGCAAGGCAAGCTCTAGTCCATTCGTCGCTTCATCTCACAGCTTTCTGACCGCTGCCAACCTTTTCATCATCTCCTTAAGAAGGACGTCATTTTTACATGGGATAAGAACTGTCAAGAGGCTTTTGAAGCCTTAAAACGCTATCTGGTCTCTCCACCAGTTCTCATTCCACCTAAAGATGACCAACCCTTCTACCTTTATATCTCAGCCACTCACCATTCGTTAGGTGCCATGATCGCGCACCGAGACGAGCATCACCGTGAGCAAGCCGTTTATTATATCAGCCAAACACTAGTCGACTATGAAACTCGGTATACCCATATCGAGAAACTCTGTTTGGCATTAGTCTTTGCTGCTATTAAGCTTCACCACTATCTTCTCAGTCACAAAACTTTTGTCATCACCCACACCGACCCTCTCAAGTATATGCACTCCAAGCCATATCAGAATCAATGTATGGCTCGGTGGCTCATGCTGCTTGCTGAGTTCGATCTCGAATTCATCCAGCAGAAATCTATCAAGGGGCAAACCATCGCTAATCAACTAGCAGATGCCCCTCTTCCTGACAATCAACCTTCGCAGTGTGAATTCCCTGACGAGTCTATCGCTGCGCTTTCTTCTGATGACACCACCTATTAGATGACTATGTTCTTTGACGGATCCAAAATTCAACTAGGTGGAGGTGCTGGGGTCATTCTCATCCCACTCGAAGGGGAGCCCATGCCTCTGTCTTTTAAACTCGACTTTGATTGTACCAATAATATGGCCGAATACGAGGCCTTAATTTTGGGACTTCAGACTGCCTTCTCTCTCAGCATCAAGTCCATTAACATCTTCGGCGACTCGCAGCTCGTCGTCAATCAGGTCAACGGTTCATACCTCTATAAAAATGAAATTTTGCAAAGGTACAAAAACCGTGTTGACATTCTCCTTGCATCTTTCGACCATTTCCTCCTGCAGACTGTTCCTTGATCCACGAATAAGTTTGCTGACACCATGGCTTCTCTTGCTTCACATATCCCATCTTCCTCATCTGCATCCAGACTTTTTGTCACGGTGCGTCGTGTGCCGTTGCCTTCATATGTCTCTCCTCACATTCATCATGTCAACACTATAGACCCTAGCCCACAAGATGCTTGGTATAAGCAACTTGTGGACTTCTTATCTCTCTCTGTCATTCCTCCCAACCTCTCTAGTAATGCACGATGAGCTTTTATCAAGCGTACTGCTCGCTATACCATGCTAGGGGGTCTTCTTTATAAGCGAGGCTTCGACGGCCTCCTTCTTCGCTGTCTCACCTCCACCGAAGCATCTCAAGCCATTCAACAAGTCCACAAAGGGATTTGTGGCAGACATTTCAGTGGGAATTCGGTTGCCAAGCGCATCCTTCGTCTGGGCTATTATTGGCCTACCCTTCATCAAGACTGTAGCGACTATGTTCGGCATTGCATCAAGTGTCAGCAGCACTCTAACTTGCTTCATCTCCCCAGTCACGCCTTACAAATTGCTCAGGATTTCTGGCCTTTTTCTCAGTGGGGTTTAGATCTCATCGGTGAGATTAACCCTCATTCGTCTCTTCGTCATCAATCCATCATCACAGCCACTGAATATTTCACCAAGTGGGTGGAAGCCATTCCTCTCGTCTCCACAAAAGCCGACAAGATCGTCGACTTCATCAACACCCACATCATCTGTCGTTTCGGTGTTCCTCATAAAATCATCACTGATAACGGCAAGTCCTTCAAAAACAAAACTGTCCAAAAGCTATGCGACTCCTTCGGCATCAAACTCAGTTTCTCTTCGCCTTACTACCCACAAGCAAATGGGCAGGCTGAGGCTTCCAACAAAATTCTCACCAAAATTCTCATGAAAGTGGTCAGTGACACAGGCAAGGATTGGCACATTCACATTCCCTTCGCTTTGTGAGCTTACCGCACTAGCATCCGAACCTCTACGGGTGCTACCCCTTTTTCTCTCGTGTACGGAACAGAGGCTGTCTTACCTCTCGAAGTATAGATCCCGTCTCTCCGCATTTCTCTACATGATATCCTTTCTAACGATGACTTTCGTCAAGATCGCTTAGCTCAACTTGAGTTACTTGACGAACGCCGTCTTGCTGCCCTTAATCATCTCCATGTCTATCAACATCGCATCAAGCGCACCTATGACAAAAATTTGCGAGAACGAGATTTCAATATCGGAGACCTCGTCCTCAAAGAGAATCAACACGTGACCAATATGGAGCGAAGTAAACGAGGCAAGTTTGCTCCTAATTGGCTCGGACCTTTTATTATCTCGCACAAGTATGGATCAGGGACTTACCGTCTGTCTTCTCTTGATGGACGACCAGAACCTGAGCCTCTTAATGCGTTGCATCTGCGACCATTCTACTGCTAGTCGAGTACTCGTCCACTTGACACTTAACTTAAGCTCGTCCCTTGAGCAATCCCCATCCTCTTAGTCCTCCTTCCTTTCAACCCTATTCCTCTTAACAATTCCTATAACCCTTTTATGCTGTATGGATGCTTTGTCCTAATAAAAGGGAGCCCTTGACCTTCTATAATCTTGTCCATGACTCACATTTCTATAAAAACAAATCAAGATGTCAAAACATATCCATGGTCACTATATCAATATCAAATCAAAAAACAGACTGCTCCCTCGAAGGACAGCTGTACTATCATTGCTATAATTAATAGACTGCTCCCTTGAAGGACAGATATTCAAAAGCCCTTATATTAAACAAAAATCTAGACCACTCCCTCAAAGGATGGCTATGACTAATCTGGCAATAAACAGCATTATTTTAGAAGCTTCCCGCATTGATCAGCTTCACAAACTGACCACCAAGCAAATGACATCATTATGTGGACTTCCCGCATCGATCAGTTCACCGCAAAAAAAAAAAAAAAAAAAAGAGTCATGGACTTGACTTATAGTTGTCTCAGGGTCTCCTATAAAAAGGGGCAAAGTTATCTCTGCTCTTAAAACGGGTTACCCTATTTCCTCCTCCTATCACCTGCTCAAGGGACTTCGAGCTCACTTTAATGTCTAAGTGATTCGATTACCGCTCTAACATAACTATGGTCAACGACGTCACGCATGAATGGGGCTCTTGGTTCTCATAACCCCTATCTATGCTATCTTTTTGGTCCTTGTCAATGAAAGAGCCATTTGCCTTTCACTTTTTCTCTACACTTTGGTCACATTCACCTTCATCACTTGTCAATCGACTCAGCTCAACTCTCTTTTTAGACCATCAACATGACCTAGCCTATTCACCCTAGTTTCTATGGACACCAATACACATGGAAACTATCGACCCGCTACAATTTATGTTCAGCATAAACCAATACTTGCTGAAGCATAATAAACCTCAATTCATTTTTAGCATACATCCATCACGAATATGGAATATTGCTAGGGATGAAAAACCCCTCAACCAATGTTGCAGAATACACCATTTGGAAAAGGCTGCAACATCTTTTTCCCTCCTCATTTCATCATAACCAAGACCAATCTCTCAACTATTTTAACCACCTGTCTACTACTCGGACCCTTTGTCTGAACTACATCGGCCTGAGGCCCTATCACCAGGGCTATGTAGGCAGCACTCAGTTGACATGGGGTCTTCTGGGGTTAGCTCGGCCGCATCCTTTCATCCATTCATCCATCCATCGACCACCAACCATTGGAGATCATGCCTATCTCCTCCGACCTCGACCACTTCCAAGACGCTGTTGCCTTGGTTGTTTTTGCATATATGCTACCTCATGACTGGTTAGCAGAATTGTGCGTAGACCTTTTTGGACCCTCACAAGTATAGGATCGCAAGCCGGTTGATCCACACTACTTGTGACTTTTTCGTGATTCTAGGAGCACTTCCTGAGCCCTGGATACCTGGAACACGACAACCATTTGGAGCTTCAGCTTAGATTGAGTAACCCGATCAGCAGATGACTAAATGCTGGGGCCCAGTTATTTCAATTTTGGCACTCCTCGACCCTTGACCTGCGACACTTTGACCTAACCCTCTCGTGCAGTGGTATGCGCGCAATCACGACCTTTGCAGCATTCACCCTCACCCCTTTTTCATCCATTCCTTATCAAATCAGCACCCGATTCCTGGTTCCCTTCCCTCGACTCCTACTTTGAGGGGGAATACCTTATCCATACTTGGGGCATTCCGCTTCCTATTTTTGTCTTGCAGTTCATTCGAACAACCAACAAGACGAAATCAACCTTATCCCTCACCTGGGGCAATCACTCCTATTTTTGTCTTGCAGTTCATCCAGAATAACCAACAAGACAAAAAGGGGCAAATGTAGACACCAAAATCGTGTCGACTCACCTGGTCATTCCCCGTCTTATTCTTCTTTGCCTATTTAACCCTTGTCGATCACTTTTTCCATTAGCCTTGACCCTGGCAGCATGTAAAAATGAGCACAGAGCTAAAGCTAGACTCTATCCCCATTGTGCATCTGCCGACGACGGTCTTTTCCTGGCCGATGTCGCCGATGTCGGTCACTTATAGGCCGATGTCGGCAATCTTGCCGACGTCGGTCACCTTACCGTTATCCGTTATCAGTTATCATTCGGTTTCTCGAAATGGTTGTCGAACTGTCTCTCGAACCGTCCCTTGCCTTCATCAGCCTCCGCCAACCATTTTTCGAATCAATCAAACTGAGCAATCATTCAATCGACCTGCGAACTCCGACATCCACAGACTCAGGCAATCAACACTCTCGTGATCAACCAACTCTGGCATCAACCAATCTGCATTCATTTCAATCTGGCACTGCACAGACAACTTCAACTATGGCTTTCATCGCGTCTTCTGGCAGGTAAGTATTTACTCTGTTTGTTTTATTTCTTCTTGGTTATTCTTTGTTCATTATTTCTGTCATCCCAACTCTTCAAACCACAGACCCAAGTTCTGCATCTCTCCTTTACATCCCTGCCCACTATCCGCATCCATAACTCTGTCTAGACTCGACTAAAACCCCTAGACTCTGTCCAAACCCTGCCCTGACCTTATCAGACCCTGTCCCGACTCTGTCTAAACCTTGTCCCGATCCTGTCAAGAACCTATCCCGACTCTCCCAGGCCTTCTGCAACTCGTCCAGAACCTGCCCCTACCGACGCCGGTCACTACCCCGACCGACGACACGTCGGCAATCTTGCCGACGTCGGTCACCTTACCGTTATCCGTTATCAATTATCATTCGGTTTCCCGAAACGGTTGTCGAACCGTCCCTTGCCTTCATCAGCCTCCGCCAACCATTTTTCAAATCAATCAAACCGAGTAATCATTCAATCGACCTGTGAACTCTGACATCCACAGACTCAGGCAATCAACACTCTCGCGATCAACCAACTCTGGCATCAACCAATCTGCATTCATTTCAATTCGGCACTGCACAAACAACTTCAACTATGGCTTTCATCGCGTCTTCTGGCAGGTAAGTATTTACTCTGTTTGTTTTATTTCTTCTTGGTTATTCTTTGTTCATTATTTCTGTCATCCCGACTCTTCAAACCACAGACTCAAGTTCTGCATCTCTCCTTTACATCCCTGCCCACTATCCGCATCCATAACTCTGTCTAGACTCGACTAAAACCCCCAGACTCTGTCCAAACCCTGCCCTGACCTTATCAGACCCTGTCCCGACTCTGTCTAAACCTTGTCCCGATCCTGTCAAGAACCTGTCCCGACTCTCCCAGGCCTTCTGCAACTCGTCCAAAACCTGCCCCTACCAACGCCGGTCACTACCCCGACCGACGACGGCACCTCAACCGACGCCGGCACCTTCTCTAACCGACTCCGGCACTACAGAGACCGACGTCGGTGACTGTGCAGAACAGTGCTGCATATCAGGTATGCACTTTATTTTCTATCATTTTATCTTTTATTATCTACTTTCATCCAATATTCTACTTTTTTATCAGTGGGTTGATATCCTTCTAGGAAGTCTTCGTACTTCCGGGATCGGGCGTTCGCCTGACAGCCCACCATATCTTTGACTAACATTTTTTTGTGTTTCAGCGTTTTCTTCTTTGTAGGTGTCATTCCTCCACAGCCAAAGAGGAGAATCTTCCAACGTCTGATTTCGGTGCGCACAACTTTATCAGGTACTTCTAGCCTCAACCATTTCTTTTAGTTTCTTATTTCTTCTTTGAATGAAGAAAGCAATTTTGCATAGAAACATCAAGTCCAAAAGGAGAAATAGGGGAAACACAAATGGAAGTGGCAGGAGTTGAGACATGAGATAGAAACACCAAAATAAAATTTTGGTATCTCCCTTTCCATGCCCAATTTTTTTCATAACTAAGCACTAAGTGTAAAAACCATCTTCCCCACCAATCTAACCCCCACTCTTACCTATTCTCCCACACATAGACAAGGAAATCCTTATGGTTGTGACACTTTTGAGACTTTGGATTGATTTACATAAAAATAACAAGCATAAATGGATCAACATACTCGGCAAGGTCATTTAGAGCAACTGAAAGTGTAGGCTCAAGTAGATGAGTAGTAAGCACATGATACTGCCAAGGCAAAAAAAGAAGAAGAGACAATAGCTAAAGAAAAGGACCAAAAAGACAAATATTCCTTACTCTATCAACATAAATAGGAAGAATATATATATTTTTTAAGACTAGTAGCAACAAAATAAGGTTGAGGTAAAATATGTAACCAAAGAGGCTAAGCAAAAACATAAAGAATACCTATGAAATAAAGATGAGCAAAGGAAGAAGGCCATCAAATCTACCTATCTAGTAATATGAAAAGTTCGAATTATAGAAGTAAAAGAAGGTCAAACATAATAGTGGCAACAAAGAGATGAATAAAGATAAGCTTCAACAACTAAAGTGCAAACACAAGCATTTGGATCTTCTACGAGTTCAGATTTTGTGCAAGGAGAAGTCAAATAAGAAGCCTTATAATAAAATTGGGAGTTTAGTAGATCTTGGTGGATGGATATACAAACACCAACAATGTGATGTACCATATGTAATCTTTTGATCACATAAAAAAGGTAAAAACCAGAGATACCTATGGATTTTGACACCTAGTTGTACCTACATAATTTAGGATTAGAAACTGATCTTGATGCTTCACAATTGTCAATTTCAAATTAGATTGATAGTACTACATTGCAAACATATATGAAAAAATTGCATCTGATATTAAGCAATAACATACTCAATTATGCATGGATAATGTTAAACTGCAAGAGTGATTTTATAAATAAGGAAAGATGATTGATGACACCTACTCGACATCGATTTAAAAAATTCTTGGTGACCAAGTCATGTTGTAAGAGAATCATTTAACTACACTCCTCACTAGGTTGACTTAGGATTGGGCCATAACACAATCATTGTAAGACATCAAAGCTCGAGTCCAAAAACTCTATAGTAAGACTATTGGGAGTAGAACAATGCTACAAAACCATAGAATATATTTTATGGGTGCATGTATGACTTGCATAATTTTATATTTTACATAATCTTTTTGTATATATTCAGCCTTTATAAGCATATCAATAGACTTCAGAATGCATAGAATCCTTCCTTTTGGACACAATGAAAGGTTGGAATATGAAGAGATAACACTTTGTAAAACTCTATATATAACACTCAATTATATTTGGATATGGTTATGATGTGATAGAGATTAATATATCATTATGAAATGGTTTTCCTATGTATCTTTTATCATTGTTCTATGTGTAGTGAATACTCTATTTGCTTTAATTTGTTAGTCATATGAGTTTATACCGACTAATCAAATTCTAATAAGTCTATATTTATTTACATAAACTATCTATTTTACCTATTAATGAATATTTTAAGTCTGAATTATTGTCTACAATTTACTTTTGTAACTTCATGCATAAGTTATCCCTGTATTAGAATGTTATGAAGGGTTCTCTAGGAACCTTTGCTAACAATGGTGTAGCGAGCATTGAAAATTTTATTGAAATGTGTTGATATGGATACCAGGGCAAATATATATAAAAATATGGCTCAATGAAAGAATCCAAAATTTTGCAGAAGAGGAAGTGAGAAGAATAGGGAATATTTCAAAAAAAATTATTCAAGAGCATATATACAAAGAAATTTATGAAATCTTCTAGTGTGAATTACTTAAGTTATTAGCTACATGGTTATCATGATTAGAGTATTATTATTTTCATCCAATAAGGACAAAATTCATAAATTAGTTTGAATAAAAGCTAGAAAGCTTATGAAATCTAGATACTAATTGGACCCATACAATAGACTATTAGACCAAGGCTACCATTGACAGATATATCACCTAATTTTATGTACAAGGTTATTTGGATTTTAAATCTACACAAGACCTATTTGTTAGAGGAATCCACAAAATGTTCATTCAACAACTACCTACTTTAATTAATATGTTGTTGTGGAAAAATCCATGGTGTTTACTCCTACAAACATGGAATAGTCTCTTCAAGTGTTATGGGGATGCTTGAAATGTAGCAGTCAATAATGTAGAGCTGAGTAGAGGAACTTGAACCTGAACCCAAAATATGAAGGATGAAAATAGCCAGAGTGACAAGGAAATTCTAGGATTGGAAAGATAACTGAAATAATAGGGAAGATGGAATAAATTGGATAATCCAAATTTAACTCTGAAAAGGAGTAGGAATAAAGTAGAGGATCTTGAAGAGAGGGGAGCCTAGAGAGAGGCTACACAAGATGCTAAAAGTGGAAAAGGTAGAGATTATGTAGAGTAGGGAAGATAAGGGCCCAAGAAGGAAGAAAAAAGAAATGAGGGTAAGGAGGATATGGAGTAGAGTCAAGAATAAAAGGAAAGTAGGGTAATAGTAGAGTAGTTAAAAGATAGGAGGAAATCAAAATCAAGAAGAGAGATATTGTTTGGATGAGGGAAAGAATATTCCTGGGAGGAGATTATGCAAATGTGCATAAGTATTGCAGGTTAAAGATAAAAAGTTAAATAAGTTGAGGACACAAACCATTCATTTCTTAAGTACACATCCCCCCAGCCTAATTTGTCATTAGTTATAAAAACACCCAAGGGCAAAAGAAGGGATGAGTAGAAGCTAGTTTGAATAATTTACGGTTAAATTTGGTAAACTTAGTATAGAGACTAAGAATTTAATAGATAAAAAGAGGATAAAATAGGTTGGATTCATTTTCGAGATTAGTTTTTAAACTGATATAAAAACTAGTGCACAAAAGCCTGTAGTCATAGTTACTAGTGCAAAGAAGCTAGTAATAACAATTATAAGAATGCAAAATATGGCATTGAATCCAAGCATGTTTGTTGCTTTGACACAATATGATGGGTATATTGACCCTACATAATATTTATTAACCTGCAACATGAAATGGAAGGTTAAGGGAATAACCTCTAATGATATGACGAAGTGTGAGATCATAGGAGTTTTAATAGGTTGAGTTTTAGATTTAATTTTTAAAAGGGATGTTAATTCACCATATCTTTAACAAGTTAAAGAGAAAATAATTACATAATTTAATATGAATAAGTGTTGGAGTCAAACTATTCAATATCTCAAGGAGATTCAACAACAAGGTGGATAATCTGTATGGGACTATGATCGTCTATTTTTAGATGTGATGAATAAGAATGATCTTATCATGGAGGATAAAGATAAAGTTAGTTTTTAGAAGGGATGCAACTATAATTATATTTTCTATTATGTAGTCCTAATTTTTTACTAAGGTTGATGCTCGAGTAACTACCTTGTGAGTTGAATAAATTGATGACTATGGAGATGCTCTAGTAGCTGACTCCAAATTTGAGGTGAAAATAGATGCTTTCCTCAAAAGGATGGATGAGATGCATGAAAGAGATAAATATAAATTGGGTTTATGGTTTATATAGTGTGGCAGAGAAGGGAATTATAGGAATGATTATCCTAAACTCAAAATAGAGTTCTATAAACTATGTAGAGTAGTAGGGTATGCAACCTCAAAGTGTCATCTATTACAATAGTACATACAAAAATCTTAGAGTTTATACTGCATTTTTTAAAAATTAACCAATCATGATGAGAACAGTCATCAAGATTGTAGGAATTAAAGGAATATATAACCAAAAATGTCTTTGTAATCACAACACAAAATTTACCTACTACAATGTAGGTAATTCTAGGCCTAGAGGTGGAAATGACTAGTGCGACACAAGGTGGTCTTGGGTGGATGCATTCATCACCTCAATATTAATATCAAACCCAGGGTCTAGCGTATAATACACCATCATCACCATAATATTAGTATCAATCCTCATGGAATAATGTGAGTCCTTAACATCAACAATAAAATTTAGCTTCAACATCACCTCAACAACAATATGGTGGATATAATATGCAACAAACATAGAAAGGAGGATTTGATGGGAAATAATCACATAGTTAGGGATTCTAACATAATATAAGGGGATATAGAGGAGGGAACTAAGGTGAATATTATGGAGGTCACAAAAATTATAATCAATAAGTTGTCCAGCCTATTGAATGTTATTTTTGGGGTGAATTTAATTGTTTCACATGAAATTATCTCACTAATCCTCAGAGATAAACATGTTGCATTTATTTTATATTTGAAGGATGGCATTAGACTAAAGATTGCCCAATATTAGAAAATTAGAGGAAATAAAATATTATGCGTAATGTGAATATGATACAATGTGTAACCTAAGAAAAATGCATCCAAGAAAGTAGTTACTAGGCAATAATGCACAGAGCAAGGGTTGCCTCCATTAGAAATGCCACAGGATCATGGAATCAAGAAAGTGCAATGAGATAAATATCTTGATCCTACTATATAAAAGATATTGGTGTACAAATATGTGCATCTCCTTTAGGAATAAAATAATAGAGTATGTTGGAAGGAGACACCACAACCATTGATGCATAAATGTATGATAAAATTATGCAAATTATGAGACATGAAGGTGTTGTGACTACTTTGATAGATTTATTAAAATTATTTAGTACTCTATACAATGAATACATCTTGAAAAACATTAAAAATATCTCGATAAATCTTTTGGAGTGTGTAGAGCAAAGACAACAACATATCGATAAGGTGGTCTGGTATGTCAAAACTAAGAAACCTTGGTATGTTGACTCATAAATAGACATTGTGTGAAATTCCTGATCCAGTATTTGATTTTGGAATAATGCCAACATGATTCCTATATTTAATTGGGAGGCTATTGGTAGGTCAAATTTGATCTATAGTCTTGTCATTTTCAATCTTGCAGACTATGGGAAGGTAGAACTAATTAGTCATCTAGAAGATGTGGAGATTAGAGTTGTTGAGTTGAGTCTCTAAGGAGATTTTTAGGTCATTGACATGAAAATAAATGAGACCCATTATCCTAATTTTATTGGTAAGAAATGGGATTATGATTGCCAAATGAATATTAATGCAAAACATAATCAACTAGAGACACACCAAGGGGATAAGATAATTGTTTTACCCTTGATTAAATTAGAGTAGAAGCCCTATGTTATTTCAAAAGAAGCAGAGTCACCTTATATATACAGTGATAATAGCTGGTTCAAAGTCAACATAGATACAAATAAAAATGCTCTGTGAGTTGCAGAAGGTAAATTATTTAAACCACAACTTGAGTAAAACATACAGATGCAAGTAACAAAGTTTATAGCCCCTCAATTTCAAATTGAAGGATATACCTCTCCATTTGTAAAATATCCAACTAATTCAAATGTATATTTATTATATAATACATGTGCAACAACAATGGATTATATAGAGCCTACTCTAGAAGGTGTATTACCATGGGAAGCAACATCTTTAATAAGTGGTGACTCAGACACACATATGCTGAATTAGGATAGGGGAGATCATGAGGTATGGCCTATGTACATGGTGTTCACCATAGAATGCCAATTACCATAATATTTTATGACAAAAGATATTAGTCAATTTATCTTGAGGTTGGATCATGATGTACAAGATATAGACCAAAAGTTTAATTCACTTAGCTACGCATTGAAGGGAACTACTATGACATGGTGGGAAATGCATAAAATATAAGAGTTATAATGGGACAAAGTATGCAAATTTCTATGGGCCCAATTTTAGTTACTTCTCACTATTAGAATAGAGTAGCCATTATTTCAAGAAGGCCATTATCTGAGCTATATATGCATAGATGTGTAGATATATGGTCTATACAAGGTGCTGAGCCAAGATACTGGGTGCATATTTTCAGCCACATGCTAACACCACTTCCAACTATGTGGTATATGCATCAAGAGGGCAAGAGGGAAACTAAACATTGGGCATAGGTACAACAAGATTTTATTCAAACTTTTATTTTTAAATATGACAATCTATTAGTGCACAATGTATTACAAAAATTGAAAAAAAATTGTGTTATGTCTGGGTAGAAGATTTGGGAACTGTGAAAAACCCATCATCACAGTTAGAAATAACTCAAGATTTAAATATAGTGATTCATAATTACAAGGTCAGTAATCATGATCGATCTCTTATTAAACCCTGTAATATAATTATAAATGAGGTAAAAAAATATAGTGATAATGATGGAGATCTAAATTTCTAAGACTTCTTTAAACTAGAGTGAGAAGTAGAGGCAACAAATGTCTAAATCATAGAACAAGCTGAAGAAGAAAGACTACATAATGTAAACATTTCAAAATGAGAGGGAGAATGAACTCTACAAGAGGAACTACCTAGTGAATCTAACAAAGTATATTAAGAACCATTGAAGAAGATTAAAGAAAATATTGGAACAAAATATGTGCCCAAACTTATGACTTTGGGAGACTATTGGGTGTATAATGAGATTTTAGAGGTATTGTAATTGCTACGAGATTATAAAGAAATCTTTCCAACTAAATTCATAGAATTTAAAGGTGTAGATCCATCATTGGGGGATATGCACATTAAATTGAAAGAGTGTGCAAGACCTATTAAAAATAACCCATACATATTGAATCCTAATATGAAGATGAAAGTGAAGGCTAAGCTAGATCTCATGAAAAAATAAGGGATCATCTATCCAATAGAAAATGGAAATGTGGTTAGTCTCATGGTAGAGCAATTGATTAAGTTTGCTGAGTTTCAAATATGTGGCAATTACCGTGCACTAAATGATGTTTGTATTGATGATATATTTCTCATACCATTCACAAATGAGGTTTTTAAATTAGTCATAGGTCATGAGGTATACTTGTTCATGGATGGATTTAGTGGATACCATCAAATTCTTATTATACAAGAAGACTAGGCTAAAACGACTTTTGCAATAGAATGGGATTCATTCACATATAAGGTAATTCCCTTTGGTCATAAGAATGCT
This sequence comes from Torreya grandis, assembly GCA_037957365.1. NCBI lineage: Eukaryota > Viridiplantae > Streptophyta > Pinopsida > Cupressales > Taxaceae > Torreya > Torreya grandis. The sequence goes on from JARHVA010000138.1 coordinate 5,753,018, forward strand.
CCAATATTTTTCTCTAGAGCTATGGGAACTACATTTAATTATTTCATTCATGATTTTCTAGAAGTGTATTTGGATGATTGGGCTATCTTCTCTATATTCAAAGATCATTTGTCTGAACTGCACATAATGCTAGAATGTTTTTGATCCCTGTGCATTGCATTAAATCTAAAGAAGTGATTTTTTCACACATTTTAGTGTTCTACTGAGTCACATCATATTTATTGATGAAATACTAGTTGACCAAGCTAAAATTGTAGTAATATTATGGATGCCACCTCTTACTAGTTCCATAGAGATGCAAACCTTTCTGGGTCATACCAGATATTATATAAAAACCATCAAGGTATACGCAACCATCTCTATACCATTGAAAAATCCATTGTGCAAAGATATAAAATTTTAATGGACACCAAGGTAATTCAATTATATAAATTTTAAAACATGAACCCAATCATATTAAACATCTTCAGGATCCTCCTTCCATGTTGAGAAAACTCAAGTTACCCATACATAGCTACCCACTTGAAAAACAAGCACAATTTTGGAAATCTACTTCAAAGACATTAAGAGAGACATTTTGGATGATGAAAACAATTCATCAAATTCACATAGCTCTATGGATTCCTAAAAACAAGAAACAAATGAAAAATTATACCCCTCTTGAATGCAAGTTTATAAAAATTACCTAGGATGTAAGTGATTGTTCATGAAGGAGGAGCCACAAATATAAGAGTTATTTTTATGTATGTTAAGTGTACTCATATTATTATCCACCTGTAGAAGCATTCTCCCTGACTCCACTTGTATGACCCATAACAAGTATTTAAAACTACTCTCCTTAGCTTACCAAGAGAAAATGAAGGAAAAGATGTTAGAAATGAAAAAATTATGCAATATCTACAATCCAAACATGGGAATTACCTATGGGGAGGTGAAGAGTCAAACCACCATGTTTTTAGGTGCAAGAGAACTTGAGAAGTCCGTACAAGTGTTAGAAATAGCCTATTTTTTTAAGGAAAACTACCATTTGACTGATGAACCTGACTTATAACTACCACCTGACATGATCCTAACATAATTTGACCTTATCCACATTTATATCTACCAAAGGGACAAATATTTTAATTGTAATCTCCTCAAAAGTCATTTAATTAAGCTAAAAGGTGGCCAAATGACCCTTTTAACATCTGAAACCTAGCAGGTGGTCAATTTATGACTTGTAAACACATTGAAACCTATCAAAGACCATTTTAAGACATTTAAAAAATAAATTGAGCCTTTGAATAAGTTTTACCATAGTTGACCAATGTTGACTTTTGTTGACTAGGCCAGTACCAGGATAATGAGCTTCAATAAGGACTAGGGGAAGGGGAAATGAGATGTATAGGATAATAGGGGACCCCATAGGACACATGAAAATTTATTGAAAAGTTTAAAATAGTATGTGTTGACATAAATTTGACTTGGGGTCAAATTTGGTCAATAGATCCTTCATAGGATTAAGTAGTGGTTGTTAGAACAAGTCCAAAATTCTTTCAGGTTTTTGGCTAAGTGTTGGGGACTCATCAAACATTTTGTCCATAGAAAAAATCCTAAAGACATATTTATTTTAGGAAAAATGTTTGAAGTATAAGTATTTATTTTAGGGAAATCATTTTATAATAATTTTCCCAAAGATAGAATCCTTTTAGATAAAGTGTCTGAGAAAAATAGTCCGATGCAAAAATCTTGAAGGTTTATTTCTTTCAAACATTTTGTCAATAGAAAAAGAGCCAAGTTTGATTTCTTTCAGCAAATTAACTGATACAAAAGGCTAAGGACATATTCTTTTAGACAACATGTATGAAAGATAAAGCCCAATGACCCATATTATTTTAGGTAAATTGGCTGATGTAAAAAGTCTAAAGCCTTCATTTTTATGGGGAAATTGTCTCGAAGACAAAGAGCCCAAGGAAATTACCCACAACAAAATCTCTAATAGAATTAAATTATTTTGGGAAAGTTGATCTTTTAGGGTAAGACATTTGTGCAAGTGTCAAATTTGAGCCCATGCAAAAAATCATTGGTGTTCAAAAAGTGACAGTCATGCAGACGTCATTGATGATCTCACAAATGTCATTGATGATCATGTGGACATAAAATTTAAGTAATGGAAAACAATAATTGGGGTAATATTTTTACGATCATGTAGACATCAAATACGGTTACACAGATGTCAAATGACAAGAGTACAGACATTAAATTTTAGCCATCGTAAATAGTCATTTGAGTTCAAATAATGAGTCCCAATAGATTACTAGTTGGTGTTCAGATGTACATTTAGATCTAAAAGTTTGTGCTTGGGTTAAACAGGTCAAAATGTCCCTAGGTTAAAATCCCTTAAAAAGATACAAGTTGGATAATATCTAATAATGTGGGTTCACTAAGAAGATATCCAATAACATGAGCTCAACTGACAAGAAGGTGGGTCCAATCTAGAACAAAGATCAATGTTCAATCATACCAATGATCCAACAGTGCATAGTGTTAAGGTGTGGAGCTAAAAGCTTCACCAAAGGAGTGCTTTGCAGAAGTTACAGGTTGACACAGTCACCGGCGTCGATCAGGAGTGACTGACATCGGTCAGGAGCAGTTCAAGAGATGCCAGCGTGAGTAGGAATCGGCTGACGTCAGTCACAAGCAAATAGGCAGGAACTGATGTCGACTACCTGTGCGTCCAAAAAGCTATTTCCATGGACAGAACTGAGTGTTTGCATGATGGGATTAAGTGATAGTCTTAAGTCCGCATCTCTATTATTAGTAAGACTGTTTTAGAGCCCTTATTTAAGAGGCATAACTATTGGTTGTAAATGCATGCTCATTTTTCCTAATTATTATATAATATGATAGATCTTCTTAGCTTATTGTATGAGTAGAATGTTGAATCAAACAATACAGAATTGTATATGTGAATCATTCCAGGTTGTTGGAATTGATTGTAATTGAGAGAGAGAGCTCTTGAGGGAAAGAGATCTAGAGAGAGATCTGTACATCTGAGAGAGGTGTGGAAGAAAAGAAGTTTCTTCAATTGTATTCCTTCTGTAAAGAGTTTAATACAAGTTTTCAAGGTGGTTTCTTGTATCTCTTCTTGTTTGCTATTTATCATTATAGTTACTTATCTATCTAGTTTAATTCTGCATTTATTGCTTTCATAAGTGTAATCAACATTATTGGTTGATCCCCAATAAGTGGTATCAGAGCTCAGGTTCACTAACAGGTGGTTCAGATCTGGTTAGTGTGTATTGATTACAGGGTACTCACAGGGGTTTCTGTAGGGATTTCTATTTGAGTGGAAAAAGCAATGGCAGAAGAAAGTAAACTGAGAATGGAGAAGTTTAAAGGCAAGAATTATCAACATTGGAGAATGCAGATAGAGGATTATCTGTATCAAAAAGATCTATACTTACCATTAGGTGGGATTGCAAAAAATCCCACAGACATGGATGATGAAGAATGAGAAGTTCTTGATAGAAAGGTTCTGGGGTCTATAAGACTGAGTTTGGCATCTACTGTGATATCTAATTTATCACAGGCAAAGTCTACGGTAGAGTTAATGACTACTTTAGCAAATTTGTATGAAAAACCCTCAGCTTCAAATAAGGTATATCTTATGAAGCAGTTATTTAATTTGCGTATGCAGGAAGGTGGATCTATATCTAATCATCTAAATGATTTCCATGGAATTGTAAATCAGTTAAGTTCAGTCAAAATTGTATTTGATGATGAAATTAAAGCTCTTTTAATATTATGTTTTTTGCCTGAAAGCTAGCATAGCTTAGTAATGGCAGTTAGTAATACTGCATCTGCTTCAAATATTTTAAATGTAGAGGATGTTGTTAGTGTTATCTTGAATGAAGAAATTCATAGGAAAAACACAGAGGAAACATCTGGGAACACTTTAAGTTTTGAGAGCAAGGGAACGCAAAAAGAGAAGAGCAAGAAAGGGAGATCAAGATCTAAGTCAAAGGTGAAAGGTAGATCCAAATCCAGAAATGGCAGGAAGCCACAATGCTGGAATTGTAGAAAGATAGGGCACATAAGTAGAGATTGTTGGTCAAAGCCTAAGGAGGACAATCAACATGAAGAAAAATAAGAAGCAAAGGTTGCAGGTATTGCACAAGATGCTTTAATATTCTCTTTGCATAATAATATAGAATCTTGGGTTTTAGATTCTGGTGCATCTTTTCATGCTACCCCTAATAGAGAATATTTTAGTGACTATATCCATGGAGATTTTGGAATAGTCTATTTAGGGGATGATGAGCCTTGTAAAATTATTGGCAAAGGAAAAGTGCAGCTGAAAATGCAGAATGGCAACAAATGGGTGTTGAGAGACGTCATGCATGTTCCCAGCTTGAAGAGAAATTTGATTTCTATAGGAAAGTTAGGGGATGAGGGTTGTACAGTAACTCTCACAGCTGAATCTTGGAAGGTGACCAAGGGTGCACTTGTAATGGCCAGAGGTAAGAGAGTAGGTACTCTCTATTTATGTAATTGTGTTACTAATAATTCTCCTTCTGTATTATCTACTTTAGATGTGGATGCAAAATTGTGGCACTCTAGGCTCGGCCACATGAGTGAGAAGGGAATGTCAATTCTTAAGTCAAAAGGTAAGCTTTCAGATTTGAAAAGCATAGATCTAGATTTTTGTGAGCACTGTGTTTTTGGAAAATAGAAGAGAGTGAGTTTTCTCAAGACTAGGTCAACAAAGAAGTAGCATAAATTACAGCTTGTTCACACAGACGTGTGGGGACCGACTCAGGTTGCTTCTATTGGAGGATCACAGTACTATGTTTCGTTCATAGATGATGCTATAAGAAAGGTATGGGTCTATTGTATTAAGAAGAAATCTGATGTATTTGAGACTTTTAATATTTGGAAAGCTATGGTTGAGAATGAAACAGGTAAAAGATTGAAGTGCCTGAGATCTGACAATGGTGGTGAGTTCTACAGCTATAAGTTCAACTGGTATTGTTATATGCATGGAATCCATAGGCAAAGGACAGTTCCAAGGACCAATCTGGGCAGAGTAATGGAGAATTGGATGAGGTGACGGTCCAAAATGAGCTCGTAGGAAAAATTAATTAGAGACAAGAAAACACAGAGACCGATGTCGGTCAGGAAGGAACCAACATCGACAATATAGGAACTGATGTCAGTCATACAGTGACCGACATCAGCCAGGAAGGAACCAACATCGGTTAGGGAGAACTGACGTTGGCCAGTAACAGGCCTGGAAGTGACCGAGGTCGGTCACTGTCAGAGAATTTGGGTGGACAACGTGTTGTAAATGAGTCTCAGACGCCCATCAGGAGGTTAGAAAGGGTAAGTAAACCTCCAATTCGATATTCCCCTTCATTATTCTATTTATTGCTTACTGATGGTGGAGAACCAGAGAGTTTTGATGAAGCAATACAGGTGGAATCCAAGAATAAGTGGGAGTTAGGCATGAATGAGGAGATTGATTCCTTGAGAGAGAACCAAACATGGGATTTGGTTGAGTTGCCAGCTAGAAAGAAGACACTGAAGAATAGATGGATCTACAGGTTAAAGGAAGGTGAGAATGGATAGATGAGATATAAGGCCAGGTTGGTAGTGAAAGGATTTGCACAAAGACTAGGTATTGATTTTGGTGAGATTTTTTCTCTTGTTATTAAAATGACTTCTATACGGACTGTATTGTCTTTAGTTGCTATTGAGGATTCGCATCTTGAGCAGCTTGATGTTAAGACAACGTTTCTTCATGTAGATTTGGATGAAAAAATATATATGGATCAGTCGAAAGGATTTGAGGTCAAAGGTAAGGAGAAGTTAGTGTGCAGATTGAAAAAAAGCTTGTATGGCCTCAAGCAAGCTCCTAGACAGTGGTATTTGAGATTTGACAGGTTTATGACTGAGCATGGCTACAGTAGGTGTCAATCTGACCATTGTGTGTATTTTAAGAGATTAGATAATGGTAGATATATTATTCTGTTGTTGTATGTAGATGATATGCTAGTTGCAGGATCACACATGCAGGATATCTCTGAGCTTAAGGTGAAATTAGCTCACACATTTGCCATGAAAGATTTGGGAGTGGCAAAGAAAATACTTGGCACGAGCATTAAGAGAGACAAGAAAAATCACAGGTTGATTTTGTCTCAAAAGGATTATGTGAACAAGGTGTTGAAACGATTCAATATGCAGGATGCAAAACCAATAAGCACACCTTTGGCTGGACATTTTTAATTGAGTAAAGAATAATGTCCTAATTCACATGATGAGGTAGAGTACATGAGTAGAGTTCCATATTCTTCCATAGTAGGGAGTTTAATGTATGCAATGGTTTGTACTAGATCGGATATTGCCCAAGCAGTGGGAGTTGTAAGTAAGTATATGGCCAATCCAGGGAAGGAACACTAGAAAGCAGTTCAATGGATCCTTAGATATCTGAGAGGAACCAGTAGTAGGCATTTGTGCTATGGAGGTTTAGATACTTCTCTACATGGTTATGTAGATTCAGATATGGCAGGTGATTTGGATGGTAGGAGAAGCACCACAGGATATGTTTTCACTATTGGTGGAACGGTGGTTAGCTGGATATCAAAGTTGCAGAAGGTTGTTGCCTTGTCAACTATAGAAGCAGAATATATTGCAGTCACAGAGGCTAGCAAAGAGATGATATGGATGACACGATTCATGGAAGAGCTTAGAAAGGATCAAGAGAGTTGAAGATTATACAATGATAGTCAAAGTGTAATTCATTTGGCTAAGAATTCAGCCTTTCATTCAAGAACAAAGCATATACAGCTTAGGTACCACTTCATAAGAAAGGTATTGGAAGATGGTGAGTTGAAGCTGGAGAAGATCCATACAGATAAGAACCCTACGGATATGTTAACCAAGCCAGTAACAAAGGAGAAGTTGAATCTTCATTCAACTTTTGTTGGTCTTCATGATTGAGTTGAAGATGGAGGAGCTAAAAGATGTTGCTGTATAGGTAATGGTGCAATTGTTTATCTCCAAGTGGGAGATTGTTAAGGTGTGCAGCTAAAAGCTTCACCAAGTGAGCAGATTGCAAAGTTGTAGGTTTACACAGTCACTGGCATCGGTCAGGAGCAACCGACATCGATCAGGAGTAGACCAGGAGATGCCAGCATCGGTCATGAATCGACCAATGTTGGTCACAGGCAAATAGGCATGAACCGATGTCAGTTACCTGTGCATCCAGAAAGCTATTTCTGTGGACAGAACAGAGTGTTTACATGGTAGGATTAAGTGATAGTCTTAAGTCCGCATCTCTATTATAAGTAAGACTATTTATAGCCCTTGATTAGGAGGTGCATCTATTGGTTGTAGTTGCATTGCTCATGATCCCTAATTCTATATAATAGGGATAATTCTTCTTAGCTTATTGAATGTAATGTTGAACAGTACAGAATTGTATATGTGAATCATTCCAGGTTGTTGGAGTTGATTGTAATTGAGAGAGAGAGAGCTCTTGAGGGAAAGAGATCTAGAGAGAGATCTGTACATCTGAGAGAGGTGTGGAAGAAAAGAAGTTTCTTCAATTATATTCCTTCTGTAAAGAGTTTAATTAATACAAGTTTTCAGGGTGGTTTCTTGTATCTCTTGTTCTTTGCTATTTCTGATTCTAGTTACTTATCTTTCTGGTTTAATTCTGCATTTATGAATTTGTAGCAAAGTAAACTTTTTGAACTCATACACCACCATGAAAGCTCAGTCAAGGTCCAAGATGAATAGTGACTACCAGATGTAAAGAATGAAGTCTAATAAATCAATGAGTGACTGCAGATGGTGAATATAGGTGTCTATAAGATATTTAGTAGTTAGGAGAACATATTATGACTGTCATAGTATGTTTCAACCTCTCTTAGATAGTACATACGTTTTGGATCTCTCCAATTCAGTTGTAAATGCTCGAAATATCATCCATGATGAAAGGTCATTTAATGTACATAGCAAAGGGAGCTTTGTGCCATATTTTAGGAGTTTTGTGTTTTGAAAACCATTTATCCCATTAGACCTTGCACGGTCTATTTCAAAATTCATCCTCCTACAAGTGTAACTCCTTCTATTAGCTAGACGTGTGTCCTAGTGACCTTTGAACTTCATTTTTTCCTCCTCTCTCTGAAGTTTTAAAATTAGCAACCATTTTGGCCTTTGTAATCTAATACCACACCATATATGGTGAAGCCCTACTATTTTTGAAATTGTAATTTACCTTAAAATAATAAATGTAATTTGTTTTTAGTTCATATATTAGCTTGTCAAAGTGTGTGAAGAGATGTATAGTCAATAGTTAAGAGATATTCATCTATCCTTACTTTCTTTTAATCCTTCCATGTTTGATACAAGTGATTTCAGCCTAGTGGGTCATATGAAGTGTATTCAAGTGTATGAATCTATCTTAAGTGTATAACAAGATTTAGTATCTGTAACTGATCTATGGCCTTATTTACCTTGGAAACTCTTCTTGTATTTCACCTTCATATCAAAACACTAATTTTAGTGCATTATAGGACTCTTAGAATAGTGTTGTATGCCTTGTCTCTTTATGATAGAGTATGATAATCTTCTATAAAACATCTTAGTGCATCACCCTTTTATAATAGGTTTATGTCATGTAATTTCTAACTATTTTCCACATAAACAACCAGTTAAGTAGGTGTGAGCATTTTAAAATACATTCAATGAGCTAGTCCTTAAATCTAGAGGCTCACTTCCACTATAGGTACACCGACATACTTATAAGTGTTCCCATATTACTCAAATTTGGAAGACGCTTGAACACCCACTTCTAGGGTACAAGATTTGGTGATAATAGTTTTGGCATGCCTAGTGGGACCCTATCTTCAAGGTAACTTATCAAGGTTAATGTTGATCTTGACAACATTAGGTAAAAATTGATGTGTTATTCAGCATTTAGTGACTCCATCAAGGTAAATATAGTTCAAGGCTATTGTCTTTTTATAAACTTGCTCTTATAATTCATGGTTCTCACTAGGTCATCCTATAGAAGAGTTCTTAATCCCATTGACCCACTTTTTTAGCCTGAAGTTCCCCTTGAAGTTCAATATACTCAGCCTAATCTTCCCTTTGGATAACTGATAGATTTTTCTAGAGAGGAATAGGTTGAAGAAAATGAGGAAATTGAAGATACTAAATATTTTGAAGAAGATATGGCTAGACCTCACACTTTCCCTACATTCAATACGAAAAATCCAATTCACCTTCAAGCATATGACACCATTCTTCCCAATGTAATAAAATGTATGCCTATATTCAATGGTGAGAGTCATGTTGCACTGAGTGAACATATTAGAGATGTCTCCAACTTGTGTAGCTTCCATAATATCACTCAAGAAAACATTGCCATTAGACTCCTTTTTGTGTCCCTTGGAGCGAGCGACGGCTCTTGAATGGTATAAGACTCTAGAAGGTGGATGCATCATGACATGGGATGAATTTGGAGTGTTGTTGAACTCAATGTTTTGAAATGAGAGTGACCATGCTTATCTCATACACTAACTTAACGTGATCAAAAGAGGACCCAAAGAAATAATGCTTGATTTTAATGAGAGGTTCCAAAAGACTTGAAATAGATTGCCTCCTCTTATGAGGCCACCTCCCAACTTTGTGTTCTTGACCTATTTGAGAGTTATTGGTACTAAAATTATTGTCATGCTTCAATCCATGGGTGGTTCCACCCCCCTTGAAGCATAATGGCTAGCTATCAAAGATGAAAATAATATTATCAAAGTTGGAATATTACCACCTAAAGTGTCTATGCCTCCATTGTCTCATGCTTTTGATAATGCTCTAGATGTGTCTCAAATTCCTAATGCCAATACCAAGCCTAAAGTTGCTCTTAAGAAGGCAGATAATGTCATGGACAAAGATGCATATATTCAATGGTTGGAATCTACACTTGGAAGAGGTAATATGCAGCAAAGTTTCCATCAAAATTCATACCCTTATCAACCATAATATGGTCAAAAATATGGAAGAGGAAGAGGCCAATGGCATCCTAATCCTAACATTCTTACCAATGCATACAATCCTAACTCTACTACTAATGCAAGAGAGATGATACCTGTGTAAAAAAACTTGGTGCAAGGTGAGAATTAGAAATAAGGCTAATTTATGGATGCTAATGAAGTTAGAGAGTAGGCACTTGTTTCTCAAAGAGAGGGTACTCCCCTCTTATTATCCAAAGATGAAGTGATGGTGTAGATAAGTGAAGGTGAGCATCCTCAAGAAGAGATCTTCACTAACTTCCTAGTTGAGGACACTTTTGTGTTTAACCAAGGAACCTCAATTGCAAAAAACACTACAACTAAGATAAAGGCTTTAAGTGGTGATATTAATATGCTTACAAGCTCATACAATCCTCATACAAATCAAATAAGGTATGGTTGTAGGTGTAGTACCCTCGAATAACTCCATACATCTTCTAAACAAGAACATTGGAAGGACTGTTCAAGGCACTCCAACTCCTTAGGATCCAAGCATGGCTTATTTAAACATTTTATATTCATAGAAGTGTAACTAAACATCCATTTCCCTTTGGGATGTTTTGCATATGCCTTGTCAAAAAGAGATCCTACACAAATTAGTTATCTATTATCCCTACTAGTGTCCCTCCTTCAAATTAAATCCAAAGTCATGTTTTCCTTTAAATTTTCCCTAATACCATTTTTGAACCATCTACCAAAGTTGATAAAACTCCACTATTTTATCTCACTCTCATAGTGGGTGACAAGCTAGTCTATAACTGCATAGTTGATAGTGGAGCTTCAACTTTTGTCATGCCCAAAGTAGAAGATGAAAATATAGGCTTGACATATGATCCACATAGTAAAAGGGTCATTAAATTAGATCGTACACTTAAAAATATATTATAACTGATAAAAATCTTGAAGGTTTTCTTGCATGATTGTCCTAGTTTTCCTATCTTGCAGGACATTCTTGTTGTTGATCTTCCAACCCACTTTATAATCTTCCTATAAAGAGACTTCATAGCTAAGATAGGTAGATATGGTTCATCTTACTGGTCCTTCTTGGCATTTAGATTAAGGTATGGTGCCAAGGTCATAATTAGGACACAATCTCTTGCAAGGTTTCATATTGAACCTTACATTGAGACAAGTTCTAATTTGAATTGTGTTGTTTATGAAGAAAATGATTCTATTGTAGATGATGGAACTTCCTCCAAGCTTGAATGCGTTGTATATTTATTTCTTGATGAATATGTTACTAATGTTTATGATCATGATCTTTATGCTCTCATGGAGGAAACAAATCTAGGAGTATATTGTATACATGAAGAAGGAATAGTGACACCTCTACTTGCCAAAGAAGAGGGTGAAGAAGATGAGATGTGGAAAATGTTTTTTAATGGTTCAAAAAGTAAAATTAGTGTAGGATCTAGTTTTATGTTGGTATCTCTATCCAAATAAAAATATTATGCTTCATATATATTCTATTTTAATTTTACTTTTAATGTGGTTAAGTATGAAGGTTTAATTCATGGCCTTCGATGGGCAAAGAGAAAAGGAATCAAGAACTTACAAGTATATGGAGATAGTGAATTGGTTGTGCATTAGGTTAGGAATGTGGTTATTTCTAATAACCCTATGTTCAATTCATATAATCATAGGGTATGTTATTTTCTTGAAGACTTCAATGCATTTAACATACAATCAATCCCAACGAAGCAAAATAATCATGCTGATAGACTAGCTGCCATAGGAGCTCAACTTGATACTCCAACTACCATAAAAGAAGAGGGGAAGCAATCTCACATTAATATAATTATCAAACCCCTTGTACCTAATAATTAAGTGTCTTGTCAATTATTTTATAGTGAAAAACACATTGCATGCTTCTTTTAAAATGAAGTTGAGTTCTCCTCAAGGAATCAAGGGAGATTCCAAAAATAGTTTGGTGATTAGATTGTGTAGCTAAGGAAAAATAAGATACCTAAGAGTATGGTGACCTTATAAAGTATAATTAATGAAAATTATAAAAATAATAAGGAAAAGGTGAGTATGTCTACAAAATAGGAGAACTATGAATGAGTCTTGATCTTCAAAGATAAACTCCTCAAATTAGGCAAGGTATGTTCTCCATTAGAATAAAAAACATTCATTGATCTGTGTAGAGATTTTGATGACATATTTATTTGGGAGTACAAGGACATAAAAGGATTTGATCCTAGCCTATCACACCATACTATTGAGTTTGAACTTGGGGTTAAATCAGTCAGACAAAAATAAAGACCCATTAATCCCAAGGTTGAGCAACTCATGAGGTTAGAACTCATTAAACTCCTCGAATCTAAAATAATCTTTCCTATCAAGATTTCAACATGGGTAGCTAATATTTTTCCTATTATAAATAATAATGGGGAGATAAGACTTTGTGTGTACTTTAGGGATCTTAATAAAGTGTCACTCAAGGATTACTATCCTTTACCCTTAATAGAGCAGATTTTGTAGATTGTTTCAAGTTCTCAACATTTTTCTCTTCTAGATAGATACTCAAGTTATAATCAGATTCGAGTCAATGCATATGATCAATTCAAGGTAGAATTTACCACTAAATGGGGGACTTTTGATTATAGTAAGATGCCATTTGGTTTGTCAAACGATGGTGTTACCTTTCAAAGAGCAATGGACATGGCCTTTAAAAGTTTGTTTAATGAGATGTTGTTGGTTTATCTAGATGATATAATAGTGTTTTCTAAAGATGCTAATGAACATATGCGACACTTGAGACAAGTGTTTGAAAGATGCAGGTATTATGGAATATCTCTTAATCCAAAGAAATACATCTTTATTGTCCATGAAGGTAAGCTCTTGGGACACATTATTTCCAAAAATGGTTTAGATATTGATCTTGAAAGGATAGAAGCTATTATTGGCCTATCATTTCCCTTGCATAAGAAAGGTCTCCAATGTTTTGCATCTTTGGTGAAACCTATCACAGCTATGCTCAGGAAGAACTAGGTCTTTTCCTAGAATAAGGAAGGTAAGAACAATTTTGAAACCATTAATAAAGCAATTGCACAAGCTCCTACTCTTATGAATCCTGACTTTGCTAAAGACTTCATTTTTTATTCATTTTCTAACCTTGATACTATCTCAGCCATATTAATGCAAAATAATGATGAGGGTGTGGAGAAGCCTATTGCATTATTTAGTCAAGGTTTAGAAGATTATGAATTCAAGCACACCTTTGTGGAGAAACAAGACCTTGTTGTTGTAAAGGGATTAAATAAGTTTAAGCATATGGTTTAAAACAAAAAAAATCATGTTATGGTTTCTCATCCTAGTACTAAGGAATTTATTTTGAGCAAAAACCTTAGTGAGAAGAGATCAGGGTGGATCACTAAGGTAATGGAATATGATGTTGACATAAAAGAAACAAAATTGGTAAGAGGTAAAAACCTTTGCGAACACTTAGCTTCAGATTTTCATGAGTTAAAAGAAGAGGTTCTAGTCAATCATGATTTCTCCCAAATAGCTAGTTCGTTGCATATACAGAGTTGTAAACAAGATGTGATAAGATTTATTCAAAATGGTGAGTATCCTAATAATATGAGTAGATCACAAAGGAGATATTTTAGATTGTAATCTATTACCTTTTGTCTTATGGATGGTGTATTTTTTAGGAGGGACATGAATGGTGTGCTATTGAGATGTATTTATAATGATTAGTTTGAGGTGTTGCTCAAAAAGTTTCATGATGGGACAGTAGAAGGTCATTTCTCTCCAAGAACCATCGCTGCCAAGATCATGAGGGCAGGCTATTATTGGCCTAGCCTCTTCAAATACTATCATGCTTGGGTGAGGACGTGTATATAATATGATTTCTTTGTAGGAATTTAAGCTTATGTCTCTTGATTTGAATCCTATCCAAGTATATCAACCTTTGATGCAATGGGGTATTGATTTCATTAGCATGATAAACCCCCCATCAAGTGTTGGTCATAAATAGATACTCACAATAACTGACTATTTTACAAGATGGGTTGAGGTAGTAGCATTAAAGGAAGCTAATGAGAATGCTATCTTGGAGTTCTATGAGAGCATCATAATAAGTTTTATTACTCCTATTATTATTTCAGATAATGCTCTTGCTTTTATGGGTGCTAAGACAACTAATTGGGCTAACAGTAATGGAATATTTCTAAGCACTTCATCCAACTATTATCCTCAAGGTAATGGGTTGGTTGAGCCAACTAATAAGAATCTAATCAGAATCATCAAGAGAACCTTGGAGCATAATCAGAGGGCTCGGCACACCAAAATGAAGATAGCCTTGTGGGCTGACAGAATAACTTCTAAGAGGTCAACATGAAATTCTCCTTTTGTGTTTGTCTATGGAAGAGAAGCTAGGTTATCTATCTCTTAGGAGTTGCTTGCCTTAGAAATGGCATATCAATTATATTTTTTGGAAAACACTCTAATAGAGATGATATTTATAGAATTAATGGAGCTATAAGAGGCTAGAGAGAAGGCTCATCAAGCCATAGATCATCACTAGGTGATACTGAAGAGGTCTTTTCATAAGAAGGCAACCCCTAGAACATTCCAAGAAGGTGATATAGTGTTTAAATGGGATGAAGATAAATAAAAAATAGGGAGGCATACCAAATTTGATACCCTATGGAGTGGACCATATGTCATCATCAAGTGCAATCAAAACAATTCTTTCCAATTAGCAAGGATGAACAGAGAAGAGCTGCCTATCCCTTTGAATGGGATACATTTGAAACCTTGATATTGAATTTCAATTTTGTAAATATTAGATTAGGTGTGTGTTTTATTTTTATTGTGTTCGCTAAATATTTCAATTAAACATATGTTTGTTTTTGCTTTGTGTTTTTTCCTTGTTGTTTCACATTGTTGTGTGTTGTTAAAGGCATTTATGTGTCAAACCTATTATACATATGACTCCATAGCCCAATGAATAAGATTAGGCAAATGTTTATGGCATAGAAAGCATGCCACCCTTGGTAAATCTCCAAAAAAGTTGACCATTTTTACCACAAGTTAAAATGGATCAACCCTTCTATAGCCAAAATATTATATAGGGGCTCATTATAGTGTCATAGGGTGTTGCATAGTTCTATTTGATGTCATTTCATATGCCATTCTAGCTTTGGTCATCATCTAGTCTAGTCCTTGTGTCATTTTATATCTTAGGAGTCATTTTAGAGTCATATATGAAAGTGATAGGTTTTATTAGTGTTCAAGTAGTTAAAGTATGGGGTGAGTTTCACAGGCCTTAAAAGTTCATCGGAGCCTTCACAAGATCAAATGATAGTTGCTAAAATAAGTCCAGAATTCTTTTGGATTTTTGGCTAAGAGTTGGGAACTCATCAAACATTTTATCCATAGAAAAAATCTTGATGACCTATTTCTTTCAGGAAGAATGTCCAAAGCATAAGTATTTCTTTCAAGGAAATCATTCCGCAATAATTTTCTTGAAAACAAAATTCTTTCAAACAAACTATTCGATAAAAATAGTCTGATGCAAAAATACCAAAGGTTTTGTTTCTTTCAGACATTTTGTCCACAACAAAGAGATAAGTCTAATTTATTTCAGACAAATTATCCAATACAAAAGGCTAAGGACATATTCTTTCAAAAAAAAATTCTAAAACATAAAGCCCGATGACCCATATTATTTCAAGAAAATTGGTCGATGCAAAAATTATGAAGCCATCATTCCTATGGGGAAATTACCCCAAATATAAAGAGCCTAAGAAAATTACTCACAACAAAACATCTGATAGAATTAAATTATTTTGATAAAATTGATCTTGCAGGGTAAGACATTTGCACAAGTGTCAAAGTTGAGCCTAGGTAAAAAATCATTGGTGTTCAAAAAATGACAGTTGTGCAGATATTATTGACAATCTCATAGATGTCATTGATAGTTGTGTAGATGTCAAATTTAAGTTATGAAAAATGATCATTAGGGTAAGATTTTGACGGTCACACCGATGTCAAATATGGTTACATAGATGCCAAATGATGGGAGTGTACGCGTCAAATTTTAGCCATGACAAATAGTTATTTGAGTTTAAATAATGGGTCCCAAAAGATCAATAATTGGAATTAATATGTACATTCAGATCTAATAGTTTATGTTTTGGTCAAATAGGTCAAAATGTCCCTAGGTTAAAATCCCTTAAAAAGTTGTAGGTTGGACAAGATCCAATAATGTGGGTTTACTGAGCAGAGATCCAATGGTCTAAGTTTGATTGACAAGAAGGTGGGTCCAATCTAGATCAATGATCATCATTCAATCATACCAATGATCTAATGGTGCATAGTGTTAGGAGGCCCCTTATCCAACGGTAGCATAATTGATTACTTATATATGAGCAATTGAACACAGAAATTATACCAAAATGATTAAGAAACTAGAAACATGAGACAGCAAAGAATTTGAGAGACAATACACACAATTGTATTAGATAATACTAGAAGAAAATACAAATAAGGAAGATGCCACTTCTTCCTCCACCTCAAAGGCTTGCCACACCTCAAGACCTTCATCCCTCTCTCTCTTGCTCAACACAAAACCAACTCTAAAACCTGAGTTACAATCCCTCCTTGAATGCTATAGCTGATCTCCTTGACCTTACACCTGTAGATCTCCTTGACCTTGCTTGCTTCAATGCTCTTACTTGATCAATTTGATAAATACAATACAAGCCTCATGGTTCTTTAAATAGGAATCCATGGTTACAAAAATAGACCTCTAACTACTAAAATTAGACACATAGCTCGCGACTTAAAATAGTCTCTTAGCATGCAAACACTCGGTTTAACTAACTGACTGTTCGTAAACAGCAGTCCTGGACCGCACAGGCGACCGACGTCGGTCCCTGCTTGTCTGGTGCTGCCGACGTCGGCTGACTCTCTGCCATCGCGGGTCTCCTACTCCACTGCATCTGACCGACGTCGGTCATGCTGCCGACGCCGGTGGCTCTGGTTCTTCAGCATCCTTTCTTCATGTGTGTGCAAACAGTTGAAGCTTTTAGCTCCACACCCTAACAATCTCCCACTTGGAGATAAATAGCTGCAACCTGTACCTGTACCTGTACACCATCTATTTTGTTCCTTTGGCTCTGTATCCCTCTTCAAAGTCACCCTTGAAGACCAACCACCATGCAAACCTGTGATGCTACATCTGACACCTATGCCACAAGAACTTTGCTGCTCCCAAATTCTTCATGACATACTTCTGAACCAACTCTACCCTTAGCTCAAAAAACTCCCTGTATATGCAACCCTACAAAAAGTAACACAATACAGTAACAGGATAATGTAGCTAATATTATCCAACCTGGTAAAGATAAAATACAATGGTCAAACCTCGATTGCCCTGCAGCTAACTCAAGACCATATACCATAGCCTTCTGTCTCAGATGTCCATCCACTCTCTTCTCTAAAATGGGAATCCATCCCTCTATCCAGCTGACAACTCCACCAACAAGTACCTGTTTGGCTCTAATCCAAGGACTCACACTCCTCATCCATGTCAAGCTCCCACTATTTCTGGATTCTACCTGCATTGCTTCCTCCATCTTCCTAGTTCATGACTAACAGTAAGCAATATAAAGAAGGTGAACAATGAATATGAGGTTCACATACCTTTTCTGACCTCTGTATGGGTGTTTGAGACTCATAGATCCACCCAACATCCGTTCCAGTGACCGATCTCAGCCAACTCCCAGTCTGCTCCCGACCGATGTCGGTTCCCTGCACTGATCCTGACTGCCGACATCGTTACCCCTGGCCGACGCCGGTGTCCCCCCTGCCGACGTCGGTCCTGATGACCGACGTCAGACTTCTCCTACCCGACCTACCGACCCTACTGGTCTGCACATGACCGAAGCCAGTGTCTGGATGACCGACGTCGGTTCCAAGTAACCGACATCGGTGCCTGTGTGTTCCCGTGAGTGATGAATTCTTCATCCGCGAGCTCTTCTTGGATCAAATCTCTATCCATGCTGCCCTGCTTAGATTTATTTACTGCCTGTAACTGTTCTAAGGCCTTCATCTCCTCCAAAAACACCAAGACATCCCTGTTCTTATCAAAAGCCTCAAATTTCCTTTTCCTGCAATGAATTCTATCCATGCCTTCTGAATTTGAACACATACCTTTTGAGTCAAGAACTTCCATTCCCTTCTTATTCATGTGACCCTGCCTAATAGACCACATCTTCGAATCTGCACCAAAAGTGGAATCAGTAGTACAAGTAGATAGATAAAGAGAACCTACTTTCTTACCTCTTGCTAAAACAAGTGCTCCCTTGGTAACCTTCCAAGAATCCGCTGTGAGGGTTATTGTGCATCCCTCATCCCCCAACCTTCCTACAGAAATCAAACTCTGCTTGAGAATTGGAACATGCATGACCTCCTTCAACACCCATGTGTTGTCAATCTGCAATCTCAGCTGCACTTTCCCTTTGCCAACTATCTGACAAGGCGTACCATCCCCTAAATAAAGAACTCCAAAATCTCCCTGTTCATACTCATGAAACAAATCTCTGTTTGGGGATGCATGAAAAGATGAACCAGAATCTAATATCCATGATCCTACGTGACTATCTAAAGAAAGTATGAGAGCATCCTGTACCACAATATTTGCATCTTTTGCTTCTTCCATACCTGTATGTTGATTCTCTTTATCTCTCAACCAACACTCCTTCTTTGTATGTCCTTTCTTTCCACAAAACCAGCAGGTAATACCTTTAGACTCGGATCTCCTTCCCGACCTTGATTTCCCTTGCTCAATCTTCTCCTTTTGCCTTCCTCTGCTTTCCGCACTTAGAGCGTTTCTTGATGATTCACCTGTGCTACTCTTGCGTATTTCTTCATTCAAAATCACACTCACAACATCATCAACCTTTAAGATTTTAGAAGCATATGCGGAGTTACTTACTGCCATAACCATACCGTCCCAACTTTCAGGCAAAGAACATAAAATCAAGAGAGCCTTTACCTCATCATCAAAAACAATGTTGACTGAAGCTAATTGGTTTACCAAACCATGGAAATCACTGAGATGAGTATGTACCGAGCCTCCTTCCTGCATTTGTAAAGTAAATAGCTGCTTCATAAGGTATACCTTATTAGAAGCCGAGGGCTTTTCGTATAAATTTGCCAAGGACTTTATCAACTCTTCCATTGTTTTGCACTGTGATAAGCTGGAAATCACAGAAGCTCCAAGACTCAACCTTATGGAACCAAGAGCCTTCCGATCAAGAACACTCCATTCTTCATCCTTCATATCTGTGGGCTTGCATGCAACCCCACCCAACGGTAAGTACAGATCCTTCTGATACAGATAGTCCTCAATCTGCATCCTCCAGTGTTGATAATTCTTGCCGTTAAACTTCTCCATTCGTAGCTTGCTTTCTTCTGCCATTGCTGAACTCCCACTCAATCAGAAAACCCTGTGAATGACCTGTAATCAAAAATAATAACCTGCTTCCTGCAAACCGTAGCTCTGATACCAGCTGTTAGGAGGCCCCTTATCCAACGGTAGCACAATTGATTACTTATATATGAGCAATTGAACACGGAAATTATACCAGAATGATTAAGAAACTAGAAACATGAGACAGCAAAGAATTTGAGAGACAATACACACAATTGTATTAGATAATACTAGAAGAAAATACAAATAAGGAAGATGCCACTTCTTCCTCCACCTCAAAGGCTTGCCACACCTCAAGACCTTCTTCCCTCTCTCTCTTGCTCAACACAAAACCAACTCTAAAACCTGAGTTACAATCCCTCCTTGAATGTTATAGCTGATCTCCTTGACCTTACACCTGTAGATCTCCTTGACCTTGCTTGCTTCAATGCTCTTACTTGATCAATTTGATAAATACAATACAAGCCTCATGGTTCTTTAAATAGGAATCCATGGTTACAAAAATAGACCTCTAACTACTAAAATTAGACACACAGCTCACGACTTAAAATAGTCTCTTAGCATGCAAACACTCGGTTTAACTAACTGACTGTTCGTAAATAGCAGTTCTGGACCGCACAGGCAACCGACATCGGTCCCTGCTTTTCTGGTGCTGCCAACGTCGGCCGACTCTCTGCCGTCGCCGGTCTCCTACTCCACTGCATTTGACCGACGTCGGTCATGCTGCCGACGCCGGTGGCTCTGGTTCTTCAGCATCCTTTCTTCATGTGTGTGCAAACAGTTGAAGCTTTTAGCTCCACACCCTAACACATAGGAACTGATAATAAAATGGGCTTAGTGATATTTATGGCTAGATTTCACTCATACATCTTGATCTAATGGTGTGAATGAAAGTCAACACATTAAAGGATCTTCATGATAAAAAAATCAATGACCAGCATTCCTTCGTACATCTTGATCCTATGACACACAAGTCAAAAAATTAGGATTTGATAGCGAGGATCTGTGGGACCAATAGGAACAATGACAGGTTGGAGCAATGTGATTGGTCTAAATCAGTTTTTAATGGACAAAGTCAAACCTCAGAGCCATTTTCAACCAGAGCAAGCAGGCATCATAGACATAGTTTAGAATAGAATGAGTAATATGGCATGGAAATGCCACATGGAAAACTATGTAGGATCAAGGACTTTGTATAAAAGTGAGTTTGTTGAACTCATATGCCACCATGAAAGCTTAGTCAAGGTCCAAGATGAACAGTGACTACCAAATGTAAATAATGAAGTCCATAAAATCAACGAGTGTTTACAGATGTTGAATACAAGTGTCTAGAAGATAACTAGTAATTAGGACAACATATTATGACTATCACAGTATGTTTCAACCTCTCTCAAAAAGTACATATGTGTTGATTCTCTCCAATTTAGTTACAAATGCTTGAGAGATCATCCATAATGAAAGGTCATTTCTTGTGCATAGCAAATGGAACTTTGCACCACATTTTAGGAGTTTTATGTTTAGAAATCCATTTACCCCATTAGACCTTGCATGGTTTATTTATGAATTCATCCTCCTACAAGTGTAACTCCTATTAGCTTGACATGTGTCCTAGTGACCTTTGAACTTCATTATTTTCTCCTCTCTTTGAAGTTCTATAAATAGCTACCATTTTGGCCTTTGTAATCTAATACCACACCATGTATGGTGAAGCCCTAATAGTTTTGACATTATGCTTTACCTTATAATAATAAATGAAATTTAGTTTGAGTTCATATATCAGCTTGTCAAAGTGTGTGAAGAGATATATAGTGAATAGTTAAGAGATATTCATCTATCCTTGTTTTCTCTCAATCCTTCCATATTTAATACAAGTGATTTCAGCCTAGTGGATCATATAAAGTGTAGTCAAGTGTATGAATCTATCTTAAGTTTATAATGAGCCTTAGTATCTAAAACTAATCTATGGTCTTATTTGCTTTGGAAAGTCTTTGTGTATCTCATCTTCATATTGAAACACTAATGCTAGTGCATTCTAGGACTCTTAGACTAGTGTTGTATCCCTTGTCTCTTTATGATAGAGTATGATAATATTGTGGAAAATATCTTGGTGCGTCACCTTTTTAGAATAGGTTTATTTCATGCAATTTCTAACTCTTTTCCCCATAAGCAACTAGTTAAGTGGGTGTGAGCATTTCAAGATACATTCAAGGAGCTAGCCCTTAAATCTAGAGGCTCACTTTCACTACAGGTACACCCACATACCTAGAAGTGTTTCCATGTTGTCCAAATATGGAAGAGGCTTCAACACCCTCTTCTAGGCTGCAAGATTTGGTGACAACATTAACTATTAATATTAGGCTTGGAAAATTTTACTCTATAGTCACTTCGGCTTCTAATTCATATACTAGTTGAAATTAACAGTACTTGGTCAACCTTTTATAAGTCATGTAGTAAGCCCAAATTATCCCAATCTACTATCTCTACACTGTATACATTGGTTAAATCTTTCTCCATTTTTTTTGAATGCTTCTACTATTTCATTTGCCTGTGGATAATAAGTAGTACTATGATTATGTTGTATCAATAAGAGATTTAGTAAATATACTATTGTGTTATTTACAAAGTGGTTATCTTGATCATTTGAAATAATAAGTGGGAATCCAAATTGAGTAATGATTTTCTCATATAAAAATTTGGCAATGGTTTTCATTATACAGTCCTTTGTAGGTATTAATTTCACCCATCTTATTAGGTACTATGTACATGTTATAATGAATTGCACATTGCTTCCCTATGATGCAAGTTTAATTGGTCTAGAAATTTAGTGGACCATTTATTGATTGTATATAATGATAATACTAACCATAATGACACCAATGAGATGTGGGTGAGTTGGTAAAGTGACTTGGTTACTTCAAGCACTATTTAACTTCAAATCTTAGTTTAGTATCAGACGCTAGTTGTGGCTGATCATTGGTATTCTTGGGTCAGTAATGGTAATTGATGGTATTCTCGAGCCATTTACAACCATTCATTGGTATTCTTAGCCTAGTTGTTATCATTATCAATAATTTTGGTACTCATGATATATGATCACTTGGGGATTTGGGGCCCTGATTGTGTCCTATACCGATTGGAGATCTGGTCAAAAGTATATAAGGTAAGGATCCCACCAAAAACTATTAACAATTAAAAAAATACTAGCCATAATGGCATTTCATCCTATGCATTGGGTTTTCCTACACTTTGACATATATCACAATTTCATGCATGTCTGTGTACATATTTAAACATGGTTAGTCAGCATAGGATAGCTAGCATTATTTTCTTGGTAATACCTTTAGATAAATTATGGATACCATCTATTCCATCATGCACCTTCCTCATGATGCATCTCTCTCATGCGGTAATGTTAATCTCTACAAAACCTTATATCTTCCCTTTTTCAATAGGGATCCTTCTTTAAGTGTAAATGAAAAGGCTTGTATTATTTATAGTTTTCATTACACTTTTCCATGCCCTTTTATAAATTCTCATGTTGTTAAGAATTTCACAATGTTTTTTGTATCATGTGGAACTACTTCAATGTAGAATAGATGAGCTCCAGTGAACTCGTACTTAATTGGCCCCATATATTTTGTAGTTGTAATATTAATTTTTAAAAAATTAAAAATAAACAACCAAAAACATATCCTCCCTTATATTATAGGTCTATTAATTAAATATTTCAATGGATTATGGTTGATGAAGAACATGAATGGTTTAAGAAGTAGATAATGTCTAAAATTATACATCATGTACACCATTTCTAATGTTTCCCTTTTAATCATTGAGTAATTTGTTTATATTTTTCTAAAGTATGTCTTGTGAATTAAATAAGGTGATCAATATTACCATGAGGTTGTACTAGTGATGCTCTTATGGATATTCTTGATGCATCCATAGGTACATTGAATGGTACCGTCCCATCTGGAAAAACTAATAGCAGTGCATCAGTTACTTATTTTTCAATTTATCAAAAACTTCCTAACACTATAGTTCTAATTTTATTTTTTGGTTATTATTTATTTTCAATAATTATTCTATCAAGGTGTTAATTAATTTATTGTTCTAAATAAACATGTGGTGATAAATTGTATATCCTAGCATTGTCCTCATCTCTTTCTATGTTTTTTGGGGGGTGGTATATTGTTGACTATTACATTTTTCAATGGATCTACCATGAGACCCTCCCAAAAAATAATGTGTCTTGATATTGATCCAAATAAATTTGTGAAAACACATTTCTTTAAGTTTAATGAAATGTTCAATTGTCTACAACATTGATATATCAACCTTAATTCCTAGACAGGATCCTTTAACAACCTGTATACCATCCAATCATCTAAATATACCTCTAAAATTCATTATTAAATTATCTAAATGTATTTATCATGATGCAACTAAATATCTAGTAAATCACCAATGATCTGCCCACCCCTTTCTTGGTACACCTTTTAAGAAGTGCACTTAGAGAGATTGAGACTTAATGGGTTCTTGCAAGAGAGAAAGCATCTATAATTAATAAAGTTTGAAAATATTATGTATATACATATACCCCATTTTAAGCTCATCATGTATCATTTAGGTACAACATAGGATGGTGTTTTGAAAAATGAACATAGAAACACACAATGCTGAAGTTGAATAAATTACACTAAGAAGCGAATAAGGTAAATGAAAGGACAAAATTGAAAAATACATACCTTTACTTACTTTAATGTGGGAGAAAAGGAATGAAGTGAAATAAATGTGAAGGTGTACAATTTAGTGAAAATTAGGTGAACCTCTAAAAACTATAAAAAATCAAAATTTTAGCAAAATGTATATATAATATGTGAAAAGATTCTCTACAATATCACGATTCTATAACATCTTGTGGTTCAAAAAAAGAGCTAGTAGAAACAAAGTTATGGTCAAAAAATAGAATCTAATTTTAAATATTTGACAAGTAAATAATTTTGAATAGTAAATATAAATAGGGTGAAAATCAATTCATTTGTTATTTTACTATTCTGATAAAATATTGCTCTTAGAAACCAAGTTCGAGCTTAGAGAGTGATCAAGGTGAGGAGATGGCATCTACAATGTGGAGGACACATAACGGTTGTAGTAGGTGTAGTGCAGGTAAGGGAAACATTAATTTAAAAATTTTAAGAAAAATTAATTGAAATTAAGCTAATTAGATAAAATTAAATGGTGGGCAAAATCTAGAGACCGAAACTGACCTTAGGAATTTTTTAGGTAGACTAGGGGTAGAATGAGGTACTAGGTAGGAAATGATTAAACCAATAAATATCTATGGAATTTATATAAAATGTTCAAAAAAATGCCTCAAACTAAGAATGGAATCAACCCTATCAACTCAATTTATAAGGTGAGAGAAATATAGGTGGCAAATTGCATAGTAGAGGGTCGATGTAGTATCACTACAGATGTTCGACTGCATAGTAGTAGTCTGATCTAGTTGGAAATAGGGAGATGGCTAACATAGTACCTTTTGGATAATGTAATTCATACTATATGGCTGATATAGTTTGTTAAATGAGGTTGAATGTGTAACAGATGAATGACATATTATGCCAGAGTTGAAAAGTGTTTATTTATCAAATAGGTCGATAACATCCTAAAAAATGGGTTGATTATGTACTAAAAGGTTGATATAGTATGGTAAAAACATGATAAGGTTGATTTAGTATTAAATAGGTTGATTATGTAGGAAAAGGGGGAAATAAGAAAATTATATCAAACAAGCTAATGAAGTAGTTAATTTGTAATTTTTTTAAGTATGTTTAAGAATGTACTTTATTATTATGACATCGAGATCTAATACATTCTTTGTCATTTGATGTTTTGTAGTGATTTTGGAGATTTTGGCACCTCGTGGATGTGTCCTAGCTACCAAATTTATTAGATTAGTTGTTTGACATGGATAGAGCTCAATTGGTTGCATTGGGATTTGGAGGCATTATGGAGATGAGATAGATCCTACTGATTGTTATTCTCATTATCATGTTCCTAGGAGCATGGAAATGATTTACAAACACTTTTTGATGGAAGGTACATGGGTATAATAAAGAGGTGGTGATCAACTTTGAGGATGTCCATGCATTGTTTGGACTTATTATTGATGGGGCATCGATGATTTGTGATGCATCAGAGTCAAAGGATGAAAGATGAGCCTTAGCCCAGTGGGTGACATGATTGGATAGGATCTATCCTAGGTTACATGTTTGTTTATTTAATATTTATTTGGTTATAATTATGGATATCTAAAAGGCCATGATATGGCTTGTGATAGCATGAGTATTGTGTCACAAGTTAGATGGCAAGGAACCATTGTATGTGATAGTCTTGTGCTAGTTTATTTTAGATTAAAGAGATTTATATGATCTTGGTTATGTCATTTGGGTCCAACTCATGCATGACATATATGGGATGTAGACCTAAAGGTAGAAGATAATGGGACCTATCATTCTACTGAGCACGTGGACCTATGAGAAATTCCCTATGTATTGGTTGGCTAGATTGCCCCATGAAATCAGTGATTGGTTACCTTAGGTTGTTCAATAGAGGCAAGACCATATTTCATAGGTCAAGCCCTATGTTTTACCTTTGAATACTGTCACATGAGGGTAGATCATATGTTAGTCATACAATCACATAACTACTATATAGCTAAGTTGGGATAATGTTGTTACAAGTTTGGCACATGTGTGGATCATGAGCCACTACACTTCATGGGTAGAGCCTCATCCAGTGGTTCATGTACTTAGATAGTTAATATTTCCACATATATTAGTCTCTCTAGTAATGACTACTTATTGGGCATAATATGCTAGAGAGCTGAGAGGGAGAGGAGGCATAGGGATACCTATCAAGATACCAATGATTAGGCCTTAAGAAGGTAGACCATGGGTTGGTTAGGCATGATAACTAGAGTCAGTGAGGCCTGAAGTAGATGATGCCATAGATGTGGATGGGGGATATGTGGAAGCACAACAAGGACCACAATAGAGGTGATAGCAACCACTATGATCTCATCATAGATGGAGACATCATCGATGTAAGGAGACAAAGGTGTTAGTTATCACATAGATGGATCCTATAGTGGTGGTAGGAAATAGTTGGTCTATAAATATCCCACTGAGGAAGGCACCATGATGGGCTTGGGTGGTGATTCCTAGTTTTTCATTATTACATAGGCAGCTGATGGATGAGGTGTTCGATGGGCGAGTAGATGGTGAGACTGTGGTCAGTGATACTAGCATTGGTGAGAAATGTTTTGAATTAATTTTAATTTTTTGATATAGAATAGTAGTTTTATCAATGTTTATTATGGATAGATGATTTGAGATATATATACATGCAATATGATGTATATTTGGTTTATGGTTTTGTAGATATTATTATTACATAGGAGATAAGCTGGGGATCCCTAATTATGGCTACACATCATGATATTTTGGATGGATTGCTATCATTTTATGGTTGTACCACTTTGGTTTATCTTATGGTTCCATCTACCCCAAATCATGCAAGCTACTTTAGATTGGTGGGAGATATCACATGATAGCTATAGGTATGAGGTGATGGGTTATAGTCACCTACAAGGGTAGGAGCTAGAGTGGCTTAGGAATGGTAGGCCTTATCATAATATTAATTAATGCACATGGAGACTAGTATTTAACTTAGATAGGTACAATTCCATATGGTAAACCTATAGGGTTAGGTTGTTGGCATGATATCCTAGACTACCTCTTTACAGTGCACCATTCAAAGGGGTTAGTCACATACATTGATGGGTTGTGTGGCTAGGCCATAAGATAGATAGGATATAGCACAACCTTAGAGATATAGTTATTGTATTTTATATTTATATTTTATAAAACACATGAGATATATATTAATATTGATCGTTCATTGATATTATGAGTTGTACTTGGATTTATATGTGGATGCATGGATATAATTACTGTCTAGCACATCTATTGTACTTTTTTGTATATAATATGAGAAATATGTGATGTATGTTTTCTTTTATATCATTATGTGATACACATGAATTGTTAAAAAGAAAAGGCAAAAATGATTTGAAAAATTATAATTAATCAAAACAAATGTAATACACACTATATCACGATGGGAAATGTGTAAAAACAAAAGATGAATAAGTATAATAAACCAAAGTAGTAAAGTAAATGGTAATAAATGTTTTCAAACAATGTAATATATTTTCTATAGATTAAAAAAAACAAAAGTCATATTATATCATGTTGGGAAGTATGAAGATTTGTAATAAAATGGAAGACACATGAAAACCAATGGTATAAAAATAAATAAACAATAAAGTTAATCAATCATACTAAATCAAGATGGGAAGTATGAAAAGTGAAACAAATTGTAAGAGAAACTCAAATTAATCATGCTAATTCAAGATAAAAATAATGATAAATTTAATAAAATGGTTGTAAACATACACACAATCAAAAAATAAGAAGATAAAAGTGAAGTGCTTATGAAGTAAGCATAAAACATACTAAATCAAGATGGGAAGTATGCCAATGAAATGTAAATCATAATCTAAAACAAAATATCTCAAATTTGAAGCATGTAATCTTATTATGACTTGGTTATAATATGAACTGGGTATTGGGATATTTTGTGAGGAGGGCATGGTCCTATTCATGGTCTTATAGTTTAACTCACAAAGGGAAGACCAGTGAGGTGGAAATAACTGTGAGATTGATTTAAAAGATATTTTGATGTGGTAATTTGTGAGCAAGGCCAGGTACTATCCATGGTCTTACACTGCAACTCATAAGGGGAACACCAATGAGTTGAATGGTAGTAAGGAAATGTTTTATTATGGTAATTTGTGAGGAGAGACTAGTCCTATCCATGGTCTTCCAATAAAACTCACAAAGGGAAACCCTTGGGGGGATGATCAATTAAAAAAACTATATTTCTTAAGGATAAATAGTATAATTAATATTTTAATGAAAGAATAAATATAAAAAATATGACATAGGTGTTTATGAGAAGACCTTAGTAAACATGAGGCCTACCATGTAAAATGGAGAGACACTAAGAGTCTAATGATCATCAAAATACAAAGGGTACCCACTTACAATAAGCACAAAGTTGTATAGGTAAATAGGTGAGATACTAAGATCAACTCATGAAGGTTATATGAACAATAAAATTAAAATGGACCTACTCTTCCACAACATGTTCCCCGTTCCTCAGGACCTCTTACAGAGTCATCGAGCTACTATGAATATTGGGTACTTGTGTGAGAAAGTAGATAACACTTATAGATTTTTTTATTCTCCTATCCCAATTTAATGGCCTACCACACCCCAATGGACCTTGACTCTATTATAATGTCAACTATGGAGTTTCATCTTTGATTAGAAATAGGAGATGTGTTATGAAAGGTATTTTGGTGTGATTATACTTTTGAATTTGTATGTTGCCTTTTTGAATCATTTCCTTATATTTATGGATTTTATGATCACTCCTCTATATGGGTTTGGAATAACCAACATGAGTGATATAATGGATACACGTGAATGAGATTTAAAATTTTGTTTAAAAGAGGCTGAGTATCCAAAGATATCACTAACTAAACACTTAGGCTTACCTATGAACATGTATGTAATCTCAAGTTTCAATTGTATGTAAGCTTAGTATGTGAAAGGAAAAATAAATGAATAAAGGAGATAAAAAGATAAATTTATATATGGAAGTATTAAAATTAAAGGTTTTGTTTGTTAACTAATCATATGGTAGAGAGAGAATACTAAGGGAATCAAGGTTTGTATAACCAAGTCACAATAATAATTATATTATTTTTGAGTGAGATCAGATAACAAAAACTCATTGAAAAAGAACAAAAATCATGAAATAAGGAAACTCATAAACATAAGTGTGCATTCATGAAAATAATGATAAAATTCCATAAGAAATATGAAAGTACAAGAAATCAAATTTGGCACATAGTCCAGTGTATAAGATATATAAAAATAGATCACAAATTTAATCTAAATCTTAACATATAAAATTTTGAAAGAACACCATGTCATGTTCATAAATATTGATAAGTTTGACCATAAATATTATCCATGGCATCTAAAACATCTCTATGAAGTTGAAGTCTGACGGTAGCTAAAGTCTCGTTGACCTTCATAGAAAGTTGTGCAAAGACTTCCTTTCTTATCTCCTCAACTAAAAATGTAGGTGTAGTTGATGAAGAGTAATTATCATGAGGGATATTGTGCCTAGGATAATCAAGGAGACGAATGGATGTCTAAATGGGAATAGTATCTACAGGGTGAGAAGGAGGTACAACCTACAAAGAAAGAGGAGCCTTCTTGCATGTGTGACCTATAGAATGAAGAAGCACTGATGTGGGTGTCGATTTTGGGAAGTCAAGAAGGTGTTAATAGAGAATAAAATCATAATTGGTATGATTTGTACCACCCAAAGATAGTATACTTCCCTATATTTAGGGATATAGTATACTTTGGGCTAAGCAGTAGCTAGGTACAATATGTCAATATATTACCTAAGTTTTTAGCAATGAGTGGAAAATGGTTACATCTCCCATGAAAGAAACAAATAAGTTTGTTATTAGGATTTGGGGGCCTACTAGCTAAAGATGTGGAAGGAAAAGCCTAGGGTGGTTGATGTAATTGGAAATCTTTTGTCTAATGATTATCAATTTTTTGGATATCACAATAAGGCTTATCTGCCCATTGGGAAAGCATTGGATCAAAATGTGGTAAAAGAAGAAGGCCATCACCAAGGAAAGGTGGGGTTGGAATAAAAACCAAACTAGGATCACCTAAAGGTAAAGCTAAAGTAGAAAATGAACTAGGCTCATTTGAAAGTAAAGCTAGATCAGAAACTGAACTAGGCTCATCTAAAAGTGAGGTTGGCTATGCAATAGGTTTAATTAATAGAGCTAGCATCTTTGGAGGAAGCAAATTATAAGGATTTTGGTATCTATTAAAGCAATAAGGTCCTATCATGGCATGATATATGAGCATACTCCTAATGGGATATATTGTAACTGGAGGTGTACTATGTAAGTGATACATCTCTACCTTGTGATAAATACTAAGAAGACTAGTATTAGGTACTATAAAAGAAAGAATGATAAAATATGAATGAATATATTGAAATAAATAAAAGCGATATCAAAGAACTTAAAAATTTCTATCTTGGATGAATTTGGCTAAAAATGGGTCATATAAATAATAGCCATCATCATGGTTAGGTGTATGCAAGTAGATGGTACATATAAGAATGACTTTATCATTAGAGGATGCATGATGGATAGATTGTCTAGTCTTGGTTAAGACAATGGGTATATCATTTTTAGGTGGTTGATAGAATCAAGGTTAAAAATAAGGATAAATTTGGGTGATAATATGAGGGGATAAATTAGAGGTTTTGATCTTGAGGCTTAACTCATTTGGTTCATCATCATCATCAAAATTTAAGAGGTTACATGAAATGTTCCCAATTAATTATGGGTCACCATGATAACCTCGAGTGGAATTGACTGGAAAGTTGAAGCATTGGGATTCTTTAAATGGGATACTAGGCAAAGTTTCAAGGGTAAGAATTTTAAATACATGATGTTCTTGAAATTGTTTAAAATTATAAGGGTTCATGTCTCATTGAATCTTGTAAATATCACCAAAATGGGTGAATTTGATGTATTGGTAGGTAGATGAGTCAAATGCTCTCATACGATGAGTCTAAAGTCAACCAAGTAAGATGTTTTAATAAAGTGGAAAGTTAAAGATCATAACTTTCACATGGATAGTGATAAGAGGAACGGTAATGGGAATCCAAACACAACCTAGAGGATGTTTTTGCCTTCTATCATATCCTTGACATGTGCTACATGTAGATTTTAGGTTAAATTTGGAATATCCATGTTTCTTATTTAATTTAATGGAGAAAATGCAAGTACCTAAACATTCATAAATTAAGGCCTGCTTAACTTGGATATCGCTAATTTGGATGCTAATGAATAGAGGAGGATCATCTGCATGAAGTAGTATCTCATCAAAAATCATGAAAGTGATAGAAAACTTAATTAAAAGAGAAGTGTCCACTATTTCATCAACATGGATGGGCATTTCTTCACATTATTGAGGTATATTATCTTCAAATCTAGATAAGGTACCTTTGCATCCTACTAGAGGAGGACGAGGGATGTTCATTTCAAACAACAATTACATTAGACAAATTTGATGGTGGGGGGAAGTTATAATTTATTCTAAGGAAGGAGTATACATCTAAATTTTCTTGATTTATCTATTTCATTAATCTTGTAATTAATCTTATAAATTGTTGAAAAATATTGTCATTAATGTCAAGGTTGATGTCATTGATGTTGAGATGCATCTAATGAAGATGTATGATGAGTGATATTTGAGAGAATTTGAAGGAAACCTCATGTATTTCTATTGAAATAGAATTTAAATGCAACCTAATGATTCTTCTATTGGTTGATGTCAAGTTCAATGTCATGATTCAAGTTAGCTAGATGATTACCAGTGTTATGACAAAGAGGTTTTATGATCAAGTAAGCAGTGAAGCATGGTTATGAGGCTTTATGTCTGCATGAGGTGATGAGATCATGTTGATCATAAATATAATGTTTCATTTGTGTGATATTTTTGTTTTTTTAGTACAAGGTAAGCACGTTCAAATGTTAATCCTTGAGTAAAAGGTGTCTTAAGAAGCCTAGTCATAACAAGCATAGTCATATCATGAGCATGTGCATGGTGAGCATGAAGAATTATGTGTAGAGGTATGACATTATTTTAGGATCATGTATGTCATGTGAAAAATGTGTAGAATATGTTAGGTTGTGGAGCTAAAAGCTTCACTGATGCAAACCGAGGAGGAGGTTGCTGGAGAGTTTGTTGTTGTCACAGTCGCCAGCGTCGGTCAAGCCAACCGACGTCGATAGGGAAGAGACAGGAAGCAACTGACGTCGGTCAGAGATCGGCCGGCGTCGGCACCCCCCAGGCAGACAGGGACTGACATCGGTCGCCTGTGTGGTTTGAACTATGAATGTTATGGGCAGTTAGTTAACGAACCAAGTGTTTGCATGTCAAGAGCCAAATTTAGACTAAAAGTTGCGGATCAAATTATTGTAATTAGATGTCTAATTATTGTTTGGATGAGATCTATATAATAGACTCATGGATTGTATTGTAAGTTGTTCTAGTTTGAGTTGAGCAAAGTTTGCTTCTTCTGTGTGTGAGGTGAGCAAGGGTGTTCCTCCTAGTTCCACAGTAGTACCAAGGTGGGTGCTGGTTTTGGAGAGTCAGCAGGATTCTTTAGGGGTGTAGGATCTCAGTCATCAGGTGTGCATGGCTACTTTTGGAGATCTACATGGTAAGTAAGATCATTGATCTGTAGGTGTATGTGTGTGCAAGGTCAAGGTTCACAGGTCTGCAGAACCAGATTGATTTGCAGGTGTGCAAGATCAAATAGGATAGCAACACAACAAGGAGCAGTATCAGGCAGGATCTACTTGGAGTATAGTGTGTACTCAGATAGAGCAAAGAGAAAGGCAAGCCAGTTCCTTCCATAAGTAAGATCAGATTGGGTTGCAGGTTGTTGCAATTTAGGGGAGATCTACTTGAAGTATGATTGTGTACTTGTGGAGTGCATGGAGCACTTGTGGTGTGCGTGGAGCACTAGAGTACTGGCAGTAGTGGATATTGGCTGGTTGGAGGTGAACACCAACTCTGTGTTTGAGTTGTGTGTTGGGACCTAAGAGAGAGAGCTTTGAGGGAAGATTTATTGTTTATGCCATAGAGGTGTGGGAGCCCTAGAGGTGTGTAAGGAAGAAGAACTGTGGCAGCCTTCTTTGTTTTATTTCCTTCTGAAAGAGTTTTAATACAAGTTGTGTATTGTCTCTCATATTCTATGTTATTTCTGAATTCTAATTACTTATTGATTCTGGTTTAATTTCTGCCTATTAAGTTGCTTGGTAATCAATTGTGTGCTTCCGTTATTTTCCCAACAAGTGGTATCAGAGCTAAGGTTGCAGGGAGCAGGTTTTGTGTTTGGTTACAGGTCACTCTCAGGGGTTTCTGATCGAGTGGGAGTAGAGCAATGGTAGAATAAATTAAGCTAAGAATGGAGGAGTTGAAAAGCATAGATGGTCACTTACGGTCCTATGGAAAGAAAGAGCAGGGAAAAGAAGATTATTGGTTGGTAGCAGATCAGCATGAAGGAACTGAAGATGCAGATGTTGCAGGTGTTGTTGCACAGGATGCTCTGGGAGGTTTCTTGGATAAAGTAGAATCTTGTTTCATAGATTCTGTTGCCTCTTTCTATGCAGCCCCAAGTAGAGGAGCTGGTGAGCCTTGCCAAAGAATTGGAAAAGGGGAAGTGAAGCTAAAATTGCAGGCAGCCAACACATGGGTGTTGAAGAAGGTCATGCAGGTCCCAGGTTTGAAGATGTAGCTAATTTCTTCAGAAAGGTTGGGTGATGAGAGATGCACAAGAACTCTCATAGCGAATGCACTTAAATTAGCTGGTGGTAAGAAAATAGGTACTCTTTATCTACTTGTTTATATTACTGATTCTTC
This sequence comes from Torreya grandis, assembly GCA_037957365.1. NCBI lineage: Eukaryota > Viridiplantae > Streptophyta > Pinopsida > Cupressales > Taxaceae > Torreya > Torreya grandis. Next base: position 5,787,199 of record JARHVA010000138.1, read on the forward strand.
TTCTATTGCAGAGACGTGGCTTTGTAGGCTTGGTCACATGAGCAAGAAGGAGATGCATGTTCTTAAGCGGAAGATAGATGTGTTTGATAGGCTTAAGAACTGGAAAGCCTTGGTGTTCTTGGAGGAGATGATGGACAGAGTTCAGTGGATGAGGCTGGATACTTCTGAGCAGGGCAGTTTGGACATGGGTTTTGATTCAAAGGAGCTTGAGGGTAAAAATTCATCACTCACAGGCAAACACAGGTACCGATGTCGGTCAAGAGGAATCGACATCGAACAGATAGGTGCTGATGTTGGTCATGTGCAGACCGAAGCTGGTGATGTCAGACAGGGTAAGACCGACGTCAATCAGGAGGACCGATGTCAGTAGTAGGTAATACTGATGTTGATCAGGAGGACTGACGTTGGCAATAGGGACACTGACATCGGCAGAGTTGGTAGTCAGGACAGGTGCATGGGAACTGATGTTGGTCAGATGCAGACTGTGTGGTGACTGAGGTCAATCACTGTAACAGGTTTTGGGCAGATAGCAAGCTATCAAGGAGTCTCAAACACCCATATGGAGGATTGAAAGTGGTAAGTAAGCCTCAAATTTGTTGTTCCTCTTCTTTATACTAGTTTCTTACTGCAGAGCAGGAAGGATCCAGGAAACAGTGGGAGCGTGACAGGATTATGATGCAGAACCAAGTGGGAGATTTGGTAGGGTTGCCAGCCAATATGAAAGCATAGAGATGAATGGATACCTTAGTTAAAGAATAGAGAGAATGGACACGTGAGATGGAAGACCAAGTCATATGGTCTTGAGGAAGCTGCAGGACAATGGTACAGGGTTTGACAAGTGGAGGACAAAGCATGGCTTTAGTCAATGTCAGTGTAACCATTGTGTTTGTCTTACTAGGGGGATGATGGTCATGACATCATTCTATTGTTGTATGTGGATGGTATGCTAGCTAGAAGGTTTGTACATACAGTGTTTTCCTGAGCTAAGGGTAAGATTAGTTCAGTGGCTTGCCTTGAAGGATTTTGAAGCAGTGAAATTCTTTGGCATGAGAGACATGGAGGATCACAGGTTGATTTTGTCTCTAGTGGGAGCTAATGTGAATCAGGTGTTGGCAAGGTTCATTATGCAGGATGCAAAATTGGAGCACACTAAGGGCTGGACAGTTTAGTGTCTGAAATCACATGAGGTCTGGTATAGACCTGAGTTTGCCCAAGTAGTGGGTGTTGTCAGAGAGTTAGGAGCCAATTCGGGGAAGTGGGTTCTCAGGTATTTGAGAGGGACCAGTAGCAGGGATTCATGCTATGTAGGGTCAAGACTTCACTACATGGGTTTGTAGGTTCGGATGTGGTAGGGTACTCAGATGACAGGAGGTGCACCACAGGTTGTGTGGTGGGTGGTCTTCAAGGTTGATCTTGAAGAGGGATACAATCCAGGAAATAGATTAGATGGGGTATAGGTACAGGTATAGTGCAGCTGTTTATCTCCAAGTGGGAAATTGTTAGGTTGTGGAGCTAAAAGCTTCATTAATGCAAATAAAGGAGAAGGTTGTTGGAGAGTTTGTTGTTGTCACAGTCACTGGTGTCGTCAGGCCAACCAACGTCGATAGGGAAGAGACAAGAAGCAACTGATGTCGGTCAGAGATCAATCAGCGTCGACACCCCTCAGGCAGATAGGGACTGATGTCAGTCGCTTGTGTGGTTTGAACTGCAAATGTTACAGGCAATTAGCTAATGAACCAAGTGTTTGCATGTCAAGAGTCAAATTTAGACTAGAAGCTGCAGATCTAATTATTGTTTGGATGAGATCTATATAATAGACTCATGGATTGTATTGTAAGTTGTTCTAGTTTGAGTTGAGCAAAGTTTGCTTCTTCTATGTGTGAGGTGAGCAAGGGTGTTCCTCCTAGTTCCATATCAGTACCAAGGTGGGTGCTGGTTTTGGAGAGTCGGCAGGATTCTTCAGGGGTGTAGGATCTCGGTCATCAGGTGTGCATGGCTACTTTTAGAGATCTACATGGTAAGTATGATCATTGATCTACGAGTGTATGTGTGTGCAAGGTCAAGGTTCACAGGTGTGCAAAACTAGATTGATTTGTAGGTGTGTAAGATCAAATAGTACAGCAACACAATAGGGAGCAGTATCAAGTAAGATCTACTTAGAGTACAGTGTGTACTCAGATAGAGCAAAGAGGAAGCCAAGGCAGTTCCTTCCATAAGTAAGATCAAATTAGGTTGCAGGTTGTTGTAGTTTAAGGGATATCTACTTGAAGTATGATTGTGTACTTGTGGAGTGTGTGGACCACTTGTGGTGTGCGTGGAGCACTGGAGTACTGGCAGTAGTGGATACTAGCTGGTTGGAGGTGAACACCAACTCTGTGTTTGAGTTGTGTGTTGGGACCTAAGAGAGAGAGCTTTGAGGGAAGATTTACTGTTTATGCCCTAGAGGTGTGCGAGCCCTAGAGGTGTGTAAGGAAGAAGAACTGTGGCAGCCTTCTTTGTTGTATTTCCTTCTGAAAGAGTTTTAATACAAGTTGTGTATTGTCTCTCATATTCTGTGTTATTTTTGAATTCTAGTTACTTGTTGATTCTGGTTTAATTTCCACCTATTAAGTTGCTTGGAAATCAATTGTGTGCTTCCGTTATTTTCCCAATAGAATAATCAAGTAGTGTTTCAAGGTTAGTTATCAAGATTCAAGTGCTTAAGAAGGCTAGTCATGGCACTAGTCATGGCATGTAAATTCCTAGTGATAAGGTTTGACAATGGTGGCTTGGTGAGATGTATGTACAAAGTCATAAGAGGTTATATTGGGTTACATTATCATTCATATGAGACATTAGAATACTTAGGATAGTTTCAAGGTGAGCATACAAGGGTAAGACCTTAAGTTCAAGTATGCAACTAAGCTAATTCTAAACACTATCTGACCTAATGAGGTGTCATGAGGTGTTGTCAAGGCATATGAAAGATGTATGTCAGTATTTTATCATGTTAATAAGATTTATTTCATGTATATGATGTTTTTATATCTTGGACAGTGGTTAGAAGGTTAGTTTCAAGGTCTAATATGGTTTGCAAGACAAGGTCTAAACAAGCAAAGAGAGAGAGTATGGCCAAATGGGGTATGAGGTTCTATTTGCAAGGAAATTATGGATAGATGAGTGTTTTCATAGGTATGACTTGTTTTTTCAAGCATTCTCACAAATTTTGAAGTCACGATTTACAAATAAAATCAAGAAACATGATTTTGAGGTCTCTTGAGTACACAAAATGAAGGCATGCAAACCTGAGAAGAACTTTCAGGTGTTCATTGCAATGTGTAACCTCTGCATGGGAACTTGATATATTAAGTACATATGGTTAAGGGTCATATATTACATATCCAAGTATTATTTTTTGAAATGAGGGGTACTCCTTTATGAATAATCGTTAACACTAAAAATAGTGCTAAACCTATCTAAAACCCTAACAATGACCTGATGCAAAAGATTTTGTTCAAAACAGCCCAGAATGGTCTCAAATGAAAATAAAAACTATTTAATAATGTATTAAACTCTCCCAGACACCTCTAATTGTGATTGATTTATCAGGTGTGTGAGTAGACCCTATAAGAAAGTGCTAGTTTCTCAAAGATTTACTATAGCAGTCAGATTTGACAAAGTTAAAGTATGAAAATCATTGGATGGATAAGGTTGAGACTTTTATTTTATGTCCATGGTGGTTAATATATATTTTCTATCCCTTGGGTATGATAAATTTTTCATCCAAGTTATCCAGTCGCTAATAGGCCTAATGGTGGAAACAATGAAAAACTTAGGTAATAGTGAGAAAATGATTAGGAATGTGTTATCATGAAATAAAGATGAATCCAAGTGTATGGAGATATTTTTAAATAATTTTAATACATGTTAATTTTTGTTAAATTTGTTTTATGTCAATGGTTATAATGAAAAATTTGCTCACAAGTTGAACTGTCTGGGTTAGATGAGACAGTAAGATACAAGGTTATAAGATTGGTCTGCAAGACCAATATTGCCATTAGACCATATTATCTTTATATCTGAGAATGGTCTAATAATATCAAAATATCATCCACATACATCATAAGCATCTATAAATGGAAATACAAGTGTTGAAGGTCATTGTCATCATGACTGTGCTTTAAGGCAAACTGACAGTTTTAGGTAAGCAAGTTACAATGATGATTTTGAGTCTCTATGCTCTAAGTTGATGTGTCTAATGCATATGGGTTTTTTGTTTGTTTTTTTTAAATTATTTATCATGATTTTTTAAATATTTTAATTTATTTAAATTATTTGAAATGTTGAAGCCAAAATGACTTGTCTTGTTGAGTGAGGTCTATGAGAGGGAAGTTCAACAAATTGGTATGCAAGACTAATAGTTGACATTATATATTATGATATTTTTGTTATATGTTGTTATTGTTAGGTTGTGGAGCTAAAATCTTCACTGATGCAAATAGAGGAGGAGGTTGTAGAGGAGTTGCTGAGTGTCACAAACACCGGTGTCGATCAGGCCAACCGACGTCGGTAAGATTAAACAGAAGAGCAATCGACGTTGGTTAGAGATCGGCCGGCGTCGGTCACCTCCAGGCAGACAGGGACCAACATTGGTCACCTGTGCGGTTTGAACTACGAGTGTTACAGGTAGTTAGTTAACAAACCAAGTGTTTGCATGTCAAGAGCCAATTTTAGACTGGAAGCTGTGGATCTAATTATTGTAATTAGGTGTCTAATTATTGTTTGGATGAGATCTATATAATAGACTCATGGATTGTATTGTAAAGCGTTCTAGTTTGAGTTGAGCAAAGTTAGCTCCTTCTGTGTGTGAGGTGAGCAAGGGTGTTCTTCCTAGTTCCACAGCAGTGCCAAGTGTGGGTGCTGGTTTTGGAGAATCAACAGGATTTTGCAAGTGTGTAGGATCTTGGTCAGTAGGTGTGCATGGCTACTTTTGGAGATCTACATGGTAAGTAAGATCATTGATCTGCAGGTGTATGTGTGTGCATGACCCAAGTTTGCAGGTGTGTAGAACCAAATTGATTTGCAGGTGTGCAAGATCAAGGAGGACAACAACACAACAGGGAGCAGTATTAGGCAGGATCTACTTGGAGTACAGTGTGTACTCAGTTGGAATGTGTGGAGCACTAGAGTACTAGTAGTAGTGGATACTGACTGGTTGGAAGTGAACACCAACTCTGTGTTTGAGTTGTGTGTTGTGACCGTAAGAGAGAGAGCTTTGAGGAAAGAAGTATTGTACACTTGAGGTGTGGGAAGCCTTTGTAAGGTGGAAGAGTGTGGCGACTCTTTATTGTATTCTTTTCTGGATGAGTATTAATACAAGTTGTGGATTGTCTCTCATATTCTGTGTTATTTCTGAATTCTAGTTACTTGTGCATTCTGGTTAATTTCTGCATGTTAAGTTGCTTGGTAATCAATTGTGTGCTTCCATAATTCCCAACAAAGGCGGTGATAGAGTTCTTTGGTTGGGTATCTAATAGTTATAAGTATAATTTAATATCATTTTAATTCATTATAATTTATTTATTATGTTCTTTTATGTGTCATATGTTCAAGTTTCCTTGACTGTGTTTTGAGGTTACTTGGCATTTCAGAGTGAGCATTTTGCAGAGAAGAGTTTGAGCCTGTATACCTTGAGTTAACGTATCTAATAAAGTATGTGATGACCCTAAGCTCATTATGTTTTTGAATATGATATTTATTTTTATGTTTATTTGGAAAAATTGTGTTTATGCTTTAGTTGCTCAAGATACACTTTCTAGTGTATGAAGGCCTATTGTGAATAGTGTTTTGAGAAGGGCTTCAGGTTGTGGTTGGAACTAAAAGGTGTTTTGGACTTAAAGTGAAGTTGGATAAGGTATTTTTTATTTATTTATCAAAGGATATTGTCTGTTAGTGAAGTGTATTTTATTTCAAGGGGTCATGAGGTAACATGTTGTGAAAGTATGCCTAATTAAATTAGGTCTTTTTAAGGCCTGTAGACACTAAAAAATTACATACTAGTAGTTCTAGATGTATAAATGCCTCAATCCCAACCTAATGACCATCTAAACCTTCTTGACCCTTAAACCATCCCTCTTAACCTAACTGAGTCACTATTGACCTATCACTATTCACATAGTACTATTCAAAAGTACTATTTGAAAACACTACTTCAAGTCACTATTCACTGGCACTTTTCATGATGACATGGCATGTTACTATTCATGGTGACATGGCAGGTGATATGGTAGGTGACTCAAAAATTATATGTCAAGTGACATGGATTGGAAGTGAGGTGGCTTGGAGTAAGACATAATACCCCACTTGAGACCCTTGCCAAAGGTGCTTAATGACATCATTAAGCATCACAAGGTCCACCCTTTGAAGTATGGTGCATTTTTCCTTATGGGACCATCTTAAAGCATGTGATTTTATCCTCATGCATGAAAGTGGCACCAAAGTATGTGGGGATCCTTTTTAAGTGCTTGGGAAAAGATAGAAGTGGGTGATGGAAAGTATTTTGGACCCATATGAGCACATGGGCATGATCTCCACCTATTTCGAACACACTTGCAAAGTGGGAGACACACTTATGAAGTGGTAATCCAAACACCCTTATTTCTTGACTCATCTATGCACCCACTTGAAAAATGGTGCCAAATTTTGTGGGGCACTTTGTTAAGTGCTTAGCAAAAGACAAATTAGCTCGGTGGAAAGTATTTTGAACTCATATAGGTCCATGGGAATTATCTCCACTAAATTTGGATACATTAGTAAAGTAGGAGACACATTATCAAATTAGAAGACACACTTTGTGAAGTGGGAATCCCACCACCCTTATCCCCTTAACCCACTTATGAGCCCACTTGAAAAATGGTGCAACATTTCACTATTATAATCCTTTGTTATGTTTCTTAGCATGAAATGCTATAAATATGACCCCCGTTTCATCCATTAATAGGTATTTGGTTAGATAATTTCATCTTTCAGGTTTTGGACATCATTCATCTTAGAGGAGAGGAGCCTAAAGCAACAAAAATCTACAAAAATTACAAGCCATCACAAAGCATCAACAACATCTTCAAGCAATATCAAAGGTAATATCATTTTATTTCTTGTATTTTAATTTCTTATCCCCCTTGGCCTTGTCTTTTCTTGACCTCTAAACTTACCCCTTGGCCTTCTTATTTTCTTGACCTCCAAACCTCAACCCCATAACCTCTTCTTTTTACCCTTATTTCTTGCCTTTACCTTCTTACCATTTACCCTTTTACCCCTTTTTGCCTTCTTGACCACCAATTACCCTTTTGACTTCTTGACCCCCATTTACCCTTTTTGCCTTATGGACCACCATTTACCCCTTTTTCCATTTTAATCATTTTGTAACCTTAACCATCTAACAACCCCAATCAAACCATCTTTTCTCAACCCTTGTCATATTGCCAAACCAAAAACCACACCTTTGACTTGACCAACTTTAACATTAGTTTTGACCAACCATTGCTTTATTTTAGTCATTTCATTAGCAAGCATTCTTGTATTTAATTTTAGTTATTTGTTGTTATTTAATGCAAGTACCCTCTTTTTCATTTATAAAATTAATTTTTTAAAGCAGGTGGATTGACAGCCTCCCAGATAGCTCACACTTTCTTAGATCTAGCTCCCTCTAGGCAATCCACCTTACTCCTTGTCTAACAAACAGGTTTCGTTTAAGTGATTTCTTATTGCAAGTTATTCTTCCCTATCCAAAGAGGAGTTATTATACTTAATCTGGATCAATGCACACACTTCTATCAAGTTCTCATAACCACTACCCTTCTTTTCAGTTTTATCTCCTCTTCTTTAAAACTAATAAAAGTGAAAAACTAGAGTAAAACATTTTGGCACACCTGGTAGGACCCTAGAATTTTCTTGGGTTCTTCTTTATTTTTGGACATTGTAGTTTCATTAGTGAAATCTCATTTAGTTGAAAATTAAATGTTCTTTCTTGCATTTTTGAATTGAAATTCTTAGTTTAAATTTTTCGTTTATAAAAAGAAAAAAAAGAATCTTAATTGCAAGTATTTTTGCATTCTGAAAAGAAAAATAAAAATAGCACTCATCCTAGGATTAGGATTGCATCTTCATACTACATTTAGGTGCATCATAGATTTTCTTTTTTTCATGAAAAAAAATTAGAAAATTTTCTTTTGGTTTAAAATAAACCTTGCATCCATTACTTGCTTGCTTGTTTAGTTCACAAAGTTTAAATTTAAATGGTGAATTAATCATAGAAATCACTCTTATCACACATAAAACAAACCACTTTCATCAAATAAAACATACTTGAGACAAGGCCCAACTAGGATTTCATCACCTAGCGGTAACCTTAACCTTTCTAGATAATCTTGCTTGGATTTAATCACTAAGGGGATAACCAACTTAGCTCTCTAGTTGTGTATAAACTCTGGATAAATGATATATTGGCTAGGCACCCAACTCTATTGTGGGACCATGAAATTATGGGTGAAATCCCTAAGTATTAGTCCATGTACTTGATCCAATACATATCTATCTCTTGAGCACCTAAACACAACCTGAAACCAAACATAGACTTCTTTCTAGGACATGTTCTATAAGACAAAGTTCTTCACACTTTCTAAGGCATAAGTTAAAATAAATATAATTAAAAATCTAAGACTTAATGCATCTTAGTGTGTGTTTTGATTGATTTTCTCTTTTTCTTTGCTTGATTTGTGTTTGAGGTGTGAGTTTGTATCATTTCTTTCCTAGTTTCTCACATGGTCTTTACTAGATAGCAGTTGAGAAATCAGACCAATCAAATACCAGCTTCCTCTTCTTCCTCCTCTATGGAGTATATTCTATATGTTGAGGGATCTCCTCATCATTCTCTCACTCCTACCATACCTTGGATAGTTTTTGAAGGTAATGTGGATTTTTCCACATTCCTTAACAATAACCCTTCAACATTACCTTAACAATTTAGCTCATCGTACCCGTGTCACTTTGGTTCCTCCTACGGATCCACCATTTGGCATGCCTCCCCCTCTTATGGTTGGCATTACCTCCACTCAACCTTTGATCACTGAAGCCTCTTCCTCTACCAATATCCCAACCACTACCACCATCAAAACTCAATCCAACATTCCAACATATAACCAAACCCCTCCTACACCAACCAACACTTCTAATGTAGGGGCAAAGTTACCTCTTGTTACCTATACCCCATCTACCATAGGGGTAACTTCTATCCCTATTTCTACCATTACTCTTTTTACTACCAACCCACAAATTTCAACCCCACTCCAAAGTTTAGTACTTTCTATAACTTCTACCCTTCCACCCATTAGCATAAGGACTACCACTCAACCTCAACCTATCACTTCAACCATACCTCCAAACCAACCCATGTCCATCCCTCAATAAAGCCCTATAACATCATACCAATAATTTCCTAACCCACAAGGATATATACCCCTTTCATCCCAACCTTTAATGACCACATACCAATATGTGGCATTTTTTCAACCTTCCACCTCTTATCCATACATTACAGCCACCCAACCTCAACCGAACCTATCACCCAATTATGCAGCTACCCAACCTCAAATTAATTTGATCAAGATTTTGATGAATAAAATGTCTAATCTATAATCATTATTTTGGGGGATAATGACCATTTATCCTGCGACCAAATTTGTAATGAACCCATTCACCCATCCATCCTTATCTGACCTTATCCTCACCAATGGTAACTTCCCATGTTCTCCAAATTTCAAAGTAAGGAGGATCCCCAACAACACCTTATGGCATTTAGGCATGCTTGTTACCTCATTACCTGCAATGATTCCCTTCTTCTCCATACTTTCCCTATGTCTCTAGCTGACCCGATCTTAGATTAGTATAGTGCCTTACCCAAATATTCCATCATCTCCTTCACCTAATTGGCCCACACTTTCTTAAATCATGTTTCGATTAACATCTCCAAGAAAATTTTCATTACCAACCTCTATTCCATCGGGTAGTTCGATGATGATTCCATTGTCAATTTTGTGGCTCATTGGAAAAGCCTAATTAACCAACTTTCATTTTCCTTGCCTCAACTTAAACTCATAGAGGTCTTTACTAGGGAACGTGCCAAACATATCTCCTCCATGTTGTGTGTTCAAATCTTCCAAAATTTTAATCAAGTTTTTACGATGGCACATAAATAGAGCCATTGACAAAGGGAGGCTAAGATTGAAGAACAAAAACTCCACCTACAAAACCAATGAGGCCTCTTCTTCCAAACCAAATAACCAAACCAATACCAATACTAAGGGAAAAGGAACCATGAATGTAATTGTCCTTAAAACTACTCTCCCACCATCCAAAAACCAACCAAATTCCTCTAATTCTTTAAAGCAAAATCCAAAGAACCAAATCTGGAACAACTAGAAGCAATTAACTCTACTTGGAGATTCCTATGCTTTTATCTTGGAGAAGTTATTAAAAGCTACTATAATTCAACTTTTTCCTATTAAATCACCTTGATAATTTGACTCTTTTCATCCTATACCTAGTTGGTATAATGAGAATGATTCATGTGCCTTCCATCACGTGATAGGACATGATATAAATAGGTGCAATACCTTCAAGAACCTTGTCCAATCCCTCATTAATAAGGGGGAGCTTACATTAGACAACCCCAATGTACCACCAAACCAAGCCCTTGATATATTTATGCAAGCTTTCCCAAACCATGCTCCTTCCAAGAATGAGAGAAATAATATCAAGTGTTCTCATGATACCCATACTATTAACATGGTTCTTGACACACTTGTTACTAAATAACCTGCTCACCAACCTACCTATCCCTCACCCTCTCTGCTTATTGATGTAGCAGAGTTACCTTCTCCCCTTTTGGGAACCTAAACCAAGGAAATACCCCTTTTCCTCCTCTACTCATCGAGGTAGTGGAGTCATTAACCTCCCCTTCGGTTGACATACTAGACCATGCAACCATTTTATATTCCTCGACAATTAACAAGAAGCTCACCTCTCCCACAAAAATCATTTTTGAGGAAGAAATCCTCATGTCTACTCCCACAAAGGAGCCACTTATCCCAACCTTGCATCCTCTTATTAAGGAAGAGGACAAGGTTACCATCCCTATGTCTCCATCTGGGGGGTTATCTTTTATATCCACCATTTAAGGAATAAAACCAGCCTACAAATCCTTCTCTAGGCTAGTGTAGAAATTAGAATTTGTCTCCAACACTAACATGGATTGAGCCACCTTCAAGAAGCAATTAGGTCTCCCTTATATTACCAAATTAGAACCTCCAATCCCTTCTTTGGAAGACTAATCCACCACTTCTATTGACCAACCTATTACCATATCTACCCAACCAACCAAAACCTCCACCCAACCATCTAAAACCTCCACAAAACTAGCCAACCCTCAACCACTTAAACTAACCAATACCCAAGTATCTAAGCTCTATCCTATCACCCCAACTAGATCTACCAAAACCATAGGAGAACCATCTAAATCACCTCCACCCAAACCTGTCAAAACATCTCATGCTTCTCTCATCAAACCTATCAAGGATTTAGGAATACTTCCTTCACTTAACTCCATCTATCACTAAAGAAACCACCAACCAAAGCAACCAAAAGGTAGATTTGCCCAAACTACCTCAAACTAGATTCATACCACCTCCTTCCCTCTTACCCTCTATATTATGACCCCATCCCTCTACTATCCCTATCACCTATTCCTCATCTACTAAACCTTCTCTTTTTTCTCCACCTATACCTGCTTCCACCAAATCATCAAACTACCCATCATCCTTAACTAACAAGTCTACCTCTACCTTCCCACCTATCACTAGACATTCACCCTCCACCTTTAAATCATCCACCTCCAAACCAACCATAACCAAATAATCCTAACTAAAACCACCTACCAAAACCCTTATGCCACCACCAACTCCCATGGTAAAGTATACTTCTAAGAAGGCTACAACCCCTAAAACCAAAAACCTATCACCTCCAACACCTTTGTTTGAATCCTATGCAACCATTATACAAATTTTGTTGTAAAACTCTTCCTTGAGCCTACCACCCATAAAACCCTTTGACCCTTCATGCCCAAAACCATCATGGTTCAATGACAACTTGATTTACTTATACCATAAGACACCAAGCCATGATACAGAGAATTGTAAATCTATCCAAACACGCATCCACCAACTTTATGATGAGGATGATCTATTAACATATGAACCTCCTATGTCACCCATACCAAACCAACCATCACCCATACCTACCAAACATGGTGAACACTTACCCACTACTCCACTCTCACCTAAAAGTGAAGACAAATATAACCACTCTACTACCTCAACCTCTCCTTCTATCCATACTATCAACATGATCACTAGATTGTAATAGAAAGATAAAGGGAAGGCTAAGGTGTCCATTCTCTGGACTTACCCCTCTTCCAACTCCTAACCAACCCAAACCTAACTATTTCCATCTTTAACTAGACCCAAGGTGTCTATTTTAGGTTCCCCTAAATCTAAAAATGCAATATCAATCTAGAGAGCTATCCTCAAGAAACTTCATCAGACCCCAACAAAAATGATCTTGTATGAGTTGATCTCTACCTCTCCCCATCACAGCCAAGCATTCATAGAGGCTTTGAAATCTATCGAGGTTCAACTTGATGACCCTCAACCTCTATCCACCTTTGTTGGTACCCTTCAAATTTCCAATCTTATCACCTCCAAATATTTTAAAATACTTTCTATCCACCCTAAGGACCTAGATCCCCCACTTTTTATTACCACTTACATCGACCAAACCCATATTAAATGGGTCATGATTGATGGGGAGCTAGAATTAACATCATTTCCTCTCACACCTACAACCAACTCAACTTCTCAAACAATGTCATGTCTGAATCCTTGGTTGTCTTTTGTTCTTTCAATGATACCATGGCCATTACCTTTGGAACTATCATCCTTCATATCTATGTAGGACCTCGCTTGCTCCCTAAACTCTTCTACATTTTGGAAGGGGAATTCCAATACAACATCTTATGGGGACAACCTTGGATTCATTTCATGGCATGTATTCCCTCTACCCTCTATTGTTACATCAAATTTGAGCATGAATTATAGGTCATCACCACCCAAGTAGACCCAAGTCTTTTCTCAACATGCAACATGACCTATCACCCCAACGATGTCCTCATAACCCCATCCAGCACACCTTTAACATTTACACCCCAACTACCAACCATCAATGAAGTGTCAACTAGATCATCCATCCCTTCTTCACAAATCCTCATAGAGGAACCCTTGGAATCTATGTTCCAACATCTCTCATTAGGGGAGTATCACCTTTTAGCTCTTGATGCATTCCCTACTCCTCACGAGTATGGGCAACTCACCAACTAATTAGGATATGACCCCAATATTAGAACCATCATTCCTTTTAGACCTCCCAATCATTAGACCCATATTGTCTATGGGGTACTCGACAAACCCCTTGATGCTTCTATCACCCCTTCTTTGCCTCAACCATTTACCACCAATTTTTCTTACCTAGATAAATCAAGCTTTGCCAAGACATACCTTCATTGGTGAACTTTGAAAGGCTTTGGCCTTGGAGGATATGATTAAGGCCTACATGAACTAATGACTATTGAGATCAAGAAACCTCATGATATGTATGTCCTTGGTTTCATCTTACCTAACAAGAAGCAACCCAAACCATCTACCATCATCATTGCTAAGGAGGATACCGTTTCCTCACCAACCTCACCTCCACTTGCATGTGAGGATGATGACATCATCCCACCCAAATTTTTTCATCAACATGATCACCCTTGGACCCCTAACTTATCAAAATAAGGGGGTAACCATCACCATCCCTTTGACCCATCTTGAGCTGATAAAGAAAGACTCTCTTACCATTAACATTGTTTAATGTCAAGATGATGCTTCTATTGTCACCTAACTCAGTGTAGGGGTTTATTTTATCCACAAATCCCTTCCTCCTAATAAAAAAACCATGTTGAATGAATCCACTATCGATGTTAACTTAAGTACTCAGGATAACCCATGCATTGTCAAAATAGGTCAATCATTGAATTCCACATAACAACAAGATTACCCTTCTTTCCTTCATGACCAAAGCATAGAATTCGCTTTATCCTATCAAGATAGTCCTAGAATTGATCCTTATATTTCCCTATATAACATTATCACTCATTCTAAAGCTAAGCCTATTTGTTAAAAACTTCACAATATGTACCCTCGCATTGCCCTTTTAGTCAAGGAAGAGCTTCAACACCTCTTATCTATCATTTCATCCAACCCATTGACTATACCTAATGGGTTTCTAACATTGTTCCCATTACCAAATCTACTAGGGGACTTCACCTATATAAATTTTTGTGACCTCAACCTTGTTTTTCCAAAGGATAACTTCCCTTTACCTAGAATCGACTAATTTGTTGAACGTACAACTAGCCATAAGATGTTATCTCTCATGGATTGCTTCTCAATATATAATCAAATCTTGATTGCTCCCAAAGATCAAAATAAAACTTCTTTCATCACCACTTGGGGAGCCTTCTACTATAGCATCACGTTATTTGGTTTAAAGAATGCTGGCATAACCTACCAGCTAGCCATGACCTACATATTTAATTATCTCATCTACACCATTATAGAGGACTATGTCAATGATCTCTTGGGAAAATACAAATATCTCAAAGATCATTTGAAAGTTATTAGCATTATCTTCGAGCACCTAATCCATTTTTATGTCTGACTAAACCCCAAAAAATGTGTTTTTGGGGTCCTTTCAAGAAAACTTATTGGCTTTATCATCTCTCTTTTAGGAATAAAAGTAGATCTTACCAAAGTCAAAATAATTCTTGAAATGCCACCTCCAACCCACCTTAAACAACTCTACATCCTAATAGGGGATGCTCCAATCCATCTATCACTTCATCTCTTAATTATCATATAGATGCCAACCCTTTCACTATTTTCTTAGGAAAGATACATCTTTTAAGTGGACCAAGGACTACCAACAAGCCTTCGATTCACTCAAAGAATATCTACTTTCTCCACCCATTCTTATCCCTCCTAAAGAGGATAAACCCTTATACCTTTACATCTCCACCACTGACCATTCCCTAGGGGTAATGCTCGCTCACCATGACAAACAAAACAAGGAATAAGCTATCTACTATATAAGTCAAACACTTATAGAGTACAAGACTCGGTACACCCATACTAAGAAATTTTCCTTCACCTTAAACTTTATGGCTTCCAAACTATGCCATTACCTTCTCAATCACAAAACATTTGTCATCACTTACACTAACCCACTCAAGTATATGCACTCTAAACCATACCAAAACTAGCGTATGGATAAGTGGCTTATGTTCCTAGTTGAGTTTGACCTTGAGTTATTCTATCAGAAGTCAATTAAAGGGCAAGTCATTTCCAACCAATAGATTGACACTTCTTTACTAGACAACCAACCACTTCCTCTTTCATTTTCAAATGAATCCATTGCTACTCTTTCCAAAGAGGACATAACCTACCAAATGACTCTATTATTCAATGGCTCAAAGTGTCAACAAGATCGGGGTGCCAAGATTATTCTCATTACCATTGATGGTGAACCCTTTCCTCTTTCTTTCAAACTTGATTTTTGAGTGTACCAATAATATAGATGAGTATGAAGCTCTAGTCATTGATCTCCAAACTGCTCTAGCCTTGGGAATTAAGATAATCAATGTCTTTGGTGATTCTTAGCTCATGGTCAACAAGTTCAATGGCTCCTATCAATATAATAATGATGTCTTATAAAAGTACAAATAGCTAGAAGATGTACTCTTAAAATCATTTGATCATTAAAATATCTAATCTGCTTCCCAATCTACTAAAAAATTCACTGATACAATGCCTTCCCTTGCTTCCCAAATCCCTTCTCAGCCTTCCAATTCCAAAATATTTGTCACCATTTAGCATTTCACCACACCCTCTTATAGCCAATCCAACCTCCCTATCATTTGTCATGTGAAAGAATCCCCATCAGACATTTGGTACCAACAAACCTTTGATTACCTAAACATTGACATCATTCCTCCCAACCTCTCTAAGAATGCCTGAAGAGAATTTGTTTAGAGTACATCTCGTTACAGCCAAGTAGGGGAAATCCTTTACAAACATGATTTTTATGGTATCATTCTCTATTGCCTACGTAGCCATGAAGCTTCTCATGCTATCAAGGAAATGCATGATGGGATCTATGGGGGACACTTTAGAGGTCTAGTTATTTCTAAAATTATCCTTCACCTCAGCTACTATTGGCCCATGCTCAACCAAGACTATTTTAATTATGTAAAAAAGTGTGTTAAATGTCAACAACATGTTAATCTACATCACATGCCAACCAATGGCCTCCAAGTATCCAAAGACTTTTGGCCTTTCTCATAATGGGGACTTGATCTCATTATGGAAATCAATCCTCAGTCATCATAGTGACATAGCTCCATCATCACAACCACTAAATATTTCACCAAGTGGGTGGAAGTTATTCCTCTCATCTTGACCAAAGCAGAGAAGATTGTCAACTTTATCAATCACCATATCATCTGCCGCTTTGATGTTCCTCATAATATTATCACTGACAATGGTAAATCCTTTAAAAATAAGCAAGTCCAAGGTCTATGTGATGCACTTAGCATTAATTTTCTCCTCACCTTATCACCCTCAAGCTAATGGATAGGTCAAGGCCTATAATAAAACTCTTAATAAAATTCTCACTAAAATGGTTAATGAATCTAATCGATATTAGAATTTTCATAATCCCTTCACTTTATGGGCTTACCATACTAGCATTAGAACCCCTATGGGTGTTACATGTTTATCCTTATTTCTGAGGATGATTATCATCAACACAATTTAACCCAGCTTGAGCTACTTGAAGAGTGTTGTCTAAAATCCTTTACGTATCAAGCATGCCATTAACAAATGCCTTAAAGTGTGAGAGTTCAATATTGGAGACCTCATCCTAAAGGAAAATCAACATGTCACTAATATAGAGAAAAGCAAGCAAGACAAGTTTGATTTCAATTAGCTTGGACCTTATATCATAACCCATAAGTATGGATCAAGAGCTTACCAATTGTCTTCTCTCGAAAGCCACCCAAAACTTGAGACCCTAAATTCTTTGCATCTATGCCCATTCTTTTGTTAAGAAGGATCAAGTCTACCTTTTGTTTAACTTAATCTCATTCTTTGATATCCACCTACATTCATCTCCCTATTTGAGGGGCAACTGATTAACACTAAATCATATGATTATCTATCACTAGCATAACCTTATCTTCAACAATGGGTATCATGGATTTACCTATGGCATGATTCTCATGGCACCTTCCACCCCTTTTCAAGATGGATCCCCATGATCATTGTCACCTAAATCTTTTTAACACCTAGTCCACCTTGTGCTTGTAGTTTTGCCTTCATAAAGGTGAGCCACGAAGTTGTCCTAAGTAAGTCCATGCCAAGTAGAATCAGATCAAAATAACATAATTCTTATCACTAGTAATCATGGGTCATTCCTAACATTCACAAACTGCTCTTTTGAAGGATAGCTATTAAAAATTTATTTGAAATTACCAAATATAAGGTATACTGCTCCCTTGAAGGACAACTATTAAAAGCATATAAACTTAGACCACTCCCTTGAAGGATGGCTAAGTCAAGCATTTGTCAAAAATCATAGCAATTTCTTGGAAGTTTCCTACATTGATCAGCTTCCCATATACAACAATACAACAAGAGACCCATTATCAAAATCAAATAAAAAGTAGACAAATATCATGAAAGTCGTAATCAACTCTCAAGCAATATAATAAGATGGAAGCCATAATCAGATTTCACAAGTATATTTCTACATCGATCAGTCTACATAATTTTGGCATAGACTTATTTATAACTAACTCTTTAGGCACCTATAGAAGAGGCATGCTAGTCTCACAATAGGGTTCCATTTTCACCCATCTCCCCTTTACACTATATGCAAAGGATTCTTGAGCTTACTTAACCTTATGTGGACAGGACACCTTTCAACCAACTAATGACTGCTCATGTAAAGCATTTGAAGGTCTTATGTTCATTAAGCCAATCCCACTTCCGGTTTATTTTTAGTCCTTGTCAAATAAAAAACATCATACCCTCTTCTTATCCTAATGTGCTTAGTTGATATTTTCATTACGATATTTGTTTCTTGATTATATTATTCACTTTACCATCCATTATTTTTCATTTCCTTACCTCACGTATTTTACCTTCAGCTAGATTACAACAACCATAATCATGACTATCTACATAATCATATGTATAATAACATCAAATTATGTAATATTTTATTTAGGGTCTGAGGTGTTGCATGACACATACAAAGTCATCAAATTACACACACATTTCCTAAGGTGCATACATACATAGCTTTACTACTTAGGCATTACATTGATTATCTGGTGACTATGGATTTGTGTCAATACATCTTCCTTGTTGATTGCTTACTGAGCTAGCCTCAACAACATTCCCCATATCGACAGTCATTGGGAGCATATTTTTTCCCCTCTTCCATGTTCCTCTCCATAGGATAAGAATCATATTATGCTCTAGGTCTTTCACCTTGCTCAATTTTCATAGCTATTTCCTCCCTCTGGTCCAATTGTTCTACTTTCATGTGTAATGCCTATCATTGCCTCAATGTGTATCCCCTCAAACAGTGACGATTCCCTCCATGGACTGGTGGAGGGTGATGTTCTCCAACCCGACATCTTATGCAACAAAATCCTTTCCTTCTTCACTACTGTTATGGTTGGATTTCAGGCTCAAGTTCAAGTCATGGGTGCCTTTCTCTTTGCTATTGGTTCAATAATTCTTCCAACACTGCCAATACATGTTACAGTATCCAGAAGATACAAATATTCACTATGTAGATTATTTTAGGTCATGGGGTTGTTGATCATCTATGCCTTCATTCCTATTGTTCCCATAGTTTTCCATCTTTGACCTTTTTTAGTTCTCTATAATGTTAAAAACCTGCAAAATAAAATGACTTCAAGTTGAGCACTTATTCTTAACATGAATCTTTAATTAGAATACATGAGTGTCGTTTCTCACCAACATGATTATCCATTCTACCAACTGAGTAGTTCATATGATATCATCAATTTCATTACATAGTCTTACCACTTTAAATGGTCATGTCTACTTACCTTTTTGTGTGGACACATAGCCCTCAATCTAACTAGTCATCTTGATAGATTTATTCTACACCATCATGATTTCCATTTGTCACCCATCATCAATATCCTTTTTCTCTGATTTGCATCTAATGAATTTATTTCACATCTTGTGATCCTCATATACTTGGTAGTATTTTGATTCATTATCACCTTTTCCCCATCTTATACAGCTATATATGCAATATCCTAGGTCAGGCAGCTTCTTATGGGTAGGGCTTCTTCTATTAGAACCCAAGGTCATTAGTTTTGAGGTTTTGGGATAGAGGATGCAGACATGGACACCTTTTGCCAAAATTGGCTATGAAGCTCTTGAGTAAGGCACAGTCCATCCTCTATCACTCACCACATTATTGATTTTCTACCACATGGATCTACTAAACCTTCAAATAAAATCTTTGTAGGTCATCACTTTGCTACTGCCCATAAAACTTGGCTCGTAGCGATGATGACCTTTTACCATCAAAACTATGCAGATTCTGATATATGCCCATCTTCTAAAACTTGGCTCATAGTGATAGATACCATCACTATGCTTATCTCATCACATAATTTTAGAAGGCATAACCTCCTCATGAAGGCACCTCTTCTTTAGCTTATCTCCTTTGTGTAGAAACCTAAATCTGGCCACCAATAACCTTTAATCAGGATTTTAAAAAAAAATCACCAAAGTGTACAATTTGGCCTAAAAACACTAAAATGCATTAAATGAGTTGAAATTGATATATCCAAGTGTCGATTTTGGCTAGAGTATCATTAAATGGGGTAATGCAATTTATGGTCTAGCTAACTTTGATAAGATCATTCTGAGTCAAAATGCCAATTTTGTACCTAGGTGCTCTGGATTGCTCTTTTCTGTCAAAAATCTTGCACAATATGCATGCCTTTGTTATTTGGTGTTGGTAACATCCTAAATAGGATAATGGATCCAATGCATTTGACATCACATTATAATTCCAATCCAGTCAAATTTTAGAATAATAACAAGGCATTCTGATCAATTTGAGTAATTTGTGCATAAGGTGCTTAATCATGCTTAGAGCTAATTAATCAAAATCAAGGCCTAATTAATAATTCCATGGAAACTTGTTGAATACTAATTTTTGGAAATAAATATTAAATATTTTCATCGTCAGGTGACCTCATTTTTTGGAAAGACATCCCTAGGCCATAAATGCCACAAATATCAGGATTCATGCCTCCCTTGCCTCATCAAAGCCCCCCATGCCACCTAATTGCTCCTCTATCCCAAATATTGATGAGCCTATTTATGTATTTTAATTACATAATTGGATGAATCCTTAGCCACGCATCTCAATCTTGAGATGGATGGTTCAGGTTGATTATAGCCATTTACAAAAATCTATAAATAGAGAGGCCATGAACATCATTTCTAAGCTATTTTGGTGCAAAGTTATTATGCTTAAATATCTTCAAAAAAGTATTTATAATACAAAATTATAATGCACAAATGATTATAAAAAGCTATTGAAATTAGTGTTACCATGCCAAATTTATTCCAAGCCAAGCCAAGCCAAAGCTAAAGGCACCAAGAGGTGGAGGATAGTCAAGCTCCATTGCAATATACTTCATGAGCAGAAGCTGAGAAAACTACTGCAAAAGCATTTGGAGCATCTAAAGAAGGTGAAACATTCTTAGTTTTTCCTTAATTTTTAGTTGGGTTTTTCATTTATTTTTATTATTAAGCTCACCCTAGTAACTAGGAATGAAGATGTTAGTTTAGTGTGTTGTTTGTAAATTTGCTTTATTCGTTTTGTCACTAACACAATACTAATCTCCCCTTCTTAGTCAAATTCCTAGTTCACATAATGACACGCCCAGTCAAACTGAATAGCTTCACAAAATTGATCACAATACTCCCTCAAAAAACTTACTAACTTTTATTATGCAGAATCTTGGAGTGGGAGATTCAAAAGAGTGAAAAAATCAAGAAAAACACATTTTTTTGTAAGTGGTGGGTTTGACTAGACACAGTCACAGGATTGTCTTACAACTCACGATATTGTCATTCAAACTCATGGTATTGTGCTTAGCCATTTTTATATTTGGACGTGGTTAGCAACACTAATACTTTAAAATTCATGGGATTGCTTTGCAACTCGTCGAGTTGCTTAACTGAGTCACTATATTGTCTAACTTTTAGCAGTTAAGTGATAATACCGCAACTCTTAAAGTTGTGGGATTGTCCTACTACTAGCAGGATCATCAAACCAAGTTAAGGTATTGTGATCAAACCACCTATGGTTTATAATACCACAACTTTTAAAGTTATGGGATTATCCTGTAAGTTGTGAGATTATCCTACAAGTAGCAGGATTGCTCTGTCAAGTAGTGGTATTACACCACTATGTTAACCCGAGAGCTCATTTTCCTAAGTTAGTTATTTCATCTTTAAAAATGCTTCAAATCTAAACCACATGCTAACATTTTTCTTGTAGGACCAACTTGGAAAATTGCTAAAACGTGTTTAAAACATCTTTTGCATGCTTTAAAATAAGCTAGGAACATTATTTTGGTTATTAATATAACATTTAGGTGCTTAAGTAAGTTTTTTTTTAGCATTAGTCTTCAAAGTTTACAATTTTAAGACCAAGGGATCATATAAGCACTGCCAAATCTTTCATTTGGGCTTAAAACTGAACACACTTGTAAATTTTATTTTCATTGTTTCAATTAGCACTTTGTTTTCACAAAATACAAGGATGTTGTGTGTATGCTCTTCCATATGTACCCTTTTGGAATCAAAAGTGTTTTCCTTATTTGTAAATTTCCTAGTCCAAGACATAGAAAGAACACCATCTAAATCACTCCCCAAAAACTCATAAAAGTATTGGGTGACCTTGACAAGGACCCTAAAGTCTTTCTATTTTAGTCTTTTATTTCATGCAAACTTGGCTTGTGAGGGGGAAATTATTACCTCCCATGAGTTCTTTAGGGAAGCTTTAACCCAGGGTTTCATCTCTCAGCATTGACTTCACTTACTCCTTCTGAGTTGCACACAGGATGTATCTATATTTGGACATCGCACTACACTAAGAAAACAATAAGATGTAGTGGTTGTAAAAAGGACTAGACCTTTTTACAATTATCCAATTCCATGGTCACCTAATTTTTGTGCTTGTCTTTTTCACCATTTAACGTGAAAGTCATTGTGTAATTGACTCCCCTAGAAATGTTTGAAAGCTTGCTAGTTTAGTCAACCCCACATTACCATACCCTTGTTAGGATTTGGATGATTATACTTAGTGTATTTTTATCATTTTTGCTTGGTATGTTTTGATACTAAAATTTGTTTGTTTGTTCATGAGCCATGTCAAAACAATGTATTTGAGTTAAGGAAGATAGTGTTATGTTGCCCAAATCATGTCAAAATATTTTGAGCCTTTTGAGTCTTTGAAACATAACATAGATCACATCATTTGAGCATGCTTACACTATTAGGCTGCTCAATTTGTCTCAAGATTAGTTTACCTTGTATCAAAAAACATTGTTTCAAACTATGTTATGTATACCATTTGGACCTTTGTCTTGTGTCATCATGTTGTCCAATCTTGTCTAGCTTGTTTGGTCAAATCTTAGTTTTCAACGTTGAGTTTTCAGTTAACCTTGTCAATTTTGGATTCAAACATTGATTGATTTCTATTTAGGCCTCAATTCATGGGGTTGATACACAGATATTTCTCCTTTGGGTTGCATAACTTTAGTTAATCGAATACACAAAATTGAAAACTATTGATGGTTTGTTTATTTAAAGCCTATCCTCGTCATTGTTTGTGCCTTTATTTAGGAAAACACAATATTTATTCAAAGAGCCTTTTGTCTTATGCCTTATGCCATTTGATCATGTTTATGTTTGATTTCATGTGTCGGGTCTATGTCAAAGTTGTTTCCAAAATTATTAGATTAAATCAAATCACATCAGCCTTTGTTTCAAGTCTATCTTTTGATTTCGTTTCGCCAAAAGTCCTAGCATATCCTTATTTGTTTGAGCCTAGCTTTTGACTCTGGATTCAGACAAAACACCTAACAACTCAACTTTTCCTTTTCCTAGTTTAGACCCTATTTAGAACACTTTGACCTAGACCTTTGACATGCTGGTTTTTATTCAAATGCTTGACCTTTTATGCATATGACAGCTAACATTAGACATTTGATGTTAGACTATTTTATGCCAAGTCTTATCACAAACAATTTTAGAGATACAACTCTATTTATAGACCATGTTGAAGATACAACTCCACTTTTGAACAAGTTAGACCAAGTTTGAACCATTTGTCCTTTAGACATATTTATTGGAGTTTGTAGAACTCTAAGCCTTTTTGTTTTAAGAGCTTTCATCATTTATGTAGATATGTCTAGCTACACCTATGGTGGAGTCATGTATAATCCAATTTATGATAGAATTTCTGCATAAAATGACTATTATGGCTTTAGTCAAGACCCCAATGATGATAATATGGTTTGTGAGATAGATTTCTATCCACCTCATAATAATAATTCATGAGAACAAAGTCATGGACCAACTCATGATCTAAATCGAGACCTTGATTGGTATTAATATGCTTGTGAGGAGGACTTTGAAGACCCAACTATAAATAATGTTGTTTGGGATATGGATCCATACCCTCTTTACAATAATTAGTATGTGGAACATAATCAAGAACCATCTTATGAGCCAACTCATGACTGGGATGATATGGTTTATGAGGAAGGTTTGGATGCTTTGGCTTATGCAAGTAATCAAGCTCCACCACATCACACCATTTCTATTATAAGATCACAATGTCACACCATCTCTATACTAGGACCTCATCCTTTAGCTTGTGCGATCAATCAAGCTCCATAATGCCCTTTTATCATTCTAGGACCTAGTCCTTTGGCTTGTGTGAGATATCAAGTCCCATAATTCCCTATCATTACCATTTTAGGACTTCATCCTTTGGCTCATGCAATAAATCATGATCCCCAGTGTCGTACCATCATCTAGAACCAATCTTATCCAAACCTCAACCGATCCAATCCTTCAAAGACCAAGCTGTGTTGAAATTCTGGTATTTTCTAACTCATTGGAAACAAAGGCCAAGAGAACCAACTAATTCAAGATATTTCTATTGAATCAACCATTTGTGATAATTCAACCTATGATGAATCGCCTATTGATCCTATACCAGTTGTCAAGGAGTCTCACTATGATGAGCTAGTCTTTACTGAGTCACTTCTTAAAGATTATAACCGCCTTTGAGAAAATCATTACCTCGACCATGTGCCTATTTTTCAATAGCCTCCTATTAACAAGCTAGTCTCTAAGGAGTTATCTCTTGACCTTTTTACCATCTTAGAGGAGTCCCACTCTAACAAACCAGTCTTGGTGGTGCCCATCATGATGTTATAGGTTGTTACTTATCCAATACCAAACATTCAACAAGACATCATTGTAATAGAGTACCCATCAGATGAATAATCAAAGATAGAGTCAAGTTATATTCTTGAATTGATAAAAGATTTAGTATCAAAATCAACATCATTCTCAACATTCAATTCAGATTCGCTTGAGTTAGAATCAGATTCAAAAGAAGAATATGTTTGTGGTTGTTACAACATTGGTTATGCATGCCTTGTATATTAATTTGAATACATTTTTTATCCTTCTACAATTTTTGAGGATGATTACTTTAGCTTCGACACAAGTTATCCTAGTATGTTCTACAAGGATTGTGTAGCCTCTCCCCATTCTATTATCATTCCACATGTCATTACCATCAACCAAAATAGCCATATTATTGAAATTCTACCTACCACAAGTGTTGATTAGGATCGACAAAATCACACTTTATTGAATTGCATCCATGGCAACGTAGCAGTTGAAGTAGAGAAAGGAGGCCAAAACCACATTCATATATCAAAAGAACACTCTCCTAGTGAAACCTTTTCAGAGGCACTAGGGGACAATAAAAGTTCAAACTCAAGATCTTCTAGTGAAACTTTTTCAGAAGTGCTAGAAGAAAATCTAAGTCAAAATCTAATGTTCATTATACAAACCTTCTCAGAGGTGTTATGAGAAAATCAAGACAAATTTATTGGTGAAAACTTCTTTGAGGCACCAATAGTTGAGCACAAAAGTTCTTCATTGTTGGATGAAGACAAAATCAAAGATCAAATCAAAATATATTTTTATCTACAACCTAATCAAATGGTAACTACTCTAAAGCCCAAAAAACAAAAAAATATGATGGTCTTATCAAGAGAACACATCTTTGGCCCCACCATACCCAAAGTTATATTGAATCTGGCATCAACAACATTACATGTGACTGCAAGTCCCGATCTTCATTTGTTTCCCCACCACTACACATTACATTATCCTCCATCATTCCATTTCACAATCAAACTTACCATCCATTATTGATCCTTATTTACCATCAATGGCCGCACTTTCCCTTATATAGGCTAGAAAGATACCTTGTCTTGATGTTTGAAAGAATCAGAATCAATGACCAACAAAAATCACAAAAGCATTCTTGACAACCAAATCTACAAATAGTTATTGACATAGTAGCTATTCAAATGAGGTGTAGGCTAGCAATTAACATGATCAATTATTTTATTTGTATCATTTTATGATTAAGATATGCATCTCCATTTCAACAGGTAAAATAGAATCATATGCCATTTACCACACCCAGGCCAAAAACATGTACCATACCATTTCACATTACCATGCCATTGCCATTGTTACATATCCTTTTTCCATTGTCATATATTCCTACCATTTACCCCATCACTTGGGGGTAACCCTCTTACCATTTTATCTAAATTATCAAACCATCATTATCCTAGAGTAAGACCATACCATCTTATCATGCCATTCTTATCTATACCAAATCCTATTTTTAGTCATCCTACCCAATCCTAGTTTGATCTTGGTTCATTTGGTTCTTATTCCACCTTTTACGGGAGGATTCCAATCAAGTTTCAATAATCAATCAAATTTGTGTTTACAATGGCAGTCTATGAAAGTAGTGTGACATTTGATCTAGCAAGATATCTTTCATTTTCTATTTTATATTAAGTTTATTTATGTGAGCTTGATTATAACCACTTATGGGCAAATCAGTGTCTCACTAGTATTACTACTAATTATAACCACCTATGGGCAAATCAGTATCATTCACCTATTATGTTGTATCCTAGTTATAACCACTTATGGGC
Source organism: Torreya grandis (assembly GCA_037957365.1). Taxonomy (NCBI): domain Eukaryota; kingdom Viridiplantae; phylum Streptophyta; class Pinopsida; order Cupressales; family Taxaceae; genus Torreya; species Torreya grandis. Next base: position 5,813,786 of record JARHVA010000138.1, read on the forward strand.
AAACTAGGGGCAACACTTGTTTACCATGAATTGCCACATCACCTTGTCATCATTGTTTTCATTTGACTGGCCATTTACCAGATTTGAAAACTTGTTGGGACCTAGTTGGTTTTTCCCCACCTTTTATGTGGATGGAATTACTATGACTTGGGGTCATTTTAGGAATATATGGGTCATGCTCAATTCTTGTTGAGGTCACCTTAGTCCCCCTTTTCATATTCTCTCACCATTTTTTGAGCAACCTAAGCTAAATGCTCTCACCATTTTATGAGCAGGTATCGTGCCATTCTATAATGAGTTAAGATACCTCAAAATCCAAAAACATTCGTAAACATTTCAAAAATCCAAAAACATTTGTCCTATCTAAGCCTAGTTAGTTATCCTTAATCTGCCCTACTGGGGCACGATCATTGTTAGGATGATTTATTTTACTTTTATTTTGAGGCTTTCTATTTGGTTTGTTTATTTCAAGTTTCTTGTTTGTTTGTTTTTTTATTTGTTTATTCGCTTGCCTGTTTGTTTGCTTTCAGCACTATTGCCTTGACTCAATCTATATGCATTCATTGGGTGATTCTTTAAGCACATTATTATTGAGTCTATCCATATTCATACGTTAACATTGTCATTATGTTTTTTATAATTGTTGAATTATTTTGAGTGTTTATTGGATCGGGAGTTAGTCCTTATGCATATTTTGCCCAAGTTTTCATGGCGTTCTATCATGATGTCTACTGTCACATGTTACAACAAAATCAACTTCAAGAAGGTCTATAATTAATGGAGCTGCATAAGTTTCTCCTTGGCACCTTGGCATATCCTTCCATCCCACCCTTGATCAAATCAACCCATTGACCATTCTAGTTGTATCATTGCTAATTAGGATGAGCATCTCCTCATTAGTAGGTACAACTGAATCTTTTCACATTGATCAATCTTATTCTTCTTTTCATCTCTTTCCTCACTTTGCACCCACTCATCATTAATCTCTATTCCAAGTTATATCCTTGATTTATGCTTGTTAATCAGCATTAATTGGGGCACCATCATCTTTAAACCATCCAAATCCTCTTAATGATTATAACCGCTTATGGGCAAATCATTATTTTGACTTTTATTCCTGATTATAATCATCTTTGGGCAAATTAGCATTCTTTTTAAAATCAATGCATCCAAGCATTTACTTGTTTGGATTAATCTCAACCATGGATTAATTCTACCTTTCTTCTTGTTTCTTTTCGAGGGATCATCCATCAATAAATGTGATGGCCACTCCCTCAAGGGGGCATCATCTTAGGCTTCCCAAACACCATTTGGAGCTTTATTCTTCAACCATCATCTTCTTTTCGGCATACAGGTCATTTCTCATTATTTGAGAAGACATTATTATGCTTATATCTTGTAATGCCTTCCCAAATAAGGTAGATTATAGACATGTAAATCTAGCCACCAATAACTTCCAAACAAACTTTTGACCAATTTCCACTGAAGTGCACAATTTGGCCTAAAAACACTAAAATGCATTAAATGAGTTGAAATTAATATATTCAAGTTCTGATTTTGGATAGAGTTTCATTAAATAGGACAATGTAATTTGTGAGCCAGCTAACTTTGATCAGATCATTCTGAGTCAAAATGCCAATTTTGCACCTCGGTGCTCTAGATTGTTTTTTTCTATCAAAACTCTTGCACAAGATGTGTGCCTTTGTTATTTTGTGTTGGAAACATCCTAAATGGGATAATGGATCCAATGCATCTACCATCGTATTCTAATTCCAATCCAGTCAAAATTTAGACCAATAACAAGGCATTATGATCAATTTGAGTAATTTGTGCACAAGGTGCTTAATCATGCTTAGAGCTAATTAATCCAAATCAAGGCCTAATTAAGAATTCCATAAAAACTTATTGAATAATTATTTTTGGAAATGAATCTTGAATATCTACATCATCAGGTGACCTCATTTCTTGGGAAGACATCCCTAGGCCATAAATGCTACAAATATCAGGATTCATGCCTCCTATGCCTCATCAAAGCCCTCCATGCCTCTTAATTTCTCCTATATCCAAAATATTGATGAGCCTATTTATGGATTTTAATTACATAATTGGATTAATCCTTAACCACACATCTCAATTTTGAAATGGATAGTTCAGGTTGATTCTAGCCATTTGCAAAAATCTATAAATAAAGAGGCCATGAACATCATTTCTAAGCTATTTTGGTGCAAAGTTATTATGCCCAAATATCTTCAAAAAAATCTTGATAATGCAAATTTATAATGAACAAATGATTCAAAAAACTATTGAAATTAGTGTTACCATGCCAAATTGATTCCAAGCCAAGCCAAGCCAAAGCCAAAGGTGCCAAGAGGAGTTGGAGGATAGTCAAGCTCCATTGCAATAGACTTTATGAGCACAAGCCAAGCAAACTACTAAAAAAGCATTTGGAGCATCCAAGGAAGGTGAAAGATTCTTGGTTGTTCCTTACTTTTTAGTTGGGTTTATCATTTGTTTTTGTTATTAAGATCACCATAGTAACTAGGCATGAAGATGTTAGTTTATTGTGTTGTTTGTCAATTTGCTTTATTAATTTTGTCACTAACACAATAATAATCTCCCCTTTTTAGTCGAATTCCTAGTTCACACATTGAAGGACAGTTGTGGTGATTAGCATTGTGTTAGCCTCTTATTTATCCTACCTTGCCCATCCATGTTTTCTCATCCTAATGCATGTGGGATCATTATGGTGACTATTTATCGATCTTTGGTCATCGCTCTCACCATTTTTATGAGAATATAAACCAAACACTCTCATTGTCACCTTCACCAACACCCAAAGTCTTGATTTAAAAAACCTTTTCCATCAACCCAACCTCAATCCTATGGTGCATCAAATTGGGACAATCTATTTGAAAAACCACTAACCAACCCATGGAGAACTACATTGGCTTGATGTCCACGAACTATGTAGGCACTGCTTCACTTTTAAGGGTTGTTCGGCCACTAATAAGTAATTACCATCCCATTTTTTCTTCTCATGAATATCTATTTCTAACAGTACCATCCTGCTTAGGGAATCCTACATCAAGGAAGCTTTGAATTTTTCTTAGCATCCTTATATTTTCACACCATTTAATACTTATTTATTTTTTCCCATTTCTAGGAGAACTACATTGGCCTAAGGTCTTTTTGGACTATGTAGGCAACACTCAGTTACTGAGGTTAGCTCAATCACATCCCTCATTTTATTTTCCCTTCTCACCTAAAATCTCTTCCTCCACTTCTCTACCTATCTCCTCACCATCTCCCTACCTTTAGCGTATCAATCTCTTTTAACCATTTTTCTATCTTATCAATCTCTTTTAAAACAAGGATTGACAACTTTCCTCATCCACCTCTCTTATCTCCTATAAATCCACCATCTACTCTGCTTCATTGGCTTCCCTATCACCTATAATTTCATTTCTTACACTTTTTTTGTTTCTCACTCCGTTACCTAACTTTTTTTATTTTTCATCTCTCTCTCCTCTTCTTACCAACCGTGCCCTCTATCTCCTTTGTCTTCTTTCACTATCCTCATCATTTCCCCTTGCTCTTGGAATTTTTTTTGCCCTCTTCATCACTTTCTTCTCCTCACCAATTCCACATAATCATGTTCATGGACATTTTTACATCTTTCTCTTCTTTTCTACCACCTTCTTACTTCTCTTCCACTACTTCTAAGCCATTTTCATTCCAATTCTTGGTTTTTGTTTTCCTCTTTTCCATCTTTTGCATCTTACATGCTTTCTATTTCTTCTATTATTTTTGCATCCCACTTTTATTCTTACATATGCCACCATTTTATTTCCATTTTCCATTCTTCCCACCCATCTTATTTTCCATTCTTCTTGTTTTGTTTATTTTCATCCTTTATGTCTTCTTTTTTTCCTCCACAACTAGATTCTCACTAGGTATTTATCCTTTGAGAAGCCTTTAATAATTGCCCTTTTCTTCTTATCTACTCTAGCCTTTTCTATTTTGCATTCCCCTTTTCCTCTTCCCATCTCTATCCACACTTCTCTTTTGCATCTGTGTGAGTGTTTGTGTTATATATCCTTGTTAACCACCTTACTTCTTCCTTATTTTTTTCTTATCATCCTTGATCTTCATCTCTTATTTTCATCTCATTCCCTTTCATTGTGTTTCTCTATTACTTCGCTTATTCCCTTTCCTCTCATCAATTTTCCATTTTTTCTCCCCTATTTATTCACCACCTCACCACTTTTTATCTTGTCAATCTCTTCTAACAAGTTGATTGACACCTACCTTATCTCTTCACCTTCTTGTCCACCCATCCTTTTCTTCCCCTCATTTTTCTTAACCCCTTTCCCATCTTTCATCCCATTCTTATCTCCAACACCACCATCTGATTTACTTCATTGTTCCTCTCCTTGCCTAACATCACTTCTCCTATCTATGCTTACTTGGTCACGATACCACCTGCTTCTTCACTCTCCTATCATATTTTTTGTTTCCTCATTCCACTCCTTTTTCCTCTTGTTTCTTTTTCTTCCATGTGTTTCCTTGTTATTCATTTTCATCACCAAACTATTTTCTCCTTGGTTTCTTTTAGACCTATTTTTGATCATTTTATGACCTACCATATTTCTACTCCCCTTCCCCTTCATGTTTGCTAACCTTCTCTCCCATTCCTTTTCAATTCCCCAATCTATTATTTTTTAGTACATTCCTTACACCCCATCTTCTACCATTATTTTTCTTCTCATTTCTCCATTTCATTTCATTTTTCTCATCCTCTTTGAGGACATTTCATGTGTTTCATGATCTTTTTTTTCCTTCTTATCCATGTCTAGATTCTTTCATCCTTATCCACCTTCATCTTTATCCATGACCTCACCATCTTATCACTCCTAGTTCATCCATCTCCTTGTCCACCTTCACATCATCCCTTGTTAGATCTCCCTCATATTCTCCCATTCACACTCCAACTCCTCACTCATTAGAGTGCAGCCACTAGTTTGTATTACTTTTACATACATATCCATGTCTACATACTCATGCTCACCACTCTCTTGCTTTAATGCATGAAATCTTATCAGGTTCGCTACTTAAAGTGCATCCATTTCTTCCTTTGATGTATTTGTATGTTGTGCATGGGTCCTCTTTTTATCTTGTCCCTCTCCAACTACTCCCTTCACACTACCTATCACCCATTTTGGGCTTACTTGACACAATATGATCAAAACACCTTTTTTATCAATCCATGCATGCTAATGTGACGCATTCATAAGGCTTATGTTCCTTAAGCTGATCTAACCTCAAGTTTTGTTTTGTCCTTACCAAATGAAGATACACCATGTCTTTCTTCTTATCCTCTCATCATTGGTTCATGTACACGTATGTCTCTTGACTCTTACCTATTTTTCCACATCTAAGTTTGGTATCTAACTTACTTTATGTGCTTCCAATCAGGCATCATAACCATAATCACATCCATGTACCTTCAACCAAACCCAACCATGTGGTAATTCCAATTGGGAAAACCCATTTGAATACCACTTTCCCTAGTACTTTATAACTACATTTGGCCTAACATTTTGTTAGATATTACATCCATGACACTATGTAGGCAGCATCTACTTGCCTAATGCATTGGAGTTAGCTCGGCCACCCCTTATATGCACCTTTTCAAACCACCCAACCAACCAACCATTTGACCACATCCCCTTCTATGTTGGTCATTTTTTTTACCCTAAACTATTTGCATATTTTACACTGGTCATACCTTGGTCATTTTGACAACACCAACCAACTTTTCTATGCTGACCATTTAAATTTGCACCACTTGGTGCCCAATTAAACCATTTGTGTTTTTCAAGGGAGCACTTCCTAGCTTAGATACCTATGAATAACACTGAATTTGTCTAAGAGACTACCAAGTGTTCCCAATCATAGTTATGGTCACATAGTACATTGGTCACTTGTTCCTTAAAATTGACCCTTATTTTTACCAACATTGACAACTTTTATTTGTGTGTGATCTTGGATATTGTACTTAGTCACATTTTGTGTGCATGTTTACATTTCAAATGCCCAACCCTTTTTGTCACCACCTAGTGACTCACCACTAACCACTTATCAAACCTACACCCAATTCTATTTTCCCTCATTAACTCCTAGTTTGAGGGGAAACACCTCCTCCCATAATCATAAAAACTAGATCTCTGATCAACAATATATTTTGGTTTTTTAGCTTGTTAATTCAAAAGTTACATAATAAAAAGGGGCAAAATGTAAACAATAGAAAATTGCACAACAGTTCTAGATGTTTGAATGTCGTAGGCCCCACACAAGGGACCACCTAAACCTTCTTGACCCTTAACCCAACCCTCTTAACCTAATCAAGTCGTTATTCACCTATCACTATTCACATGATACTATTTGAAAACACTATTCTGAGTCACTATTCACTAGCACTATTCATGGTGACATGACAGGTGACCCAACAGTGATATGGCAAGTGACATGGATTGGAAGTGAGGCAGATTGGAGTGGAACATAATACCTCACTTGAGACCCTTGCCAAAGCTGCTTAATGACATCATTAAGCATCATATGGTCCACCCTGTAAAGTATGGTGCATTTTTCCTTATGGAACCATCCTAAAGCATTTGATTTTATCCTCATGCATGAAAGTGGCACCAAAGTATGTGGGGATCCTTGTTAAGTACTTAAAAAAAGATAGAATTGGGTGTTGGAAAGTATTTTGGACCCATGAGCACATGGGTACAATCTACACCTATTTTGGACACACTTGCAAAGTGGGAGACACACTTACAAAGTGGGAATCCCACCACCATTATCCCTTGACTCATCTATGCACCCACTTGGAAAATGGTTCCAAATTTTGTGGGGAAATTTTTTAAGTGATTAACAAAAGACAAATTAGCTTAGTGGAAAGTTTTTTGAACTCATATGGGTCCATGGGCATTATCTCCACTAAATTTGGACACATTAACAAAGTGGGAGACACATTATCAAAGTGGAAGACACACTTTGTGAAGTGGGAATCCCACAACCTTATCCCCTTAACCCACTTGAAAAATGGTACCATATTTCACTATTCCACTCCTTTGTCATGTTTTTTGGCATGAAATGCTATAAATATGACCCCCCTTTCATCAATTGAGGAGGTCTTTGGTTGGAGAATTTCATCTTGCAGGTTTTGGAGGTCATTCATCTTAGAAGAGAGGAGCCTAAAGCAACAAAACTCTACCAAAATTTCAATCCATCACAAAGCATCAACAACGACATCAACAAAAATAACATCTTCAAGCAATATAAGAGGTAATATCATTTTGTTTCTTGTATTTCAATTTCTTATCCCCCTTGGCCTTCTCTTTTCTTGACATCCAAACTTACCCCTTGGCCTTCTTATTTTCTTGACCTCCAAACCTCAAACCCATAACCTCTTCTTCTCTTTACCCTTATTTCTTACCTTTACCTTCTTACTATTTACCCCTTTACCCCCATTTGCCTTCTTGACCACCAATTACCCTTTTGCCTTCTTGACCCCCATTTACCCTTTTTGCCTTCTGGACCACCATTTTTGCCTTTTTCCATCTTAATCATTTTACAACCTTAACCATATACCAACACCAACCAAACCATCTTTTCTCAACCCTTGTCACATTTCCAAACCAAAAACCACACCTTTGACTTAACCAACTTTAGCATTAGTTTTGACCAACAATTGCTTTATTTTAGTCATTTCATTATCAAGCATTCTTGTATTTAATTTCATTTTTTTAATTTATTTAATGCAAGCACCCTCTTTTTTCATTTATAAACTTAATTGTTTGAATTAGGTGGATTAACAGCCTCATAGATAGCTCATGCTTTCTTGGATCTAGCTCTCGCTAGGCAATCCACCTTACTCTTCATCTAACAAACAGGTTTCATTTAAGTGTTTTCTTATTACAAGTCATTATTACCTATCCAAAGATTATTTCTCATACTTTATCTATATCAACATATGCACTTCTATCAAATTCTCATAACCACTACCCTTCTTTTCAATTTTATATGCTCTTCTTTGAAACTAAGAAAAGCAAAAAATTAGAGTAAAACAAGGCCTAAAAGAGGATTTGGTCTATTAAGTTATGGTCAATATAATGTATTATTTGATTCATGTTATAAGAAATATTTTAAGGATAATCCAAGTTTTCAAGTATGTATGGTTGACCAAGAAGGATATGAGCAAGAGGCTTGTATAAATACAAGGCAATTGAAGGATGTAGAATATTAGTCAACAGAAGAAGGTATTGTAGACCATAAAAGGAGTGTATATGAAATGTGATGAATGTTTTATAGAGATTATGTGTATGAGTATCAAGGTCATATGAACTAATCAGTCTTGAAGTGACCTAATTGAGCGAAGAGACCTAGAAGGTAGTTTGAGAGGATTAAGAGTATGAAGCACTCAAGAGGTGGTCATCATCAGTTGGTTGAGAAATAAGGTGTCCTAAAGGTGATCAAATCAATCAATTGGTTGAATTGGTGTTGATTCATCTAGGTGGTTGTTTCTTCCTTGTAATTAGGTGCTTTTCAAAGCTTAGCTAAGTTGGTACTTAACTAGTTGGGCTTGGTGTTCCATGTGAAGTAGGTGATTCACTAAATTTGATAATTATCTTATAAGATTGTAGTCCATGTGTATATATTAGTGGGTTATATTCCATTTTAGGTTTTCCCACATATTTGATGTTTTCTTATGTTTCATGCTTATGTAGATAGGTGTTTATGTTTTCTAGATCTATATCCTTGTTTGAATGGTTCATGATTGCTTAAGTTGAATTGATAAGAAAGTTTTTGAAGACTGATTCACCCCCCCTCTCAGTATTTTTGATTCTAACATTTGGTATTAAATCAAGTACTTTGAAGTAGGCCTATAGCCTAAAAGAGATCATAAAAGGAAGGACATCTAGTCAGCAAGCTCAAGGTGGTTTCTCTACTAGTAAAGCTTCATTATTCAATGGAAATAATTATGCTTTTTGCAACATCAGAATGAGGACCTATCTAATGTTAATGGGCCATGACATATGGAAGTTAGTTGTGGATAGATACACTCCACCTCCTTTAGACACCTAAAATCAACCACCAATGGCTTCATACTATATTTTGGACTGATTCTTACCAACCTTTGCAAATCCAACCTAAGAATCACTAAACATCTCAGATTTGGCTTCATAACATACAATTTGGCCTATAAATAAATTAAATGGGGCAAATGTACACATCAAACTAATTCAAATCTTATAAAATACTAAAATCCCTAAATAGAATTAATTAAAATTCAAAACCTAATCAAATGCCTAATTGAATCAATCCATGAGTAATTAAATGAATTATCAAAAAGGAAATTCAAAAATCAAAGAATATCCTAGTATTTCATTATTACCTTTTTGTGAGTTGTCAAATGTCCTAAAATATCTTAAACATGCCTATTAATTGCTAATCATAACCATTTGACACCTTTTAAATCTATTAGGGTTAATTAACTCACAAAGGTTAGGTTTGAACCCATTCCAAACTCTAACTACACTATAGCTCACCTTGGGTTGAGGTTAGTTACTAAACCTGTAAATACAAACCTAGACCTGTTCATTTGGAGAGCTTGGATATAGTAATGTTATAATGTTGGTTTTATGACAAAATTTAAATCTATAGAGTTATAATGCCAAAATTTTGAATCACAATCCAAGCCATTAAGCCATCAAGCTATATTAAGCAAGCATGAGTCAATCATGGTGTTAAGGAGAGGAGGAGATATCCAAGATCCATTGCCACAAACTTCTTGATCACAAGTTGAGAAATTAAATAAAGAGATATTTTAGAGCATTAAAATAAGGTAAGAAAGTTTTTTTTTCTTATATTTTAGTTTTGCTTTGTCAATTGGTTTTCTTCAATTGGTTTTTGGTGCTTAAAATGAATTCTTAAATCTTGAACACTTCATGTTGGTGTTTTAAAAATAAACTTAGGCTAAATATTGAACATTTGGGTTCTTTCAAGCTTTCACACTTAAGCCAAGGGGTCAAGTAAATAATATCATCACATTTCAATAGGGTGCCTAAAATCAAACTTCAATCACAATTGCTTACAAATTATTTGTTGATTGTTTATTTTCACAAAAAGAATAGTGCATCTTCCCCCATCCCCTATAGGGAACTCAGGTGATCAAAAGCACCTTTTCATGACATTTGTGCCTCCTTCCAAGGAAAATAATTAAAGATGTCTAAGCTCTCCCTAAAACTCATATGGTTTTGGGTGATCTAAAATCAACCCTAAAGTCTTTTCTCTAGTCATATATTTTCATGCAATTTGGCTTATGAAGGGGATTTCATTACATATCATGAGTTCTCTAAGGAAACATTGACCTAGGTCTTGATCTCCCAACAATGTTTTAATGCTACTCCATGATGGGATATACAAATTAGGTTACACATACTGCTAGAGCCAGGGGGTTGAGTAACTAACCTCTCCTTTAGTAATGAAGGCCCGAGTCAGGTCTAGTCAACCAGGGATTTCACTAAGAAGTCCATACATGGAATCATCATGCAAAGAAATATACCATTTCATGATAATTTGATCGACATGAACTCAATTGATGTGATTATTCTCTTTTGTTATCCACATTTTGGATCAATCTAGACAATTGTAACTTGTAAGTTTTAGTCAACCCCACTTGCCACACCTTGATAGGATCTAGGACAATATACATATTTGTATTTTTATCATTTATTCCTTTATTGCTTGGTGTTTCATGTCTAATTTTTTTTAATTATACCATTTCATAAATGAGTTTGTTTGTCTACACTACTCCATTGTTTGAGGAGGCATTATGTTATCTGTTTGACACCTTGATTTAACATAGAAAACTTTTGTGTCAAAAATGTTGTGTGTGTCACTTGATTGAAATGGGTAGTGTTATGCTACCCAAATCAATTGAAGTTTTGAGTCTTAGAAGTCTTTGAAACAAAACATTGTTTATACCTTTTGGGAGTGATAACATTATTACGTTACTTTAATTATTTCAATAGACTTGTCTTGTCTTATATCCAAGTTTCATATTTAAAACCAAACCATTTGTGTCTTATGGGATCTTTGTTTTAGCATAGTCATGTTGTTCAAATATGCCTAGATTGTTTGTCAATAAATCCTAAGTTTTCATAAGTTGAGTCTTTGATTAAATTTTACAAGTTCAGATCCAAACATTGATTGATTTTTGTTTAAGCCTCAACATGAAGGAGCTGATACATAGATCTTTCTATTTTGGGTTGCATAACTTAGGTTAATTTTTGACCCAATATTCAAAAACCATATTGTTTGTGCCTTTGTTTACTAAAATCAATCTATCTTTAAATACCTTCTCTTTAGTGCCTTATACCAATTTGATCACATTTATGTCTAGAATCAAGTGCCTTGTTTATGCCAAAGTGTTCCAAGTTTGTTAAATTAAAAATCATCTCTTTGTTTCAAGTCTAGCTTTTGACATCATGTTTGGCCAAAAGTCCTAGCATATGCCTTGTTTTGAGCCTATCTTTTGACATTGCATTTGGCCAAAAGACCTAGCAACTTTTCCCTTTCCTATGTTAGACCTATTTGGAGCATCTTTGGACCTAAATTTTGGCATATTATTTTTAGTTCATTTTACTTGACCTAGTTTGTGTGAGACATTTAACATTAGATATTTGATGTTATATTATTTTTATCAAATCTCTACATAGACCTTTTGAGATATAAATCCACTCCTTTTAACCAAGTTAGACATAGTTTGATCCTTTTGTCTTTTCAAACATAACTTTTCAGAGTTTGTAGAACTCTATCTTCTCTTTTCCTGAAATATTTGCCATTTGATTTGACCATGTCTCACTATACACGTAGTGGAGCCATGTATAATCCAAGATATGGAAATTTTATCACATAAGATGAATTTGTTCAAGACCCTTATGGATACAATGTTGTTTGGGAGAGATTCTTATCCACCATACAAAACTCAAACAGGGGAATAGAGTCAAGATCCTTTGGCCAATTGTTTGGTTACCACAACTCTTTACATGGAACAAGACTAAGAGCAAACAACCCAATATTTAGCTAGTGTACCTATAGTTACATAAAACAACCAACATTAAACTTATTAAGGTACAATCAATTAACCTATGATGTAGGGGCTCAATCTCTAGTAGACTTTCCCCATGGCAACTTGGAAAATCTACCAAGAGGACCTTACAACATGTCTGATAATCATAATAATGAACAAACCTCTTCTAGCAACCCTAATGTCATAGTATCAATTCCATATCAAGATCCTCATATGCTTTTCACACAAATGGGTTTCATGGAGGACCAATTCATTCAAATGTAGATAATATATCAGACATATCAAGACCTAACATGTAACTTTAATAATATGACCATGTCAGGTACCCCTCTTATTGAACAAGTTCCTCAAATAGGAGTTTTAATGAAACTAAAAAGTTAATAAAATTAGGTTTTAAACCCAATTATGCAAATAAATTTAAGAGAAAAAATTTAATACCCTAACTATAGAGGAAGGGTCTTCTGATTCTATACCTAACAATGCGCTGAACATAGTAGATAATACACAAGTAATGTCCAATTTAAACCAAAGTGGTGTTATTGCATAAACACATAGTCAACAAAAAAATGTGCCTTTAAATAACACTAAAATTGGGTCTCAAACTCAAGGAGTAGGATTTTATACTTCCCAACCTCAACTGACTACCTCTAATCTACAACTAGTTACTTCTTCTAGCACCCAACAACAAGAATTAAGTAGCCAGCCAACAACCCTTGCCATACCAAAACAAAATGTGATGAATCTTAATCCAGCCCAATAGGTAATGAGTAATATTATGCAAAAACAATCACCATAAAATGTCTACACATATCAGAGGCCAAATATATTTCCATTTTAATAAGGGAAAACTAATTTTCCACCTCACCAAGTAGTAGTGAACATACCTCTTTAGTTATAGACTAACATGTCGATCCAAAACCAAATGATGTCTAACCAACAACATGTAAATATTATTCAATGACAAATTTTTAATCTCTAACATTCATCCTCTTACCAATAGGTATTTTCACAACCAAGAGGTTCTAATGTTCCTCAAGTACCTATTAGGCAAAAATTGCCTTTCATGCAAAATGTGCCACAAGTTCAAAGACAGGGTCTTGTTTCATAAGTTCCATTTAATCAAAAAGATATGAATAGTTAGTAGCATGTCCCTATTCAGCTTCAATAGGCATGGTATGGTGATATACCTCCATCCCAACTGTAATATTCCTAAAACTAGGCTTGTATACATAATCCTAACCAGAACATCATATTGTAGTATATATAATTTCAATAATCATACCCTAATCCATGCATGTGTATTCCTAGTCCAATCCCTAGCCAATCCAACATTCCTTAGTAAATGCCTCCATCATACCCTAATCAAATTAATCCAATTTTGATCACATAACCTCTACCTCAAACTAATGTTCCCACTAGTTTCCTTGCATAAAAACTACAACAAATGAAAGATGCAATTACCCTCATTCAAGTGGGAAAATAGACCAAGAAATTCAATCTAGAAGATGTGTGTTCTTACCCTTTCAACATGTCATACTTACAAATACCATTTCCTCTAGGGTATGAGCCACCAAATTTTGACAAATACAAGGGGAAAGGTGACCACAAGACCCATTTGACAAAATTCTTTGTTGCATGCCAACTAGTGGCCTATAGTGATATATATATATATATATATATATATATATATATATATATATATATATATATATATATATATTGTTGTTATTTCCATGAAGCCTAATATGGAAAGCACTGGAATGGTTCGTAAAGTTGCACAAGAATTTAGTATATAATTTTTATGATCTTTCAGACAAGTTCATGTAACACTTCTCTTATAATCTCGAGCATGAGATTTCATTAGTAGATTTGACACAAGTAAAACCAAAAGTCAAGTAAAGTTTCAAAAGTTATCTACATCAGTGGAGAGCCTTTGTAAGCTGATTCACTCATAGTCTACCAGATAAACAACTAACCACTGTGTTTACTAAAAATCTACACAGTGAGATATCTTACAATTTAGAGTTGTAGTGTGCACATACATTTAAAGAGATCATTGATAAAGGTTTGGTGATTTAAAGAGAACTCATTAATAAATGGACCAATAAACTAGCCTCATCTAATCAAATCTCAAACCAAAACTAGAACAATGGCCAAAATCAAAATGCAATCTAAGTGCAAGTATTACAGTAAACCTAGGCCAATAACTATGACAAACCCAACCAAATCAATTGCAACAAGAATTTTATGGGAAATAGAGTAATAGAGTCGTGACATGTCTAAATGGTATAAATATCAATTTTATAGCGTATTTTTCATATGCATATAGCTCCTAACCAAAAACCTCATCAACAAATGTAGCAAGTATAGAAAATGCAACAACCTAGACCAGTATAATAAATGTAACAAATTTAGCAACCTATGCTTTTACAAAACCCTCTTCCAAGAATAAATATGCCTGCTCATTGTGCCTTAAGTAACCTTGGAGAACCCATTGAATCAATGTTTTGCAAGCTCATTGTGGCTAACTTGATTAAATGGCCTATTCTATAAAAGGGTAAGTTTTTGAGGGCATTGACTATCTAGACTGGTATAGGCTAAATGAATTCTATGAATACCGTTAGGTTAATGGCCATAATTTGTAGCATTGTGTGCAAATAAAACATGTGATTGAGAATATGTTATAAATTGGGAAGATCACATTGTATCATGGAGCTTCCATATCCAATCAAAACCTCATCATTTATTAGAATCCTTTTCCCTAACATAACAACCAACAATAATAATAACTAATGCAATAATAATAATAACAGTATCAACAACCAAGGTCGAACCAATAGAATTAATAGTAGAACTAACAACATCAAAATAATGAATAAAACCAAGGCCATAATGGTGCAAACAACCAACAGACCTATCATGTAGTTACACATGACTACAACGTAGTTATAGGCCATATTGTAGCAGGTCATGTTAACATCATTTCCATTAATCCAAGACCAAACACCAATCATATAATACCATTGTTAATCATACCCATTCAACCAAACTATGCCAATAATTCTTCCTTGACCTAGAACCATACACAAGCAAACCAAAAAGTAAGGATTCCCATGTTTGGACCTTATATTGATAACTTATCATTAGCACGTGATAACGCACAAGTGGACCAACAACCAAGACTTATCCTATCTATTTCCCCTCCACCATCATTTTTTAGTAACAATGGTCTTGTACCTAATCTTGATTACCATAACAAGCCCGTAACCATCTGGTACTTCACCCATCATTCAACCAACTATTTTACCTCAGAATAAGCCATTTCTTGCTATCCCAAAAAAGATGTTTGACATTGTGAAACAATTATGAATGACACCTGCACAAATCTCCATTTTGGATTTTTACATACATCTACCATCCATAAAAACATCTTGACAAAGTTTCTCAGTTAATCAAAATTTCCTAATGACATATCTCCTAATAAATTTCAATATTTGGTTGGACACCTAGTTCTCAGCCAACAATTAACCTTCAATCAAAGTGATATGTCATCCTTTGTCCCATTTCATAATAATCCATTATACATCAAAGTTTACATAATGTGACACAAAGTGAAATGTATCCTCATAGACAATGGATCAAGATTGAATATTGTGTCTTTAAATCTCATCAAGCTTCTTAGATACATGGCATCAAATCTCTAAGAAGAAATAATCACCATCAAAGCCTAAGATAATGAAGAATGGGAATCACAAGGCACCATAAGCTTACCAGTTACCATTGGGCCTTTAACCCATGATAAGTTATGCCATGTGTTATATCTAGATTTATTAAATAACATGTTCTTAGGTATACCTTAGATACACAAGATTCATGCAATCCCATCGACATCGCACTAGTGTATCAAGTTATCCCATTTAGGAATAGAGGTTACTATTCCAGGAGATTTACATTTGTATGAACATAGGTTGAGTTCAAGAGCTATAACCACCATTCCAGCATGAATCCAATTTCCAAGAAAGATAAGGGGAAAGTAATACTTATTGATTTACAAGAGGCCAACTGCATTAACCTTGATACCCTTGATTTACTTTCCCACATGTCACCTCCTGAAACATCTAATCGTTACACCATCTCAGATAATGGCCTTGGATTACTTGACCCATGACACCTTTCACATTACAAATATTCCTCAGAACCCAAAGTCCTTTGGAATAATGAAAGATAAACCATTCTTGTAATGGCAAATAAAGGGCAAAGGCTAAATGCATAGTCCAGCACCTGTCACTTTCATATTGATCTCTGGCCAAGGACATGACCTGATCAAACGTGATGAATCATGTTTGTATAATGAAAAAATTATTGATTGTTACAAGAATTAAAATTATTCCATTCCTAATTATATCATGGATAACCAAGACTATTAAGGAGGAGGCCTTGAGCCAAATCAATAGGGAACACTTGAGCCAATTTCTATGACTAGGTACAAAGGAACCTATGGACTTGGATTTAAATATCCTTGGGGTGACCCCACATATTTAATTTGAGTTCCATCACCAATGATTAATGATGATGACATCAACAGTGAATTAGAGTTTTATCATAGCCAATTTGATGACCTAGCCCATATCAATTTGATTGAAAATAATGCCATTTGTATCCTTCAACCTATTATTCACCAGAACCCACTACCATTATATTATCCCCAACTAATAGAATGGGGCCAATAAGAATCCAATGTGTTAGTTTATGAGTTCCAAAATGATGAGGCCTTATATAATTTTCTAGGCCCTAGAGATAATGTTTTGTTGGGAGACCACAAAAAATGGTTCTCAATCAAGTTAGAACCTGAAGCCTATTTTAGAGAGAAGGTGAACACACTTAACTAAAAACAATTAAATAAAACATTGAGGTCCTCAAGTGAAAGCCTCTTCGAGGTGATTTTAGAATAGGGAAAAATTAAATATAAAGGCCAGTCTAGTGGTGAAAACTTGTTTCAAGTGCCATTAGATGGGGGTGTTCAACCTTATTCAAATATAGACTAGGAGACCACCAATGACAAACTTGTCTATGCGTCTAAAGTTTAGTCTTGAAGAAGAACATGCTTTTGATCACATAATCTAAGAATTTCCAATAGTGTTTGTTACATGGCCATCTCTACCCTTAGGGGATTCTAGTTCATCATGTGTAGGAGAACTTGAGGAATCAATCCTAACAAAAGACTCTATTGCTATAAAATAGTTCATTCTTTCCCACTATCCTTGAAGACAATTTGACCCTTCTAGTGGGACACACAATGGAGGTAAATGTCAGGACTCTAGATGACCTAAAATGGATTAAATTAGGTGCATCCCTCACTGAAGAGGAACGTGAAGTCCTTACATCCCTATTGAGGGAATTTATAGATATATTTGCATGGGCCTACTTGTACATGCCTAGTTTGGACCCCACCTTAGTTGTTCACCACCTTGTGGTACATCTTGATGCTAAACCTATTAAAAAAAGTTATGTAAGATGCATCCTCACATTAATGTATTAATAAATAAAGAGTTAGAGAAGCTCTTGGAATTGAGATACACTAGGCCAATCACCTATTTTGAATGGATTTCTAATGTAGTGCCAGTTAGTAAAAAACTAGAAAGAATTAGAATATGCACTAATTTCAAGGACATTAACATTTGCCCAAGAATGACTTTCCTTTACCAAACATTGATATGATTATTGATTCCACTATAGGTTATGAGATGTTTTTACTGATGAATGAATTCTCAAGCTACAATCATATCTAAATCACACCAGAAGACCAACACAAAACATTGTTCACCATTTTGTGGGGAATATTATGTTATCAGATTATCCCATTTGGTCTTAGGAATGCAAGGTCCACCTATCAAAGAGCATGACCATCATATTTCATGATATGATTCATAACATTATTGAAGACTATGTCAATGTCATACTAGGTAAATCAAAGACCAGGGCTAATCATCCAGCAATATTGAGGAGGATGTTTGAGTGACTACATGAATACAAAGTCAAGCTCATCCCTAACAAATATGTTTTTAGTGTTACTTCAGGTAAATTGCTTAGCTTCATTATGTCTCACAGGGGCACTGAATTTGATCCAACCAAAGTATGAGCCATAACAAAAATGCCACCACTAACCAATTTAAAACAACTTCATAGTTTGTAGTTCAATATCCAATCCATCAAATGCTTCATATATCAATTTGTCGACAAGTGCCACCCATTTACACCTATTTTGAAGAAAGGTGTGATATTTTTTTGGGATAAAGATTGTCAAAAATCTTTTCAATAGTTAAAGGACTATCTAGAATATCCAACAGTTTTATTGCCTCCTATGCTAGGAAAACCATTATTACTATATCTATCAATGATAAACAAAGCCTTGGAGTAATTCTAGATTAACAAGATGATCATGGAAAAGAGCATGCCATGTACATTCTAAGCCATACACTAGTTGCATATGAGCACAATTATATGCCCATTTAAAAATCTTATTTAGATATGGTCTTCATAGCTCAAAAACTATGTCATTACATGTTAAACAATAAGACCATGGTCATTTCAATAGTATATCTGCTCAAGTATCTACTATCTAAAATAGCTTTACAAGGATGCATGGCCAAATGGATCATGTTTTTTAGTGAGTTTGGGATATATTATGTGAACTAGAAAGCTATCAAGGGACAGGTTCTTACAAATCAACTTGTTGAAGCACCTCTTTCAAACATAGAGCCATTAACATTCCAATTTATTGATGAATCCATCATCACCATCATTGAAACACCTCTCAAGGAGCAACACTAGAGCTATATTTTGATGGATCATTCATAGCACATGGATTGGGGGTAGGCCTTTTATTTATTACTCCACACAGGGATCTAATCCCTAAGTCATTCAAAATCAACTTTCCTTGTACTAATGACATGGTCAAATATGAATCACTCATTACAGGGCTTTGATAGGTAGTACAATGGAACATAAAACATATAAAGGTTTATGGTGATTCTTAGTTAATCATCAATCAGGTTACAGACCATTTTTAGACCAAGGAAGATAAGTTGGTTCCCTACAAGGCCATGGTCGACACTCTCAAGCAGTAAATTGCCAACATCCAATTTAAACATATACTAAGGGATAGTAATAGAAAAACACATGTTATGGCTACCATTGGATCTTTAATTCGACATATAGAGACAACAAAATACTACCAGTTTCTCATTGAAAATCTATTATCACTAGCTCATGAACCATCAACTGTCACAATGATCTATGATATTGTTGGTCCCAACTCTACTTGGTATTTAAACCTATATGCCTATTTACATGACCATGTTTTACCACTAGACTTATTCGACAAACATTCCAAAGCCTTCATCGACAATGCCCATTGTTATACCCTAATTGAACCAACCCTATACTATCATAGTTTTTATGGAATTCTACTTCATTGTTTAACTTTAGTATAATCTACACTAGCATTACTAGAAGTTTATGGAGTATGTGGAGCCCACACCAACAGGGTAGTCCTATCTGAAAAGCTCTTATGTACTGGGTACTATTAACCAATGATGGATGTTGACGCAACTTCATATGTCAAAGATGTGATAAATGTCAACAACATGCCAATTTGATTCATGCCCTGATTAAGACTTTGAAACCAATGTTGACACCATGGCCATTTGCTGCATGGGGCCTTGATCTCATTGGGAAGATAAACCCCACCTCATTTGATGATCATAAACATATCTTCACCACCATAGAATATTTCACTAAGTGGTTTGAAGATATAGCCTTCACTTACATGACTGGAAAGCAAATTTCCAAATTCATCTTTAACCATCTCATTTAATGCTACAACATTCCCTCTAACATTATATCTAATAATGGTAGATCATTCAAAAATAAAGATGTCAAATTGTTATGTGTTGAGTACAAGATTACTCAACATTTTTCTATAGTATATTACCCTCAAGGTAATGGCCAAGAAAAATCATCAAATAAAACTAGTGTCAACATCCTTAAAAATATTATCAATGATGCAAGCTATGATTGGTACCTTCAGATATTCTGCACCCTCTAGTCATACCATACCAATCACCACATTCCCACAGGTACCACTCCATACTCATTTATGGCACTAAGCCTATCCTTCCCATTGAGGTTGATTTACCTTCATTACGCATCTCTTTGAAGCATTTCCTAGATGATGAAGACTATTAGGTAGCTCACCTACAAGAGCTGGAGGTAATTGATAAGAAATATTTGGATATAGTAAACCATCTCCAAGCATATCAAAACTTATTCCATGGACACTATAATCAGTGCATGAAACATAGATAATTTGAGCTTGGTGATCCTATTCTTAAAGAAAATCAAAATAATACCATGGTTGAGAAGAAGCATAAAGGCAAGTTCTAACCCAATTAAGTAGGTCTTTTAATCATTATTGCAGACTATGGCACTAGAGCATACAGGCTTACCACACTAGATAGGGATGAACTTGATGTGTCGATGAACATTATACACCTCAAGTATTACTTTGCTTGAGTGACTTGGTGTATTGCCTATAAGGACAATTTCAAGTTGTACCATATTATTAACATTATTCTTTGTACCATTGTACCACTTTGTCATTTCACTATTCCATTCTACCATACCTTTTCTATCGACCAACAAGTTTTGACCCTAATTACCTAGTCCATTTGACCTTGGTTCATCCATTGGTTTGACTTTTATCATGAAGAATCAGATTAGTTTCAGTAGTTTTTTCAAGTATTGCAAATAGAGGTCATATTTTGAAGTAGTATGATAAAAGTTTTGGTAGTCGTATCCTTCATTTCTTATTTCATTCTATACTCTGCTTTGTTTGTGTGGGCTTGACTATAACCACCTTTGGGCAAATCAGTGTCTCACCAGTCATGCTACTAATTATAACTGCCTATGGGCAAATTAGTATCATTGATCTATGCCATTGTTTTTGAGTTATAACTGCCTATAGGCAAACTAGGGGCAACACTTGTTTATTATGCCTTAACATACCAACTTCCCATTCTTATGTTGTATTGTGCCATTATGCCAACTATACCTATTTTGTTTAAATTGGTTGATATACTAGTCAGATTCCTCTGTTATAAGTTGGAAGTACTATGACTTGAGGTCTTGTTGGGATTATGTAGGTAGTGTTTGATTCACATTGGGGTCAGCTTAGTCACCCTTAGCCATGCTCTCCTTATTTTACAAGCATTTTTAGTTTAAATGCTCTCACCATTTTGAGAGCTTCGACCGTTCTATATCTCAACATTCTCGATCGAGTTGAGATACTCAAAACTCAAAAAACATTTGAAAACCATTAGAAAAACCAAAACATTCACCACTTCTTTTCCTTAAGGATTTTGGGAACCCTTACTAGGTCAAAAGAAACCACTTATCATTTAGTTTCACCATCCTTTTTGGCCTTTTTATCCCATGCACTTTCTATTTTGCAAGACCATTCCCATATTCTTCTATAACACAATCATGTTTACTTTCTTATTATTTTTTGCTATCCCATTTCCTAGGAGAACTACATTTGATCTAAATTTTTTATTGGATATTACGTCCATGAAACTATGTAGGCAGCATCCACTTGCCTAGTGCATCTAGAGATAGCTCAGCCACCCCCTTCCTTTTCTTATTTTGCCTATTTTATTTGCTTGTTAAGTTGTCACCTATTTTTTAGGGGTAATGTTCTTTGTCTTATTTGTGTCACGTTTGTTTTTACTAACATTGTGATTAACTATTATTTGTTTGTTTGTTTGTTTCTCTTTATTTTGTTTGTTTATATGCTTGTTTATTTGCTCTTAGTATCGTGCCTTGATTCAGTCTATGTGAATTCATTGGATGATTTCTTGGACAGTATTCTTGAATCTATCCATATTCATACATCAACATTATCATCATGGTTTTTATCATTGGTGCCTTTTTTTAATTGATTATTAGATCGAGATTTAGTCCTTATGTATATTTTATCCAAGTCCTCATGGTGTTCTATCAGGATGCCTACTATCACATACTATAGCAAAAACTAGCTTCAAAAAGTCTACTTAGAAATATAGCAATGATATCTCCTTGGCACTAACACCAATAACATTCCTAATCTAATCCAAATCATATCCCAAATAGAGTAATTAAAAAATGAAACAATTTTCCTCTTTGCCAGTTCAAACGAGCATCTCCCTACTAGAAGGTTTCCTAATTCAACTTTATCCTCTATATCAATTGGTCATTCATCGGGTCGAGGAGTATAGCTAGTTAGTCAGGTATTTTTGTTGCGGCTCTACCAGTTAAGTGTTCGAATCCCCCTGGCCCCGTGGTACCGGTATTAGTCGTGTCTAGCCAGTGACGCCAGTCACGTTAAAAAGTTTACCCGGCTTTAATAAAGTGAAAAAATATTCGTCATTCATCATTTGTCATCATCATGTTTGCCACTATCAAGATACAATACTTTTAACCGCATATGGGAAAATTATTGTATACCATCCCACTTATTTTCCATAATCGAGGTCCAATAATTATAACCACCTTTGGATAAATCATGGCACACCATCCCACTTGCATTTCCAGTGATTATAGCCACTTTTGATAAAATCATTACATTTCCATGAACTTGAGGGTTAATGATTATAACCATTTTTGGTCAAGTCATTCACTTTATTCAGCCCACCTAGGGCATGTTTTTATCTAGCCAATGATTATAACCACTTATGAGAAAATCATTATTTTTCCTTTAACTAATTATAACTACCTTTGGGAAAATCAGTCTCTTGTCACTCTAAGCCTTTTTTGATGATTCTAACCACCTTTGGGCAAATCATCATGTTTGTCTACCCTAACTAGAACAACTCTTTATGCCACTGATTATAACCATCTTTGGGCAAATCAATTCATTTCACCCCATCATTTTCATCTATTTGGTCTACTCATTTCCTTCTTTCAAGGGACCATTTGCCAACCCCTTTTCCAACCACTCCATCGATGGGGTATCCTAAAATTCATCCATTACCATTAAATTCATAAGCATATAGGACCTTTTCAATCTTTGAGAAGACATTATTGTGATTACAGATTGCAATGCCTTCCCAAATAGGGGCAAACCATAGACACCTAAAATTGGCTACCAATGGCTTCATACCAAATTTTAGATCAATTCTTACCAACCTTTGCAAATATAGCCTAAGAATCACTAAACATCTCAAATTTGGCTTCATAACATACAATTTGGCCTATAAACTAATTAAATGGGGCAAATGCACACAACAAATTAATTCAAATCTTGTAAAATGTTAAAACCCCTAAAAATAATTAATTAAAATGCAAAACCTAATGAAATGCCTAATTAAATCAATCCATGAGCAATTAAATGCATTATCAAAAAGGAAATTCAAAAATCAAAGAATATCCTAGGAATTCATAATCACCTTTTTGTGAGTTGTCAAATATCCTAAAATATCTTAAACATGCTTATTCATTGCTAATCATGACCATTTGACACCTTTTAACTCTATTGGGGTTAATTAACTCATAAATTTTAGGTTTGAACCCATTCCAAGCTCTAACTACACTCTAACTCACCTTGGGTTGGGGTTAGTTGCTAAACCTATAAATACAAGCCTAGACCTCTTCATTTGGAGAGCTTGGATAGAGTAATGTTATAATGTTGGTTTTATTACAAGATTGAAATCTATAGAGTTATAATGCCAAAACTATGAGTCACAATCCAAGCCATCATGTTACATCAAACAAGCATGATCCAATCATGGTGCTAAGGAGATAACCAAGCTCCATTCCCACAGACTTCTTGAGCACAAGCCAAGCAATCCAATGAAGATATCTTTTGGAGCATTCAAGAAAGGTTTTTTTTCTTACATTTTAGTTGTGCTTTGTTAATTGGTTTTCTTCACTAAGCTCCCCCTATAATCTAGGCATGGATGTATTAGGCTTTGTTAGTGTGTTTTTAATTTCATTATTTGAATGGAAGACTAACACTTGATCTAATCTCCCCTCCACCATCAAATTTCTAGCATCACACCTCCTACACCACCAACTAATGTAGCAGGTAAGAAGGAAAGTGACAGCAATTCCAAGGCAATGAATGCCATTCTATATGGTCTATCAAAGGTAGAGTTTGTGAAGGTGATGTACTATGAGTCATCCAAGGTAATATGGGATAAATTGTAGACTATCCATGAAAGAGACACCAAGGTAAAGATGGCCAAGTTGCAGACCCATTGAAGATAGTTTGAAAGTCTAAAAATGAATGATGATGAAACCATTACATCTTACCTATTAAAGGTTGATGAAGTTGTTAATGTCATTATAGGATTGGGAGAAGAAGTGAAAGAGTCTAAATTTGTTTAAAAGGTATTGAGATCACTAACTCCTAAGTTTTATTCTAAGGTGTTTGTTAGGTTATGGAGCTAAAAGCTTCACTGATGCAAATAAGGGAGGAGGTTGTTGAAGGTTGCTGAGTTGCAGAGCAACCAGCGTCAGTCTGATTAGTCGGCGTCGGTCAGGTTAGTGAAGAGAAGCAATCAACGTCGGTTAGGGATCAGCCGATATCGGTCACCTCCAGGCAAACAGGGACCGACATCAATCGCCTGTGCAGTTCAAAACTACAAGTTTTACAGGCAGTTAGTTAACGAACCAAGTGTTTGCATGTCAAGAGCCAAATTTAGACTAGAAGCTACGAATCTAATTATTGTAATTAGATGTCTAATTATTGTTTGCATGAGATCTATTTAAGAGACTCATAGGCTATATTAAAAGTGTTATAGTTTGAGTTGAGCAAAGTTAGCTCCTTCTGTGTGTGAAGTGAGCAAGGGTGTTCCTCCTAGTTCCACAGCAGTGCCAAGTGTGGGTGCTGGTTTTGGAGAATTAGAAGGGTTCTTCAGGTGTGTAAGATCTTGGTCAGCAGGTGTGCATGGCTACGTTAGGAGATCTACATGGTAAGTAAGATCATTGATCTGTAGGTGTATGTGTGTGCATGATCTAGGTTTCCAAGTGTGCAGAACCAGATTGATTTGCAGGTGTGTAAGATCAGCGAGGACAGCAACACAACAGGGAGCAGGGTCAGGTAGGATCTACTTGGAGTACAAGTGTGTACTCAGAAAGAGAGCAAGAGAGAAAGGCAAGGCAGTTCCTTCCATAAGTAAGATCGTTTGAGTTGTAGGTTCAGGGGAGATCTACTTAAAGTACGATTGTGTACTTGTGGAGTGCATGGAGCACTTGTGGAGTGTGTGGAGCACTTTGGTACTGGCAGTAGTGGATACTGGCTGGTTGGAGGTGAACACCAACTCTGTGTTTGAGTTGTGTGTTGGGACCATAAGAGAGAGAGCTTTGAGGGAAGATTTATTGTTTATGCCTTAGAGGTGTGGGAGCCCTAGAGGTGTGTAAGGAAGAAGAATTGTGGCAATCTTCGTTGTTGTATTTCCTTCTGGAAGAGTATTAATACAAGTTGTGTATTGTCTCTCATATTTTGTGTTATTTCTGAATTCTAGTTACTTGTGTATTCTGGTTAATTTCTGCATGTAAGTTGCTTGTATATGGTAATCAATTGTGTGCTTCCATATTTTCCCAACAAGTGGTATCAGAGCTAAGGTTGTAGGGAGCAAGTTTTGTGTTTGGTTACAGGTCACTCTTAGGGGTTTCTGATTGAGTGGGAGTATAGCAACGGCAAAAGAAAGTAAGCTAAGAATGGAGAAATTGAAAAGCACGAATGGTCTATTACGATCCTATGGAAAGAAAGAGCAGGAAAAGAAAGATTGCTGGTTGGTAGCAGATCAGCATGAAGGAATTGAAGATGCAAATGTTGCAGGTGTTGTTGCACAAGATGCTCTGGAAGGTTTCTTGGATAAAGTAGAATCTTGTTTTATAGATTTTGTTGCCTCTTTCCATGCATCCCCAGGTAGAGGAGCTGGTGAGCCTTGCCAAAGAACTAGCAAAGGGGAAGTGAAGCTGAAATTACAGGTGGCCAACACATGGGTGTTGAAGGAGGTCATGCAGGTCCAGGTCTTGAAGATAAGGCTAATTTCTTTAAGGAAGTTGGGTGATGAGAGATGCATAAGAACTCTCATAGCGGATACACTTGAATTAGTTGGTGGTAAGAAAATAGGTACTCTTTATCTACTTGTTTATATTATTGATTCTTCTTATGTTGTGGAGACGTGGCTTTATAGGCTTGGTCACATGAGCAAGAAGGAGATGCATGTTCTTAAGCAGAAGACAAATGTGTTTGACAAACTTAAGAAATGGAAAGCCTTGGTGTTTATGGAGGAGATGGCAGACAGAGATCAGTGGAGAAGGCTGAGTAACTCTGAGTAGGGTAGTTTGGACATGGGTTTTGATTCAAAGGAGCTCACAGGTAAAAAGTCATCACTCACAGGGGAACATAGGTACCGACATCAGTCAGGAGGAACTGACGTCGAACAGATAGGTGTCGATGTCAGTCATGTGCAGACTGAAGCTAGTGATGTCGTGCAAGGTAAGACCGACGTCGGTCAGGAGGACTGACATCGGCAACAGGGACACTGACGTCGGTAGAGTTGGTAGTCAGGACAGGTGCATGGAAACTAACGTCAGTCAGATGCAGACTGTGTGGTGACTGAGGTCGGTCACTGTAACAGATTTTGGGTGGACAGCAAGCTGTCAAGGAGTCTCAAATGCCCATGGGGAGGACTGAAAGTGTAAGTAAGCCTCAAATTCATTATTCCTCTTCTTTATACTAGTTGCTGACTGTAGAGCAGGAAGGATCTAGGAAACAGTGGGAGCTTGGTATGAACAGGATGCAAGACCAAACGAGAGATTTGGTAGGGTTGCCAGCCGGTATGAAAAGCATTGAGATGAATGGATACCTTAGTTAAAGAATAGAGAGAATGGACACGTGAGATGGAAGGCCAGGTCATATGGTCTTGATGAAGCTACAGGACAGTGGTACAAGTTTTAACAAGTGGATGAGAAAGTAGGGCTTTAGTCAATGTCAGTGTAACCATTGTGTTTGTCTTACCAAGTGGATGATGATAGCTACATTATCTTGTTACTGTATGTGAATGGTATGCTAGCTAGCAAGTTTATACATATAGGGTTTTGCTGACCTAAGGGTAAGATTAGTTCAGTGGCATGTCATGAGGAATTTAGAGCAGTGAAATTCTTTGGCGTGAGAGACATGGAGATCACAGGTTGATTTTGTCTCCAGTGGGAGCTGATGTGAATCAGGTGTTGGCAAGGTTCAATATGCAGGATGCAAAACTGGAGCACACCAAGGGCTGGATAGTTCAGTGTTTGAAATCAAATGAGGTCTGGTATAGACCTAAGTTTGCCAAAGCAGTGGGTGTTGTCAGAGAGTTAGGAGCCAATTCAGGGAAGTGGGTTCTCAGGTATTTGAGAGGGACCAGCAGCAGGGATTCATGCTATGCAGGGTCAGGACTTCACTACATGGGTTTTTAGGTTCGGATGTGGTAGGTTACTCAGATGACAGGAGGTGCACCATAGGTTTGTGGAAGGTGGTCTTCAGGATTGATCTTGAAGAGGGATACAAGCTAAGAAATAGATTAGATGGGGTATAGGTACAGGTACAGTGCAACTGTTTATCTCCAAGTGGGAGATTGTTAGGTTATGGAGCTAAAAGCTTCACTAATACAAATAGGGGAGGAGGTTACTGAAGGTTGTTGAGTTATAGAGCAACTGGCGTTGGTCTGATCAGCCAACATCAGTCAGGTTAGCGAAGAGAAGCAACTGATGTCAGTCAGGGATCGGCCGACGTCGGTCACCTCTAGGCAGACAGGGACTGACATCAGTCGCCTGTGCAGTTCAGAACTACAAGTTTTATGGGCAGTTAGTTAATGAACCAAGTGTTTGCATGTCAAGAGCCAAATTTAGACTAGAAGTTGCGAATCTAATTATTGTAATTAGATGTATAATTATTGTTTACATGAGATCTATTTAAGAGACTGATAGGCTGTATTGTAAAGTGTTCTAGTTTGAGTTGAGCAAAATTAGCTCCTTCTGTGTGTGAAGTGAGCAAGGGTGTTCCTCCTAGTTCCACAGCAGTGCCAAGTGTGGGTGTTGGTTTTGGAGAATCAGAAGGGTTCTTCAGGTGTGTAGGATCTTGGTCAGCAGGTGTGCATGGCTACATTAGGAGATCTACATGGTAAGTAATATTAGTGATCTGTAGGTGTATGTGTGTGCATGATCCAAGTTTGTAGGTGTGTAGAACCATATTGATTTGTAGGTGTGCAAGATCAAGGAGGACAGCAACACAACAGGGAGCAGGGTCAATCAAGATCTACTTGGAGTACAAGTGTGTACTCAGAAAGAGAGCAAGAGAGGAAGGTAAGGAAGTTCCTTCCATAAGTAAGATCATTTGAGTTGTAGGTTATTGCAGGTTTAAGGGAGATCTACTTGAAGTACGATTATGTACTTGTGGAGTGCATGGAGCACTTGGGTACTGGCAGTAGTGGATACTGGCTGGTTGGAGGTGAACACCAACTCTGTGTTTGAGTTGTGTGTTGGGACCGTAAGAGAGAGAGCTTTGAGGGAATATTTATTGTTTATGCCCTAGAGGTGTGTAAGGAAGAAGAACTGTGGCAATCTTCTTTGTTGTATTTCCTTTTGGAAGAGTATTAATACAAGTTGTGTATTGTCTCTCATATTCGGTGTTGTTTCTAAATTCTAGTTACTTGTGTATTTTGGTTAATTTCTGCATGTAAGTTGCTTGTATATGGTAATCAATTGTGTGCTTCCGTATTTTCCCAACAGTGTCTACAGTAAAAGAGATGCAAGATTTGGACAAACTAGAAATGGATGTGCTTCATGGTATTTTGACTGCCTATGAGATGAGAACACTATTAGAGATATAATCATTGACAGGGGGGTGAATCAGTGAGCCCATATATTTTAATTTCAATTCCAATCCTTTCAAACTATTAAACAATCAACATATATCAACTTGATCAAGCAAGATTAACAAGAGATTTGATTCATTCAATGTATACACAAGATCAAATACACAACACATAGTTTCCTATGGGAAACTCTCTTAAGGAATATAATCCACTCTCTAGCTTGCAAACACTTGGACTACTTGTCCTATATGGTATTATAAACTAGAGATTGGTCAACTCCTTTTCACCAAAAATCTCAATCAAGTCCTTATGACCAAAGGCCTTTAGTGAAACACGTAGTTCACAAAGAGAAACTATCCCTAAGGATGATCAAGTCCTTTAGACCCTCCTATGAAATGAATACCTTCACCTCAAAAATAATGTCTTCAACACTTGATGATGGATCTTTTATTTTATAACCCTTGTATAAACTCCCTCTCTATCTCATATAGGCCTCTCACATAGGCATGCCACAATATCTCTCCTTATTTTCTCAAACTGACCTCATATACCACTCAAACCTTTTCACACATCATCAACCTTCAAACCTACAAGATTACTATCCTATCTTCTTTGCTTCAACACATACTTCTCTCTCACAATCCTAGAATCCATCTCCTTTAGTTTCACTATATATAGAGTCTTCATGATAAATAGATTCTTAGTCAGCCATTAGACTTGCCTTAACCCTTAAGGCTTCTCTCACATCAAGACACAGCTTAATATAATCCTCATAGGTCAATCATAGAACCTATGGGTCACCTTTAAGCTTCAAACAAGTTGACCACTTTGACTTCACTCACACCACTGATCTCAATCACATGATTAAATGTGAATTGTTAGATCCTTATCCTTTACCTTCGCTCAAAGTCAAACCTCAAACACTTCATACCTTCTCTCTACTTCTTGACATCTTAAAAAAAGCATACTCCATTTATCTCCTTGATATTTTCTTAAAATTTACCTTGTGCAAAATTTACTATGTATGGGAACCATTACAATTTGTTTGAGAAGCCAACTTCAAACAGATATATCTTTTGTTGCGCTCAAATGCATGTTCTCAAATTTGCACCATATGATCTTTATTCATAGGGGAATCCAACCATATATTAACCTAGTCCTAAAACCTTCATACATGAAAGATATAACTCCATTAATCTGGTCACTCAAATTATTCTACCACAGAGCCAACTATGTCAAGAACTGTCTAGAAGGCCAACTTTGCACACGCATATCTTTTGATGCGCTTCATTGCATCACTTGAAATTTATCACATGTTAACTCGTAAAAATTATCACATGTTAACTAGGAATAAAATTTAATAAATACATATGATCAAATTCTCCTAACACCACCAAATGTTTTAAATATGACTACATCAAAATTCCTACTCAGCTTTTCTTGCCACAAGCAAATTTGGCTATGGGAAACACTACCAAAATGCTTAGGAACCTAACTTTGTACTTGCATATCTTTTATCGTGCTTAGTCACATGACCTAAGATTTATCACATAAGATATTATCACATAGTTAAATTGATTCATATATTAATATGCTCTTGAAACTTTCATATGTGCAAGATATGACATCACCAAATTGCTTACTCAACTTTATTTGAACATATAAAACACTGTCAAAATGTTTAGGAGCCTATATTTGCACACATATATTTTTGGATGCACTTCATCACATGAATTTATAATTGGACCATATAAAATTAATACTAATGTGATCAAAACCATATGACCAACTTCTAATTACTCATCCACACATGGTAATTATGATGTCATCAAACTGCGTACTCAAATTTTCAACCACTGCACCCAAAATGTCTAGATGAAAACTATGGACTACCAAATGAATTAAAATTATGTATAAAATCTCTCTAATTATCTTTGAACTCTGATATAACCTCCTACATATTCTCAAATTACCATACTCATCCCTAAACATCCTTAACCATGCAAACTCTAAAGATCAACCAAGCTTACTTCAAGCATACTAGGATAAGTATATTTTACACTCTATCATTGTCACTTAGACTATCAAGGAACTTAATCCACTCACTTGGGTACATTCATGACATCATTATGACATCATTAACAAAACTCCAAAAAAAACATTAAGGTCTTCCAAGAAGGAAGAAATATTCAAAGCTGAGAAGAAATCATAAGCCAAGAAGGTCAAGGATTAAGAATGTTCAAATGTTGATGATGATCAATTGATATCCATGTTTATAAGGAAATTGAGATTTGGATCTGGTAAGTACAAGGGTAATTTTCCCTTCAAATGTTTTAATTGTGGTAAGACTAGTCACTTTTCATCTAAGTGCTCTAATAAGGATAATATTGAGCATGATGAAGAACATTATAAACATCATGGAGATGATAAGAAGGTCTATAAGCCTAACAAAAATAAGGAGTTCAATAAGTATGAAGGTAGGAAAGGGTCATTCAATAATAAGAGAAGTATCTATGCTAAAGAAGATACTCATCTGATGTAAGTGACATAATCACATCTGATAGTGATGATGACAGTAATGAACATGAACATGACAATAATAAAACCTTATTCATGGCTATAGGAATAGACAATGAGATTTGTTCAGATGGGAAAGGCCTTTTGGTTTATGAAGAATCAGATGAAGAAGAATTTGAAGTGAACCTTGAGGCAGAATTGGTGGGTGCTCTAGAGGATTTGAAGTTCCAACAAAAGAAGAATCACCAACTAATATCATCAATTAAGGACTATGAAAAGAAGATTGGTTTGTTTGAGGAGAGATTGAGTAACAAATCTAAAGAGTATGATGAGATCATCAATCCAATTGAAGCATAGATGGAGATAGCCATTGAAAGCCTAAAGGCTAAAGAGGAAGAGTGCACTAGGTATGGAACTGAAGTGGAATCCTTAAAAGTTAAGTTGGATCAAACATCTAGAAATATGCAGACCTATGAGAGGTTTGAAAACATCACTGAGGTTATAGATGACATCTTGAGTAATCAAAATCCTGCAAGTGATAATATTGGTCTTAGTTTCAAAGAATAACAAAAGGAGGCAACTCAAGTCAAAGAGAAGGCTAATGAAAATAAGAAGATCAACATGAAAAGACCAATCAGATAGCCTAATGCAATAAGGTATGTTAATTCATTTAATATTTACTATTATATATGCAATCAGTTTGGTCATAGAATAAGAGAGTGTAGAAGACACTAAAAAAATGAATATGCATGGGATTATGAAAGGAATCATCAGTCCATAGGTATGTATAAAGTTTTTTACTATAGTTGTCATAATGTGGGACACATTGTAATATTTGTCTTAATAGAGGTATAATGCCATCAAGTCAAAATAAGAGGGTTAAATCCCCTAGAGTGTAAGAGAGAAGGAAAATGAATGTGTGGAAACTAAAGATAGTCAAGGTTAGCCATGATTAATCTACAAGCTCAAATGGACTGTTTACTATGGAATAGCATAATTTAGATGAGAAATCAAGTCAGGAATGTCTATTGTCATCTCATATTGATGATAAAACAATTGATGAAGAGGTCAAGCCTATATTGCCAACCAAGCCTAAAAGGATACTAAAGGATATTCAATCTTGTGAGAATATGGAGATCTGGGAATCTCCTTAGCTTTCATTGTTTTAGTGCCCTATGGAAAAGGGTGAATCCATTAGGCTTCATGGAGATACTCTTCAATTAGCATAAGTGTTAGGAGTTAAAAACTTTAAACCAGATTTAAATGTGAAATCAGATCTAAATTATGCACTAACATGCATCATAGAAACAATTCCTCCTATCACAGTTAATATGAAAGCATAAATGCAGAGAACAAAATAGCAATCACACATAACACAGATCTATTGTGGTTCACCTAATGTGGGCTACATCCACCAAGAAAGTCCTTAATAAAAATTGTAATAAAAAAATAAGATTACAATGAACTCTCATAGAGATAGAATATCTCCTATAGAAAATGTTGCACATATGAAATGTTGCACTTTCACTTTCACCTTCACAATATCGTATCTCACAAGCTACTATACCACACCCTATAAATAAAAACCTCCACTTTTCAAAACATCTACACTTTAACTTTGTCTCTCAAAAGCCACACCCTGAAAATTAACACATCAACCTCTAAAGGTCACATCCCACTTGTATATGTAACAAACCAAGGAAAATCCACCAAATAAGGAGAATATCATAATGCTTATCCAAGATAAGCATTATCCACCATGTGACAACTCTCCTCCACCTAAGCAAGCTCATCCATAAGACCACCCAAAGAAGAACTCACCATGTTTATCTCTCCTCTTCCAAAAAGCACATTTTTTAAGGACATGTGATTACAACTAACTCCATGAAATAAGGAAGGCATTCCCTTTTCCAATAAACATCTAACTCCCTAAGATCAAGGAAGTCAACATGGTAAATAGGCATCTAACAACTAACTCCACCAAATATGGAAACATAAAAGTTATAAATACAAGGAATATTCTACTCACATATGGAGCAAGGTTTTAAAAATATATCCCCTTGGTCATGTGATAGCCTCAAAGGGCCCCACACTCAAAAATCTCCCACTTGGAGACCATTTGTCCTGAATAGAATCTATCACTGCTCCATGACCATAAAGGCCAACCAAATTTGAACATAGTCTCAACTTGTCCAATGTGAGCACCTTGGTCATCATATCCATAGGATTATGGCTAGTATGAATCTTCTCTAGCTTCACCAATTTCTCCTCCAAAGATATCCCAATGAAGTGATAATGTAACTGAATGTGTTTCATCCTCGAGTGGAAAGCAGAGTTCATTGTCAAATGAATAACACTCTAACTATCAGTATGTAGTCTTCCAACTTCTTGATCATGTCACAACTCTTAAAACAATTATTATAAGCAAATCATTTCCTTGCTAGCCTCTATGGAAGCAACATACTCTACCTCTAATGTTGGCAAAGCCACAACCTTTTGTATCCTAGAAATCCAACTAATCATTGTATCTCCAATAGTAAATATATAACCTATTATACTCCTCCTGTTATCAATATCCCCTACCATATCCAAGTTCACATAACCATGTAAAGTGGTATCTAATCCACCATAACATAATGCAAAATCCATGGTTCCTCTCAAACACCAAAGAATCCATTTCACTGCTTTCCAATGCTCATAACTAGGATCACTTATATACCTACTCACAACTCCCACTACTTGGGCAATATCCATCCTAATATAAACCATGGCATACATCAAGCTACCAACTGTCGATGAGTAATGTACCTTGGACATCTTAATATTTTTAGCTTCCATCTTGGGACACTACTCGTTTGATAATCTAAAGTGGCCTGCCAAAGGAGTACCAATAAATTTAAGATCTAGCATGCTAAATTTTTCCAAGAATTTATTACTTTGATTGGGATAAGATCAGCTTCCTCTCCTTCCTGTCACAAGTAATCCTCATACTAAGGATTTGATTTGAAGCACCCAAATCCTTCATAAAAAAGGAGTCACTAAGTTATTTCTTAAGCATATGAATATGTTGTATGTTCTTTCCTACAACTAACATGTCATCCACATACAAGCATAAAATAATAAAGGAACCATCATCAAAATGTTTGATGTGCATGCAATGGTCAAAATTACACCTTTAATATTCTTGTTCCAACATAAAATAATCAAATTTCTTATACCATTTCCATGGAGCTTATTTCAAGCCATACAATCTCTTCTTTAGTCTGCACACATAGTTCTCCTTCCCTTTGACCTCATATCCCTATGGTTGCTTCATATACAAATCTTCATCCAAACCACCATGAAGAAAAGTAATTTTCACATCTAATTGTTCTAAGTGCAAATCCTCAATGTAACTAAACTAAGAACAGTCCTAATAGAAGTCATTTTTACAACAAGAGATAAAATCTCATCAAAATCAATACCTAATTTTTGTGCAAACCCCTTGACCGCCATCCTAGCCTTATACCTTTTTCTCCCTTCATCCTCTTCTTTTATTCTAAAGATCCACTATTTTGGAGATGCACTCTTGCCTTGGGTAGCCTTACCAAATCCCACGTTTGGTTCTTCATGAGAGATCTATGCTCCTCATCCATGGCTTTCTCCCACTTATTCTTGGCATCTACCTATATTGCTTTGTCATAACACTATAGTTCTCCATTGTTAGTGAGTAATAAATAATTCAAAGAAGGATAAAAATGTTTAGGTGCTCTTCTTACCCTAGAAGATATTCTTACCATAAGAGTTTGAGATCCTTGGGTAAAAATTTCCTAAACTGAATCATTGGATACTTTACCATCCGCAATGTCATCCAATACTATGTACTCTTTCAGTTCCTATTTCTATTCCTACAATTGTTTCTTATTCATGACTTTTTCTTTTAAGTATACATCTCTAGACTCAAATATTTTATTATCTTTAATGCTCCATAAACAGAAACCAAAGTCATCCTCACCATATCTAATAAATATGCATTTCTCTAATTTTACTTCTAACTTAGTCCTATCCTATATCTTAATGAGAACAAAACCCTCACATCCAAAGACTCTAAGAAAAGAATAATCAACATTCTTACTAGACCAAGCTTGTTCAGGAATGCCTCCATCCAAAGGCATAGAAGGTCCTTTATTAATCAGATATACTATTATGCTGACTGCTTCTACCTAAAATTGTAAAGGCCATGCATGTAACCTCATGCTCATAGCACATTCTATTATTTTTATATTCATCCTTTCAAATACCTCATTATGCTATGGAGTTCCTAGAATTGTCCTTTGCCTACAGATTCCATTGTTAGAACAATAATCAAAGAAAACATTGTGACAATGCTCACCTCCATTATTTGATCTGAGACATTTTAATTTAAGACCTGTTTCATTCTCAACCAAGGCTTTCCACTTCTTAAAAGTGTTAAATACATCTGATTTATTTTTAATTCAATAAACCCAAACTTTCTTAGTTAAATCATCAATAAAAGTGATATAATAATTAGAACCACCAATAGAAGATACTTGAGTTGATCTCGATACATCTAAATGTACCAACTCTAACTTATATTCTTTCTTTTTGGGTCCAACTTTCAATAACTTAACCCACTTATGTTTCCCATACGCACAATTCTCACAGAAGTCTATATCTATGTCTTTTAATCTAGGCAACTTGTCTTTTCAGATCTCCATGCCCTTATGGCTCATATGATCGAGCCTATAGTACCACATAGTTGTATTTCCATTTGAAACAACTAAATCATAAGAATCAACACTACTAGTCAAATATAAAGTACCAATTTTTTTACCTCTCGACATCAAAAGAGTACTTTTGGTAACTTTCCAAAAATTTATAAAAAAAACATTACCAAACAACCCTCACTGCCTAATTGCCCCAATAAAACCAAATTTTGTCTCAACATAGGCACATGTCTAACATCCGTAAGTAGCCATGTGTTCTCATTTTGCATTTTAACGTGAACACAACCTTTCCCTACTATCTCACATGATTCATCATCACCAAGGTAAACATGTCCTGAATTTTCTTGAACATAATTAGTAAAATAATGCCATGTGGGGTGGCATAAAAAGAAGCCCCTAAATCTAATACCCAAGACTCACAAAAGATATCCATAGAAAGAATTAAGGCATCCTAACATGATTTACTTGATGTCACATTTACCTCATTCATTTCCTCCTTGTTGGTCTTCTTATCCCAAAGTGACCAAAAATCCTTCTTTAAGTGTCTACTCTTCCCACAATGCTAGCATATCATCTTGGATCTAGATCTGGACTTAGTTCTAACCTTTGACTTTCCATGATCTCCTTTGTTTTTACTCTTTTTCCTCCCTCTAGTATCAATAGACAAAGCATTATCTAAAGATGATTCACTAGTGCTTTTGTTTCACATTTCTTCACTAAGAATCACACCTACAACATCTTCAAAAAATTAAGCTTCTCTTGGTAGGTACTGCATTAATCACAACCATAACCAAACGATCCCAACTATCAGGCAAAGGACACAAAATCAAAAATGCTCTAACTTCATCATCAAACTTAATTCCAATAGAAGTGAGCATACTTACAACTATATTGAAATCATTTAGAAGATTAGCAATTGAACCATTCTCAGACATTTTCATGTTAAACAATATTTTCATAAGAAAATTTTTATTAGAAGCAGAGGATTTCTCATACAACTTCCCAAGTTTATCTATGAGATCCTTTGTAGTTTTCTCATCATAAATTTTAAATTTAATAGAATATGCAAGCCATAACTGTATGGCTCCCAATGCCTTCCTATCAAGTAATAACCAATCTTCATCACTCATAGTTATAGGTTGTTCTGTTTTCCCCTCTAATGGGAGATGAAGCTCCTTCTGATACAAGTAATCTTTCATCTACATTTTCCACAAAAAAAAATTCTTACCATAAAACTTCTTAACCTTGAATCTAATCTCTTCTCCCATAGCTCCCATTCAAGCTAATAACCATTTCTTGTGATTTACAACCAAAGCTCTAATACCAGTTGTTAGGAATTAAAAAATTTAAACTAGATTTAAATGTGAAATCTGATCTAAATTATGCACTAACATGCATCATGGAAATAATTCCTCCTATCACAGTTAATATTAAATCATAAATGAAGAAAACAAAATAACAATCAAACATAACATAGATTTATTGTGGTTCACCCAATGTGGGTTATATCCACCAAGAAAGTCCTCAATAAAAATTATAATAAAAAAATAAGAATATAAATAACTCTCAAAGAGATAGAATATCTCCTTTAAAAAATGTTTCACATATGAAATGATGCACCTACACAATATTGTATCTCACAAGATGCTATACCACACCCTATAAATAAACACCTGGACTTTGACTTTGTCTCTCAAAATCCACACCCTAAAAATAAACACATCAACCTCTAAAAGTCACATCACACCTGTATATATATATATATATATATATATATATATATATATATATATATATTAAACCAAGTAAAATCCATCAAATATGGAGAGTTATGTAATGCTTATCCAAGATAAGCATTATCTACCATGTGGCAACTCTCCTCCACCTAAGCAAGCTCATTCATAAGCCCACCCAAGGAGGAACTCGCCATTTTTATCTCTCCTCTTCCAAAAAGTACACTTTTTAAGGACATGTGATCACAACTAACTCCTTGAAACAAGAAAAGCATTCACTTTTTTAATAAACAACTAACTCCCTAAGATCAAAGAAGTCAACATGGAAAATAGGCATCTAACAACTAAATCCATAAAATATGGAAACATAGAAATTATAAATACAAAGAATATTCCATTCACATGTGGAGTAAGGTTCCAAAAAAGGTGGAGTGGGGGAAAATGTGCTCCCCACATTTGTGCAGCTTTCTAGGCCCCCAAAATATATCCCCATGGTCATGTGATAGACACAAAGGGCTCCACACTCAACAAGAAGCATGATGGATGCTTGGTTTAAGGGGGAGATATTCAGGTTATTTATTGAGCTTGATTTGTGTTGAGAAGTGGTCTTATAATCTAATTTCATTTGAAGGAGGTATGCATGGAGTAAGGGGGCATGTTCCTGTAATGCTTCATGTTCTATGTGTTGAGTTTTTGTTATAAGGTGTGGCTATAGAATTTGTAATATATATGACCCTTTGTCATTAATTTCAAAGGGGGAGAAAGTTCAAGAAGGGAGTTTGACCAGTTTGGGGAAGATGAGATTGATCAGATTGAAGAATTTACCATCAAATACAAAGGAGGATTTTACTAAGAAATGTTGTCATTGATGTCAAGGTTGATGTCATTGATGTCAAGATGAATTAGGTGAAGATGTATGATGAGTAATATTTGAGAGAATTTGAAGGAAACCTAATGTCTCTCTATTGAGAGATAATTTGAAGTCAA
Organism: Torreya grandis; assembly: GCA_037957365.1. Lineage (NCBI taxonomy): Eukaryota > Viridiplantae > Streptophyta > Pinopsida > Cupressales > Taxaceae > Torreya > Torreya grandis. Next base: position 5,852,814 of record JARHVA010000138.1, read on the forward strand.
CCTAATGATTCTTTTGTTGGTTGATGTCAAGTTCAATGTCATGATTTAGGTTAGCCTGATGATTGTCAGTGTTGTCATAAATAGGTTTGATGATCAAGTAGTGAAGCATGGTTATGATACTCTTGGTCTGCATGAGGTCATGAGAGCATGTTAATGATAGATATATTATTACAGTGGTGTGAGTGTTGTCTTGTGAGTACAAGGTAAGCATGTTTGAGTGTTAATCCTTGAGTACTAGGTGTCTTGAGAAGCCTAGTCATAACAACCATAATCATATCATGAGCATGTGCATAGTGAGCATGAATAGGTATGTGTAGAGTTATAACATCATTTTAGGATCATGTAAGGCATGTGATCAAGGTGTTTAAGAATCAATGATTATTTCAAGGTTAGTTGTCATGTCTCAAGTGCTTAAGAAGCCTAGTCATTGCATGTAAAGCCCTAGTGAGAAGGTTTGAGAGTAGTGGATTGGTGAGATGGATGCATAGAGGAATAAGAGGTTGTAATAGGTTGACTAAGTGTTCATATGAGGCATTGGATCACTCAAGAGAGTTTCAAGGAGAGCCTACAGGGGTAAGACCTTAAGTCCAAATTTACAACTAAACTAGTTCTAGACCCTGCCTGACCTAATGAGGTGTCATGAGGTGTTGTCAAGGAATATGAAGGATTTATGGTAGTGGTTGATAATGTTAATAAGTTTTATGGAATTTATATGAGGTGTTGAGATCTTGGATAGTGGTTATAAATTTAGTTTCAAGGATTAATGTGGTTTGCAGGTCAAGGTCTAAGCAAGCAAAGAGAGAGAGTATGGAAAAATGGGGTATGAGGTTTTGTTTACAAGGAAAGTATGGATAGATGAGTGTTTTCAAAATTATGACATGTTTTTCAAATAATTCTCACAAAGTTTGAAGTCATGGTTTGTAAATAAAATCATGAAAAGTGGTTTTGAGGTCTCTTTAGTACACAGAATGAAGGCATGCAAACACGATAAGAACTTTTAGGTGTTCATTAGCATGTGTAACCTCTACATGGGAACCTAACATATTAAGTATAAATTGGTAAGGGTCCTAACTAAGATCTATATGTATTAGTTTATAAAATAAGGGCCAGTCCTTCATGAACAATCGTTAACACCAGAAGTAGTACTAACCCTCTCTAAAACCATAACAATGACCTGATGTGAAAGATATTATTCATAATGTATAATGTATTAAACTCTCCCATACACCTCTAGGTGTGATTTATTTTTCAGGTGTGTGAGTAAACCCTACAAGAAAGTTTTAGTTTCTCAAAGATTTGTTGTAGTAGTCAGAGTTAGCCAAGTCAAAATATAAAAATCATTGGATGGATAAGGTTGAGACTTGAATTTTATGTCATGGTGCTTTATATATAGGTTATATCCCTTAAGTATGATACACCAATCATCTAATTTAGCCAGTCGCTAATAGGCCTAAAGGTAGAAACAATGAAAAACCTAGGTAGCAGTGAAAAGATGGTTAGGAATGTCTTATCATGAAATAGGGATGAATCCAAGTGCATGGATATACTTTTTAATACCTTTAATATATTTTAATTTTTTTTACAAGTTTTTTAATTCAATGGTTATAATGAAAAATTGGCTCACAAGTTGACCTATCTGGCTCAGATGAGACAGTAACATACAAGGTTATGAGATTGGTCTACAAGACCAATATTTCTATTTGACCATATTATATTTCTATCTAAAAATAGTATAATTATCTCATAAGATCATATAAATATATCATAATTATTTTTAAATGGTCATACAATTGTTTAAGGTCATTGTCACCATGATTGTGCTTTAAGACAAACTGGTAATTCTGGGTAAGCAAGTTGCAATGATGAGTTTGAGGCCCTATGCTCTGAGTTGATGTGTCTAATACATATGGTGTTATTTTTTGTGATTTTAAATTAGCTATCATTCTTTTGGAAATATTTTAAGTTAGTGAAAGTGGTTGAAATGTTGAATCCAAAATGACTTGTTTGGCTGAGTGAGGCTTGTGAGAAAGAAGGTCAACAAATTGGTCTGCAAGATCAATAGTTTCCATTAGAGATTATGATATTTTAGTTGGAGGTTGTTATAAGTAAATTTTAGGATAATATTCATGGATTATAATTAATTTATAATGTTCTTTTAGGTGTCATAAGTTTAAGTTTTCATGACTATGTTTTGAGATTAGTTGGCAATTCAAAGTGAGCATTTTGCAGAGAAGTGTTTGAGCCTATATACCCTGATTTGAAGTATATAATGAAGTTTGTGATAACCCTTAGGTCATGAGGTTTCTAAATATGAGATTTATTGATATGGTTACTTGTAAAAATTGTGTTTATGCTTCATTTATTCAAGATAGACTTTATATGTGTATGAAGGCCTATTGTGAACAGTGTTTTGAGAAGGGCTTCAAGTTGTGGTTGGACCTAAAAGGTGTTGTGGATTTAAAGTGAAGTTTTGTAAGGTATTTTTTATTTATTTGTGAAATTATATTGTTCATCATTGAAGTTTATTTTGTTTCAATGGGTCATTAGGTAACATGTTTCCAAAGTAAGCTTAATTGAATTAGGTCTCCTTAAGGCCTAAAAGAGGATTTGGTCTATTAAGTTGTGGCTAACATAATATATTATTTGATTCATGTTTGAAACATGTCATAAAACTTATTTTAAGGATAATAAAAGTGTGAAAGTATGTATATCCAACATATAAGGATATGAGCAAGAGGCTTGTATAAATACAAGGTAATTTTAGGCCTATTAGGGAGTGTAGAGAACAAGCGAATGAAATAGAATATTGGTAGGCAGAAGGAGGTATTTTAGAACATGAGAGGAGTGTAGAGGAAATTTGATGAATTTTTGATAGATATTATGTGTATTAGGATCAAGTTTATATGACTTAATCAATCTTGAAGAGACCTAGAAGGCAGTTTGAGAGGGTTAAGAGTGTAAAGAGCTGAAGAGGTGGTCATCATCAGTTGGTTAAGAAACAAAGTATCTTGAAGGTGATCAAATAAATTATGTATATGATTTAGTTTTGATTCATCTAGGAGTTTGGTGCCTCCTTACAATTAGGTGCTTTCTAAAGCTTAACTGAGTTGATGCTTAGCTAGTTGGGGTTGGTGTTCCATGTGAAGTGGGTGCTTCACTAAATTTGATGTTTATCTTATAGGATTGTAGTCCATGTGCAAATATCAGTGAGTTTGATTACCCTAGATGCTTTCCCACATATGTGATGTTTTCTTGTGTTTCATGCTTATGTGGATAGGGTTTATGCTTGACATATCTATATGCTTTTTTGAATGGTTCTAATGGGAATTAGAGGAGGTAATACAAATAATTAAATCATGCAAACTCATAGTGAAGCCAAATACATAGAGAAATTATTTTAACACAAAATATTATGCACTCTTTTATTCTCTAATTCTCATTACACCCTAATAATAATACATTCGGAACATTACAAATATATAGGAATATTATTCCTATAACTTCTCCAATATTTTCTCACATCAAAATCCCTATAAATAAATAAACCTATTATGATATATTATTATAACAATTAACAATATATCATAACAATATAATATTCTAAATTACCATATTAACCATATAGTTATAAACACTAACTAATTAATATTTACCTCTCAATAAATATCAAGCTATTACTGTTTACCTCTTTGTAAATACCTATTTTCACACAATGTGAAAACTAATCCCAACATTCCCCTCCATAGTTTTTACATGGTATAATATATCTCTTTTTATGATTGTAGCATGTTACACTTGTGTGTGCTCATGATCTTCTCTACATACATGTGCCATCACACATCTCTTCCTTCAGACTCATCTATAATTGGTTTTCCAAGTTCACCAATAACCTTCCAAAATGGTTTTCACAAATTCACAATAACATTACACAATGGTTTTTTTAGGTTCACCACTAACCTTACAGAATGGTTTTCTTAGGTTCACCACTAACCTTTAAAATGGTTTTCACAAGTTTACCACTAACCTTATAACATGGTTTTCATATGTTTACCACTAACCTTTCATCATGATTGATACAATGCTTTTTAGATCAACATTCTTGAATGTAAATATACAAAAGGGTTACATGTAAATATCATTCACAAGTGAATAGATATAACTTTTCTTATTTTTCACACATGATAAAAAATAAATGTAACTACCACACTGGAAAAACTAAAATTAACACACCATAAAATTTCACCACATCATTGGTGACTGACAAGAGGATGTTAAAAGACCTCCTTCATCTATGTATCCTCCAACCTCTAGTATATGAAGTTGCTCACTCAATTGGTATGTCAATGTAGCTCAGGGACATGATTTTCCAAGAAAACCCCCCTATAATGTAGACGTGCTCATCAGATTTTAGGTATGCCCAAAAATGCATCCATGTATAATTAATACTTTTGACATTTTTGAAAATGAATCAACTATAAAATATGACTCTATTATTGATGCGATAACTTTGAACTTAGACTTAATATTAAAATGACTCAAAATTACTCCACATAATTAAAGACTCAAAAATACTATCAAAAATGACTTTGACCATAATGACTTGACAAAAAAATTAATTCTCAATTTTGACAATGAACCTGACCAATAAAAATGATTATATATGACAACTTACAATCAAGAAATCTAATTAAAGATTGGATTTCAACACTTAACATGAATGATAACTCTAGACCATAGAACTATAAAGATTCCAATGACTTCAATTAAATTGACTCAATAAAAAACACCTTGGACAAAATTATAATGAGGGACCCTATTTAAAAATAACTCATAATGCAAAATCTTTGAAATTTTCAAGCCCTTCACCTTCTAATCAGAGTGCTTCAGAAAAAGATCTTCAATCAATTAGTCTATATACTAGTGCCATAATAAAGAACAATATGAATATTAGAGCTTGAGGTACCATTTTGAAGACTGGCATTAGAAATTTTATGTATGTAAAGACCATGAGTAGCATGAACATGTGGACCTATGACATATCCAACTAAAAGGAGTATAGACCAGTAGTAATGTCTCATAAATTTAAATAACTAGCAGTTCATTGTATATTAGAATTGTCTGAGCATGCATAACTATTGATTGGGTGATTTATGTTGTGCCACTTTAATGTCTAAGTTATTATAATGGCACACATTCAAGTCTACAACATAGGCGTATGTGATGATACAGGATATTCTCATGATTACAGGTGCTAATAACTACCAGATGTAGATCAATACAAAAGATTCTCTACACACTCTAAGATCATCACATGACCTGGTAGAGTATATGCAGATGTTAGGGAAAAATGGCATTTGGAAGCTTGTTCCACATGATATGGATCTACCATAAATGAAAACACCACTATGGCACAAAAGACATTAAATCTCTAAATGACTTGAGAATCAATCCTGATGTCATTCCAAGCTGCATGAATGAATAAGGTAGCATCAATAGCACTTATGTTATAGCTATTAACAATAATGAATGGAGAATAATATTATAGATCTTGTCCTCTCTTTCATTAAATAATAATGGATTATCCCAACCTAAAAGATTAGGATCGCCCTTCCTTGAACTTCCTTCTTTTCATACGCTATCAAAAAAATACTACACAGTTGCAATAATAAGTATTTATTTTTATAAAAAGCTACAAACTCATTTCACTAAACCAGTCTCTCATCCACAGGGGCAACCAAAAGAAATTGAGAGTTTGTCCTTCACAAATATTCACGAGCCCATCCCTACTTTGATACCAATGATGGGAATTGAAGGACGTAATACAGATAATTAACTCATGCAAACTCACAGTGAAGCCAAATACACAGAGAAATTATTTTAACATAAAATATTTTGCACTCTTCTATTCTCTAATTCTTATTACACTCTGATAATAATACATTTGGGACATTACAAATATATAGGAATATTATTCCTATAACTTCTCCAATATTTTCTCACACCTGAATCCCTATAAATAAGTAAATCTATTATGATATATTGTAATAATAATTAACAATATATCATAATAATATAATATTCTAACTTATTGTATTAACCATACAGTTATATCCACTAACTAATTACTATTTATCTCTTGGTAAATATCAAGTTATTACTATTTACCTCTCTGTAAATACCTATTTTCACATAATGTGAAAACTAATCCCAACATGTTCATGATTGCTTAAGTGAAATTGATAAGAGAGTTTTTTAAGATTAATTCACCACTTATGCATGTATTTTCATATACCTATATATAAGTAATATATATTAAAAATAATCAATATAGTTAGTTGTGCAAGTAAATTAAAATAAAGTAAAGGGGGAAGGTTAGAATGATCAAAATCGGTAAGGTACCATGGTTGACAATTGGGGGTCTAGAAAACTTAAAGTGGAATATGTAAATTATAATAAATCATATAGCCACACTAAGTATAAGTGTAGATATAACTTATAAAATTATACACACAAATTCATTCTCTAAGAAACAAGTAACATCTATCTATTAAATGAAATAAAGGAAAGAACATAAAGTTAGATATACATACCTTGGATGAGACTCATCGATCCTCAATCTCCACCTTAGCTAAAGGTGATTTGAAAGATATTTTATGGTTGTGAAGACCTCAAATGGTTGATAGGAGACAAAATAATACTCGTAATATATTTTCCTGTTAGATCTCTAAGACTTTCATAAGACAAGATTCTAACTATAACTCCTCCAAATTTGATGTAGGGAAGAATTTTAAACAAAATCAAAGTGAATATAGTGTATGCAATATTTTTATAATGAAATATGACTTGTATATATAGTGATAAAATACCTAAAGGCTAATCTGATAACATCAACCTGTTTGATATAGTCAAAAGATGTCAACTAGCATTGAATGATATCAGCCAGCCTAGTAAAGTAAAGATGTCAGCTGGCATTATAACTACATTGAATTGGTTGATAAAATACATAAATTTAAAAGGTACTAAACACATGGTATCAACTTGGATAATGTCATAGGGAATGCAAGAACTGAAATAGTAGAGTGAAGTACAATGGAAGAAGGTAGGTAGCAAAATAAATTTGAGGAAAATATTCTAAAAATAGGAATGGTATAGTCATGACATATATAGAAACATCTCTTGTAAATCACTACAAGCTTGCCTATCCCTTTCCCAATGTACCCTTTAAAGTGTGCACTTAGGGAGATCAATGCTCAACAAGTCACTATAAGAAAAATCATTATGAAGTGATAAAGTGAAAAATAATATGTATACATAGTCCAATGATGGTTCTTTAATTGTTTTTTGGCCTTCAATGTTTGCACCATTATACATAATACCTAGCCTCAGCACACCACATTTTATCTTACATTTTTCTACAAGTGTGGCCACATCAAGTACCCATCCTACACTATCCTTTTATCCACCCATCTATCCTTTTACTTCCAAATATTCTATCTTTGAATAAAAAAATAATGTTTCCTTACTTATTCTGAGGGTTCAGTCACAGGCGTCGATGGGTAGTGTGGCTAGGCCACAAGGTAGATAGGATGTAGCATAGCTTTAGAGTTGTAACTATTGTATTTTGTACTTATCTTGTATAAAACACATGACATATATATTAATATTTATATTTTATTGATCTTATGAGTTGTACTTGGATTTGTATATGGATGCATAGATATAATTCCCTTCTAGAACATGTATTTTACTATTTTTGTATATAATATGACAAATATGTGATGTATATTTTCTTTTCTAACATTATGTGATACACATTCATGGTTAAAAATAAAAGGCAAAAATTATTTGAAAAATTATAATTAATCAAAACAAATGTAAAACACACTATATCACAATGGGAAATGTGTAAAAACAAAATATGAATAAGTATAATAAACCAAAGTTGTAAAGTAAATGGTAATAAATGTTTTCAAACCATGTAAGATATTTTCACTAGATTAAAACAAATAAAAGTCATATGATATCACGTTGGGAAGTATAAATATTTGTAATAAAATTTAAGACACATGAAAACCAATGGTATAAAAACAAATAAACAATAAAGATAATCAATTATACTAAATCAAGCTGGGAAGTATGAAAAGCAAAACAAAATGTAAGTAGAACTCAAAATAATCATACTAATCCAAGATGAAAATTATGTTGAATTTAATAAAATGGTTGTAAACATACATGCAATAGAAAAATAAAGATAAAAGTGAAGTGCTTATGACGTAAGCATAAAACATACTAAATCAAGATGGGAAGCATGCCAATGATGTATAAATCATAATCTAACACACATTATCTCAAATTTGAAGCATGTAATTTTATTATGACTTGGTTATAGTATGAACTAGGTATTGGAATATTTTGGGAGGAGGGTCTGATCCTATCCATTCTCTTACACTTTAACTCACAAAGGATACACCAATGAGATGGAAACAACTATGGTAATGATTTAAAAGATATTTTTAATGTGGTAATTTGTGAGGAGGCCCTGGTCCTATCCATGGTCTTACACTACAACTCACAAGGAGAACACCAATGATGTTAATGGTAGTAAGGAAATGTTTTATTATGGTAATTTGTGAGGAGAGCCTAGTCCTATCCATGGTCTTACACTACAACTCACAAAGAAAAACCCTAGGGGGAATGATCAATTAACAAAACTATATTTCTCAAAGAGAAATATTAGGAATTTTGTAATGAAATAATAAATTTAAAAAATATGACGTAGCTGTTTATGAAAAAACCTTAGTAAACATGAGGCCTACCAGTTAAAATGGAGAGACACTAAGAGTCTAGTGACCATCAAAATACAAAGGGTACCCACTTACAATAAGCACAAGTTATATAGGCAAATAGGTGAGATACTAATATCAACTCATGAAGGTAGAAAAGGAAAATGGACCTACTTTATCACAACATGTTCTCCATTCCTCATAACCTCTTATAGAGTCATCAGTTTACTATGAATAATGGGTATTTATGTGATAAAGTAGATAGCACTTATATATATTTTTATCTCCTATCCCAATCTACTGGCCTACTGCACCCCAATAGACCTCAACTCTATCATAAGGCCAATTGTGGAATTTGATCTTTGATTAGAAATAGGAGATGTGATATGAATTACATCTTTTGGTGTCATTAGACTTTTAAATTTGTATGTTGCCTTTTTGAATCATTTCCTTCTATTTAAATGATTTGAATTTTATTATTACTCCTCCATACAGATTTCAAATAACCAACATGAGTGATAGAGTTGATACACATGAATGAGCTTTAAACTTTTATTTAAAAGAGTCTAAGCATCCAAAGATATCACTGACTAAACAATTAGTCTTACCTTTGAACTAGTATGTAATCTTAAGTTTCAATCATATGTAGGCTTAGTATGTGAAAGGGAAAATAAAGGAAGAAAGGAGATCCAAAGATAGATCGATATATGGCAGTAGTAGAATTAGAATTTTTGTTTGATAACTGATCATATGGTAGAGAGAGAATACCAAGGGAATCAAGGTTTGTATAACCAAGTAACAATAATAATTATCTTATTTCTTAGTGACATAAGATAACAAACACTCATTAAAAAATTAAAAAATATCATGAAAGAAGGAAACTCATAGACATAAGTGTGCATTCATGAAAATAATTATAAAAATCCATAAGAAAGATGAAAGTAAATGAAACCATATAAATCACATAAAGCATAATATAATGATTCATGTAAGATAGATAAGTGAAATCAAATTTGACACATAGTCAAGTGTATAAGATATATAAAAATTGATCACAAATCCAATCCAAAGCATAACATAGAATGATATAAAATAACACCATGCCATGTTCATAAATACTAATAAATTTAACCACAGATATTATCCATGACATCTAAAACATCTCTATGAAGCTGAAGTCTGATGGCAGTTAGAGTCTCATCGATATCCATATAAAGTTATGCAAAGACTTCCTTCCATATCTCCACCTCCTACACCACAAACTAATACAACGAGAAAGAAAGAAAGTGAGAGCAATTCCTAGGCAATGAATACCATTCTATGTAGCCTATCAGAGGCAGAGTTTGTGATGGTGATGCACTGTGAGTTAACTAAGGTAGTATGGGACAAATTGAAGACTATCTATGAAGGAGACACCAAGGTAAAAGAAGCCATGTTGAGACCCACCAGAGATATTTTGAAAGTATAAAAATGAATGAATATGAAACCATTACATCTTACCTATTGAAGGTTGATGAATTTGTCAATGTCATTAGAGGATTAGGAGAAGAGGTGAAAGAGTCTGTAGTTGTTCAAAAGATATTGAGATCACTATCTCCTAAGTTTGATTATAAAGTGTCTACAATAAAAGAGATGTAATATTTGGACAAACTAGAAACGAATGGGCTTCATAGCATTTTGACTGCATATGAGATGAGAAAAAATGAAGGTAGGCCTCCCAAGAAGGAAGCAACATTCAAAGGTGGGAAAATTCAAAAGCCAAGAAGTTCAAGGGTGAAGAATGTTTAGATGTTGGCAATGATCAATTGATAGCCATGTTTGTAATGAAATTGAGGTTTGGCTCTAGTAAGTACAAGGGTAAATTTCCCTTCAAATATTTTAGCTATGGTAAAATTAGTCAATTAGCATCTAAATGCCCTAATAAGGATAAGACTTAGAATGATGAATAACATGGATATGATAAAAAGGTCTATAAGCCTAACAGAAACAAGGAATTCATGAAGTATGAAGGTAGGAAAGGGTCATTCAATAATAAGAGAAGTTTCTATACCAAAGAAGATAACTCATCTGATGAAAGTGACACAAGCACATTTGATAGTGATGATGACAGTAATAAACATGAACATGAGAACAATGAAACCTTATCCATGGATATAGAAATAGACAATGAGGATTGATCAAATGGGATAGTCCTTTTGGTTGATGAAGAATCAGATGAAGAAGAAGCTGAAGTGAACCTTGAGGTAGAATTATTGAGTTCTCTAGAGTTAAAGTTCCAAAGAAAGAAGAATCATAAACTAAGATCATCAGAGCTTTGATACGGAAGAAAATTTGTAAGAAATTCTTTATCTCTATTTCTGACTTATAAGCTTCCTTGCTTTAAAAATCTCTTTGGTAAATTTTTTCATCAAGTCATTGGCCGTTTATAAAATTACCTTAGGCCCCTTTTATCTCTGCAAGTTTATCCCTATCCATAAGATTTTTTTGCTTTTTGGAATCTTAACCTCTTACAATAGAATTTGGAAAATTCTAAGAATCTTCTACTGTTGAGATCATAAATGAATCTAAATTTGAAGGAATGTATGAATTACCTCCTTTTATTCCTGAACAACTTTTTGAATGTCCTGACATTGAAGTTATACAAGAACCTCTAGACAAAGAGAATAGTTTATATAAACCTCCGGCTATTAAGGCTTCTCAAGTATATAGTAAATCTAAACTCCTTAAGTCTAAATTTGTCTATAAGTCTACTTATTTGTATTTTGTAAAACCTTGGATCAAATCCATAGAACTCACTTTGAGTTATAAGCCCAAAAAGTCAATCCAAACAAATTTGTTATCTCTATTGCCATAACCAAAAATTAATTATATCCGTTCTCATGAAGATGTCAAATTTGTCCATTTTGGTCTTATCCATGTCCATGTAACTCCATTGATTCCAGGTAATATAAGGCTTATATTATACCTAGCTTTGTGTGATAGACACCAAGTCAGCTTTAAACATGCCTATCAATTATCTAGCCTTGGCCGTATTGATGACCAAATTATCTATTTTGAATTTTGTCCTAACCTTTCTATCACAGTCCATGATAAAGGTTGTAAAGAAGTAAAATTTGGCTCCTTAGATTGTTTGGGTTTGTTTACATCTCTGTTTGGTCTAGATATGTTTGGATAAATTAAATATGCCTCCATTAATATCATAGTCGTAAATAGTATGACTAATACAAACCACCCCAAAATAGTGGAAAATTTGCCTTATGCCAGTATACTCAATGGTATAGTCTAGTTGTAAAAGGGACATATTGAATCTGTTGAGATACCATCTAACTAGAAGCTAGATTGGCTGAAAAATATATCACCAAAAATGAAAGGCTAATCCATTATGCATAAGATCGATGGTAAAACCATCAATATTCTACCCAGATCTCTCTCTATGAAAAATAGTTCTTCTATTCTTTCTCCCAGCTAACCTTCTTCTTCCTCAAGAAGAACTATAAAAATTGGTCATATTTTAATAGAAGATGAAGAGATCAACTAAGGACCTGATCCAAAATATTAGTTACCTTGTACATTAATAAATCTTCTAAGGGAAGATAATCTTGAATTTTGTATAGATAATAAGGTCAGTCTGTATAAAGGTGGAAGATGGCCACCCCATAAAGGTATGTATAAGCAGCCAGAAGGATTTGTTCAGTATTTCTCTACAGCATATCAAGAAGACACAGAGCCTTCAAATGAATATAAGCATAGGAATTATGTATCCATATTTAATTACCATCTCTCTGAAAATATTGACGACCTTTGTAAAGATGTCTTGTATATAAAATGGAGTTTAGATAGGTTAACCATTCTTGAAGACAATACTAACCAGTTATGTCATGAAATCTCTCATTCCAATTTGGCCATAGGCCAACAATTGTCTTCTATAGATAGTAAGCTAACAGCCTTAGAAGATAGACTTGATTAGTTGGTTAAATAAAGATCTAGAAGCTTCAAATGAAGCACAAACTCCTATTTTGTCATATGAAGTGAAGTTTAGTTCTAACTTCAAACCTCATAAAAGGAATGTGAATCCTAGTACCTCTCTAATGCAAAGGACATATATCCCCTTACAACCATGGTATCTGAACATTGATGACACCTTGAATCCTTTTAATGAAATCACCACTTGGTGTAATTCCATGTGAGTCATCACAGTGGCATCTCATTTAGATCCACCTACTACAACAGTCTTTGCTTCAAAATTCTTTTGGGGAATTCTTTACCAATGGTGGGATTCTATGATAGAGCAAGAATAGAATGAAAGAGTTCATCACCAACTAGATCCATTAGCTACCCTTTTCCATTTATTGATTAATGAGTTTGCACCTCCATTTGGTAATCAGGAACTAGAATCTAAGAAATAGCTGCTCAAATGGATTTATGTGATTTAAAGCAGTTTGATGCCTTTGCCAAGTAGTTCAGGGAACTTTCTTATGAAATTAAGAGTTTTAGTTCTACAAAAATTGAATTCAAATTTCTGCATGCACTCCCTTACAATCTCATTGATAAAGTGATTGCATATATTGATCTCAAAGGGCTAACTATAAATGACATGTCTCTTTCTGATGTCATTGATTTTTCCAAGCAACAAGCTATGTAGTTAGTCTTTAAAACTAAAACTATTCAAAATCTCACCAACCATCAAGCCTCTCAAATCACTCTTGTTTTCCCTGAAATAGCACCATTTGGTTGTCACCCCTTTGTACAGCCTTAGAAGCATTAGAAGCAGCACCGTAAACATTTATCTTTTAAATGCCACTCTTTTCCTTGTAAGCATTCTTATACTCCTCCTCACCACTTTCTTAAAAAATGTAACTCCCCACATCTTCCTTCCAAAATGCCTATTTGCTACATTTATCACAAACCTAGTCATATTGCTTCACAATGCCATTGTAAAAATCCTACTGTCAAAGCCATCTTTTCCTCCACCATAGTAGCATGGTGGGATGGAATTGACATAGAAGAAGATCTCTTCCAACAAGACAACATCTATAAACCAATTCTAGATGAACTCTCTGATGAAGAGTTTGATGATACTGACACTCTCAAATTATTAGTTGATGATTTGGAGCAACTGCTCACCAACATGCAATGCCCATGGCATCATGACTATTCAAGCCTCCCATTTGAATCACATGGAAGATGGTCTCACCATCATGATGAAGTACCTGAATGAGACTTTCAACCAAGGAACAAAGGATATAATACAGGATGAAGCAACTCCAAAGGATGGCAACCCTTCATGCCTAGAATGCCACCTACCTTACAAAGGCCTTCTAATCCCCCTTTACAGTTTTAAAGCTCTTTCAAACCAAGTGATTCTTGGATCAAGAATAAATTCACCAGTAAAGATCCTCCAAAAAAAATCCATTCACCAAAGGTTGAACCATAGTGGAACATACTTCTACCTGCTAAACACACTGAAGATGAAGAGGTAGATGATTCTTTCTACTCAAACCAAGACTACTGCCCAGAGAAAGGTGAATGTAGTAATTTAGAAGTAGAAGAAGAAATAGAAGAATAAGATTTCTACAATGAATAGATATCAGTTCAATATTGATCATGACAAAAATTGTTATGTACAAGTATCCCTCTATTAGAGATACCACAACCAATCTATTTAACATAGCTGATCAATGAAAAGTTTGCCTAGTTTATAACTATAGAAATTAATCATAGAGTGGTAGATGCACAAATAGATATAGGTGATTCTCTTTTATTTTCAAAATCCCAGATCATCCAAGACTGGAAGAAATTAGATGATTCTCTGACTTATAAGAGTCTAGATGTCTAGGGGAATAGTTTTGTATGTAACATGTATAAACACCAACAACCCCTCAGGATCCAAGATAAGCTCTTCCATTGTGATTTTTTTGCCTTAAATAAAATGATTGTAAATATTTTTTTAGGTGGTGCTTTCATAGATAGATACTTCCCTTACGGGTCTACTACTAAAAGTGTCATGTTCACCATAGATAATGAAAGGTTGAGGATTCCTCACTTAATCTATGCAACTAAACAAAACCCTAGTTCTATGAGCCAAACCCCTAAGCTTATAATCCCTACCAAAATCCAAGCTATAGGAGAAAGGATTAAAACCACTATCTATTCTGATAACCCTCAACTGTTCTGGTCAACATCTATGCTCGAGATGGAAATCAAGCTCATCGACGGCCAGCATATGAAAATGGGGAAAAGATCCCTATTCCTGTGCAAGATTATAATGATATGGAAATCTAGATAAAAGATCTAGAGGATAATGGCTTCATTGAAAAATCAACCTCTCCCTTTTGTTGTTATGCCT
The DNA here is from genome assembly GCA_037957365.1 of Torreya grandis. Lineage (NCBI taxonomy): Eukaryota > Viridiplantae > Streptophyta > Pinopsida > Cupressales > Taxaceae > Torreya > Torreya grandis. The sequence goes on from JARHVA010000138.1 coordinate 5,867,943, forward strand.
TTATGGTAAACAAACATTCTAAGTAAAAGAGCATGGTCATAAATTATAGACCATTAAATGCTATTACCCATCCCTATCCATATCCGATACCAAATAAAAGCTATTTGGTACAGAAATTTGCCACATGTAAATATTTCTCCCTATTTGATTGTAAATCTAGCTTTTATCAGATAAGGGTTAAAGAAGCTAACAAAGAAAAAATAACATTCAGTTGTCATTTCAGCGATTTTTAGTGGACTATCATGCCATTCGATCTGATGAATGCTTCAACATTTTATCAAGCTCATATGGATAAAATCTTTAAAGGCACTTCTAACTTCCTATGTGTATATATAGATGATATATTGATTTGTAGTAATTATATTTTTGATCATTACTCCCATCTTGTGAAGTTTACAGAGTTGGCAGAAACCTCAGGAATAGTTTTTTCTGAAACCAAAATTTAGTTGTGTAGAACAGAATGCAATTTCCTTGGAATGATTATCCAAAACTCAAAACTACAAGTCTAGCTGCATATCAAGGAAAAGGTTATCAGTATTCCTGAGAAGCTTGACAAGCTAAAGCTTCAAGCATTTTTGGGATTGTTAAATTATTTAAATAGCTTTTATCTTAACTCTGGTGAAGACAGATATATACTCCAAGAACTTCTCTAGAAAAAGAAAGTATTCCAATGGAAGGATAAACACAGAGTCATTGTTCAAAAAATCAAATCCAAAGTAGTGTTGCTTCTAGAGATACACATCCCAAAATTTGACCAATTCTTGGTCTATACTGATGCCTCTATTATAGCATGGGGAGGAGAACTTGTTTGTAAATATGATGATAAAGAATTTGTGTGTGAATTCTCTAGTGGAGTATTTAGTGCAAATGTGTTAAAATGGATCTCTTCTGATAAAGAGATTTATTCTGTGAAAAAATGTTTAGAGAAATTCATGTTAAAAATTCTTCATTTGCCACATTTTATTGTAAAAACTGATTGTACTAGATTTTTGACCTTTAGAGAAAAAGATTATGGTCAGAAAGATGGTCATGATAAATATGTTAGATGGCGGGAATTTTTCAATCAGTTTAAATTCTTTGTAGAACACATAAAAGACACTGATAATATTACAGTAGACTGGCTAAGCAGAAATCCACCGACAACCTTAATGCATCAACCATATCCTGGTTTCAATTTAACCAGAATCTACAATCAAGGATTTGCTTCTATGAACATTCTTGTCCAAGAATAAATTCTAAGAGAAAGGTTACATCCTCGATATACTTGGATTTCTTATGTTGTAGGATCAGATCTATAAATGTCTTTTATAGCTTTTATACAAGCAGACCACCATAGAAGTACATGAGTAATCACTATAGAACATCTCAATACTGAATTACTATTTCATCATTTCACTGAACTTGTAAAGCATCCCTTGTGGACATGGTGGATTACAATAAGGTCATCTCACAATGAACATCTTTACATATGGATCACATGATATAGACCACACCGCATCCATGAAGAAGAAAACCATGATTAAGACATTATGGTACACACCATTATCCATCGACAAATAGAATGGGAATCATACTTTCATATCAATCCTCATTGTCATGCATGTGATGTTGGACCCCAACATTGGCATCTTTCCAGTATGTTCCAGCTAAGGTGTCTCTTTCAGCCAATAAGTGAAGATGATCTACTTACTAAAGTGGAAGCTATGTTGGACCCACCAAGCCAGACGTCCTCATCTAGCATGTCCAATAGTATATCACTATAGATTTCTTTTGTGTTGTAAAGCATGATGGGACATACACCACCTTGGCAAAGATTCCAAGTAGGACCTCCCAATTGCTATAAATAAGGTCTCTCCATTAGTGTTGATCATCAAAAAAATTCTAAGCTTTAGAAATATAGTAGCCTAATCAAGCGTATGCTCTTCTCTTACCTCTTGAAGGAACTCGAGAGTCAAAATTTTGATATATTATAAAAAAGTGTAATAGTTATTTTTGAGTGGTAATAGTGAAGCCGTAGCCATTTGGCCCCTACCTACTATCACGGGTATTAGTTAAGGATTATGAAGATCAAATTAGTTTGTTTGATGAGAGATTGAGTTACACATCCAAGGAGTATGATGAGATCATCAATTAGATTAAATTATAGATGGAGATAATCATTGAAAGACTAAAGGCTAAAGAGGAAGAATACACTAGGTATAGAACTGAAGTGGAATCCTTAAAATATGAGTTGGATCAAGCATCTAAAAAGATGAGGACTTGTGATAGGTTTGAAAAGAGAACTAAGGCTCTAGATGACATCTTGAGTAATGAAAAGTATGCAAGTGTTAAGATTGGTCTTAGTTTAAAAGAAGACTCAAATAAGGCTAATGAACACAAGAAGATCAACATGAAAAGACCAATCAAATAGCCTAATTCAATAAGGTATGATAATTATTTCAACGGTTACTATTATACATGCAATTATTTTAGTAATAGAGTAAGAAAGTGTAAAAGACACTCTAAAAATGACTATGCATGGGATTATGAAAGGAATCATCAGTGAAGAGGTATATATAAAGTTATTTGTTACATCTATCATAATGTGGAAGACATTGCAAGATTTTGTCCTAATAGAGGTAGAATGCCATCAAGTCAAAATAAGAGGTTTGAATCCCCTAGAGTGCAATAGAGAAGGAAAATGAATGTGTGAAACCCAAAGATATTCAAGGTTAGTCATGATTAGTCTAAAAGCTCAAATGGAATGTTTACTTTGGTAGAGCATTATTCAGATGAGAAATCAAATTAGGAATGTCTATTATCAGCTCATATTGATGATCAAATGATTGATGAAGAGGTCAAGCTTATATTACCAATCAAGCCTAAAAGTATACCAAAGTATATTCAATCTTGTGAGAACATGGAGATCTAGAAATCTCCTGAGCTTATGTTGTTTAATTTCCCTATGAAAAGGGCTGACTGCATTAGGCTTCATGGAGACACTCTTTAGTTAGTATAATAATGATGGATGCTTAGTTTCAAGGGGATCTATTTAGGTTATTGAGTGAGCTTGATTTGTGTTGATAAAAGGTCTTGTAATCTAAGTTTATTTTAAGGAGGTATGCATGGAGTAAGGGGGAACATGTTCCTATAATGATTCATATTTTGTGTGTTGAGTTTTTGTTACAAGAAGGTGTGGTTCCAGAATTTATAGTATGTATGACCCATTGTCATTGATGTCAAAGGGGGAGAAAGTTCAAGAAGGGATTTTGACCAGTTTGGGGAAGATACGATTGATCAGATTGAAGAATGTTTTTCCATCAATGACAAAGGGGGAGTTTATTGAGAATTGTTGTCATTGATGTCAAGGTTAATGTCATTGATGTCAAGATGGATCTAGTGAAGATGTATGATGAGTGGTCTTTGAGATAATTTGAAGGAAACCTAATATCTCTTTGTTGATATATAATTTGAAGGAAACATAACAATTATTTTTTTGGTTGATTTCAAGTTCAATGTCATGATTCAGGTTAGGTTGAGGATTTTCAATGTTGTCATAAAGAGGTTTGATGATCAAGTAAGAAGTGAAGCATGGTTATGAGGCTCTAGGTCAAAAAGAGGTCATGATATCATGTTGATCAAAAATATATTATTGTAGTGGTGTGAGAGTGTTTTCTGGTGAGTACAAGGTAAGCATGTTTGAGTGTTAATCCGTAAGTACAAGGTGTCTTAAGAAGCCTAGTCATAACAAGCACAGTCATATCATGAGCATGTGCATGAATAACATGAACAGGATGTGTAGAGATATGACATCATTTTAGGATAATGTAAGGCATGTGATCAAGTTATAGAAGCATCAAGGAGTGTTTCAAGTTTCAAGTGCTTAAGAAGCCTAGTCATGGCACTAATCATGGCATGTAAAGTCCTAGTGAGAATATTTGAGAATAGTGGCTTGGTGAGATGGATGCACATATGCATAAGAGTCTGTATTAGGTTGATTTAACATGAATATGAGGCATTTTATCACTCAAGATAGTTTCAAGGTCAGCCTATAGGGGTAAGACCTTAAGTCCAAATCTGTAACTAGACTAGTTTTAGACCTTGCCTGACCTAATGAGGTGTCATGAGGTGTTGTCATGGAATATGAAGGATGTATGGTAGTGATTGAGCATGTTAATAAGTTTTATGTCATGTATATGAGGTGTTGATATCTTGGATAGTGGTTAGAAGGTCAATTTCACGGACTAATGTGATTTGCAGGTTAAGGTCTAAGCAAACAAAGAGAGAGAGTATGGCCAAATGTTGTATGAGGTTATATTTCCAAGGCATGTGTGGAAATATGAGTGTTTTTAGAGGTATGATATGTTGTTTCAAGAATTTTCAAAAAAAATTAGGTCATGGTTTGTAAAAAAAATAATAAAAAGTAATTTTGAGGTCTCTTGAGTATAGAATGAAGGCCTGAAAACCTGAGAACTTTTACGTGTTCATTGGAATGTGTAACCTATACATAGGAACCTTATCTATTAAATAGATATGGGTAAGGTTTCAAGAAAAGATCTAAAAGAATGAGTTTTGAAAATGAGGGGCATTTCTTTATGAACAATCGTTAACACCAAAAATAGTATTAACCCTCTCTTAAACCCTAACAATGACCCAATGTGAAATATCTTGTTCAAAAAAGCCTAGAATGGTCTCAAATTAATAGATAAGCTATTTGATCATGTACTCAACTCTCTCAGGCACCTCTAGGTTTGATTGAGTTGTCAGGTGTGGGAGGAGACCCTATAAGAAAGTGTTAGTTTCTCAAAGATTTGTTGTAACAATCAGAGTTTACCAAGTCAAAATATGAAAATCATTGTATGGAGAAGTTTTAGACTTGTATTTAATGTTTGTGGTGGTTTTTACATAGGTTATATCTTTTAGGTATGCAAAAATAATCATCTAAGCTAGCCAGTCGCTAACAGGCCTAATGGTGGAAATAATTAAAACCCTAAGCAGCAGTGAGAAGATGATTAGGAATGTGTTATCATGAAATAGGGATGAATCCAAGTGCATGGATAGATTGTTTAGGACCTTTAATACATGTTCATGTTTGGTATAATTTTTGGAGGTCAATGGTTATAATGAAAAAAAATCTCACAAGTTGACTTGTTTGGCTTAGATAAGATAGTACAATATAGGGTTATGAGATTGGTCTACAAGACCAATATTACCATTTGACCATATTATATTTCTATCTAAGAATGGTCTACTGATCTCATAATATCATCCACATGCATCATAAGTCTCTGTAAATGGTAATACAAGTGTTGAAGGTCATTGTTACCATGATTGTGGTTTAAGGTAAATTGGCAGTTCTGGGTAAGCAAGTTGCAATGATGAGTTTGAGGCTATATGCTATGAATTGATGTGTTTAATGAATATGGTGTTTTTATTTGTGACTTGAAAGTAATCTGTCTCACATAATTTTTTCTTTATTTTTAAGAATAAAGTTGTAAAACTTGAATAAGGATGAGGTTAGTAGAACCTAGATTTGGTTTGTGCTCCATGATCTAGATGATTGTAGATATTTCTCTTTATCTAGGGAGGAATGACCTATAGATAAGAAATCTCTAAAGAAATATTTGATTAGTTAGATAGTAGGGTAAATTGCCTAATAAGCTAGATCTAATAAGCACAAACTTTGTTGGAGGTTGTCAATCCATACTTCTAAACAATCAAGTTCTTGAAATGAAAGATAAATTACTTACATGAATAATAGAAGATATTGAAATCAAAAAAAAAAGTGCTTGAAAGAGATAAATTTGCCTAATTATAACAATAAATAATTAATATTAATGCTAAATAAATCATACATGGTTTATAAAATAGGGTGATGTTCTATGATCAATCAAAAAGTTAGAAAGTGGGATTTGGTTAGGGTCTGATAGGTCAAATAAGCTTGTTATTAGAATTAACACACAATGAACATCGATGGTTAGGGATAAACTATCAGTGGTTAGGTGACATTCGGTGGTTGGGTGATCGTTGATGGTTTAAGGCAAATTGTCGGTGGTTACTGTGAGATTTAACTTGGGTTAAGAAGTTTTGGTTGGGCTAGGTTGCAGAAAGACACGACAAAGAAGTTAAATCCTAAATCTTGAAAAGAGATAAATAATTATATTTTGCTTGTCTAAATAATGTTGAGGGTGGTTTAAAACTTGTTGTGAAGCTTGAATCAATTTTGGTAGGGTGACAGTACCTTAGGTTATGAATTGTCACACTTTTGATCTCTATCCAAGTTGTTGGTTTGCTGGAAGCTTTCTTGGATTCATCAAAAGAAGAATACCCACATAAGAAGCTCTAACACAAGAATTTATTGATGGATTTTTATGATCTCTTTCACCTCCTCCTTTATTTTATATAAGGAAGGGAGAGGTGAAACAATAGGTTCAAACAAGGTGTTTAATAGGTTGTCTAATTTTAGTCTTAACATACATAATTATGTGAGTAGCTAAGAATAAAAAATCAAGGTGGAGTTGAGCTGGAGTTAACCATTAAGACAATTAAAGTCTGATCATCAATAGTCGAGTCTAACCATTGATGGTTAGGGGTTGACTATTGGCAGTCAATAGGACAAAGATAAAATGGTCAAAGTTAGTCGGGTTGACTTAGGTTTGTAGGATAATGTCAAAAAGTGGTCTCAAGGTGGCCTTGAGATGGTCTAAGGGTTATTTCAACATCTAGAATCATCGTGTATAGTTTTATAGTGTCTACATTTTGACCCTTTTTGTTATACATGTTTATATCAGCAAGTTTCAAAACAAAAAATGGATGACAGGTTGAAGGTTCAACTACCCTGATCATGAGAGGAGGTGTTCCCCCTCAAATCAAGAATCGATGAGGTAAAATAGAATTGAATACAAGTTTGATAATAGGTTAAGTGGGTGATAATTTTGGTTAAATTGGTTGGGCACTAAAGCACAAACATGCACATAAACTATGACTAAGTGTGTTATCTGAGATCATGCATTGACTAGGTTGCCATGGTTGAAGTAGTCAATAAAATAGGTGGTACTAGGAGGATAAGTGATAAGTGGAACAAGTGACTACATTTAGACATGGTGGTTAGGTTATACTTGTAAATGTAAGTCTCTTAGGTAAGGTCAGTGTATTCACAGGTATCCAAAGTAGGAAGTACTCTCAAGAATACATAATTAGGTCAATATGTAAAAGTTACATGGGTTCAATTTGTTCAAAATGGTAATGTAGTCATAGTGGTCAAAGTGACCAAGGCAATGTCTTCATAAAATCTACAAATGTTGGGCCAAAATGAACAATATTATGGTTGGTGTGTTTGTTGGAATAGGTAATCTCCATGGGTATGTAGTAGTTAAGTAGGTTGGGGTAAGTTGGTTTATTTAAAAAACTTGTGGTTGCAAAGAAATTTTTTGGGAGGTCAACCATTGATAGTCAGGGTCGACCATCAGTGATCACCCAATGACTGTCAACAGTCAGATGTCAGCCCTAAAAGAGTAAGGTTAAAATTCCATCGAGGGTTTTATTTTCTCATTAGCATATTAGTAACCCACAACACTTATACCCCCCTTACTCGAGTAGGAAAAAAGGTGATGGTTAGCATTTGACTGAGATATTGTTAGGTGAGTGGTTATTGGGTAAGATTTGGTGAGTGAGAGTGATTGGTTGGAGGTATTGACTAGAGAGGATGAGGTAGATTGCAGGGCAAGATGGTGGTTTCAAGGGAACCTCCACATTGGTGGTCATGAAATGAGGTAGGTAGTGTACTTATATTGGGTAGTTTTAGACTTGAATTTGTTTGTTTTGGCTTATTATTTAGAGCTATTAATCAGTAGATTAGGTATTATGAAAATATGTATGGGAGAGGAGGTTTAAGGTTAAGAATTTGGTAGATGGGTGGGAGTTAGGTAGAGGGAGGTTAATATGGTAGTGATTTGTTTTATTATTGATTATACGTAGAGAATAGAGGGTTAGGGTTTACCTACCATTGATCACTATACAATGATCATTGATAGTTTTTATCAATCATTTTCAGTCATTATCGATCATCAATGGTTGATAGGCATCCATTGATAGGTCACTATGTGGTGACCATCAACAGTTGGTCCCCTAACTATCGATGGTCATTGATTTGATCGATGATGGTTCTAAAAGGAACTATCATCAATTGATAGTCGATTGTTGGTAGTCGATGAAATGGGTTAAAGTTAAAGTTTTTGGATAAATGGGGTGGGAGTTGGTTAAAGTTAAAGGGTGAGTAGGTTGTTTAAGGGTGAAGTAGTTAAGGGGTAAGGTTAGTGGTTAAGGGTGTAGGATAAGGGTGTAGGTTGTTTAAGGGTGAAGTAGGTAAGGGGTAATGTTAATAGGTAAGGGTGTAGGCTGTGAGTTTAGGGAAGAGTTTGGTAGGTGAATAAGTGAAGGATATAATATTATGGTTAGGTTAAGATAGGATGTAGGTAGGTATAGGTATAATTTTTAGGCAAAAGCATATCAAATTAGATGAACTAAGGCATTAGCATCAAACCTTATAGGCAAGGGAGCAGTTTTAGATGAGAGATCAAGTGCCATAGTTGCTAGATGAGGTCCATCAAGCAATGATAGATCAAGAATGGGATCACTTGTTAGTAGTGGGATTAGGTAGCATCAAGTATTATCAACACATGCCTTAGGATGTGGCTATGTTAGTGGCACTCATCAAGAGATGGAATCTAGCCACTAACACACTCTTGCTTCCTACCAGAAAGATGATGATCCTATTGGAGGACCTTCATCGGATCATGTGGCTACCACTACGAGATGAGCCAATAAATCACATCAATGGTGAGGAGTGATACCAACTCATGGGTGTGTTGTATGGTGATGATATTATGCATGTGAGATGGCATGTTGGAAGCCTACATTATGCCCCCTTGCATCACATGGATAGGGGAATGAGATGGGTTGTCACTATGATGATGATGGCAGTGACTTGTTACACATTGCTAGACTCGAGTAATGGTAAGTTTATTTCTATGTTATTAGGTATTTTGGTAGGTATGATGATGGATCATATAGTGTATGCTTGGGCACCTATATTATTAGTGTATATATATCAAGAGATCTAGGGATACAGGGTGCACAAGAGGTATGGTTTTAGTGTTGGGTTTATGCTACACTACTAGGCTTATGAGCACATCAGAGTTCTTTAACCAGGTGGGATACCATAGCATGCATATAATTATATGGACTTCAGAGTCAGGTACATATGATAGAGGTATGATTATGCACTCATAAGACTAAGAGGAGGGGCATGTTATCCATATTGTTATAGGGATTGATTGGATGCACTAGTGGTGGGTGATGTGATTTAGAGATTGTATGTCTAATTTCTTGCATGGGTTGATCATATGAGGTAGATTTTATCACTACAAATTTATAGGTGGATCTATGGTAGGTGATATATAGAAGTAGAGTTGATCCCTTTTGCCAGGGTGAGGAGATAGTTTGAACTCATTCAAGATATCCTAGGGGAGTTCCCAAAGTATTAGAGGGAGGATGCAGAGTTCCCATTGCCTGTCATAGAGCTAGTTCATGACTTTATCGATTGTGAGGAGCTATTAGTGAGAGAGGATTGGATGATACAAGTGTGATTGATGACTAGCTTACATGGTTTCAAGTTCACTATGATGTAATCATTTTTGGAGGTGATGATGGTGGCCATTAGGATATGGATGTGGATGGTGGAGACTAGATGCAGGGGGATGCCCCTGATAGATAGGAATTATTGGTAGAGAGATCAAGCATGGGTGACACTAGATACAACACATGCATCCTTAGTAGCCATGACCTAGGAGAGGGATGAAACATAGGGCTAGGTGGACACTCTTACTAAAGAGAGGGATCAGGCTAGAGCTCAGCTAATTGTGGTTACATAAGAGAGAGACTCTCTCAAACATGCAAGAGGGTGAGAACCAACACTGGTAAGACCACTAGGTACTATCTCAATGGCTAGATACATAGCAACAATTGAGAAGCTTTTTTATTATGATGCCTTGGTATTCACATGTCTTCTAGATGAGCCCAGATGGGTGAGTACAAAGAAAGAATAATTGGAGGAGCCAATAGTGTGACACTAAATCATTGGGTTGTATCTATAAGTGGATAGGCAAGCTCAAGAGGTGGATAGGGTCTAGGAATCAGTGGTGTTATAGGGTCTTAGACTTTCATGAGACCTTATATTTTGATGTATTATACTATTTTGATACTATTCTAAGAGCTGATGTAGCGAGATGTATATATCCATTGAGTACATATACATTATTATATATATGATCATTATTTTGATTATGAGCTCATGATATATAGATGTGATCATGGTTTATGGTTTGTGTTTATGGATGAGATGTTGTTTATTTATGATATTATAATATGATTATTAACATGTTATGGTTTATATGTACTCACCTAGTTAGTCATGTGATGTTATGGCTATTGAATTTCTGTTCATGATGATGTTGATATTCATGGATGTTGTTTATGTGATTATCGATGATATAAATGTGATTAGATGATGTGATGTTGTTATTAGATGATGTGATGTTGTTATTTATAGTTACGGATTTGGTGTTATGATCATCATAATGGATATGGTTATTGAGGATGATGTTCATGATGATAATGTTTATGATGTTATGATGTTGATATGACACTGTTATTCTTATGATGATGTAAGTGATGTTTGTGACATGGTTATAATTTATGGATCATAGTTATATGGATGTGATAGATGGTAGGATGATTATGATGGTATAATTAGGTGGTGTGATGTTCATGATGTTATGAGATGATGATGTTTGTTATGATGAGATGTTTTTTTGCACATGTGGATGTTTTTAATTAATGAATCTTTGCTTCCTTACCTAGCTAGGCATGTGATGGATAACTTATGTAGATGATGTATGGTTTAATGGTGATAGATGCTTCATGATTAATTTGTGTTATTGGTTATTTAGATGTGATTATTATGATGTTATTTTGAGTAGAGACATGTTGAGGTAGAATGTGTGATGATTTATTGACTTATGATGTGATAAAAGGTAATGTTGTGATGATTGTATGTTATGATCGGCTATGATGGTAAATATTTTTTTATTAAAAACACTTAAACAAGGCACAACACATAATAAAACATATAATTGGTTTTTAAATGTTTTTAATGAGATACATATGATTAGATAAAGTTGGTTGAATCTATAAGAAATATAAAGTAAGTAGGATTACAAAACTAAATGTGAGAGAGATAGGATAATCAAGAGACAAACATCGTAATGAATGTATCAATAATTAGATATGAGAGAATAAGAATAAATCATGATGCTTCTTCATTGGCAAGGATTGAGACAAACTTAAATTAGATCGGCTTATGAACATAAGCCCTTCGAATGCTTTGCATGAGCAGTCATTAGTTGGTTAAAAGAGTGTCTTGATCTCATAATGTCAAGTAAGCTCAAAATCCCTTATTTATAGAAGGTATAAATGGGATATGAATGAAAATATAACCTTCTTGTGAGACTAACATATCTCTTCTATAGGTTACTAAAGAGCTAGTATAAACAAGTCCATGTCATATAAGGTGTATACTAATCGATGCGAGAAGTCAACTCATGAGAGCTGATTGTAGCTTCCAAATTATTTTTGCTTTTTTTGATTCTGATAATGGGTCAATCAATATTTGGTTATTACTTATAGGGATGGGAAGCTAATCGATGTGGGAAGCTTCCAAGAAATTTCTATGCTTTGATAAATGCTTTACTCAGCCATTCTTCAAGGGAGTGGCGTAAGTTTGTGAGCTTTGTTTAAGGCTTTTGGATAGTTATTCTTTAAGGGAGTAGTCTACCTTATACTGAGTAATTTTGATATATTTTTGTAGATGTCCTTCAAGGGATCAGTCTATGAATGTTTTCTTTTGATCACCCTTTTAATTTTTTTGTTGATTTTTGTTTTTGATGACATAGACTTACTTATATATGCTTAGAGGTTCACCTTTATGAAGGCAAAACTAAAACACCAGAAGGTGGATGATATGTAAAAGAGGTTTAAGGGACAATGACCATGGGAATCCATCTGGTAAAAAGGGTGAAAAGTATCATGAGAATCACGTCATGGGTAGAGCCATGGTACCCATGTTCAAGATTAGGCTATGATTTTGATGGATAATCACATGATTCAATTTTCATTGGTTGTCCCTAAAATAAAGAGATGAATGTGGTTGAAAACAAGGGATGAGCTTAAATTAGACAAAAATGACCTTGTTTAACAAAGGAAAAGACACCAATGTGAAGCATTAAGGGGGTCAGGTTATGGGTTCCATTCAATAGAGGATAATCGGTAAGCTCCCAATCCATACTTGTGCATTATGATATAAGGTCCAAGCTAATTGAAAGCAAATTTGCCTTGCTTGATTTTATCCATATTGGTGACATGTTGATTTCTTTTAAGATGAGGTCTCCATTATTGAATTATTGTACTTTAAGGTGTTTGTTATAAGCACATTTTATTGATACTTGATAGACATGAAGATGAGTAAGTGTGGCCAAACAATGTTCATCAAGTAGCTCAAGCTGGGATAAACATCCTTGATGATAATCACTCTAAAAAATGAGATCTTGCAAGGATATGTGAAGAGAGGGAACTTGGAATTTGAGAGGCAAGATAGCCTCACCTCCAAACATAAGAGAGAAAGGGGTAGCACCCATAGGGGTTTGAATGCTAGTACGATATGCCCATAAGGCGAAGGGGATGTGTAAATATCAATCTCGACTAGATGCATTAACAATTTTAGTTAGCATGTTATTGAGAGTTTTATTAGAAGCTTTGACCTATCTATTTTCTTATGGATGATAAGGCAATGAAAAAACATAACTTGATACCAAATGCATCATAAAGACCTTTGACTTGTTTGTTTTTGAAAGATTTGCCATTGTTGGTGATAATTTTATGAGGAACACCAAAATGATAGATAATGTGATGGTTAATAAAATCAAAAATATTTTTGGCTTTTGTTGAGACAAGAGGAATAGCCTCTACTCATTTGGTGAAATATTTTGTTGTAGTGATGATAGAATGATGTCATTGTAAATAATGGAGGTTAATTTCACCAATAATATCCAAACCCCATTACAAGAAGGGCTCGAGATCCTTGGATACTTGGAGAGTATGGCTAGGTACGTGATGTAAATTGGCATGTTGTTAACATTTGACACACTTTTTCACATAATCACAACAATATTTGTTAAGGGTGGGCCAATAATAGCCAAGGTGAAGGATGTGTTTAGTGACAGCTATACCACTAAAGTGTCTTCCACAAATCCCATCATGCATTTATTTGATAGAATGAGAGGATTCATGACTATGTAGGTAATGGAAGAGGAGACCATCAAAGCTGATTTTATAAAGAATTAACCCTAGTATGGTATAACATTAGGTGCTCTAAATAAACACTCTTCGAGCATTCCTAGAAAGGTTGGAAAGAATAATGGTAAGGTTTAAATAGTCGAAAGTCTACTAGTATCAAAGGTCGGGTTGGGTCTCCTCCATATTAAGGATGGTAGGAGAGTTTGATTTGATATAAGAAGGTTGGGTAAGTTGATGGATAATGATAGATAGATTAGATTCAGAGGGTGTAGATGGGATCTGGGAAGTGAGAGAAGCCATTGTATCAACAAACTTGTTCATAGATCTTAGAGTGGTTTGGATATGGTAGTGTTCAAATGATGATAATAATACATCATCTAGTTCTTTATAATATTGGAAAACATCATTCTTACATTGATAAGATCCATTTATTTGACTGACCATGTGTTGGGATTCACTAAAGATGTTGATTGTTTTGACTCCCAAGGCTAAAGCAGTCTAGAGATGTATCACTAGGGCTTTGTACTCAACCATATTATTGGTACATTCAAAATCTAGCTTGAAATATAAAGAAAGAGGTTCACTATGAAGGGGGATAAGGATGATGCTAGATCCCCCACCACATTGACACTTTGATACATTGATAAACATGGTCACTTTATAGGTGAAGTCTACTTGAGAGAGGGTTGTGATGGACTCATCTAGAAACTCAAGAGAAAGAGGCCAATTATTTGCTAATGGTGCTTCAAAAAATTAGTTGGAATGACTTTCCCTTTAATTGACTTCCATTAGAGGAACTCAAGGTCAAACTTAGCTAAAATAATGAGCCACTTGGCCATATATTGATTTTGGTATGGCTTGGAGTGCATATACTTGAGTGGGTCGGTATTGGTTATAACATAGGTCTTGTGGTTGAGAAGGTAATGGAAAATTTTTGTGGCCACAAAGACCAATGTGAGGCAAAGTTTCTCAGTATGGGTGTACTAAGTCTCATACTCTATAAGCATATGACTAATGTAGTAGATGGATTGCTCTTTATGTTGCTCATCTTGATGATCCAACATTGCCCCTAAGGAGTGGTCAGTGGTAGAAATATAAAGGTAAAAAGGTTAATATTTCTTGGGAGGAATGAGGATGGGTGGAGATAGAGGTTATTATTTAAGTGAATCAAAGGCCTTTTAATAGTTGGTATTCCACTTAAAAGATACATCCTTCTTTATAAAGTGGTGGAAAGGTTGGCATCGATCAAAGAGCTGAGAGACAAAGCAATGAATGGATTGGATCTTCCCCTAAAAGATACATAATTGCTTGAGGTGGGTGGGAAGAGGCATGTAGAGGATTTCTTTGATTTATTGGGATCAACTTCAATTCCCCAAAGGGAGATGATAAAGCTAAGGATCTTTCCTAACAATACCCAAAAAATACACTTCTTAGGGCTAAGGAAGACATGGTAATGGATGAGTCATTCAAAGATAATCTTAAGAATGGCCAAATGATCTTTATGACATTTAGATTTCCCAAGAGGTTCATCAACATAGTCTTATATGATTTTGTGAATAAGGTCATGGAAGATTTAGGTCATATCACGTTGGTAGGTTACACCAATGCTCTTCATACCAAAAGGCATGACCCTATAATAAAAATTTCTCCATGGGGTGATAAAGGTGGTTTTGTGTTGATATTCAGAGGAAATTAAGATTTGATTGTAACCTAAGAACCCATCCATAAGAGATAACATCTCATGTCTAGTTGTAAGATCAAGAAGTTGGTCAATGTTTGGCAAAGGAAAGTCATCCTTTGGACAAGCAAGGTTAAGGTCACAAAAGTCTACACAAATGTGAAGTCCCCCTATGGCTTTGGTGATAGGTACGATGTTTGAGACCCATTAGGGATAATCAATAGGTTAGATGAAATTGACAGATAGGAGACATTGAAGCTCTTATTTGATGAGAAGGGATACATAAGGGTGCATTCATTGAATATTTTTGCTAACTAGCTTGGCATTATGATTAGTGACTATATTATGGGTAGTGATGGTGGGTTCAATTCCTGGTATGTCACTATAAGACCAAACAAATGTTATGATGTAGTCTTGCAGGAAGGAGGGGAAGTCCTGAAGCTCCTCAAAATTTAGCAATTGGTCAATTGATAATGCATAGGTTATCTAGGGTACCCAAGTTGATATTCATGGTGGATTCATTTAACATGGTCAAAATATTAGGAGGAAGAGATTTGTGGATAAAATAATCTTATGTACCTAGATAATTAAGAATGGAATCATTATACTGACACCGAATGGTATTAATAGTAGGAGAGTCATCTCCTACCATCTTAGGATGAGTAAGAGGAATGGTTATGGTCACCCATCCTTTTGATAAGTCAGGGGTTTGAGGATAATCTGTTGATGAAAAAAAGTTAGGGGGATGATGTTAGAATCCTCAGTTATCAATGGTGGAGTGGATGGTGAGGATGGGATTTCCTCATCAATGATGGTAATTGGAGGTGGATTGGTTTGCCTTTTAGGTGGCATGAAACCAAGTCCATGATTTTCATGAGGTTTTTGGGTCTTGATTAGAAGCAACTCATGTGGTTGTGTTCATATTGACCTAGACCAAATCCCTTCCAAGCACACCTATAAAGATAAGTCTTGGCAAACTCTAGTTTATCTAGATAAAAGAAACTAGAGGTAAATGGTTGAGGTGAAAAAAATGTGGCAGAAGTGTCAAGGGGTTTATCAAGTCCCCTATAGATGAAACTAGTGTGATAGTTTTAGGTCCCAAAAAAAATGATGACTCCAATATTGGGGTCATAATCGAGTTGGTGTTCAATATCCCTATACTCTTGGGGAGTAGGAAAAGTGTCTAGTGTCAAAAGGTGATACTCCCCCAATAAAAGACATTGGAAGGTTGATTCCAAAGAGTCCATTGTGGGAGTTGGGTGGAAGGGATGGATGAATTGTTGGATGATTGATTGGTAAAAAGAGATGGGGATTCATCTTTTATCGATGAAGGCTTATTGGATGGAGGAAGGAGAACGTCATTAGGTTAGTATGTTATGTTGCATGATGTAAAAGGACTTAGGTCAACTTGTATGGTAACAACTTGACCTTCATGTTCAAATTTGATACATTAGTGTAGGGTGGATGACACATATCCCATGGAAATAATCCAATGGTGTCCTAAAAAAACATTATACTACAACTCACCTTCTACTGCGTAGAAGAGCTCAAAAAGTGTGTGGGGTCTTAGGTGAATGTGAAGGATAACAATTCCTAAAGTTGTAGCCATGGTATCATTGAATGATCAGAGCACTACTAAGGTTCCTGACATAATGTTCTCGAGTAATTTTAGTTATTTGTATGTGTGGTAGGAGATAATGTTGATGCTATCTCCCCCATCAATCATAACCCTTTTGATACAGGTTTGGTTGATGTATGCAATAATGAAGAGTGGAGGATATGGATCATTTGGATGGATGGAGGGTATTTCTAAATCTTTGAAGGTAACAAGGTTGGAAAGCTGAATAGCTATGACAAAGGTAGCTAGAGTTTATGGGTCTTTTGGTTAAACTTATATGGATTACAAAGCTTCTATCATTGCTTGGCAATGGTCGGGTGAGGTATTGATCAGTTCATACAAACTCATATTCACCAGTGTTTGGTGAAGCTGCTTCAAAACTAATTGTTGGATTGATTCAAAAGGGCTGAATTAAGAGGGACCTAAGATGGATATATTGGGTTTGGGAGAAGATAAGGGTGCTTGGTACTGGTTGGGAGAGTGGGTGTTGGAAGAGGGATATGTTCATAAAATGGACACCTTCACCTTTCCCTTATCTTTTTGTTGATCATGTGATCATGTGACCACATGAATGGCATGGATTTGGGAAAGAGTCAGGCTAGAATATTGCTTTGATTCCTCTTCACTCTGAGGGGAGAGTGAGGGAGTAGGTAAGTGTTGGTTGATGGGTCTTGGTTATTGGATTAGTGGTGAGCTCATAAGAGGATCATTTGACAATAAGTCATCCTCCTGATACAGTTAATGGATTAATACATGGAGAGTTTTACAATTCTCTATATCATGTCGAGGTGTTGTATGGTATGAGCATACTGATTTGTCATTATACCAAGATGGTTTAGGACTATGTGGGTCAAATGGTTTGATAGGTGGCAAGGTTAAGCAAAATTCATGCAATAACCTCTATAGTATGGTTGACTAAGACTCGAGAAAAGGTGGCAAAGGCATAGAGGTCTTAGGTTTGGTAGTTGAGGTGGAAGCCCTTTTAGGAGTAGATTTGATGGTAAGAGATTTGGGTGAAAGAGCATTTTTGGTGGATGGTTTTGGTATAGATTATTTGGGGGTGAAATGTTTTGGGGTAAATGCCTGAGAAATTATATATTTGGTTATAGAAGGTTTGGTGAAAATAGGTGAGGAATGAATTAGGAGTGGTGGTTGGATTTGGGTTTTGTCTAGGATGGTTGGTTTCCTTACTAAGGTAGAAGGGTGAGGTCCCAAAATAGAAGGAAAATTAGAAAGGGGAGGTAGAGTTTTGGTTTGTGGGATCTTGGGTGGTTTTACCTTATTTTTTGGTTTAGTTTGGGATTTTTTTAGTCATCTTAAATAAAAATTTACAGTTGGGTGAATAAGGCTTTGGGTAGGGATCATGCCTAGGTTTTTGATGGGTGTGGTTGTGATGAGGGAAGCTACTTGAGCTATTTTGGGTGGAGTTGGTTTGGTCAGTTCAAATATGGTTTGAAGGGTGTAGGTTTCTAAAGGTTAAGTTAGAGTGATGGTTATTTTAGTAGTGGAAGTGAAAGGTTGGGTTGACAATGGCGTGGTTGAGGGCTCTTGCTTGGTTGGGCAAGGAAACCCAAGATGATGCCAAAATGTGGCATGATCCATGTTGGGTTGGGATAAGTACTCAAAGTTTTGAACCAAACTAGAGAAGGGCTTATATATGGGTTCGATCCCTTAGATATTGGTCTCAAAGGACAAATCCATAGGTGGAAAGAGAGAAGTGGTTACCTCATCCTTTTCCTCAATCAAAGGCTCCAAAGTTTGAGAAGATGAGTCTCATATAGGAGAGGTAGGAAGAGTGATCTCTTCCTTAGGGATTCTTTCCAAAATAAGAGTGGATTGTTGTATGATGGAGGAGAAGGATATGGTGGTAATGGCCACCTCTTTTGATATGTCTCCCAAAGGAGAGGTTGGTAGCTCAAATACCTTGATGAGTGGAGAAAAGGGAATAATTGTTTCCTTGGTCTCATTTTTTGAAGGAATGGAGAGTGACTCCACTACCTCAATAAGTAGAGGGGAAGAAAAGGTGGTTTAATCAATGGTTTCCTCAATAACGAGTTCACTAAGAACCATCTTAACAATATAGACCTCATGGTTGTGGGAGGATTTTGATCTATTATTTTCATTGTTTGTAGAAGGGGAATGGTTTGGGAATGGCTATCTAAAAATGTCAAGTGATTGATTTTGGGGTGCATTGGGGTTATCCAACATAATTTATCCCTTATTGATGAGATTTTAGATGATGTTCTTAAAGGTGTTGCACCTACTAATATCATGCCCAATGACATGGTGGAAGGAGCACAATTCTTTCTCTTTATACCAACCAGGTACAGGACAAGAAAAATTGAATTGTTGTAGAGGTTTGATTGGTGGAAGTTGTATGATATTCACTTTCAATAATTTCTCCAAGACTGAAGCATATGACTCCCCTAGAAAAGTAAATTACATTTGGTTGTTACGGTTTGGGTTTCTAGTGTTTTGATTGGAGGAACAGGAAGTGTTGGGTTGGTTAATAACCAGTGGAGGAGTGGTTTTAAGGATAACCACATTCAGGGTTCCCTTGTTTTTGGTGTTAGTATTGGTTTGATTGTTAGGTTTGGAGTAGGGACTCTCATTTTATTTGAAGGTGGAATTCTTGTTTCTCAATTTTAACTTCCCCTCATCAATGGCTTTGTTCTCTAATTTTCATGCCATGGTGGAAGCCTCATCAAAGGTCTTAAAAGTTTGAACCCATAAAGTGGAGGAAATATGTTTAGCAAAATCCCAAACAAAGAGTTCAATTAGCTCAGGTTAGGGCAAAGAGAAAGAGAGTTGGTTTATCAAGCTTATCCAATGGGCTACAAAGTCAGCTATGGACTCATCATCAAATTTATGAATGGAGTAGAGATCAGTGATGGAAACCTTTTTAGAGATGTTTATGGAAAACTGATCTAAGAAAGTCTGAGATAGTTGGAAAAAATAAAAGAGGGAGTGTTTTGTAATATCATTATACCAATCTAGTGTCAAACTTGATAGATACATGGGAAAGGTGCAAAGAAGAAGAGCATCATCATATGCAATCAAATAGCAAGAATGCCTAAATGCTCTCAGATGTTGTTGAGGGTCTTCTTTGCTCTAAAATTTTGAAAATTTTGGAAGTTTCCATTGAGGGGGCTAGGGTTGAATGGGGATGAATGGATGAATTGGTTCATTGCAGATTTGGTTAAAAGATAAGAGGCTATTGACACCAAAATTAGATGACCCCAAAGTATTCATTTTGTCCATTAACATTTTGACAAGATCCATTTGTGGTTGTGCACCCCTGTAGTTGTAAGGCATATTATGTTGGGTTTGGGTAGGTGTAACATACAGATAGCTAGTGGGGGTTGAGAAGCTGCAACATATTAGTATGTGGACATGGGTGGTTGGGATGATGCCACATACGAATATGTGGAGATAGGTGGTTAGGTGGAAGGTATAGGTACATACCCTTATGGGTTAGGGATGTAACTCAAGTTTTGTGTAATGGTCAACTATTGGGGGATTGGAATAGGTTATGTTGGAGGTATGGATAGGTTGGTAGATAGAGGATATGAAGGGTAAAAGGTATGGGGACCACCAAGCTCTGGAATGGAGTGGAGGTAGGTGTGTTGGAAATAAGAGGAAGGGTGGTGACACTAGTATAGGGTATTCCCATGGTAAGTGTAGCATTGATGCCCAAAGGTTGGGTTGCTCCTATACTAGAAGGGTTATTAGTTGGGATACAAGGTGTTTGGGTGTTGGTTGTTTGGGTGGGTTGGTTTTGGATGGTGGTATTGGTGTAATTGTTGGTATAAGAGGATGTTTGGGTGACCAAGGGTTAGGTGTAATGATGGCAACATAAGTGTTTCCCATAAGGTGGGATGGCATGTCATAGGGCAAGTCAATAGGCAGAATCAAAGCAGGTGTACGATGGGATATGGTGTTAAGGTAATGTTGGAGGGCTATGGGGCTGTTATCTAAAATTGTGGTAAAATCTACATCTCCTTGGGTAATTGTCTGAGGGATATTAGGAATTTTAGAAGGATGGGAAGAATTTTCTGCATCTAAGATGTACTCTATGGATGAAGGAGAAGATGAAGATGGATGATTAGGAGGTGGATCTAAATTTTCTTGGTTTCTTAGTTTTTGCCTAGTTAAAACCATGCAAATATAGCCAATTCTCACAACTCAAACAAAGAGTAGATAAGAAAAAGTCAAGGAAATAAAACACACACTAGAGCACGTTAAATCCTAAGGTTACTTTTAGTCTCTCTTATGGCTTATGCATTTAGCTTTAAAAATTGTGAAATTCAACTTTGGTTTGTAGAACATGTACTAGAAAAGAAATTTATAGTTGGTTTCATGTAGTTTAGGCTCTCAAAAGGGATCTATGTTGGAAATCAATATGTAGCTTGATATTGGGGTCTACACCTTTTCTTCAAACACCACAATGATAAGGGTGTCAGGTTCTTAGCCAAGATATACTGATTGCTACAGATTATACTCAACTAGCGAACTGAGTTGGTTCTCCCCTTAATGGTGAAATCCAAGTAAGATAGTCAAAAAAGGTGATCGCTAGGTGATGAAATATTAGTCAGTCCTAATGTCAATGTTTTTATGCTTGATTGGGTGTAATTGGTTTGGTCTTGTGTGTGTGATAAAAGTGAAGATATGATTAATTCACCTAATTAATTAAGCTATATGATAAGTAAGCAAACAATGTATGTAGTCAATTTTATGCCCAAAATGAAATTTTGATTTCATTGTATGAGAACAAAATAAGAAGAAGTACCTAGATGCAACTATGAACCCAAGAAAAGATTCAAGGGTCCCACTGAGCGTGCCAAATATTTCACGTAAATGTTGCTTTATTTCTAAGAAGAAAGTTGTAAAACTTGAAAGATGAGTAAAGTTAGTAGAACCTAGATTTGGTTTGCACTCTATGATCCAGATGGTTATAGATATTCCTCTTTGTCTGAGGAGGAATGACATGCAGATAAGAAAGTGCTAAAGGAGTAATTGATTAGTTAGATAGTAGGGTGGATTGCCTAGCAAGCTAAATACAAGTACAAGCTTCCTTGGAGGTTGCCACTCCACACTTTTAAATAATCAAGTTCTAGAAATGAAAGATAAATTACTTGCATGAATAATAGAAGATATTGAAATCAAAAACAAGAAGTGCTTGAAAGAGATGAATTTTCCTAATTATAGCAATAAATGATTAAATATTAATGCTAAATAAATCAGACATGGTTTAGAAAATAGGTTGATGTTTTATGATCCAGTAGAAATTCAACAAGTTGGATTTGGTTAGGGTCTAATAGGTCAAATAAGCTTGATGTTGGAATTGACACACAGTGATCATCGACGGTTAGGGGTAAACCGTCAACAGTTAGTGATCATCGATGGTTGGGTGACCATTGTTGGTTAGGGGTAAACCATCAGTAGTTAGGTGACCATCGACAGTTATTGTGTACATGTTATACTGAATTATGCATTGCTTCCCTATGATGCAATTTTAATTGGTCCAATAAATTTAGTGGACCATTTATTGAATGTATTTAATGATAATACTAACCATAATGGCACTGATGAGATGTGGGTGAGTTGGTAAAGTGACTTAGTTGCTTCAAGCACCATCTAGGTTCAAATCTTAGTTTGGTATCAGAGGTCAATTGTGGTCGATCATTGGTATTTTTAGGTCAATTATGGTTGTTGATGGTATTATTGGGCCAGTTATGGTCATTCATTAGTATTTTCGAGCCAATTATGGTCATTGTCAATAATTTTGGTACTTGTGATAGATGATCACTTAGAGATTTGGGGCCTCAATTGTGTCCCAGACTAGTTGGAGCTCTGGTCAAACACATATAGGGCAAGGATCCCATCAAAAATAAGTAACTATCAAAAAAATACTATCCATAATGGCATTTCATCCCATGCATTGGGTTTTCCTACACTTTGGCATATATCATAATTTCATGTATGTTTGTGCACATATTTAAACATGGTTAGTCAGCATAAGCTATCTAACATTATTTTTTTAGTAATACCCTTAGTTGAATTGTGGCCACCCTCTATTTCATCATGCACCTTCCTCATGATGCCTTCTCTCTCGTGTGGTAGTGTTAATCTCTATAAAACCTCACATCTTCCCTTTTTAAATAGGAATCTCTCCTTAAGTATAAATGGAAAGGATTGTATTAGTAATAATTTTCATTACACTTTTACATACCCTTGTATAAATTCTCATGTTGCTAAGAATTTCACAAGGTTTTTTGTATCCTGCATAACTACTTTAATGTAGAATAGATGAGCTCTAGTGAACTTGTACTCAATTAGTCCCACATCTTCTCTAGTTGTAATATTAAAATTGAACTATTTAAAAATAATTAGACAATAACATATCCTCCCTTATATTATAGGTCTATTACTTATATATTTTAATGGATTATGGTTGATGAAGAACATGAATGGTGTAAGGAGATAATGTCTAAATTTATAGATCACATACACCATTTCTAATGCTTCCCTTTTTATCATTGAGTAATTTATTTATGTTTTGATAAAGTATGTCTTTAGAATGAAATAAGGTGATCAATATTACATGAGGTTGTACTAGTGATGCCCCTATGGATATTCCTGATGCATCCACATGGACATTGAACGATACTATCCCATATGGAAAAACTAATATCAGTGCATCAGTTATCTTATTTTTCAATTTATTAAACACTTCCTGACACTATAGTGCTAATTTATTTATTTTTATTAATTATTTTCAATAATTATTCTATCAGGGTGCTAATTATTGTATTTTTCTAAATAAATATGTGGTAATAAACCGTACATCCTAGTATTGTCCTTATCTCTTTCTATGTTTTTTTGGGGGTGGTATATTGATAACTATTACATTTTTCAATGGATCTACCATGAGACCCTCCTAAAAAATAATGTGTCTTGATATTGATCCAAATAGATTTATGAAAACACATTTATTTAAGTTTAATGAGATGTTCAATTATCTACAACATTGGTATATCAACCTTAATGCCTAGACATGATCCTTTAACAACCTATATACCATCCAATCATCTAAATATAACTCTAAAATTCATTATTAAATTATCTAAATGTATTTATCATGATGCAACTAAATACCTAGTAAATCACCAATTGATTTGCCCACCCCTTTTCTGTTGCACCCTTTAAGGAGTGCACTTAGAGAGATTGAGACTTGATGGGTTCCTACAAGAGAGAAAGCATTAGTAATTAATAAAGTTTGAAAATATTATGTGTATACATATTATCCAATTAAAGCTCATCATGTGTCATACAAGTGCAACATGGGATGGTGTTTTGGAAAAAAAACATAGCAATGCACAATGCTGAAGTTGAATAAATTGCAGTAAGAAGTGAATAAGATAAATGAAAGGACAAAATTGAAAAATACATACCTTTACTTACCTTAGTGTAGGAGAAAAGGAATGAAATGAAATAAATATGAAGGTGTCCAATGTATGTAACATTAAGTGAACCTCTAAAAATTAGTGACAAATCAAATTTTTTGCAAAATGTACATATAATATGTGAAAAGATTCTCCACAATATCAAGATTTTATAACATCTTGTGGTTCAAAAAAAGAGCTAGTAAAAACAAAGTTATGGTCAAAAAATAGAATATTACTGTAAATATTTGACAAGTAAATAATTTTTAATAGTAAATATAAATAGGGTGAAAATCAATTCATTTATTATTTTACTATTCTGAGAAAATATTACCCTCAGAGACCCAGTTTGAGTGTAGAGAGTGGTCGCAATAGGTGTAGTGCAAGTAAGGGAAACATGGATTTCAAATTTTTGATAAATTTTAGTTAAAATTAAGCTAATTAGATAAAATTAGATGGTAGGTAGAATCTAGACATCAAAATTGACCTTAGGAATTTTTTAGGTAGACTAGGGGTAGAATGGGGTACTAGGTAGGAAATGATTGGACCAATAAATGTCTAAAGCATTTATAATAAATGGTTAAATATTCACCTCAAACTAAGAACATATTCAACCCTATCAACCCAGTTTCCAAGGTGAGAGAAATATAGGGGTCAACTGCATAATAGTGGGTCGATGTAGTATCACTGGAGATGGTTGACTACATAGTAGTGGGTTGATCTAGTTGTAAATAGGGAGATGGTTGACATAGTACCCTCTAGTTGGTGCAATTCATATTATGTTACCAATATAGTTTGTTAAATGAAGTTGAATGTGTACCATATGGATGATATACTATGCTAGAGCTAAAAAAGAGCTAATTTAATATCAAACAGGTCGATAACATCTGGAAAAGTGGGCTGACTACTTACTAGAAGGTCGATATAGTATGGCAAGAACATGACAGGGTTGATTTAGTAATAAATAGGTTGATTATGTAGGAAAATAAGAAAAAAATAAAATTAGATCAAACAAGCTGAAGAAGTAGTTAATTTGTATTTTTTTAAGAATATTTAATAATGCACTTTATTTTTATGACATTGAGATCTAATACATTATTTGTCATTTGATGTTTTATAAAGATGTTGGAGATTTTGGCACCTGGTGGATGTGTCTTGGCTACTAGATTTATTGGATCATTTTTTTGACGTGGATAGAGCTTAATTGGTTGTCTTGGGATTTGGAGGCATTATGGAGATGAGATAGATCTTATTGAGTGTTATTCTCATTGTCATATTCCTAGGAGCATGGTAACGATTGATCAACACTTTTTGATGGGAGGTAGATGGGGATACTATAGAGGTGGTGATCAATTTTTTGGATGTCTATGCATTATTTAGACTTATTATTAATAAAAAATCAGTGATTTATGATACATCAAAGTCAGAGGATGAAAGATGAGCCTTAGCCTAGTGGGCGACATGTTTGGATAGGATCTAGTTTGGGTTACATGTTAGTTTATTTAATATTTATCTGATGGCCATTCTAAACATCTGTAAGGCCATGATAGGGCTTGTGATAGCACAAGTGTTGTGTCACAAGTCGAATGGTAAGGTATCATTGTATGCAATATTCTTGTGTTAGTTTATTTTAGATCAAGGAGCTTTATATGATCTTGGTTATGTCATTTGGGTCTAGCTTATGCATGACATGTATGGGATGTTGACCTAGGGGTAGAAGATGATGGGCCCTATCATTCTATTGAGCACATGGATCTATGAGATATTCTATGTGTATTAGATGGTTGGTTACTCCATATAATCAATGATAGGTTACCTCAGGTTGTTCAATGGAGGCAAAACCATGTAATGTGGGCCATGCCCCCTATTCCAACTTTGTAGACTACCACATGAGGGTAGATTGTATGGCAGTCATACAATCACATGGCTACTATATGGCCAAGTTGGGCCACTATTTCTATAGGTTTGGCACGTGTGTGAATCATGGCCTTATCCAGTGGCATGGTAGTCCCTCTAGTAGTGTCTACTTATTGGGCATAGCATGCTAGAGAACTAAGAGGGAGATGAGGCATAGGGGTCCCTATCAAGATACCATTGATTAGGCCTTGGTGAGGTATACCATGGGTTGGTTAGGCATGAGAGTAAGATGTAGTGAGTCCTAGAGGAGAGGATGCCATAGATCTGGATGGGGGAGATGTGGAAGGATAATAGGGACCATAATAGAGGTGCTAATGACCACCATGATCTCATCGAAGATAGATACATCATCAATATAAGGAGATAAATGTGCTAGTTGTTACACAGGTAGATCTTATAGTGGTAACATAACACAGTTGGTCTATAAAGATCCAATTAAGGAGGGGACATGATGGGCTTGGGTGGTGACTCCTAGTTTTTCATTGGTACATAGGCAGTTGATGGAGGAGGTGCTCGATGGGCAAGCAGATGGTGAGACCATGGTCAATGACACTAGCACTGGTGAGAAATGTTTTGAATTAGTTTTAGGTTTTTGACATAGAATACTAGTTTCATCATTATTTATTATGGATAGATGATTTGAGATATATACATGTGATCTGATGTATATTTGGTTTTTGGTTTTGTAGATATTATTGCTATGGAGGAGATGAGATGGGAAGCCCTAATTCTGGCTACACATCATGATCTTTTGGATGGGATTTTATCACCATATGACCCTACCATTTTGGTTGATGTTGTGGTTCCATCTACCCCAAATCATACAAGCTAGTTTAGATTTGTGGGAGATGTTGTATGGCAACTACAAGTGTAAGGTGATGGGTTATAGTCACCTATAGGGGTAGGAGCTGGAGTGGTTTAGGCCTAGCAAGCCTTAGTAAAAGAGCGAGTCATGAACATAGAGACTAATATTTAACTTAGACAGGTACAGGTCCATGTGGCCAACCTACATGGTCATGTTGTTGGCTTAAGATCCTACACTACCTCTTTATAATGCACCATTCATAGGGGTCAGTCATATGCATTGATGGGTAGCATAGCTAGGCCATAAGGTAGATAGGATGTAGCACAACCTTAGATTTGTAGCTATTGTATCTTGTACTTATATTGTATACATCACATGACATATATATTAATATTGATAGTTCATTAATCTTATGAGTTGTAATTGGATTTGTATATGGATGCATGGATATAATTCCTTTCTAGCACATGTATTATACTTTTTATATATATAATATGAGAAATATGTCATGTATGTTTTCTTTTCTAGAATTATGTGATACACATGCATGGTTAAAAATAAAAGGCAAAAATGATTTGGAAAATTATAATTAATCAAAACAAATGTAATACACACTATATCACAGTGGGAAATGTGTAAAAACAAAAGATGAACAAGTTTAATAAACCAAAGTGGTAAAGCAAATGGTAATAAATGTTTTAAAACCATGTCAGATATTTTAACTGGACTAAACAAAAAAAAATCATACTATATCACATTGGGAAGTATGAAGAGTAATAAAATGGAAGACACATGAAAACCAATGGTATAAAAATAAACAAACAATAAAGTTAATCAATCATACTAAATCAAGCTGAGTAGTATGAAAAGTGAAACAAAATATAAGTGGAACTCAAATAAATCATACTAAATCAAGATGAAAAGTATGATAAATTTAATAAAATGGTTATAAGCATACACACAATCAAAAAATAAAGATAAAAGTGAAGTGCTTATGAAGTAAGTATAAAACATAATAAATCAAAATGGAAAGTATGCCAATGACGTGTAAATCATAATCTAACACAAGTTATCTCAAATTTGAAAAATGTAATTTTATTATGACTTGGTTATAGTATGAACTGGGTAATGGAATATTTTGTGAGGAGGGTCTGGTCTTATCCATGTTTTTACACTTCAACTCACAAAGGGAACACTAATGAGGTGGAAATAATTGTAGGAATGATTTAAAAGATATTTTTGATGTGGTAATTTGTGAGGAGGGCCTGGTCATATCCATCGTCTTACATTGAAACTCACAAGGGGAGCACCAATGAGGTTAAGGAAATGTTTTATTATGGTAATTTGTGAGGAGAACCTAGTCATATCCATGGTCTTACACTATAACTCACAAAGGGAAACCCTAAGGGGAATGATAAGTTAAAAAAATTATACTTCTCAAGGAAAAATATTAGGAATGTTGTAATAAACAATAAATGTAAAAAATATGGCATATGTGTTGATGAGAAGACCTTAGTAAACATGAGTCCTACTAGGTAAAATGGAGAGACACTAAGAGTCTAGTGACCATCAAAATAGTGAGGGTACCCAATTATAGTAAGCACAAAGTTGTATAGGCAAATAGGTGACATACTAAGATCAACTCATGAAATTTATATAAACAAGAAAAGTAAAATGAACATCCTTTACCACAACATGTTCCCCGTTCTTCAGGACCTCTTACAGATCTATCGGTCTACTGTGAAGATTGGGTACTTGTGTGAGAAATTAGATAGCACTTATGGCTTTTTTTTCTCCTATCCCAATATACTGGACTACCACACTCTAATGGACCTCGTCTTTATCATGAGGCCAACTATGGAGTTTGATCTTTGATTAAAAATAGGAGATGTGCTATGAATCATGTCTTTTGGTGTGATTAGAATTTTAAATTTGTATCTTGTCTTTTGAATAATTGCCTTCTATTTAAATGATTTGGATTTTATGATTCCTCTTCCATATGGATTTGGAATAACCAACATGAGTGATAGAATTGATACACATGAATGATATTTAAACTTTTGTTTAAATGAGGTTAAGTATCCAAAGATATCACTAACTAAACACTTAGGCTTACCTATGAACCAGTATGTAATCTCAAGTTCCAACCACATGTAGGCTTAATATGTGAAAGGAAAAATAAAGGAAGAAAGGAGATCTAAAGATAGATCGATATATGGTAGTAGTACAATTAGAAGTTTTATTTTCTAAATGATCATATGGTAGAGAGAGAATACTAAGGGAATCAAGGTTTGTATATCCAAATCATAATAATAATTATCTTATTTTTGAATGACATAAGATAATAAACACTCATTGAAAATGAAAAATAAATCATGAAAGAAGGAAACTCGTAAACATAATTATGTATTCATGAAAAGAATGATAAAGTTCATAAGAAAGATGAAAGTAAATGAAACCATATAAATTTCATAAAGCATAATATAATGATTCATGTAAGATAGATAAGTGAAATCAAATTTAACACATAGTCAAGTGTATAAGATATTAAAAAATGGATCACAAATCTAATCCAAATCATAACATAGAAAAATCTCAAAGAACACCATGTCATGTTCATAAATACTGATAATTTTAACCAAAAATATTATCCATGACATCAGAAACATCTCTATGAAGTTGAAGTCTGACGACAGCTACAGTCTCATCAATCTTCACAAAAAATTATGCAAAGACTTCCTTCCATATCTCCTCAACTAAAAATGTAGGTGTAGTTGATGAAGAGTAATGCTCCTGAGGGATATTGTGCATAGGATACTCAAGGAGAGGAATGGATGTCTAAATGGGAATAGTATCTACAGGGTGAGAATGAGGTGCAACCTATACAGAAGGAGGAGCCTTCTTCCATTTGTGACCTATAGAAGGAAGAATGACTCAGGCAGGTGTCAACTGTGGGAAGTCATGAAGGTGCTACTAGAGAATATGACAAAAATTGGTATGATGTGTACCACAATAATGCTAAAGATAGTATACTTCCACATATTTAGGGATATACTATACTAATAGATTTGAAGGAGTTATGACCTTGTCTTTGGGTTGAGTAGTAGCTAGGTGCAATGTGTCAATATATCACCTAAGTTTTCATCAATGATTGGAAAAATGGTTACATGTCCCATAAAAGCAACAAATACGTAGTAGGCTTTGGGGGCCTACTAGCTAAAGAGGTTGAAAGAAAAGCCTAGGGTGGTTGATGTAACTAGTAATATTTGGTCCAATGACTATCAATTTTGCGGATATCATAATAAGATTGATCTGCCCATTAGACAAGCATGGGATCAAGTTGTGGTAAATGAAGAAGGACATCACCAATGAAAGGTCGGGCTGGAATAGAAACCAAACTAGGCTCATCTAAAGGTAAATTTAGATCAAAAATTGAACAAGGCTCATTTGAAAGGAAAGCTGGAGTAGAAATTAGACTAGGCTCATCTGAAAGTGAGGTTGGTCATGCAAAAGGTTTAAGAACTATAGCTAGCATCTTTAAAAGAATCAAACTATAAGGATCCCGGTATCTAGAAAAATGATAAAGGCCTATCATGGCATGATCCATGAGTATATGCCTAAGGGGATCTATTGTAATCGGTGGTGTACCATGTGAGTGCTCCATCTCTACCATGTGATAAGTATTAAGAGGACTAGTATTAGGTACTATAAAGGAAGGAAAGATAAAATATGAATGAAAAGACTGAAATAAATAAGAGCGATATCAAATAACTTTGACATTTCTAGCTTGGATGAATCTAGATAAAAATGGGTCATCTAAATCATAGTCATCATCATGGTCAGGTTTATGAAAGTTGATGGTACATGTAGGAATGACTTTATCATTAGAGGATGCATGATAGATAGAATGTATAGTCTTGGTTAAGACAATGGGTATATCATTGGCAGGTGGTTAATAGGATCAAGGTTATAAATAAGGAGTAAGTTGGGTGATAATATGAGGGGATAGATCAGAGGTTTTGATCTTGAGGATTAACTCATTTGGCTCATCATCATCAAAATTTAAGAGGTTAGGTGCATTTTTCCCAATTAATTCAAGGTAATCATGATAACCTTGAGTGGAATTGATTATATAGTTGAAGAGTTGGGATTCCCTAAATGGGATATTAGGCAAAGGCTCGAGGGTAAGAATTTAAAGACACCACGTTCTTGAAATTATTTGAAATTACAAAGGTTCATGTCTCCTTGAATATTATAAATAACACCAATATGGGTGAATTTGATGTATTGGCAGGTAGATGAAGCAACTTCTCTCATACAATGATTCCAAGGTTAACCAAGTAAGATGTAATAAAGTGGAAAGTTAAAAAACATAACTTTCACATAGACGATGACCAGAAGAACAATAATGAGAATCCAAACACAACCTAGAGGATGCATTTTCCTTCTATCATATCCTTGACATGTGCTACAGAATTTGGAATATCCAAGTGTCTTACTGAATTCAAGGGAGGTAATGCAAGTACCTAAACCTTCATCAATTAATTCATGCTTAACATGGATATCATTAATTTGGATGCTAATGAATAGAGGAGGATCATCTACATGAAGCAATATTTCATCAGCAATCATGAAAGTGATATAAAACTTAAGTAAAATAGAAGTTTCCACTATTTCATCAACATGGATAGACATTTCTTCACATTGTTGATGTGTATTATCTTCGGATCTAGATAAGGTAGCTTCTTATCCTATCGAAAGAGGATGAGGGATGTTCGTTTCAAACAATAATTACATTAGAAAAATTCAATGATGGGGGGAATTTCTCATTAATTTCAAGGAAGGTGTATACATCTAAATTCGCTCACTTTAACTATTTCATTAATCCCATAATTAATCCTATAACTTATTGAGAAATGTTGTCATTGATGTCAAGGTTGATTTCATTGATGTCAAGATAAATTTGGTGAAGATGTATAATAAGTGGTCTTTGAGAGAATTTGAAGGAAACCTAATGTATCTCTTTTGAGAGAGGATTTGAAGGCAACCTAATGATTCTTCTATTGGTTGATGTCAAGTTCAATATCATGATTCAGGTCAACTTGATGATTATCAGTGTTGTCATAAAGAGGTTTGATGATCAAGTAAGCAGTGAAGCATGGTTTTGAGTCTCTAGGTATGAATTAGGTCATGAGAGAATTTTGATCAAAAATATACTGTTATAGTGGCATGAGAGTGTTGTCTGGTGAGTACAAGGTAAGCATGTTTGAGTATTCATCCTTGAGAACAAGGTGTCTTGAGAAGCATAGTCATATCATGAGCATGTGCATGATGAGAATGAAGAGATATGTACATAGGTATTAAATCATTTTAGGAGCATGTAATGTATGTGATGAAGGTTTATAAGCATCAAGGAATGTTTCAAGGTCAGTTGTCAAGTTTCAAGTGCTTAAGAAGCCTAGTCATGGCCCTAGTCATGGCATGTAAAGTCCTAGTGAGATGGTTTGAGAATGGTGCCTTGGTGAGATGGATAAATAGAGGCATAATATATTTTATTAGGTTACTTTATCATGAATATTAGGCATTATAACATTCATGATAGTTTCAAGGTGAGCATGCAGGGGTAAGACCTTAAGTCTAAGTCTGTAATTGGACTAGTTCTAAACACTGCCTGACCTAATGAGGTGTTATGAAGTGTTGTCATGGCATATGAAGCATGTATGGAAATTTTTGAGTATGTTAAGAGGTTTTATGGCATATATATGATGTGTTGAGAGCTTGGATAGTGGTTATATGTTCAGTTTCAAGGTCTAATGTGGTTTGCAGGTCAACATCTAATTAAGCAAAGAGAGAATGTCCAAATGGGGTATGAGGTTATATTTCAAAGGAATTTATGGATATATTAGTGTTTTTATAAGTAATACATGTTATTTCAAGCATTCTCATAAATTTTTAAGTCATGGTTTGCAAATAAAATCATGAAAAGTGGTTGTGAGGTCTCTTGAGTACACAAAATGAAGGCATACAAACCTTAGAAGAAATTTAAGGTATTCATTGGCACATGTAACCTATGCATGGGAACCTATGATTTTAAGGATATATGTTAAAGGATCCTATTTAATATCTTCAGGCATTAGTTTTGGAAATTATGGGCAGTCTTTTATGAACAGTCTTTAACACTAGAAACAGTGCTAACCCTCTCTAAAACCCTAATAATGACCCGATGTGAAATATCTTGGTCAAAATAGCCTAGAATGGTCTCAAATGACTATAAAAAATACTTTATCATGTATTTGACTCTCCCAAGCACCTCTAAGTGTGATTGAGTTATCAAGTGTGTGAGTAGACCCTACAGGAAAGTACTAGTTTCTCAGAGATTTATTATAGCAGTTAGAGTTAACCAAGTCAAAGTATGAAAATCATTGGATGGATAAGGTTAATACTTGTATTTTATTCCCATTATAGTTTATAAATAGTTTTTAGACCTCAATTATTCTAAACTGGTCATCTAGGTTAGCCAATCGCTAACATGCTTAATGGTAGAAATAGTGAGAAACCCAAACAACAGTGAGAAGATGATTAGGAATGTGTTATCATAAAATAAGGATGAATCCAAGTGCATGGATATATTTTTAAATATATATTTAATACATGTTCATACTTGTTATAAATTTTTGAGGTCAATGTTTATGATGGAAAAGTTACTCATAATTTGACTTGTCTGGCTCAAATGAGACAATAAGATACAAGGTTATGAGATTAGTTTGCAAGACCAATATTTCCATTTGAACATATTATTTTTATATATAATAATAGTATAATTATCTTATAATATCATCTACATGAATTATAATTCTATTTAAATGGTCATACAAGTGTTGAAGGTCATTATCACCATGACTATGCATTAAAGCAAACTGACAGTTCTAGGTAAGAAAGTTGCAATGATGAGTTTGAGGATATATGATTTGAGTTGATGTGTCTAATTCATATAGTTTTTTTTTTTATTAATTTAAATTAGTGATCATTATTTTTTAAATATTTTAAGTCAGTGAAATTAGTTGAAATGTTGAAACCAAAATGGCTTGTCTGGCTGAGTGAGGTCTGTGAGAGAGAAGGTCAACAAATTGGAATGCAAGACCAATAGTTACCATTATATATTATAATATTTTTGTTTTATGTTATTCTTAGGATGTTTTAGGATAATTTTAATTCATTATAATTATTTTATTATGTCCTTTTAGGTCTCATAATTTCAAATTTCCATGACTATGTTTTAAGGCTAGTTGGCAGTTTAGAGTGAGCATTTTGCAGAGAAGAGTTTGAGCCTATATACCCTGAGTTGAAGTATATAATGAGTTTTGAGATGAACCTAAGTTATGAAGCTTTTTAATATGATATTTATTTTTATGATTATTTGTAAAAATTGTGTTTATGCTTCAGTTGTTCAAGATAGACTTTTTGTCTATGAAGGCCTATTGTGAACAGTGTTTTGAGAAGGGCTTCAAGTCGTGGTTGGACCTAAAAGGTGTTGTGGACTTAAAGTGAAATTATATAAGGTATTTTTTATTAATTTTTTAAATTATATTATTTTTCAATGAATTTTATTTTGTTTCAATGGGTCATGAGGTAAAGTGTTGCCAAAGTAGGCCTAATTGAATTAGGTCTCTTCAAGGCCTAAAAGAGGATTTGGTCTATCAAGTTATGGTCAACCTAATGTATTATTTGATTTATGTTTGAAAAAAATTATAAGACCTATTTTAAGGACAATATAATTGTGCAACTATGTATGTCCAACCAATAAGGATATGATAAAGAGGCTTGTATAAATACAAGACAATTTAGGGCTATTAGAGAGTGTAGAGAACAAGCAAATGAAATAGAATATTGGTAAGTAGAAGGAGGTATTTTAGACCATAAAAGGAATATATATTAACTATGATAAAAATTTTATATATATTTTATGTATGGGGATCAAGGTCATATGATCTAATCGGTCTTGAAGAGACCTAATTGAGCGAAGAGATATAGAAGGTAGTTTGAGAGGTTTAAGAGTGTGAAGCATTGAAGAGGTAGTCATCATCAGTTGGTTGATAAATAAGGTGTCTTGAATGTGATCAAATAAATTAGGTATATGATTTGGTTTTAACTCATCTAGGGAGTTGATGCCTCCTTTCAAGTAGGTGTTTGCTAAAGCCTAATTGAGTTGGTGCTTAGCCAGTTAGGGTTAGTATTCCATGTGAAGTGGGTGTTTCACTAAATTTGATAGTTATCTTATAAGACTGTAGTCCATGTGTAGATATCAGTGGGTTTTATTTCCCTTTAGTTTTTCCCACATATGTGATGTGTTCTTGTGTTTCATGTTTATGTGGATAGGTGTTTATGTTTGCTAGATTTATATGCTTTTTTGAATGGTTCGTGATTGTTGAAGTGAAATTGATAAGAAAGTTTTTGAAGATTGATTCACCTCCCACCTTGTAGTCATTTTGATTCCAATATTTAGTATCAAATCAGGTCCTTTGAAGTATACCTAATAGCCTAAATGAGATCCTAAAAGGAAGGATGGCTAGTCAACAAGATCAAGGTGGTTTCTCTACTAATAAGGCTTCGTTATTTAATAGAACTAATTATGATTTTTGTAGCATCACTATGAGGACATATTTGATGTCAATGGTCCATGACATATTGTAGCCAATTATGGATGGATACACTCCACCTCCTACACCACCAACTGATGCAACATGCAAGAAGGAAAGTGAGAGAAATTCCAAGGCAATGAATGTTATTTTATGTGGCCTATCAGAGGCAAATTTTGAGAAGGTGATGAACTATGAGTCAGCCAAGGTAATATGGGATAAATTAAAGACTATATATGAATTAGACACCAAGGTAAATATGTCCAAGTTGTAAACCCACTGGAGATAGTTTGAAAGTCTAAAAATGAATGAAATGAAACCATTACATCTTAGCTATTGAAGGTTGAAGAAGTTGTCAATGTCATTAGAGGATTGGGAGAAGAAGTGAAAGAGTCTAAGTTGTTCAAAAGGTATTGATATCGCTAACTCCTAAGTTTGATTTTAAGGTGTCTGTAGTATAAGAGATGCAATATTTGGACAAACTGGAAATGGATAGGTTTCATGGAATTTTGATTGCCTATGAGATTAGAACAAATGAAGGAAGGCCTCCCAAGAAGGAAGCAACATTTAAAGTTGAGAAGAAGTCAAAATCCAAGAAGGTCAAAGATGAAGAATGTTTAGATGTTGATGATGATCAATTGATAGCCATGTTTGAAAGGAAATTAGGGTTTGGCTCTGGTAAGTATAAGGGTAAGTTTCCCTTCAAATGTTTCATCTGTGGTAAGATTGGTCACTTTGCATCTAAGTGCCCTAACAAGGATAAGACTAAGAATGATGAAGAACATGATGAACACCATAGATATGATAAAAAGGTCTACAAGCTTGACAAAAATAAAGATTTCATGAAGTATGAAGGTAGGAAAGGGTCATTCAATAACAAGATAAGTTTTTATACCAAAGAAGATAACTCATCTTATGTAATTGACACAAGAACATATGATAGTGATGATGACAGTAATGAACATGAATATGACAACAATGAAACCTTATTCATGGCTATATAAATAGACAATTAAGGTTGCTCAAATGGGAAAGGCCTTTTGGTTGATGAAGAAGAAGTTGAAGTGAATCTTGAGGCAAAATTGGTAAGTGCTTTAGAGGAGTTGAAGTTCCAAAGAAAGAAGAATCACAAACTAAGATCATTAGTTAAGGACTATGAAGATCAAATTGGTTTGTTTGAGGAGAGATTGAGTAACACATCCAAGGATTATGATGAGATCATCAATCAGATTGATGCACAGAAGGAGATAGTCATTGAAAGCCTAAAGGCTAAAGAGGAAGAATGCATTAGGTATGGAACTGAAGTGGAATCCTTAAAAGCTAAGTTAGATCAAGCATTTAGAAATATGAAGACCTATGAGAGGTTTGAAAATGGCACTGAGGCTATGGATGACATATTAAGTAATCAAAAATTTGCAAGTAATAAGACTGGTCTTGATTTCGAAGAAGACTAAAAGGAGGTAGCTCAAGTCAAGGAGAATGCTAATGAAGACAAGAAGATCAACATGAAAAGACCAAACAGATAGCCTAATGTAATAAGGTATGTCAATTCATTTAATGGTTACTATTATACATGCAATCAGTTTAGTCATAGAACAAGAGAGTGTAGAAGACACTCTAAAAATAAATATGCATGGGATTATGAAATAAATCATCAATCAAGAGGTATGTATAAAGCTATTTGCTATAGTTTTCATAATGTGGGACACATTTCAAGATTATATTCTAATAGAGGTAGAAGGCCATAAAGTCAAAATAAGAGGTTTGAAGCCCTGAAAGTGCAAGAGAGAAGACAAATGAATGTGTGGAAACCAAATATATTCAAGTTTATTCATGATCAATCTACAAGCTCAAATGGATTGTTTACTATGGTAGAGCATTCTTCAAATGAGAAATCAAGGCAGGATTATTTATTGTCAGCTCATATCAATGATCAAATGATTGATGAAGAGTTCAAGCCTATATTGCTAATCAAGCCTAAAATGATACTGAAGGATATTCAGTCTTGTGTGAACATGGAGATCTGGGAGTCTCCTGATCTTATGTTGTTTTAGTGCCTTATGGACAGGGGTGACTCCATTAGGCTTCATAAAGACACTCTTCAATTAGCAGAAGCATGAAAGATGATTAGTTTGAGGGGGAGTTATTAAAGTTTTTGACTAAGCTTGATTTATGTTAAGAAGTGGTCTTATAATCTGACTTCATTTGAAAGAGGTATGCATGGAGTAAGGGGGATCATGTTCTCATAATGCTTCATATTTTGTGTTGAGTTTTTCTTACAATAAGGTATGGTTCCAGAATTTGCAATATGTATGACCTTTATCATTAATGTCAAAGTGGGAGAAATTTCAAGAAAGGAGTTTGACCATTTTGGGAAAGATGAGATTGATTAGATTGAATAATTTTTTGCCATCAATGACAAAGGGGGAGTTTATTGAGAAATGTTGTCATTGATGTCAAGGTTGATGTTATTGATGTCAAGATGCATCTGGTGAAGATGTATGATGAGTGGTCTTTGAGATAATTTAAAGGAAACCTAATGTTTCTCTGTTGATATATAATTTGAAGGCAACTTAATGATTCCTTTATTTGTTGATGCCAAGTTTAATGTCATGATTCAAGTCAGCTTGATGATTGTCAATGTTGTTACAAAGAGGTATGATGATCAAGCAAGCAGTGAAACATGGTTATGAGGCTCTACATTTGAATGAGGTCATGATATCATGTTGATAAGAAATATATTTTTGTAGTGGTGTGATATTCTTGTTTGGTGAGTACAAGGTAAGCATGTTTGAGTGCTAATCCTTCAGTACAAGGTGTCTTGAGAAACCTAGTCATAACAAGCATAGTCATATCATGAGCATGTGCATGGTGAGCATAAATAGGCATGTGTATAGATATGACATAATTTGAGTAACATTTAAAGGCATGTGATTAAGGTGTAAAATCATCAAGAAGTGTTTCAAGGTCAGTTGTCAAGTTTCAAGTGCTTAAGAAGCCTAGTCATGGCACTAATCATGGCATGTAAAGTCCTAGTGAGAAGGTTTGAGAATAGTGGCTTGGTGAATGGATGAATAGAGGCATAAGATGTTGTATTAGGTTGATTTATAATTCATATGAGGCATTGGATTACTCAGGAGAGTTTCAAGGTGAGCTTACAATGGTAAGATCTTAAGTCCAAGTTTGTAACTAGACTAGTTCTAGACCCTGCCTAACTTAATGAGGTGTCATGAGGTGTTGTCAAGGAATATGAAGGATGTATAGTAGTGTTAGAGAATTTTAATAGGTTTTATGACATTTATATGAGGTTTTGAGATCTTGTAAATTGGTTAGAAGGTCATTTTCAAGGACTAATGTGGTTTGTAGGTCAAGGTTTAAACAAGCAAATAGAGTGAGTATGGCCAAATGGGGTATAAGGTTCTATTTCCAAGGAAATTATGGATAGATAAGTGTTTTTAGAGGTATGAAATGTTGTTTAAATCATGTTCACAAAGTTTTAAGTCATGGTTTGCAAATAAAAGCATGAAAAGTGGTTTTGAGGTCTCTTGAGTACACAAAATGAAGGCATGCAAACCCAAGAAGAACTTTTAGGTGTTCATTGGCACGTGTAACCTCCACATGGGAAATTGATATATTAAAGATATATGGGTAATTTTATTATATAATATCTCCAGGCACTAGTTTTGGAAATGAGGGTTAGTCCTTTATGAATAATTGTTAACACCAGAAATAGTGCAAACCCTCTCTAAAACCCTAACAATGATCAAATGTAAAATACATTATTTAAAATAGCCTAAAATCATCTAAAATTAATAGGAAAGCTATTGGATCATGTATTTAAATATCCTATGCACCTCCTAGTGTTATTGAGTTGTCAAGTGTGTGAGTAGACCCTACAAGAAAGTGTTAGTTTCTTAGAGATTTATTGTGGCAATCAGAGTTGACCAAGTCAAAGTATGAAAATTATTGGATAGATAAGGTTGAGACTTGTATTTTATTTCCATGGTGGTTTATAAATAGTTTTTATCCCTTGGGTAT
This sequence comes from Torreya grandis, assembly GCA_037957365.1. Taxonomy (NCBI): domain Eukaryota; kingdom Viridiplantae; phylum Streptophyta; class Pinopsida; order Cupressales; family Taxaceae; genus Torreya; species Torreya grandis. The sequence goes on from JARHVA010000138.1 coordinate 5,907,469, forward strand.
GCTAAACTAGTCATCCAAGTTAGTCAGTCGTTAACAGGCCTAATGGTGGATACAATGAAAAACCTAGGCAATAGTGAGAAGATGATTAAGAATGTGTTATCATGAAATAGGGATAAATCCAAGTGAATGGATAGATTTTTTAAGACCTTTAATACATGTTCATGTTTGGTAGAATTTTTTGAGGTCAATGGTTATAATGAAAAAGTTGCTCACAACTTGACCCATCTGGCTCAGATGAGATAATAAGATATAGGGTTATGAGATTGGTTGGCAAGGCCAATATTTTCATTTGAACATATTATATTTATATATAATAATGGTCTAATTATCTCATAATATCATCCACATTCATCATAAGTCTCTAAAAATTGTCATACAAGTGTTGAAGGTCATTGTCACCATGACTGTGCTTAAAGGCAATCAAAGATTTATTGTGGCAATCAGAGTTGACCAAGTCAAAGTATGAAAATTATTGGATAGATAAGGTTGAGACTTGTATTTTATTTCCATGGTGGTTTATAAATATTTTTTATCCCTTGGGTATGCTAAACTAGTCATCCAAGTTAGTCAGTCGTTAACAGGCCTAATGGTGGATACAATGAAAAACCTAGGCAATAGTGAGAAGATGATTAAGAATGTGTTATCATGACCTCAAAGGCTTGCCACACCTCAAGACCTTCTTCCCTCTCTCTCTTGCTCAACAAAACAACTCTAAAGCCTGAGTTGCTATCCCTCCTTGAATGCTTCAGCTGATCTCCACCTGTTAGTGCACCTGAGCTTTGATACCATTTGTTGGATATCAAGCTCTTGAACCTACAACCACAGGCTTTGATACCACTTGTTGGGGATCAACCAACAATAGATTACACTTGTGAAAGCAATAAATGCAAAATTAAATCAGATAGACAAGTAACTAGAATGATAAATGGCAAGAACAAGAGATACAAGAAACCACCCTGAAAACTTGTATTAACAAACTCTTTACAAAAGGAATACAATTGAAGAAACTTCTTTCTTCCACACCTCTCCTAGATGTATAGATATCTCAATAGATCTCTATTCCTCAAGAGCTCTCTCTCTCAAGAACAATCAACTCTAACAAACCTGGATTGATTCAATTCTGTACTATTCTTCACATACAATGAATTACTACAATAATCCACTACAACTACTACAATAAGCTAGGAAGATCTAATTCTACATATAGAATTAGGAGACTTGAGCATGCACTTCCAACAAACAGTTAAGCCACTTGAACAAGGGCTCTAAAAATAGTATTGCTAATAATAGAGACGCGAGCTTGAGACTACAACTCAAACTCATCATGCAAACACTCACTTCTGTCCTCAGAAATAGCTTTCTGGACACGCAGGTAACCGACGTCGGTTCCTGCTGCTTGTCTGTGACCGCCGTCGGCTGATCCTCTGCCGACGTCGGCGTCTCTGCAACTGCTCCTGACCGACGTCGGTCGCTCCTGACCGACGCCGATGTCTGTGTAGACCCGAATCTGCTAATGTATGCTCCTTGGTGAAGCTTTTAGCTCCACACCCTAACAAACTAGTCATCCAAGTTAGTGGCTCAGATGAGATAATAAGATATAGGGTTATGAGATTGGTCGGCAAGGCCAATATTTTCATTTGAACATATTATATTTATATATAATAATGGTCTAATTATCTCATAATATCATCCACATTCATCATAAGTCTCTAAAAATTGTCATACAAGTGTTGAAGGTCATTGTCACCATGACTGTGCTTAAAGGCAAACTGGCAGTTCTGGGTAAACAAGTTGCAATGATGAGTTTGAGGTTCTATGATTTGATTTGATGTGTCTAATGCATATGGTTTTATTACTTGTGAATTTAAATTAGTGATAATTCTTATATAAATATTTTAATTCAATGAAAGTGTTTGAAATGTTGAAGCCAAAATGGCTTGTCTGGCTGAGTGAGGTATGTGAGAGAGAAGGTCGACAAATTGGTTTGCAAGACCAATAGTTGCCATTAGAGATTATGGTATTTTTGTTAGAGGTTTTTATAATGATTTTTTAGGATTATGTTCATGCATTATAAGTATTTTATTATGTTCTTTTAGGTGTCATAATTTCAAGTTTTTATGAGTGTGTTTTGAGGCTAGTTGGCAATTCAGAGTGAGCATTTTGTAGAGAAAAATTTGAGCCTGTATACCCTGAATTGAAGTATCTGATGAAATTTGTGATAACCATGAGGTCATTAATATGAGATTTATTTTTATGGATATTTTTAAAAATTGTGTTTATGCTTCAATTTTTCAAGATAATCTTTCTGTGTGTATGAAGGCCTATTGTGAACAGTGTTTTGAGAAGGGCTTCAAGTTGTAGTTGTATATAAAAGGTGTCATGGACCTAATGTGAATTTGGCTAAGGTATTTTTGATTGATTTTGAAATGATATTGTTCATCAATCAAATTTATTTTGTTTCAAGGGGTCATGAGGTAACGTGTTACCAAAGTAGGCTTAATTGAATTAGGTCTCTTTAAGGCCTAAAAGAGGATTTGGGCTATTAAGTTGTGGCCAACCTAATGTATTGTTTGAGTCATGTTTGAAATGTTTTATAATACCTATTGTAAGGATAATCAAAGTGTGAAAGTATGTATGGCTGACCAAAAAGAATATGAGCAAGTGGCTTGTATAAATACAAGGCAATTTTAGCCCTATTAAGGAGTGTAGAGAACAAGCGAATGAAAAGAATATTGGTAAGTAGAAGGAGGTATTGTATACCATCATAGGAGTGTAGAGGAACTATGATGAAGTTTTGACATAGATTTTGTGTATGAGGATCAAGGTCATATGACATGATCAATCTTGAAGAGACCTAATTGAGTGAAGAGACCTAGAAGACAATTTGAGAGGGTTAAGAGTGTAAAGAGCTAAAGATGTGGTCATCATCAATTGGTTGAGAAACAAAGTGTTATGAAGTTCATCAAATCAATCATGTGGTTGAGTTGGTGCTGAGTCATCTAGGGGTTCGGTGCCTCATTACAAATAGGTACTTGTTAAAGCCTAGCTGACTTGGTGCTTAGCTAGTTGGGGTTGGTGTTTCATGTGAAATGGGTGCTTCACTAAATTTGATGTTTGTCTTATAGGATTGTAGTCTATATGAAAATATCAGTGGGTTTTCTTCCCCTTGAGGGTTTCCCACATATGTGACATGTTCTTGTGTTTCATACTTATGTGGATAGGTGTTTATGCTTGCGAGATCTATATGCTTGTTTGAATAGTTCATGATTGCTTAAGTGAAATTGATAAGAAAGTTTTTGAATACTAATTCACCCTTCACCCCCTCCCCCCACCCTTCCCATCTCATTCATTTTGTTTCCGACATAGATATGATCTTAAGTAAATAAATAAATCTCATTTCTCATTATATATTTCCTAACATCATGCTAACTTTCCTACACACCCTGTGTTATATTAATCCCTTGATTATCCCACTAACATCCCATTAAACCACTAATCCCACCTCATTTAATAACCACTTACCCCACTTGCCAATTTAAAATTCAAAATATTCTACCTACCCCTGTAGCCAACCTAGGCATAGCTTCTCCTACACACGTAGATCCTTAAACCTCCCTAAAACCCCTAATCTAATCCCTATTAACCCCTAATCAAATCTATAAGCCTCTAAAATCTAGAGTTTTATCTAATTCTCTAGAAATCTCTAAAACTAGAGGATTCTTATGAATGTAAAATTCATTTTTAATCCTACTCACCACCCTGTAAATAACCAAGCATGGAGCTTGGTTGGACTAATTAGGAACACACATAATCTCTCTTATATCCTCATTGCATCCATATTATCCTTACATCGATGAAGCCATTAATCCTTTCACGTTCTCTTGAAATCTTGAAGCCACCATTGTCAAGCAATCCAACAAGAAATCCAATAATCCTTAGAGAATCCATTTGAAGATCTTGAAGGGAAGACAAAGAGAAGTAAGGTGATGGTAAGAGCCTTTTTATAATTTTTGATTGCTTCTATATTCTCTCCCTTCTAATATTTTTATAGATTTTGGGTCAAGTTACTTTATATAGTCTATTAAATTCATAGCTCAAATTTTACAAGCATATAAAAGGTATTGGAGATGGGAAAGTACCACAATGGGATCCCATTCATCATAACCCATGGGAGGTTTTCTAGATATAGGCACAAAGTGTTGCAAGAGCTCCTGGAAAAGAGGGTTGGAAGTGAAATTGAACTTGTGTTGATAGGGGTGTAGTCGATTTGGGTTGATTACAAATAGGTTGATTGACTTTAGGTGGTGTGATGATTGGTTGAAGTATTTCTTGTGGTTGGGTAGAAAAAATGCAATTGGAAGTTTGGGGAAGGTGATGTTGTTGTGTGGATGTTGTGGGGAAAGTAGAGATGGTATGAGATATATAATCAAGTTGTGTTGTCGAGAGTGGTGCTTGAATGGTTATACGTTCCTCTTGCCCCAATTCCATTAGATGGGATGGGGAAGTGTTCTGAATGATGCGAAAGGTTGAGAGGCGTGATGCGTAGGTGTTGGATTTGAGTCAATAAAAGTTACTACTCATCTCATGTTAGTCATATTAATCACGTTTTCTTCATTGGTAGTGAGGTCTATAAAACTTTCAACATTATTTGTAGAAGGAGTTGTCGATGTTATCTTGGTGTTTGGGAAGAAAAATCTTAGTAAATAGTGAGATGAACATTAGCTTAGTTTAAAGCTCAACTTTTTTTGCATTTTCATGGGCTTTAAAAGTTATGTCATATGCTTGTTGACGCTTTCAAATAAGGGTTTCATCATCAAAGTTTGGACCAACAATAAAATTCATAGCAAGATTGCGCAATTGTCTACTAAGTTTCATGAGAGTGGCCCTAGCTTGCACGAAACCAACAAAATTTGTTTGGATTATACCATGATTTCATAAGACGAGTGGGGTCAATATCTCGTGGTAGAGGTATTGGAAGACATTTTTGAAGTTCTGCTAGGGATAATGGTTTGTGCATAATATAAAAGGAGTTTCTTGATGACTTTAGCTTCCTGAACTGAAGCCTCTCCTAGGATGAAGGTATCATCCACAAATTATTGATAAGAAATGGAAATGTTAGGAGCAATAGACAAACCTCTCAATACTCCCTTTACTCTTGCTTTCTTGAAGTTGCTTCCCATAGCTTTAGCCATCATAATGAAGAGGTATGGGGAAAGAGGGTGGAGTAGTCCCCTCAATAATCCCCTCTTATGCTCATTTTTCAGTTTCTATTTCATTTTTTTATATTCACACTAATAAAAATAGACATTCAATACTTACATATGCTTGTTTTTATTTGTAAGTATAGTCCAGATCCACCAAATTTACTAATGTGTACCAACATACGCAGGTGGATCCTAGCCTAAGCATCCACATCCTTCATCCTTTCTTCTCTAGGTAAGTGAAGGTACATGATTCAATTATTATATTACTTTGACACACACACACATCAAAGTTAACAACTAAGTTTTATACCATACCCTTTTCCATTGCATCTTTGTCATGTATTTCCACACTTGGTTAACATGTGAACATTTCAGACACCTTTTCGCCCACATTAGATTATTATTGACCTTAATCCATTTAGATTTCCGCAAATTCATCTTTAGGATCCTAGTCATCCATTCTTTATTCAAAATGGTCTCCATTTTGAGCCTTTTATCACTTTGGGTCAAAATTAGTGGTCCATCGATTCTATCCATCTTATTTTTGTGGGTTCATTCTGCCTTGGCTTGATTTTTGGTACCTTGAACTATTCGCCATGGTCGGCCTATGTTCGAAGTGTCCTAGAGTTCCCTATATATAAAAATCTATCCTTAGTCATTTTTATGTCTCCTATCGAACCACATCTCTTACAAGTCATTTCTCTAACACAAACATCAAGTCTTATCAAGTGTATCAAACTTTTGATTGAGGAGCTTGCACATTGAGCCTACAACAAATCCAAGTCTTGTGTCATCATCACATTGTGTGAAAAGAAAGTTATAGCAAATCATATAGTTGCATTTGATTATATAAGAGAGGAGGTGGAGTCCTTTCTCTCTTTGGGTTCGGTTTCACTTACATGCCCTAGAACTACATTGAATTTTATTCCAAGTGTGTAGGATATGTAGCAACAACTCTTCAAGAACTTCCCTGAGTCAACTAACTTGGACACACTCTTATGCATACATTTGAGAATTGGGTCAAGTAGCAAAGGAGAAACGATACAACACATTTTGTCCATTAATTTCATAAAGAGAAGCCATAGTGTTGTTCATCATTAGCGTGCGCATTAGTGCAAAAAGTTGCAAAATCAAAAAAATAGTATAAAACACAATCAATACCTAAATACATAATCGATAAGAACATAAATATATGATCAATGATCTTTTGATTTTAACGAAGACACAATCAACCCTCTACCAATTACAATTAAATTCATAAAATTGTAATCTAGTCACTTCTAAATTCAAAAATATTACCTAAGTGTGTATGTTTGTATCATTATTTGTCTACAAGTTGCCGCTAAAGAGATCAGAGTGCAGTGCTCAACACAAAGCAGGCCACATATGCCACCGCTTGTACACTGTCCCTACGGTGTTTCTGGGGGCAAGTAACCCGATTAAATGGGCCCCATTGTACCAAAGCTTTATTTTGAAATTCCGCCCGAGTCATTGGGTAAAAATTTTATGACTATTTTCCATTTAAGATTGAGTTTTTTTCAAAAACAGTTTGCTAGAAAATCTGATTGATTGTATTTCATGGTAAAAATACACAAATTAGGTCATATAATCATCGAGAGGGGGCCCCGGGTAGCACATTGATTAACGAGGAAACAGAAGCGAATCATCTAACTTATGCGTTAACTGACGTATTAAGTGACGTGTTTTTTTAAGGCATATTTTCAATGGTGACTGCGACGAACACGCCCCTGTGAAGTGCCGGCTGGATACATTTGTTTTCGGGTCCCTCCACTCCCAAACCCCGTTGTTTCTACCGACCCACGCGTATCGGATTCCGCTCTTATAAAAGGCTATTGTTGGAACATACAAATTCTATATTTCCATTCTCAGGTTCCGTGTATAAGATACTTCGTCCCCCTCAACTCTGTGTCTGTGTTTTTCTTTTGGCTGGAAGATGTCGAGCAAGAGCGAATCGCTAACCCTAACGGCCCTGCTTGCTAAAGCGGCCGACGAGTTTCCCCTACAGAAGGCGGTGATTGTTTCTGGAAAATACCAGCTGTTACATTCAGAGCTGCAGAGGATCGTCGACGCATGCGCAGCGCAGCTCAGAAACGCCGGTATTGCGCCCGGCGATGTAGTCGCGCTCTCTTTTCCAAATTCCATCGAGGTAAGCCCGCCTTTGCAGACAGATTATACAGATTTTTTTTATTTTTTTTTTTCCCTGATATTTATGAATAGCTGCTGATAGGAATTTGTGTCTGCAGTTAGTGATTCTGTTCATGGCCGTCATACGAGCCAGAGGCGTGGCCGCCCCTTTGAACGCGGCTTATACGGCAGACGAATTCGAATTTTATTTACAGGACTCGAAATCGAAGCTCCTGTTGCTGCCTTCGGAAGGAAACGCAGCCGCCGAGTCAGCCGCTGTAAATCTGAAGCTATCCACGGCCGGTGCTCGCTTCTCCAACTCATCCGACGGCAACGGAGTCATACAATTCCTGCCTAAGTCGGCGGGGTTGAATATCCGCAGCACCGCTGAGGCCGAAGCTGCGGCGATAGCCTTCGGCAACTTGGAAGATGACGTGGCCCTGTTCCTGCACACGTCAGGTACCACGAGCCGTCCAAAGGGAGTGCCTTTAAGCCAGGTCAATCTGGCGGCTTCTACGCAACACATCAAGGATACCTACGAGCTGTCCACGTCAGACGCGACAGTGATCACGTTGCCGCTGTTCCATGTCCACGGCCTCGTCGCCGCTCTTTTATCGTCGCTCGTGGCCGGCGCCACCGTCGTTCTTCCAGCGGCGGGCCGGTTTTCCGCCTCCACGTTCTGGAAGGATATGAAATCCCACGGAGCCACGTGGTACACGGCGGTGCCGACGATACATCAAATACTTCTAGACCGCCATTCCGCCAAACCGGAGGTCGCCTACCCGAAGCTCCGATTCATACGAAGCTGCAGCGCTTCGCTGGCTCCGGTGATCTTGGAGCGGCTGGAAAATGTCTTCGGGGCGCCGGTTCTGGAGGCCTACGCAATGACGGAGGCGTCTCATCAGATGACTTCGAATCCGTTGCCGCACCGTGGGCAGCGCAAGCCGGGATCGGTTGGCAAAGCGACTGGCTTGGAAGTCGGTATTCTCGACGAAAGCGGCGTGGCACAACCGGCGGGCAGCAGCGGCGAGGTTTGCATCCGAGGGTTAAACGTTACTGCGGGATATCAAAACAATCCAGAGGCCAATAAAACCGCCTTTCAATTCGGGTGGTTTCACACGGGAGATCTCGGTTATCTCGACGAGGAAGGTTATCTCTTCTTGATCGGGAGAATCAAGGAGCTCATCAATCGCGGCGGTAAGATTTTTAAAATCGCAGATGCAAGATTTTCTTTAGTTTTTCCCAGTGCGCTGAAATTGATATTAAGGGTTTTTATTTTCTTTACAGGGGAAAAAATATCGCCGGTAGAAGTAGACGCGGTGCTGCTAACGCACCCGGCGGTTGCCCAGGCCGTGGCGTTTGCGGTTCCCGATGAGAAATACGGCGAAGAGGTACGCTTAACCAGCGTATTTTTTTTCAATGAAAATTTAAAGATTGTATGAAGTTGCAGAAATTTACTCTGTATAATTTTTTTTGGATCCAAATTTCGCGTTATATTTTGTAAATCATCATCAGAAACTTATTATTTTCATCTGATACAGATAAATGCTGCGGTAGTTCCTCAGGACGGCGCGACTGTGAATGAAGATGCAATAATTTCTCATTGTAAAAAATATCTAGCGACATTCAAGATTCCGAAGAAGGTTTTTGTGACAGACTCGCTGCCGAAAACGGCAAGCGGTAAAATCCAGCGACGGGTCCTGGCTGAGCATTTCGGCGTAGCCGTTCGTCCTAATAAGATGGGTGCTTAATTAATTAACTGAAACACAGCAGTAATGCCTGCTTAACTACCGCTTTTCCACCGGTCCCCACCGAATTTCTTAGCCACACGATGTGGATGTCATGTCAAAAGAAGCGTTATCAAAAATTTGTGTCAAATTTTTTTTCTCATTTTTTATATGGGAAAATAATGAAATTTAATATTGGTTTGGGATTATGTAAATAAAATTTGGGTAAACATTTGATTCGTTAGAATATTCTCTCTCTAAATGAGATTTTGTTGGACTATTCCAATGTTAATCTGGACTTTTTTGCAGTTAATTTTTTAAAACAATCATTGAGATGCTATAATGGCATCGTCCCCACATCGTCCCCACACGTTTAATTCAATGATTAAAATTATAACAAATTATAGTATGGAGTGTTGTTGTCATAATGTTCTGTGTGATTGAATAGAGAGCTTTTCTCAAGTAACATTATTTTGTGTTAAATAAATAATTGATATATTAAGATTAAATTATTGCGAGAATAATTTCAAGAAGTGTATTTCTCTCATTTTAGAGAGAAATAAAGTGGTGGATGGGTTGGCTAATTGAATTTTGGATGATCATAATCTTGTTTGTTCTAGTTTGTCACCTCTATGGTAGTTGAATAAGATTCAAGGAGACAAAACATTTTAAATTTGGATTCTTTTGATAGTCGATCAAGATCCAAGGAGACGTGAGAAATATTTTAAATTCAGATTCCTTACAATGAGTGCTTCTAATATTCTTTTGTTGTATAATGTTTAGGGTTGGACAAATAGTTTTCAAAATTGACATAGTTGAATTTGTACTTTTTGAAAATGTTCTAAGATCCAAGAAGACAAGAGAAACATTCCAAACTTAGATTTCTTTATAACGAGTGCTCATTTTCCTTTGTTGTATATTGTTCAAGTTTGGACAAATAGTTTTCAAAATTGACATAGTTGAATTTATACTTTTTGAAAACTTTTTAATATGAATGTAGTTTTTATTTTAAAAAAAGTAAAAGGTAGGACCCATAAAATGTTGAGAATAAATATAGAAATCGATGCGAAACAATTTCATAGAATCGCAATAATAATTGATATAAATAGAGATGCAGAAAGAACAAAAATAAAATGCACATCAAAAAGACCTAATAAAAGATGGTTCACCCAATGTGGGCTACATCCATCAAGAAACACTTGCTCAGATTTTATTACAAGCCACGAGAGTACAAACCACTCTCAAATCATTCTTCTCACAATTACAATGCACAAATATTGTTTGGCGCTGTGTTCAACAAATCCTCCTGAATTCATACACTTTGTTCTTACTTCTCAAACCCTTGTTCTCATGATGTATTGCTTACGAAATATCCATTTGTTGCATTGTGGAGCCTATTTCTAAATTACAATGTATTTTTAAATACTGTACATTTTAAATGCACTGTACATTCTATATGTTTTCCTTCACGGATAAACCCTTGCAAGAGAATCTGACCTCCCGGTCAATCCCTCCTCAAAGGGTTCCTCCCGTGACTCCCCCTTTCAGGTCTTCCAAGCATCATGTGGATGTTGATGTCCCTTTGAAGAAAGGACGTAGATCGGAGGTAGAATTACCGAGGGCGGAAGCATACTCCCTTATTTGCAATGGCTCTTAATGGACCCTAAAAGATCTCCTTTCTAGGCATGAACGACAAGCAGTTCTGACTTGTGGACTTCATTGCACTTCTTTGGTTCACTTTGTTTATTGGTATTCTCCTTGTGTTTTGCAACTTCCAACACAGTTTTGGTTGAAGACTAGTGGACTTCATTCCACTTATTTGGTTCTCTTTGTTTATTGGTATTCTCCTTTTTGGTTGGTGATCCCTGTTGCATTTTTTTTGCCTCCTATTTTTCTTTAGTCTGCTATGAGAATGGGTTACTGATTATGTCCCATGTTGGTTCATAGCTCTGGTCGAAAGCGTTTTACTCTATCAAATATATAAAAAGAAGTGTATTTAATTATAGTGGAAGCTCCTTTTGAGAAGATAGTGGAGGAGTGCCCTATTTCATTGAGAGAGGAGTCCATCCTTTCAATTGATTTGTGGAGGAGAGACCTTAGATGCTAGTGTTTCAGAAGATAGTTCTATTTTTTCAAAATATTTGTTTAGCGTTCGAACTACAACAAAATTCCTTAAAGTTAATTTGGGCCCTTTGTCAAAGTGCAAAGGTTGTAAATCTAGGATTGAAACGTTACAATAGGAAGCTAAAGATTTTATCAAAAAGAGATCCCTAAGAAGGTTAAAAGACTTCCCTTCAAGGAAAAGGGTGATCCTCGCTTTCGAGTGACTCCTCTCACCTTCGTTCCTCGTTCTCTCTATTTAGTTTTGTGGTTGGTATTATTTGGTGTTAGTTGAGTGGCAATCTTGAGATTTATGAGTGTTTTGTAGACTAGTTATTGAAGGATTGCAACTCTTTCACTGACTTTTTGCCTTAGTTATTTTTATGTTGTGTTGTGAAGCCTATTTCTAAATTACAATGTATTTTTCAAATACTGTACATTTTAAAAAAAAATTGGACCCCTTTTAATGGAAAACCGTTTTGAGTTGATTCCACCCATGGTTTTGGTACCCATTGTTTTGTACTACAACTTTGTTGATATATTATGTATTGATGGATATTTCGTAGGTAATACATCATGAGAACAAGGGTTTGAGAAGGAAGAACAAAGTGTGTGAATTCAGGAGGGTTTGTTGAGCGCAACACAAAACAATATTTGTGCATTGTAATTGTGAGAAGATTGATCTGAGAGTGGTTTGTACTCTCGTGGCTTGTAATAAAATTTGAGCAAGTGTTTCTTGGTGGATGTAGCCCACATTGGGTGAACCATGTTATATTTGGTCTTCTTGTTGTCCATTTTAATTATGTTCTTTCTGCATCTCTGTTTATAGCTATTATTGCGATTCTATGAAATTATTGCACATCGATTCCTATAGTTATTCCTTACACTATCAATACATAATACATCAACAAAGCAATATTACAAAACAATGGGTACCAAAACCATGGGTGGAATCAACCCAAAATGGTTTTCCATTAAAAATGGTCCATAAATTTTTTTAAATGTACAGTATTTGAAAAATACATTGTAATTTCGAAATAGGCTCCACAACACAACATAAAAATAACTAAGGCAAAAAGTCAGTGAAAGAGTTGCAATCCTTCAATAACTAGTCTACAAAACACTCATACATCTCAAGATCGCCACTCAACTAACACCAAATAATACCAACCACAAAACTAAAGAGAAAGAACAACGAATGAAGATGAGAGGAGTCACTCGAAGGCGAGGATCACCCTTCTCCTAGAAGGGAAGTCTTTTAACCTTCTCAGGGACCTCTTTTTGATAAAATATTTAGCTTCATATTGTAACGTTTCAATCTTGGATTTACAACCTTTCCACTCTGACAAAGGGCCCAAATTAACTTTAAGGAATTTTGTTGTAGTTCGAACGCTAAACAAAATTTTTGAAAAAATAGAACTATCTTCTAAAACACTACCATCCAAGGTCTCTCCTCGACAAATCAATTGAAAGGATGGACTCCTCTCTCAATGAAATAGGGCACTCCTCCACTATCTTCTCCTCAAAAGGAGCTTTCGTTATAATTAAATATACTTTTATATATATATTTGATAGGGTAAAACACTTTCAACCAGAGCTATGAACCACCATGGGACATAATCGAGAGTCCATTCCCATAGCAAACTAATGAAAAATAAGAGGCAAAAAAATGCAACAGGTACCACCAACCAAAAAGGAGAATACCAATAAGCAAAGAGAGCCAAAGAAGTTGAATGAAGTCCACAAGTCTTCAACCAAAACTGTGTTGGGAGCCGCAAAACACAAATAGTCAATAGAAGATCACTAAAAGACCCCATAAATGAGAGCAAAAATCCACATCACCCAAGACCAAGATCGTTGGCCATCCACCATAAGGGCTTATCCATAAGTCAGAACTGCCCATCATTCGTGCCTAGAAAGGAGATCTTCTAGGGTCCATTGAGAACCATTGCAAATGAGGGAGTGTGCTTTTAACCTCAATAATTCTACCTTCGATCTACATCCTTTCTTCTTCAAGGGGACACCAACATCCACATGATGTTTGGAAGACCTGGAAGTGGGAGTCATAGGAGGAACCCCTTGAGGAGGGATTGACTGGGAGGTCAGATTCTCCTACAAGGGGTCATCTGCGAAGGGGATTATCTCAGGTGCGGGAGGGGGGTCCTCAGCATGCTGAAGAGGAATGGGAGAGGGGCAAGAGATCCAGGGCCAGGACTATTCACAGTAGCAACTGTCAACGCAACCAAGTGGGAAAAGGGGGGTGGTAGAACTTTTCATGATTAAGCCACTTGAAATTTGGTTCGAGCTCCCCAAATTCGTCTTCCAAACTTGTTGAGGATGTTGATGAAATTTGGAGTGGCACCCAATGATGTGATGGCTAGGGAGGTGATAGAGGAAGCAACAGAATGGAAGACCTTCATAATTGAGATTTTAAGTCCATGAGCCTTGCGAGGAAAACAAATTAACCAAAAATGAGAGCGACTTAGAGAGGTCAATGTAAGCACTAACATGTACCGAGTTGAGGCTCTAGGAGGCAGCATCAATCTTCATGAAATATCCAATTTTATCCACCAAGAGTTTGATGAAGCATTCATTCCTCATCACTAGAGGGAGAAAATGAAGCCGAACACACATCAGGATAACATTCAGTTCTTCAGTGAGAAAAATGGGTTCTAAGGATAGAAAAAAAATCTTGAAACGGTTGAAGAACCACGGACCAAAGTTTCACACAAAATCACGATCAGTTGGGCTCTAAAATTCCACCAAGAAGAAGTTAACATACAACAAGGAGAAGGAAGGACGACTGATGGAACACCATTCTTTAGAGGCCCATGTTGAAAGCGCAGAAGGAGAAGCAAACGACCCCACACATTTTTTGATTAGGGATTTGCTACCAATCTCAGCTTTTATCTCCAGCAGAGGAGGGTTGAGGATAACCAATTTAGGAATCGATGTGGTGACCTGAATCCAAACATCACCAAGTAGAAGATCCACTATAGAACCAAAGAAGACAAATTGGAGGCATCCACCAACAAAGGGGTTGCAGAGTTAGAACCTGAGGGGATCCAAGATTTGCAAAAATCAGTGTAGTGGTGGAATGGGTTGAGAACATTCTTGCATTTAGCATACACGCAACAAGTCTCAGATATCCCAACCTCCATAGCTGAGAAGGTCTGCGGAGGACTAGGCAGAGGGCCATGGGAGGGAGAGGAAATAAAAGAGGCTAAAGGGCGATCACCTGAAAGACCAACCAAAGGAGCAACGACAGGGTTGGGTTGGGCATGGGGAGGAAGTCCAACGAGGGAATCCATCGTAGGATCCTGAAAAACTTGGTCAGAAAGGCTGGAAACTACCAAAGAGTTAGATTGGAGCACCACAATAGACAACTAAGCAGTATTCACCACCGTAGATGATTGAGCAATCACCGTCGCAGCCAAGGAACCAACTAGAACATTGGCAGCAAAGGATGCATGAGGGTGAGCAGGGTCGAGGCCAAATGACACTGTAGAGGGAGACGCAACAGGGGAGGTGGAACATGGCACACAACAACCATTGATGCATAGGATTTGGCACTCCCAATGACTAAATGGAGACCCTTGTGTGAAGAATTGACATGCCCTCCCTGGGGAGAGATGTTCGTTGGAACAAGAGGAGCAGACTTAGGAAGTGGTCCCATGGGAAGGGGCCCCTAAATTTTCTAAGGGCGTAGTGTAGAGTGAATTTAGGAGCATATGTAGAAAAAGTGGTCCCATGGAATAAAAATTCTGAGTGGATATTCCTATGTTATTGGAGATAATATTTAAAATTATCTTTTTATTTATAATTAAAGTTTACATAAATTTTGTCCACTTATATATTTACAAATGGTAAAATATCTTTCTACAAAATAGAAACACATACAAAAAACTATAGTAATTGGTAGAATATCTTCCTACACAATAGAAGCATATATGGGAAACTCCAGCGCCCTTTTTTTTCACCCCCTCAAACTTTCTCCTTAAAAAAAAGCCAATGCTTCACTTTTAGGAAAAGATTCTAAAATTTCCTTTTACCATACCTTTCATTTTTCATGAGGCCCAAATAAGAGCAATAGCCCCCTCCATAGGACCTCTGCCTTAAAAGCATTGTTTGAGTGCAAAAACCCCATCTGTAGACCAAGAAAAACGTCCCCAAACTCATCTGCAAACTTGTCAACAGCATCCACAACATCTTCAAACTCAAGTGATTTCAAACTGATCTTTCGTTTCCCATGCCCTAGTTTGTTCCAAGAAAAAGATGGATCGAACAAAAAAAATCAATCTCAAATGCATGCATAACAATTATAATTAAATACAATTGAATATAAATAACTTAGAGAATAACAACTCAAAATCAATATCACACAAGATTTTATATAGTTACTACTTTAATAAAATAGTTGTGATTATATTGAAATTTTACATCAGCCATCTAAGAAATGATATATTATTTAATATATATACCCTGTTTAGTTTTTAACTAACGACAATTTTTTAGCAATGTGCAGTACGAAGTGTGCTGGAAATTTGTTTGGGAGCGTCACATATTGTCATGGCATGGCACGCAATTTTATATAGAATCTAACATTATTATTATTATTATTATGATGACAGGTAATTTAAAAATTATTAAAAATTAGATTAACCAATTTATAATTGCATAATTAGAAGTATGATATTGTCCGTCTAATATCTCTATTTCTATTTTTTAAAATTAGATGGAAGATATAAAATATATTTAAATAAATAAAATATTATATATTGTATGAAATAATATTTGTTTCATAAATTGAATAAGTATAAAAAGATAATTGTTTCACTATTTTTTTAATGTAGAATTTTATAAATTATTTTTGGTGTTATGGATATTATTAAATTTTTTAATTTATTTATTATTAATTTAAAAATATATATAAAATTTTGAGTCATTACTTTTTTTTAGAAGAGTTGGCAATTTGTCGTGTTAGTAGAAGTGGAGTAGTATCATTTTTATTAAATAAGTTAAATTTTTTTGATCGAAGTAGTGAATTAAATATGGGTTCAATAAAGAGCCCAGTTCTCTTAACCATCGAAATACAAATAATATTAAGCAATCATAACAAATTAAACTCTGTTGAAGATTAAAGATAATGCATTTCAACTAAAAGAGTAGTGAAAAGTTCAAAGATAGGAAATAATACAAAATAACAAATCTACGACTCGAACATAAATAATAAGAACAATAAAAAGCCATTAGAGAGAAGTCAGCGAAGGGTAGTCTTCGGTTACAAGTTTGGGCTTGTCTTCTCTCACATCTTGACAGAAGGTTTTTTATCGTCCATTGAGCGTTGTTGTATATTGAATCTTCTGCTTTGAACTTTAGCAATTCTACTTATGAACATCTTCGTTTCTTCTTAATAGTGAAACTTACATCAACATTAAATTTACCAAATTATATAGAAAATGAACCAACAAACAAAACAAAAATCGTTAAAAAAGAATCAACAAAAAAAATGATTAAATATAAAAAAGAAGACAAGCTACTCCTCAAACTAAAATTGTGGAGAGATAAAACCACCTTAATTATATCCCCTTAAAAGTACCACCAAACAAAGTAATACCATTTTCACTCACATTTAATTCAATTTTTAATAGTATTCTTCTATCTTATATTATTTTCATATATTTCTCTTATGAAAATATTCACTGTTGCCACATGTACTAAAATGAAACATTATAAAAAGAAAGGGCAAAGTACCACCAAAGACCAAAATAAAACATTATAAAATGAAAGTGCAAGGTGCCACCAAACACCAAAATGAAACATTATAAAAGGGAAGGGCAAGGTGCCACCAAAGACAGTTTTGTGGGAGTTTTTGGATCAATTGAAGAAAGCGTGAGCATATGAGGCTTTTGCTATGCTTTACACTTGTATGTTACAAGAAAGGCAGTGGAAACATTTCATTGGACTAACGGATCGGTTTTTTGGGCCACGTCAAAAAGTGTTTTGTGTTGGGTGGAAATCGCAGGGCTCTCTAAGGTATTGATGCTCCTTTTGAATAGAGAATTTGGGTTCCTTTTTTATTAATAAATAAAATGGTGAGTATGATGATTATGTGGTATGGATGGAGGAGTTTATACTCTTTGTGGGTTGGTGTTAATTAATATTAAATTTTAATAATTTTTATATAAATTAAATATATCAATTTAAAGGTGGGATGGTTCTTTTTTTATGAATTATTGCAAGTATAGTTATTTATTTGGGAGTTTTTAGGGTGGATGGGAATTATTTTATATAAAGGTTTTTTTAAGGTCGATTTAGTAATATCATCTCGTTACTTTGTTTAATATAGTGAGGTGTAAAAAGAAGGTGACCAACATACTTTTAATTTAGAATAGAATCTTATTGTCGAAAAAAAAGATCTTCCATATTTTAGATAGAGTGATCCTCCTAATCATTATCTCTCTTACATTGGTCTATTTACTACTTTACTTGATTACTCTTTTTTGATGTATTAGATCTTTTCTAAATTTGACCTAATTTATTTTCTTTTTTTTAAACTTTAATCTTGTTTATGTTTCTCACATTAAACCTAATACATTATTATAACATATTTTCTTACCATTAATTTTTTTAATTTAATATATTGTAACATACTCTCTTATCACCAATTTTTTAATAAATAATCTTATAAAAAATTATATATATTAATAATTTAAACTATATTCTCTCCCAAAACTTAAAAAACAACTAAAAAAATTTAAAAAAAAATTAAACTGTCATATATTTTTTTTAAACGGATGTATCATATTTACTCTCAAATTCATTGGCCCCACTTAATTCAAAAGTTGCATTTTTGTGGAGGTGGCGATTTGATCAGAGCACATTCCCATGATTGAACCCTTGCCCAATATATTTACTTCATATTTTTAATGAACATTACATATGTACATTGTCGCCCATTATTAAAAGGCATGATCAAATAATGCATTGTTTAATAGATTTGATTTGACATGAGTCAAATAAAATTTTCATCTTCATTGGGAAAAAAAAGTTATGTATTTCTAATTTATGAAATGATAAATAAATTTTTTGGATAACTTATATACAAAATTTTTAGATAGTTTTTTAAGAATATAATAAAAAATATATTTATTTTTAATTAAATATTATATAATAGGTAAAAACATAATAATAATATTTAATTAAATGCTCAATCAAATATGTAAATAAATGAGGAAAATAGGAGGCACTTATCGGGTTGTTTTTATATTTACTCGTGCAATTTTTTTTCCATTTAATTTTCTTTTTTTCAGTGCCCAAAAATTGACATTAAGGGTTTTTATTTTCTTTATTGGGAAAAAAATATCGTCGGTAGAAGTAAACACGGTGTTGTTAATGCATCCGACGGTTGCCCAAGTCGTGGTGTTTGCGGTACCTAATTTTTTAAACAATCTTAGTTGTTGAGATGGTATAATGGCATCGTCCCCACATGTTAATACAATGATTAAAATTATAACAAATTATAGTATGGAGTGTTGTCATCATAATGTTTATGTGATTGAGTAGAGAGCTTTTCTCAACTAACACTATTTTGTGTCAAATAAATAATTGACATATTAAGATTGAATTGTGCAGTTGTTATTGTTATAATTAACATTTAATTTTGATTTTGTAATTAATTTAAAAAAAAAAAAAAAAGATACAGGGAAGTTTATGAGGGTTTTGAGAGAAGTCTATGATCTAATAAAAGTATTTTTTGTAAAGATCGAAGTTCCAAATCAAATTTGTGATAAAATAGGGTGATTAATTGGTGGATCATGAGAGAAGTAAAAATTTCAAGAAGTGCATTTCGGTCATTTCTAGAGAGAAATAAGGTGGTGGACGGGTTGGCTAACTAGGTTTCGGATAATCATAATCTTGTGCTGACAATGATTCCCTGACTGCTCCTGTCTTTGAAGATGAAGTTAAAAATACTATTTTTTCTTTCAAACCAGATAAAGTCCCTGGGCCTAATGGCTTCTTGACTAGGTTCTACCAACATTTTTGGGATATTGTGGGCCTAGATGTCATTGTTGCAGTCAAGGAATCTAGGACCTCTGATCAAGTGCTCAAATAGATTAATTCTACTTTCATTGCTCTCTCTCCTAAAAAAGATGATGTCTAGTACTTTGATTATTTCAAACCCATTTCTCTCTGCCATATTTGCTACAAAATCATTGCTAAGGTTATGGCTAACAGACTCAAAATTCTTCTACCAATGATCATCTCTAAAGAACAAGGGGATTTTATTGTTGGCAAACAAATTCTGGATGGTATTGTCAGTACTCACGAGCTAATTCATTCAATTTCCTTTCAAAATAAAAGCAATATGGTCATAAAGTTGGATAATAACAATTTTTTGATCGAGTAAACTGGGATTTCATTCTTACCATTCTCAAAAAAATTGGTTTCAACCAAGCTTGGAGGAATTAGATATTCAACTGCATCAGTTCTCCCAAATTCTCTGTTCTTATCAACTGTGAACCTGTGGCTTTTTTGCTTCTTCTCGTGGCCTCCTTCAAGGAGACCCCTTGTCTCCTTACTTGTTCATTATTGTCGCTGAAGCTTTGAGTAGACGGATTTCCCATCTTAATAACACTAATGCTTTGAGTGGCATTTTGGTTACTAACAATGTTCCCAGAGTCACCCACCTCTAGTTTGCGGATGACATTGGCCTTGCTGGAACTGCTTCCATTGAAGAGGTGACCTCCTTCAAAAAATATCTCAATCTATATGAAAGGGCAATTAGGCAATAGGTCAACACTGATAAATCAAAAATCTTCTTTTTTAATACTAACAAATTTGTTCCCGTGGCTATTTGCAGGATTCTTAATATCAACCCAGGATCCCTTCCTTGTTCCTATCTAGGCATCCCTCTCTTCATAGGGAGGAACTGTTCAAAGCTTTAGAAAATGGTGGTGGATAGAACCATGCAAAAGTTAGAAGGTTGGAAAGGCAAGTGGCTCTCCTTTTTTGGCAGAATTCAACTCATTAAATTTTGCTTACAAGCTCTGCCTATCTACATGATGTTAGTTCTTCCTTTGCCTAGCAAAGTTGATAAATTTCTTAAATCTATTCAAATTAGATTTCTCTGGGGAGGTTCTAATGAAATAAAAAAGTTGGCTTTGATCAAATGGGAAAAAACTTGTCTTCCTTGTGAATGAGGAGGACTTGGTTTTAGAATCAATAAAATATGAATTGGGCTTTGGGGGCTAAGCTTGTCTGGAGATTATACTTCGAAAATTCCTCTCCAGAGCATCATTCTTAGGTGCAAATATTTGGATAATATGATTCTTGAAGGGATATTCATGGTTAGCTCTCTACACAAAGGTTCTCATGCATGGAATCTTATGATTAAAGCAGGTCATATTCTAAAGCCTTTGCTCAAATCAAATGTCAAGAAAGGAAATAAAGCCATATTCCAGATGATTTTTAGATTTATCCTCAACCCCTTTCAAGAATCAATAATCTTCAAGACCTCTACATATGGTGTACCATTCATGTGGGCATTTGGGTGCAAGATTATTACAACAATAACAAGGATGTCTGGATTGATTTACAAGTTCTAGATCACCTCAAAGAAGATAAAAATAAGTTGTAAATTCTCCGACGCTTTCATTTCTCCTAGAAAAGATGATATCCTTATTTGGCAAGGATCTAAATCTAGTAACTACACCATTAAAGATGGATACAAAGTCTCTTCTATTTGTAATTTTCCATCTTTGGATCTCTTTCCTTCCTCTGCTATCTTGTATAAGCACAGTCTCCCCAAAGCCAATGTTTTTTTTTGGACTGTTTGTTGGGATAAGATTCTCACCTATAACAATCTTAGGAAAAAAGGTTTCCATGGCCCTTCGAGATGCACCTTGTGATACTCAAAGGAATAAGATACAAATCACCTCCTCATTGATTGCCAATTCTCTATGACAATCTAGAACTTCTTTTTGCATCGGTTCAACTATTTTTTTGCTCTCCCTAACTCTCTCAGGGATTTGCTCCTAAGTTGGATTCTCAAGCTCAACTCGACCATATTTAAACAAATTTGGGGCTCTCTTCCTGCCATCATTTGCTAGAATATTTGGCTTGAAAGAAATAAAAGAATCTTCAAAGATACCTCCCAAAATGAGAGCATAATCATTGATAATATCTTGAAGTCCATCGAGAGCTACTAATTTGTTTACTCCCCCAAAAAATGGCACTATTGTCCTTGCTGATCATCACCTTCTTCACTCTTGGAATGACATTCTTATCGACATCCCTGATAATAGGGTTAGAAGCAACCATAAAAAAAGTAAGAAAGACAATTAGACTCCTCTATCTAGTCACAAGATCAAGCTCAATTTCGATGGTGTTGCAAAAGGCAACCCCGGTTAGGTTGGTGTCAGGGGGGTCTTTAAAGACTCCTAAGGTAATTCTTTGCTTGGCTATAGTGAAGCTCTTGGCTCCTGCACCAATAATGTTGCAGAAGCCAAAGCACTTTGGCGTGGTCTCTTATTAGCAGTTCAAAATAATTAGCTCTATTTGTATATTGAAGGAGACTCGAAGGTGATTATCGAAGCCCTTTCAAAAGGATCTTCTCACAATTAGATCCTCAGAAATATTTTAGATGATTGCAGGTCCCTTTGGGATAATTTAAGATCTTTTCTCCTCCGTATCTTTCATGAAAATAATATGTTGGCTGACCACTTTGTTAATGAGGGGGTGGCCCTTAATCATTTGGACCCTGGTCTCCAAGTGAACATCTCCCTCAACGTGGGCTCTAAGGCTTGGAAGATTATGGAGAACGATACACATAATGAAGACATTAATTATTTTAATCATTAATTAGCTTGGGAACGGTTTCATTGTTCCTTGAGGCTTTGGTAATTACTACCAATGGTGGACAATGATGGCCCTTGGGAGATGCACACGGCATGGGTTATGTAACCTGTCCACCTTCTTTTTGTGCATTCTATTCTCTACTATGTTTCTTTCTCTCCGTTCTTCGACACTGTGAAGCTTGGTAGGATGGATTCAAGAGGCTCCAGTCATAAGCGAACTAGATAGTCTAAAGGTAAGGATTTTGTTATAAATTCGATTACTAAAATGAACAACATGTTGCATAACTTTTCTCTTGAAGATGTGCATTCCTCCTTCCTAGATTTGGTGGACGATTTGAAGCTGTGCCATCTTGTCAAATTGGGGTCCCTCCTAGATAAAAAGACTCGCTTCACAACTCAAGTGGCTCTTAATTTTTGGCAAAAGACTCTTCTGGAAGGGATGAAGGATGAAAAATTGTTGATGTGGATGGCCATAAATTTGTTGTGAGCCCAACTTTGTGCTCATTTTGGCGGTGGATCTTCTGTGGCTTCAGTTGATACAGTCATTAAGATGATGGAGGACACTGGACAGTCTAATGCTAGATTGGATACCCTCAAGGTTGCTCAAATGATTGGGATTCAGATGGTCCTCTTCAATGCTAACAACTCGTTGGTTGTGCATGAGGAAGTGGAGCATTTCAGCCACATGATGGACACTCGTCCTGATCAAATTTGGATTTTGTTGAAGGCCATGGCAGAGGATAACATCTTTCACCACAAGAAATTGAAGGTCATATGTGAGCATCTGGGAATTATGCACGATAAAGATGAGATTCAACTAGTGGACTTTTTGGTTGCAATCAACATTGAAGAAGAGGCTCGTGTTGTTGACAACAATAAAACTAATATTGTGATTTCAAATGAAGATTAGGTTCTTTTTCTTTTCTTTGCTGTGCTACTGAGCTGGTCAAGCTCGTTAAATTTTTTTAGTATACCTGTTGTATCTTCCTATTTTTTCAAGGTTTTTGTTTAAATACTTATAATAAATGGGCTCAACGCCTTTTTTTAATATATATATATATATATATATATATATATATATATATATAATTTGCTTGTTAAATTAAATAAGTTTAAACGAATCCTCTTTCACTATTAATTTTATATATATATATATATATATATATATATATATATATATATATATATATATATATATAATTTGCTTCTTAAATTAAATAAGTATAAAATGAATCCTCTTTCACTATTTTTTTATGTGGAGTTCTATAAACTATTTTTGGTCTCATAAATGTTATTAATTTATTTATTATTAATTTAAAAATATATATATAATTTTGAGTTGGCAGTTTGTCATGTTGTCAGAAGTAGGTAGAGTAGTATCATTTTCATTAGATAAGAAAAATGTTTTTGATTGAAGTCATGCACTGGATCTGGGATATAATAAGGGGCCTAATCTCCACAATCAAAACACAAACGACACTAAGTAACCATAAAGAATTAAAGCTTGTTGAAGATCAAAAACAACACACTTCAACCAAAATAGCAGTTAAAAGTCCAAAGACAAGAAATAATACAAAACCATGGATCTCCAATCGGAACACAAGTAATAAGAACAATAGAAAGCCAATAGGGGGAAGTCAACAAAGGGTAGAGTCTTTGGTTGCAAGCTTGGTCCTGTCTTCTCTTATGCTTTGAAAGGAGGTTTTTTATTGTCTATTGAGAGTCATCGCATATCGAGTCTTTTGTCTTTAACCTTAGCAATTATGGCCTTTGAACGTCTTCCTTTCTTCTTAGCAGTAGAACCTACATCAGTTTTGAGTTTATCAAGTTGTATAGGGAGGAACCAAAAAATAAAACACAAATCGTTGAAAAAGGATTAACAAAAGAAAATGATCAAATACCAAAAAGAAGACGAATGAAGAAAGAACGAAGACTCTTCAAATTGAAATTGCGAAAGACAAAACCTCCTTAATTACCTCACTTAAAAATATCACCAAACAAAATATCACCAAACAAAACAATACCATTTTCACTTACATTTAATTCAAAATTGAATAATATTCTTTTATCTTATATTATTTTCATACATTTCCCTTATGAAAATATTCAAAAGGTCCCACACGTACCAAAATGAAACATTTAAAAAAAAAGGGGGCAAGATACCCCCAAAGACCAAAATAAAGCATTATAAAATGAAAGGGAAAGGTGCCACCAAAGACCGAAATGAAAGATTATAAAATGAAAGCGCAAGGTGCCCACGAAACACACTTTTTGTGGGGTTGTTGGATCAGTTGAAGAAAGCGTGAGATCGTCTTTTTTTGGCAGCGTCAAAAAAAGGTGTGTTGCGTGGAAATGGCGGGCCTCCCTACAGAATTAGGGTTCCTTTTCTTTAAAAAGTGATAAACAGACCTTCGATTTTAGATGGGATTTTATTGTTTAAAAGAAAGATCTTCTAAAGTCTAGATAGGATGATCTTTTTTATCACAATCTCTTATGTGTTGATTTCTTTACTATTATTATTTAATTACTCTTTTTTTATGTATTAAATCTTTTCTAAATTTAATTCGATTTATTTCTATATTTCTTGATTTTAATTTCATTTATGTTTTTCACAATAAATTTAATATATTATAACAAACTCTTTTATCACAATTTTTTTTCATAAATAATTTTATAAAAATAATATATTTATATTAATAATATAACTCTATTTTATTAAAAAAATTAAATCTCAATAAAATTTGATAAAAAATAATAAAATGCTGCCATATTTTAAAAAAAAACATATATATCATATTTATTATGAAATTGTAGTTCCTATAAAACATTGGCCCACTTAATTCAAAAGTTGCATTTAGTTCATATTTTTACGAAGATAACATATATACATTGTCACCCATTATTAAAAGGCATCATGTTCTATCAAATACATTTTTTTAATAGATTTGATTTGAAATCAATTCATATGAAATTGATATGTAAGAAAATAAAATTATACCTTGAAAATTAGAGGAAATTTTATGTATTTATAGTTGTTGAAATGATAAATAGAGTTTTTGATAAATTATATATAAATATTTTTCATAATATATTTTATAAAAATTTATTGTTCATTTATATGTTTTTTCAAAGGGATTATGATTTAAAATTAATCCATAAAAAATCATGCATTGATTGAGTAAAAGGGCCATTTTTTTTAATTGGAGTCAAAAGAACTAGTTTTACTTAAATCACCATAAGCTATTATGAACCAACCTAAGCTACTAACGACCACCATTGGTCTATTATACCACGACCCAATTTAACCCTGAGTGGGGATGGACATAACCAAGTCTACCAATACACCCACATCCCATCAATTATCTTGAACTTTACTAACAAAAACACTTGTTAAGAATAACTTTTTCCAAAATGTTATATATATTTACTTGTAAGATTTAATATTAGTAATGTATATATTTTGAATATTTAATTAAATTATAATTATATAATTTTTATTTACACACACACACACACAAAACATTAATTTTAATAATTATATAAAATTACACTATTTTGAAATAAATACTTGTTAATGGAATTATCTATTTAGATTTTTGGATAGTTTTTTGATGAGTATAGTATAAAAAATATATTTTTTAATTAAATATCACATAATATGTAAAAACACAACAATAATGTCTAATTAAATGTTCAATCAAATATGTAAACAAATAGGGGAAATAGGAGGAGCTTATCTTATTTATGCATTTTCTTTACATCTACTAGTGTAATTTGGACTTGGAAATACATTTTTGAAGTTGTGATGCTATTGCACTAAAATTTAGAAGTGGTCTTAAGTTGCTATCAATGTTTTACAAACTCTTTACAAATTGTTAGGACCATACAAATGTTTTAAATAAATAGTTATCAAATGAAATTTAAGCTTCCAAAAGTTTATTCTCCAACTTTTTTCCTTTCACTTCTTTATTCTAATTTCACGTATTACAACTTACATCTTCTTACAATGAATTAATTTTTCTTGACCCTAAATGTTAATGAAAACAAAAATAAAACTTTATGCTAAATAAATTTATTAATTTATCAAACCCCTTAACTTGGAATAAAGATAATAAACATAAATTTTATTACAAAAACATTAACAACATATACACATAAAGTGTTCCATAATACAATATTAATGTAAACACTAAATATTCACTTCATTTAAATATTAATAATACTCTTATTTTTTAAATCCCAATCTTCCATTTTTAATATCCACCTAATACTTATATCCAGTTAAATAATCTTTTAACATTAAATCGTAAGTATTTTTTCTATTACATATTTTATACCCATAATTATTTAAACTATTCATATGTGGGTAGAAAAAATAGACACTCCACACAAGTATTACAACAAAATAAATAAGTTTAATTTAAAGTTACGAATTATAGTAACACTATAAAAAGAGAATTTGGTCTAATGTTTGGTGGCAGTTGATGTAAGGATTTCAGTCATCCTAGTAACACTATACACTTTAGAGAATAAGCTTCTTAAAGTAATTATATTGCAAGGATTCATTTCAAAGCATCAAGCATATATATATAGATATATATATATATATTAAATGTTCACATAAAGAGCATTTAAGGTATATAAATTATTTGGGCTTTTCTTTAATTTAAAGATCTTGGTTTTAAATTATTAATGATATATTTATTTTTTTAAGGTAAATTAATATTGCTATTAAAAATAAGTTTTGTAATAGTATATTTTTATTTCAAAAAGTTTTCCTCTATTAATATAAGAGAAAATCTCATAAGAAAAATAATCTCGGTCATGCACTTTATTATTCTTAGATTAGAAGCTACTCTTAAAAGTCAAATTTGTTCTCTCTGAAACTCCCTTTACAAATAGTAATTTTTTTCAAACTTTGTTTGATGAGCCTTAGTGCATTTGGGTAATAATATTAGTTCCTCATCTTAAAATAGAGTTTTGGTTCCTCTTGTTATTGACAAATAGAATATTAGAATGGACAAAATAGGAAAAATAAGGTTTGCGATCCAAAAACCTCTTAATAGAGTTGAAGCACATGGCGTGTTGGTCTTCCTTTAGGTTTTCATCATACCATCACTATTTTAATCAGCTATGTGGGGCTGTCTCGCTGACTTTATTTGCATTTATTGATTTCAGCCTTGGTTTCCATCATTTTCTTATTTAGTGGGTCCTTCTCGGGAGCCTCCATCATTAGATGTGACTCAATTTGGAGGAAGCAACCATGACACCAAAATAAGATCACGTGTTTGTTCTCAAATTTTTTCATAAGGTAATGTACCCCCTGCTTAGGAATCTCATCTTGATGTTTTACTTGATTCATTTACTTTTGATAATATCTGTAATTGGTTCAAAACTCATAACCTTATTTGTTATTTTGTGGGCCATATCCTTGTTGATTCTATGATTCGTAGTTGGGTACAAATAAATTGGCACCCCAATGGTGTTAAGTTATGGGGATTAAAAAAAAAACCAAGGAATTTTTCCTTTTTAGGTTTGAAAACCCTAAACAATGTCTTGTAATTCATAAGCATGGCCCATGTTATGTGAGAAGCTCTTTGCTTATATTTTCTCCTAGACCTGTGACTTTGTCATCTTGACAAAGACAAACTTAAGGTCCATGCTTGGGTTGAATTAAATGGGTTACCTATGCCTCTTGGCTCTTTTTGGAATAGTTGGTTAAACCATTAAGTCATTTCATTTATTTCAAAACTGAGCGTTTCTTTGTTTCCTGCCCTCAACTGTACATCTGTGTTGAGGTTGATCTTGTACAAGACCTTTTTGAAAACATTGATATAAATATTGGAAAGCAATAATTTAACCAGAGGGTCCAATATATCAATCTCCCTAATACATGTTTTAGGGGTTAGGTTTCATACCACATGATAAAGGATTACCCTCTTATGGTCGCTTTGAATCCTCCACCCAAAGCTATGCCTAAAACTGCCCATTAGATAATGTGAGTTAACGATGGATGGTAAGTGGTGGGTCGAAGAAAAAATCCAAACAACCATAACCCTAAGGTGTCTGCCATCAACCCTAAGCCCTTTGCTTCCACTAGTGTCATCATTCCACCAACACCAACTCCACCTTAGGTTCATTAACTAAAGCTTAGTCCAACTGTGACAAGTGCACCTTAGGTCATTAATGTGATTTTAAAACCTCAAGAATCCTTGACTCTTAGCTTCTATCTCTTTTAAATGTAAGGCACACAGTCACAGAAGGCTCTTGTCCCAATTCCATAAACACAAGATAGTCTTCCTTCTCCACATTGTTAGGGGACTTGACACTTATGAAGTCCTTCTCCTAGCAGTGATGAGGAGGTTGTTTTCCACATTGAAAGGTCTCTTATTGTGATTGCAAAAGTTCTAGCTAAGAGCCAATAAAAAAAGTTCTTGAGAAACCGCTTTGCAACGTTAGAAGGCCAAGAGGGTGAAACCACAAAGCTTAATAGTTTCCAATAAACATTTTCTCTTAGATTGTGATGTAAGAACATAGAAGGGTTTGTGTAATTTTGCATCAACCAAAAATATAATGACATGTTATTTCAAGTTTTTGTATTCACAACCTTATTTGAGTGAGATTTTTAACCTTTAAGAATGATGTTGTAAAAGCATTCCCCACTGCAAAAAAAGTGTGGAGATAATTTTTTTTCTATCATTTTATGTGGACTATTAAATCACAAACATTGATTAAAATGATTATTCAATGAAACTCATAATTGAATGGTTAGAATTGGTGAGGTATTATTACCTAAAAATTACAAACTATGCATTAAAATTTAGATAATTTGGAATTATAGTGGTAACATACCATCTCTTTCTATCAATCTACAACATTTATTTAGTTTGTGACACTTGACAAGATGGTTCTCAAGGAGCTCACAATTACGGTGATAAGATTTTTAAAATTGCAAATGGAAGTTTTTTTCATTTCTTTGGTATGGTATAAAATCTGTAGAATTTTTCTTTTCCAGTGCATGGAAATTGATATTAAGGGTTTTTATTTTCTTTACAAGGGAAAAAATATCGTTGGTAGAAGTAGACACGATGTTTCTAATGCACCTAGAGTTAGTAGTCAAATTTGAACCCATCACAGCCCATCAAAGGGCTTTGAACGCATCTCAGAAGTGGAAAAAAAATGGTCGTAAAAAAATGACAAGTTTAAAAAGTGTGTGATAATGTAAAAGGGTTGGTAAATTCTTAAAATGACAAAGGAAGGGCAAGGTTGAAGAATGCTCATCACTAGATGACTCATCACGCTTAGGTGGTACGGGTACAGGTGGTGGATCAATAGTTTAGGTGGCACAGTTGGCACTTGAGTCACACAATCACCTCACAC
The DNA here is from genome assembly GCA_037957365.1 of Torreya grandis. Taxonomy (NCBI): domain Eukaryota; kingdom Viridiplantae; phylum Streptophyta; class Pinopsida; order Cupressales; family Taxaceae; genus Torreya; species Torreya grandis. Next base: position 5,936,884 of record JARHVA010000138.1, read on the forward strand.
TCACACATTACACTAGGCAATGGGCACACTCTATGAGTGGAGCCTGAACTTGAGGTTTATTTTATTTTAATGCATTCTGATTCAAAATCAAATCACTGAATGCAAATTGGAATTGTAAATTTGAAATTTGATAAGGAAATGAAGGCATTAAGACAAATTAGTCTATCAAACTCTGCACGACACGTGACAAGGGTAATTACATTTACAATTTTGCACTATGAGTCGTGAGTCTAGCAAATGGAAATTAACAATGGTGCTGTCAGACCAATGATGGGCATGATAGCCATTGGATTTGCTTTATTCTTCTTGTTATATAATTTTTTTTCTCCTCCCCTTCAACTCCACAAGTTATAGACCATTTTGACCTAGGATCAATCTTTGTGCTTCAATTTCAGTCAATTGATAGTCAATGCTCTGGGTAGGAGGTGCAATGGGTACTGCTAGTCTGCTATTACCACACATAGGATGCCATGACCCACAACCCACCTCCCCTTTTTCCTTACTTGGTGAAAGAGCACCAACAACTACAACTTCTTTCACCCTCAATAATAATTTTGTCAAATCATCATGGCTACACCCACCAAAATGTTTCCTCCAATCTCTTTAGGGAAAAAGTG